>CM052542.1:85103030-85187521 GCA_028533065.1 Trachops cirrhosus | reverse complement strand
CTTCAAGCACTTGACTATTGTAAATTGTGCTGCTATGAACATTGGGGCATATTGGTTCTTTTGAATTGGTGTTTCAGAATTCTTAGGATATAATCCCAGCAGTGGAATTGCCAGGTCAGAAGGCAGTTCCATTTTTAGTTTTCTGAGGAAATTCCATACTGTTGTCCACAGAGGCTGCACCAGTCTGCATTCCCACCAATAGTGCACTAGGGTTGCCTTTTACTCCACATCCTCTCCAACAGTTGTTTGTTGATTTAGTTATGATGGCCATTCTGACCGATGTGAAGTGGTATCTCATTGTGGTTTTAATTTGTATCTCTGGGTGGTTAATGATACTGAGCATCCTTTCATAGGTCTCTGGGCCGTCTGTATGTCCTTCTTGGAGAGTATCTGTTCAGGTCCTTTGCCAGTCTTTTAATTGGTTTGTTTGTCTTCTGGAGTGTAGTCATATGAGTTTCTGATATATTTTGGAGATCAAACTCTTGTCCAAGGTATCATTTGCAAATATATTTTCCCATACAGTTGGTTCCCTTTCCATTTTGCTGATGTTTTCTTTAGCCATGAAGAAGTTTTTTATTTTGATGAAGTCCCAGCTGTTTATTATTTCTTTAATGTCCCTTGCTCTAGGAAACATATTGGTAAAAATATTGCTGCTTGGAATATTTGAGATTTTCCTGCCTATGTTCTGCTCTAGGACTTTTATGGTATCATGACTTATATTTAAGTCTTTTATTCATCTTGAGTTTATTTTTGTGTATGGTGTAAGTTGGTGATTGAGTTTCATTTTTTTGCATGTAGCTGTCCAGAGCTCCCAACACCATTTCTTGAAGAGGCTGTTATTACTCCATTTTATGCTTCTGTTCCTTTTGGTGAGTATTAATTGACCTTAGAGACTTGAGTTTATTTCAGGGCTCTCTATTCTGTTCCATTAATCTATGTGCATTTTCTTATGACAGTAGCAGACTGTTTTGATTACTGTGGCCTTGTAATATAGCTTGATGTCAAGTATTGTCATCCCTCCTACTATGTCCTTCTTTCTCAAAGTTGCTGTAGCTATATGGGGTTATTTATGGTTCAATACATATTTTTGAAATGTTTGTTCTATATCTGTGAAATAAGTCATTGATATTTTAATATGGATTGTGTTGAATCTACAAATTGTTTTGAGTAGTATGGACATTTTGATGATGTTAATTCTTCCACTTCATGAACATAGTACATACTTCCAAATATTTGTGTCTTCCTTAATTTCTTTCTTCAGTGTTGTGTAGTTTTCTGAGTACAGGTCTTCTACCTCCTAGGTTAGGTTTGTTCCGAGGTACTTTACTTTTTCTGTTGCTATAGCAAATTGGATTTTTTTCCTGATTTCTGCTTCTGATATTTTATTGTTGGTGTACAAAAATGCCCTCAATTTCCAAATATTGACTTTTTATCCCACTGTTTTGCCAAATTCACCTATTATATCAACTACTTTTTGGTGTAATCTATAGGGTTTTCTCTATACACTATCATGTCATCTACACACAATGATAGTTTTCCTTCCTTTTTTCTAATTTTAATGCCTTTTATTTTTTTTATTGTCTCATTGTTGTGGCTAGGACTTCCAACACTATGTTAAATAGGAGTGGTGAAGGCAGACATCCTTGTCTTGTTTCTGATCTTAGTGGGAAAGCTTTTAGTTTTTGTCTGTTGAGTATGATGTCAGCTGTACGTTTCTCATATGTGGCCTTTATTATGTTGACAAATGCTCCCTTTATTCCCACTTTGCTTAGTGTTTTTATCATAAATGGGTGCTGTACCTTATCAAATGCTTTTTCCACATCTATTGATATGATCATGTGATTTTTATCTCTCCTTTTGTTTATGTTCTTTATGATGTTTATTGATTTGTGAATATTGTACCATCCTTGCATTCCTAGGATGAATCCCACTTGACTGTGGTGTATGATATTTTAATTGGGGATTAGAGGATTAGGATGGATGGTTACATAAAAAAAGTTTGGGACTCTTTCCCCTTCTTGGATTTTTTGGAATAGTCTGTGAAGGATAGGGGCTAGCTCTTCCTTAAATGTTTTGTAAGATTCTCCTGTCAAACCTTCCAGTCCAGGGCTTTTCTGTGATGGGAGGTTTTGATTACTGCTTCAATTTCACCACCTGTTATTGGTATGTTCAGGCTTTCTGCTTCTTCTTCACTGAGTTTTAGCAGATTATATTTTTCTAGGAATTTGTCCATTTCACCTAGGTTTTCAAATTTCTTGGCATACAGTTCTTCATAGTAATTTCTTACAATCCTTTGTATTTCTGTGGTATCAGTTGTAATCTTTCCTCTTTCATTTCTGATTGTGTTTATTTGAGTCGTCTCTTTTTTTCTTGATGAGCCTGCTTAAAGGCTTGTCAATTTTGTTTATATTTTCAAAGAACCAGCTCCTGGATTCGTTGATCCTTAGAATTGTGCTTTTAGTCTCTATGTCATTTAATTCTGCTCTGATCTTGGTTATTTCCTTCCTTCCACTTGCTCTGGGCTGTCTTTGTTGTTGTTCCTCACGTTCCTGTAGGTGAAGGGGTAGGTTGTTTGTTTGAAATGTTTCCATCTTTTTTTTGGTAGACCTGCGTCACTATGAACTTCCCTCTCAGGACTGCCTTCACTGTGTCCCATAAATATTGGGTTGTTGCGAGTTCATTTTCATTTGTTTCCAGAAACTTTTTGATTTCTTCCCTAATTTCATTCTTGACCCATTCATTGTTTAATAGCATGTTATTCAATCTGCATGATTTTGAGTGTTTGGGGGTTTTTTCCTTGGGGTTAGTTTCCAGTTTCAGTCCCTTCTGGTTGGAGAAAATGCTTTGTATGATTTCAATTTTCTTGAATTTGTTGAGGCTTGTTTTGTGTCTTATCATATGACCTATCTTTGAAAATGTTCCATGTGCATTTGAAAAGAATGTGTATTTAGCTTCTTTGGGATGAAGGGCTCTATGTATATCAGTTAAATCCATTTCATTTAGGGCATTGTTCAATGCCACAATATCTTTGTTGATATTTTGTTTGGAAGATCTGTCCATTTTTGACAGTGGGGTGTTAAAATCCCCTACCATAATTGTGTTGCTGTCAATATCTTTCTGGAAGTCCTCCCAGATTTTCTTTATGTATTTTGGTGCTCCAATGTTGGGTGCATATATACCTACAATGTTTCTGTCTTCTTGGTGGATTCTTCCCTTGAGTATTATGTAGTGACCTTCTGGGTCTCTCTTTACGGCCCTTTTTTTGAGGTCTATTTTGTCTGATATGAGTATTGCTATCCCGGCTTTTTTCCCTGCCCATTTGCTTGGAAAATTTGTTTCTAGCCTTTCACTTTCAGTCTGTGTAGGTCTTCTGTCCTGGGGTGGGTCTCTTGTAGGCAGCATATGTGTGGGTCATGCTTTTTTACCCACTCAGCTATTCTATATCCTTTGATTGGAGCATTTAATCCATTTACATTTAAGGTTATTATTGATAGGTACTTATTCATTGCCATTTTTGTACCTGTGTTTCTCTCTCTTCCTCTCTCTCTCTCTCTCTCCCTCCCTTCCTTTCCTTAAAGCAGTCCCTTTAGCATCTCTTCCAGAGCTGGTTTGGTGGAGGTGTATTCTTTTATACTTCTTTTGTCTGGGAAGCTCCTTATTTGGCCTTCTATCTCGATCGAGAGCCTTGCTAGGTAATGTACCCTTGGTTGCAGGCCTCTGGTTCTCAATACTTGGATTATTTCTTGCCATTCTCTTCTGGCTTGGAGCATTTCCATTGAGAAGTCAGCTGCTAAACTTATTGGGTCTCCCTTGTATGTTCCTTCCTGTTTCTCCCTTGCTGTCTTTAAGATTCTGTCTTTGTCTTGGAATTTTGCCATTTTAATTATGATGTGTCTTGAAGTGGGCCTCTTTGGGTTCCTCTTGATTGGGACTCTCTGTGTTTCCTAGATTTAGATGACTTTTTCTCTTATCAAATTAGGGAAGGTTTCCATCATTACTTTTTCAAATAAGTTTTCTACCCCTTGCTCTTCTTCTCCTTCTGGTATCCCTATTATATGGATATTATTATGTTTCATATTGTCTTGCATTTCTCTTAATCCTTCTTCATTCTTTCTGATCCTCTTTTCCTTTTCTTGCTCTTTCTGGGTGTGTTTTTTTCTACTTTGTCCTCCAGCTCACTGATCTGATCTTCTGCTTTGTTGATCCTGCTTTTAATTCCTTCCACTGTGTTCTTCAGTTCAGAAATTATATTCTTCATTTCCTCTTGACCCTTTGTTAATAATTTCTATTTCCTTTTTCATGTTGATATAGTTTGCAGTGAGTTCATTGTAGTTTCCCTGTAGTTTCTGGTAATATACTGTGAGCTCATTGAGCTTCCTGATTACCATTGCTTTGAACTCAATATCTGATAGTTGAGTTGCCTGTATTTCACTTACCATTCTTTCTGAAGTTTCCTCCTTTCCTTTCATTTGGGGATTGTGTCTTTGTCTTCCCATCATTTGTGCGACTCTTCTTGTTAGCTTCATATTCTTAAATTGATCTGTTCTGGCTCCCCGGGTTTATGGTGTGAACTTCTATGGTAGAACACCTGTGAGATTCAGTGGTTCCATCTCCTTGACCTCCCGAGCTCACTGGTCTTGGGCTGTCATTTAAGTTGGCTCTGTGTTTGTCTTTGGGTTTTGATTGTTGTTGGGTCTTTCTTTGGTTGGTCTTTTCAACCAGCTGGTTAACTAAGCATCACTCTGTCCACCGCCTCTTGTATTTTGGTGTGCTGGTGTGGGCAGGTTGTGTTGAAGCTGGTTCTTCCATGTGTACGAGGTTTTGAGGATTGTCTCTTACTCTTGTTCAGTTGTTTGGTGTGGGTAAATTCTCCACTACTTAGTTGTATTTCCAGATAGGTGCTAGGTTGAGTTAGTGTGGCTTCCACTCCCTCCTTCACCTTCTTCTGTTGTTATCTCTTGGTGGTTCCTTTGTTGTTGGGTTTCCTCTTCCAGCAGGTATCCTGGTGTTCACAGCTTCCATCTACTATTTTTTGTGATCAACTGGAGGGAGAAGACAAAATGGTTTAAGACAGCAAGAGAGTACTCTATGATATTTACAGTAGCAGCCAGTAGAGAAGAGATAGGAGATCCTTTGGCTATGTATAGTGTTAACTGTTATACTCCACCCAACTAGCTGATTTTTAGAAAGGATGGAAAGAAGATAAGACTCTTGCTGGGGAGGGAAAGGTTTTGAGTTGGATCTAGAAAACAATGAGTTTGTGGGAGGTCAGATTCTGAGGTAAGATGAGAGTAAGGAATAGAAAATAGGAGTAGTGTGTGAGAGAATAGAGTTAACCACAACAGTAATAGAGTTTGGGAAACCATGGAGTGGGCTAAGATCTGGTAGGGGTGCTGTGTAGTATTTACAATTGTATGGAACAGCTATTATTTACAATAATATTAGAGCAACAATCATATGACAGAATCTATGTGATTTGGATAATAAGAATAAAGAGTATAGGACAGTAGTGTGCTAATGGAACACAAGTGAAGTGAAGGACAGTAAATTAACAATATACTATGAAAGAGAGAACAGGGGAGACCTGTCAAATGATACAATTTAACCAGCCAAGGAAAGAAGATTAAACAGATGGAATAGGAATACAAAAATACTATTAAAATAAAAGATACTAGAATAATGAAAAATAATTATGCAAATATGCAATAATTTGCAGGTTCTCTGTAGTAGCAAAGTGAAATTTGTCTCATTGTCTCAGCTGTTGGGATGCCCCCTCTTTGGGTCCAACTCTGGTCTTTTCAAAGTTCCAGAGTGGTTTTTTTTGTCTCATTTGTGGGTATTTAAAGAAGAAGAAGGAGAAGAAGAAGGAGGAGGGGGGAGGAGGAAGAGGAAAGAGGAAAAGATAAAATGGGAAAGAAAGGAAGAAGGAATAAAACAAGAAAGAAGGAAAAAGAGGGAAAAGGAATTGAGAGATAAAAGAATAATAAAAATTAAAAAATAAAGAATTACTTTTTCTAAAAAAAGGCATTTTCCTGGTTTCAAACTGGCCAAACTGATTTTGTTGGCCTTCCTGGCTGCAGCAGCTGATTTGTTTTGCTTTTCTCACCTCCTGATCCACACTCAGTGAGCCTAACCCCCACTCTCCCCAGAGTTAGCCTGGTGCCTCTCCCAGGGGTTTGGGTGTGGGCTCAGGGCCTTCCGCAGAGCATAATCTCCCCAGGTTGTGAGTGCACTCACTCAGCCAGGCCACTTCTGGTCCCACACGTTTGGGCGCGCACTCTTCCCAGGGCTGTGGGGTGCACAGGGCCTTCCACGCCACCTCTAGAGTGCTGATTGGCTGGGTGGGGAGGAAGTCGCAGTGACTGCTGCAGGAGAATTCCCCAAACAGTGTCTCTTTTTTCACTTTTTCTTTTTGAGAAATTCCTCCTACTCAAGCCTGGCTTTCCGTACAGAGGCCTGGCCTCTCAAATAGCCCAATTCTCCAACCAGACCAGAGACTATCAGGGTCAGGGCCCATCACAGCCCAACTGTCAACTCTCCCTAGCTGGTGTCCACAGACTCTGTGGACTCTGTGGGTGCTCACAACCCCTGTGTGTTTGCCACTTAGTCCTTATCCCCCTCTCTGCGACTTCAAGCAACCAGGTCTCTCCTGGTGCTGCCCAGATCTTGTTTGGCTGTGGAGGGAGCAGCTGACCCAGATCTCTCTCAAGAACCCTGTGGCAGACCTAGCAGGCACTGGTCCTGGAGCTGCAGCCACTCTGGTCCCTGCACTGGTGCCTGGGACCTTATTGTCCTGAAGTACTCTCCTTTCTGTCTGGTTTATCAATGTCCACCACAATTTTTGGTCTCCTATTTTCTGTTTGGGATACTGTTGGCTGTTCGCTCTATTCCTCCATAGATCAACTAGATTTCTCCTGTGTGTAGGGGGAAGTGGAATCTGCTCCCTCCTACCTCACCACCATCTTCCTCTATAATTATCCTTTTGAATTCCATATCTGATAGCTTTCTTGCCTCTATTTCATTTATCTTTTGTAGTAGGGAGTCTTCCATTCCTTTCAATTGCAGGTTCTTTCTTTGTCTCCACATTTTGGGTGACTCTTTTTGTTTGTTTCTGCCATTCCTGATGCTCTGCTTTGCCAGCTACCTTTTTAGGGTGAACTTCTGTGATAGGAGTTCTGTGGGACTCAGTGGTGCAACCTCTTTGATATCCTTCACTGGATGCTCTAGGATTGACCTTTCTCCCATTTGTGCTCTCTTACTGTACTTGGGCTTTACCTGTTCGTGGCTCATGTGTTGGTGGGTTCTCTCTTCCAGCGTTTTTACTTGTATTCACAACTCCCATCTTGTCTTGTGTGTGATCAGGAGCAGGGTGACAGAGAAATGGAGTAAGACAGTGGGAGAGAATTCTATGGTATTTAAAATACTAACAAATATAAACAGATAGAAAATCCTTGGGAGGAGTACAGCAATAACCATGATATCTCACCCAGCTAACCACTTTTTATAAAAGGTGAAAAAGAGATAAGACCCTTATTTGAAGGGAAAAAGAATGTGAGCTGACTTTAGAAAGCAGAGCATAAGCATATGCGAAGTTAGATGGTGAGATTCAGTGAGAGTAAGGGTTAGGAACTTGGTAAAGTGTGTGAGAGAATAAAGCTAACCATAACAGTGTCATGCTCAGGAAGATGGTGAAACAGATTAAGGCTAGGGAATGGTGCTATGTGAGATTTGGAATAACAATAATATGTGAGTTCCCTATATATTTTGGAGATCAAACCCTTGTCCAAGGTATCATTGGCAAATATGTTTGCCATAGAGTTGGTTCTCTTTTCATTTTAATGCTGTTTGATCTCACTTTTAAGTGGAACCAAATCAACAAAACAAATAAGTAAGCAAAATATAACTAGAGACATTGAAATTAAGAACAATCTGATAGTAACCAGAGGAGAGGTGGGAGGTGATAAAATATTTTCAAGAACATGTATGAAGGACTTCTAGACAAAAATAAGGAGTGGTGGAATCAGGGGAAGGAGGTGGGGATGGCTGGGTCGGAGGGGATGGTGGGGAGTAAATGCAGATAATTGTACTTTAACAACAATAAAACAACTAAATAAAAAGTAAACTGAAACAAAAAACAATAATATGATAAGAAATATATAATCATCCATTTTTAAATGTCCTATGCAACCTTTGGCTTCCAAACTTCATATCAGCTGGGATTCTGTTGGGTGTTCACTCCATTCTTCAGAAGATTGGCTAGGTGTCTCCACTGTGTCCACGAGCAAGGGGTTCGGCTTCCAGCTACCTTGCTGCCATCTTCTGATCCTTCATATATATTTTAATATCTATTTTATTTCCTGTTTTATTTTTGTTTTTTATATTTATGAAAGTTATACTTTATGTCTGTTGAATAGTGAATAATAGGGCTTGTATTTGGAATGTTTTGTTTTTTAGTTTCACTTTGTTAGTAATTAATTTTTCATTATAATTCACAAAAATATGTTTTAAATGGATGGGAAATAAAAGAAATACTGTGCGTCAAACTTAGTGTTTCCTGAACACTAAGAAATACTGCCCTAACATAATTCCTGTCTATTAATCAGGATTTGGTCACATGGTCATTCTTTAACTACAACAGAACCTAGGAAAGGAAGAAAAGCAACTGACTCCATGAGGTCACAGCATCAAAATAAATGTGACCCAGAATGGTGCAGTAGGACCTCCGAATATTCACTGCTCTATTAGAAAAAACAAACAAAAGCATTGGAAAAATTGTAAATATTAACCTTTTCAGAACTTTGGAAATTAATTAATGACTTGAAACAATCCAAGGAATGTTTATTCAAGAATGGACGAATATTATAGTTCAGTCAGCTTTGCAGCTTTTGAACTTGCCCTATTCCAATTCTCTTCTCCCCACCTCTGTTGTAGTCTAGAAAACTATAAGCTTAGTAGTCCTGAGAGGAGGCATACTGACTTTGACGTTCCTCAGAAACTGTTATCCAGAGAGCTTTGTCATTATTAGTCTTATCTGCCAGGTTCCTTGGAAACCCCATTCAGGGCTTATTGTTTTTTGACCTGATTCAGAACTTATTCAGTTAGGAAAGCCCTATCCCTAGAGCGTTTGTTAAAAACAACCAACTGTTTAATATCTCAGCTGCCCAATAGATGTTATCAGTTGGAGTAAACAAGAGGCTGCCCAAAACAAACAAAAAGATGCTACAGAGAGATCTGGTCAGATCGCAGGGTAAGAGTGAGGGAGGGACCATAGGAGGAATTTGCCCAAGGTAATGGTAAACAAGCTCCCAAAGTGCAGGACAGATCTCCCTGCCCTCAGGCAGAAACATGGCAGGGGGAGTTGCAAATCTGCCAGTCTAGGGCAGGATTGACTGAGAAGCGAAAAGGCTCTGGTGAACACGGAATTATAAGCTAGAAGATTTAAACAGAAGGAAGGCAGAGACTTGCTCTCTTTCTCTTCCTCAGGGATGCCTGGACAATCCTTCTGCAACCACCTGCATTTCCCAAAGAACTGTATTTTAAATGGGAAAAGGAACTCTGGGTGTAGCCTAGGACTGGTCTGGCCTGGCAGAGGGTGTCAGGGTTATTTTTCTTTGGGTGCCCTAGAGGGGACAGGCTGCAAGGCAGAAGCCTACCATTCTTCCAACTTTGTGTAGTTTTTGTATTTTATGTTGTTTTATTTTGTATACTAATCTTATAGAAATAAGATAATTAAAAACTAACAGGGGGAATTATAGGGGACTCAGGAGTTAAAGATTTTATCTTTAGTGGGCAGGCTTAAATGACTAATGCATGTAGAACTGGTATTTCAAAATTGTGTTGCTTTTGAATAAAGACCTCTTTCCTTTTTCACCAAACTCCTGCACCCAGAATTTTACCTAGTGGGTGGTAACAGGCAGCAGAGCCCAACTTGCTGTTTGGTCACAAAATCTAGGGAGTCTTTAAAAACTATGACATATTTTAGGGGATATAGAAAGCCATGAATGTGTATAGGGCTATGTACATAAGAAGTTAGAAAAGAGCTTGAAACTGGAAAAGTTGGTGTTCATGCTGCCTGTCACTACCTGAACCAATAGGAAGAGACAAGGATTGAATCTTTATGGGTGGTTTATTCAGATGGCCAGTGATCTGAGAAGTCAGTGGGTTAGGTACCCTCAACAACTGTCTTAATATCTCATTTCAAGTCAACTTTTTAAAAGGAAAAAAAAGAGTAGGTAAGGGGTTTGGAAAAAAGGTTAATTGAATAAAGAGTTGCAGTCCAGTGGAGATTTCCCCAGTACTGCTTTATCTGTTGATCAACAATTCCTTATCTTGGTTATGGATGTTCCCTCCCACAAACACAATGGCTCAGATACCATTGATAGGGGACTCAAGACTTGGAAAATTTTAGCTTCAGTAAAAAAGCTATAAGTCTAGCAAGTAATGTGTATGTTAAAGCTTTTGTTTCAGAAACTACAGATAAAGCCCTTCCTGGCTCCTGGGGAAACAGCCAGCCATCTGGGGCACTGATAGAAGATTATCGCCTGGGGACATCCGTACCTTTTGTGTTCCAGGGAGAGCAGATGACCACCCTCCTCTGGAACTGCCCAGAACAGGAATGCTGAAGGTTTGCTCATCTAATCCTACCTGAATTTCAAAGCCCTCACTGCTCCTTGTGTATCCACTCACCCCACCTTATAAAAATTCTGGCCAGGAAAGAGAAGGGAAGATGGCTTGTTAGGGTACGAACCCACCATCTTCTCAGATTGTCAGTCATTTGAATAAGGCACCCATAAAGACAGAAAACAGTACTTGAACAACAATTAAAATAAAAAAATACTGCAAAAAATTTTTTAAAAAATTCAATTGCTGTCATTGCTTATTGGATTTGGTAGTGACAGGTAGCCTGAACACTGGTGTCTTTTCTGGTTACACCATCTCTATCACTCATAGACCCTCTGGGGCACAAAATTCAAATTGCATGTTGACCTCTTGGAGTCACATGGTCCTGCATTCCAGTTCTTGAAATAACAACCTTCTACATGCATTAATCACTTAAGCCTATCAAGTAAAGCTAAAATCTTTAACTCTTGAGTTCCCTATTAAGCTAAGAAAACCCTAATCTCTCAAGGCCTCCCATAATGGCTGAACTTGAAGCCCTGTATCAGCAGAAAGTAAAGGTTAAGGCAGAATTTTAAATTCCCTTTTATTGAAAATGTGCTCTAATACACTAAGAGAGCCCTTCAGCAAAGGGTTGAATATTTACTGTTTAAGTCATTTGCAAAAATCATTATCTAGTCATTAATTTACCATTAAGCTAACTGAATAGCGACTTAAGTGGCCACGTATAAAAGGGAATATAGACTTTACAAAATTAGTCTAATTAAGTGATAAATAAACATTATCATCATCTTAACAATAACAAACAGCAAGAATAAATTTTCAAGTGGAAGGAATCTGATTTCCAGCTTAACTATTTTGTTTAAAATGTCCAATTTTAAACCTAAATCATGAGACACTAAAAGAAAAAGGAAAGTATGACTCATAAAAGGAAACAAAAGTAATCAATGGAAATTGTCCACGAAGAAGCCAGATTTGAGAATTTATTAGACAGACTTTTAAAGAGCTATTAAAGCCCTGACCGGTGTGGCTCAGCTGGTAGAAGTGTTGTTCCATACCAGAAAGGTTGTAGGTTCAATTCCTAGTACAGGTGCATAAGGGAGGCAACCAATTGATGCTTCTCTCTCACATCATGTTTCTCTTTCTCTCCCTTCCTCCATTCCTTCTTCTCGCTCTAAAATCAATAAAAAATAAATAGCTATTAAAAATTTATCCAAAGAACTAAAGTAAACCATGTCCCAAGTATTAGAAGAACATATGAGAATAATGTCTCACCAAATAGAGACTATAAATGAAGAGATAGAAATTTTAAAAAATTAATAATTCTGAAGTTGAAAATAACTGAAGTAAAATTTTCACTAGAGAAACTCAACAGCAGATTTTAATTTGTAAAAGAATCAGGCAACTTGATAATAAGTTAATTAGATTATGTAGTCAAAGAAACAAAAAGAAAAAATGAGGAAAAACAGAACCTTAGATACCAACATAAGCTAAATGGGAGCCACAGAGGAGGAGGAGAGATATAAATAAGAGATGATTAGAGATAGAGATAGAGATAGAGATAGAGATAGAGATAGAGATAGAGATAGAGATAGAGATAGAGATAGAGATGATAGATAGATAGATGAGAGAGAGAGAGAGAGAGAGATTGAGAGGGAAAGAGAGTTGTAGAAGTAATGGCTAAAAACTTTCTAAATTTGATGGAAAACATCAAGATGCTCAACATACTCCAAATAAAATACACTAAAAGAGGTCCATGCTTAGAAATATCTTAGTCAAGCTGCCAAAAGACAAAGACAAAGAATCTTAACAGCAGCAAAAGCAAATGACTCAACAAGTATAACTGATCCTCAAAAAAGTTTAATCGGTGACTTCTTATCAGAAAAATAGAGGTCAGAGAGCAGTGGACTGGCATATTCAAAATACTGAAAGACAAAGATGTCAGCCAATAACTCTATATCTGGTAAACTATACTTCAAAAATAATGGAGCTTTAAAAATAAAATACAATAAAGGAAAAGTAAGACATTTTAAGAGAAACAAAAATTGAGACAATGCATTGTTAGCCAACCTTCTCTACAAGAAGTACTAAAGGGAATCAACTTGTATGCAATCATACTTTAATAACATGGTTTTAGTAATAATAATAACAATAATCTTTCAGGCTGAAGTGAAAGAGCACTAGATAGTTGCTCAAATCCATATGAATAAATAAAGAGCACTCATAGATACATAGGTAAATATAGTATCTTCTAATTTAAAAGATACCTGCATAAAGGATCATTATTAAGCTCGTATGTTGATAGGCTGATAATATATAAACATATAATTTGTATAGTAATAAAATCACAAAGGAGGGGATAGGAATAGAGTTATTTTGTAGAAAAGTTTTATACACTATTGAAATTAATTTGATGTTAATACAAAGTAGATTGTTTTGACTTAATATGTTAATTATAATCCCCAGAATGCCTCTAAGAAAATAATTCAGAAAGTATAGTAAAAGAGACAACAAAATAATTTAAGTGGTACACTAATAAATATTGTAGTACAAAAATGAAACAGTAATAGAGGAAAAGAGAAACAAAAAAGATATGACATAAGGAAAACAATCAAGTGACAGATGTAAATTTTATTTTAACAATAGTTACATTAACTAAAACTAGATTCACTACTACAATTTAAAGGCAAATATTGGCAGAATGAATTTTTAAAAATACCATCTGTCTATATGCTGTCTACAAGTGACAAACTTTAGATTCACAGTTATCTTGCATGAAAAAAGATATACTGTACAAACAGTAAACAATAGAGAGCTGGAGTTACTGTATTAATATCAAATAATCTAGACTTTAATACAATAATTGTTACTAGAAAAAAAGAGAGATTTTTTAAGTGATAAAAGAGTCAATCTATCAGAAAGACAAAAATTATAAACATATATGTACCTAATAACAGACCCCCAAAATACAGGAAACGAAAAGAGAATGAAGGGAGAAATAGACCACAATAATAGTTAGTTACTGTAAAACCCCTCTTTCAATAATGAATAGAACAGAAGGCAGGAGACTGATATGAACATAGAAGAACTGAGGAATGCGATCAACAAACTATACCTAATAAACATCTATAGAGCACTCCAACCAACAACAGCAGAACATAAACATTTCTCAAGTGCACACAAAACATTCTCCACAACAAATTCTATGTAAAACCATAAATTAAACCTGAATAAATTTATAAGAAGTGAAATCATACAAAATATGTCCTCTGATTACAATGGCATTAAATTGAAAATCAGTACCATGAGGAACTTAGGAAACTCACAAATATGTGAAAATTAAGCAACACACTTAAATTACCAATGAGTTAGAGAAAAAAATCACAAGGAAAATTAGAAAATACTTTCAGATAAATGAAAATGAAAACACAACATATCAAAGCTTTCTGAATGCAGCTGAAGATGTGCTTATAGCAGAATTTATAACGGGATATGGGCATCATCATGGAAGTAACTTGAGAGTTACACTGAGTCAACTGTACTATCATATCTCAAAACTATTTTAGAACTTTTTTGGGAATAATTATTAGGCTATTCATTATAGTTTTTTTAATAAAAAACATCTTCAATGACAACAGTTATTTAAATTTAAAGATTTTGGGTAATATGGACATTTTGATGATACTAATTTTTCCAATCCATGAACATGATATATACTTCCACTTATTTGTGTCTTCCTTAATTTCTTTCTTCAGTGTTACGTAGTTTTCTGAGTATAGGTCTTTTACTTCCTTGGCAAGGTTTATTCCTAGGTACCTTATTTTTCTTGTTGCTATAGTGAATGGGATTTTTTTCCTGATTTCTGATTCTGATATTTCATTGCTGGTGTATAAAAATGCCTTCAATTTCTGAATATTGATTTTGAATCCTACAGTTTTTCCAAATTCACTTAGTTCAAGTAGTTTTTCGGTGGAGTCTATAAGGTTTTCTATGTACACTCTACTGTTCACAACAGCATGAATGGAACTGGAGAGCATTATGCTAAGTGAAATAAACCAGGTGATGAAAAACAAATACCATATGATCTCATCTATAAGTGGAACCTAATCAACAAAACAAACAAGTAAGCAAAATATAACCAGAGACATTGAAATAAAGAACAAACCGACAGTAACCAGAGAGAAGGATGGAGGGAGATAATGGGGGAATATAGGACAAGGAGCATCAAGCAGCATGTATAAAGGACACATGGATAAAGCAAAAGGGGGTTGGTTCGAGGGTGGGCAGTGGGGATGTGTGGGGCAGGGGGCATGGTGGGATGAAAATGGAGACAACTGTATGTGAACAACAATTAAATAAATAATTACATTTCAGAGCAAAATGTTGGAGGAGTGAGTGGAAGTCATACTAACCACCTCCCAGGACCAATCTGGAATTACAACTGAATTGTGGAGAAATTACCCAGAACAAACAACTGAACAATAGCATGAGAGAAGCCTTATAACCTTGGACAAAAACAAGAATCAGTTTAGGCACAACGTGTTCAGTGAGGAGTGCAGTGGAGACTCTAGATGGCTGGCTGGGCACCCAGAGGCAGCAGCACAGGAGGAATAATTAAGTGTCAGTCTGGATCCCCCTGAGAAGAATAAGGTCTAAACCCTAAGCTAGGATCACCAGACTAGACCACCAGAGCCCAAAAAGTACACAGATAACAACCAGCATCAAAAAGTGGCAGGGTTGCTCCCTGCCAGAGATGGATGGCTGAAGATGCAAAAGCTGTTTAAATCACTTACCTGGGATTCCAGGAAAAAGCAGGAACAGAGTGGGCTGGAGATGACTGAGAAGAGACTAGGGACAGAAGTTTTGGGGATAGAATGGAGAGAGTAGCCACAGGGAACCTGGTGCTGAGTCACCCCCCAAACAGCTGCTCAGGCAGACCACTCCCCTCTGAGCATCAGCAGCCTGAGGGGAAACAACAGCCCTGACCCCAAGAGAGACTCTGTCCCTGCTCTGTGGTTCTTAAGCCTGATTGCTAAGAGCAGAGTGATCAGATTAATAGCTGAAGGAGACAGCCACAGACAAAGATCACTGGCAAAGTGGTAGGGGGCAGAGTGAACTAGAGATGCTTGAGAAAATACTGAGCTTGGAGGCTTGGGGGAGAGAACTGACAGAACAGCCCTTGGGATCCCAGTGCTGAGTCATTGTCCATACTGAAACAGTCATCCCGCTCAGGCAGAGCACTCCCCTCCCAACACCAGCAGTATGAGGGGTAAAAATAGCCCCAACCCCAGGAGGGATTCTGCCCTGCCCTATGGGGATTAAGCCTGACTGCTGAGTGCAAAGTGACTCATTGACAATTGAAGGACACAACTCTGGATGCCAGATCTCTGGCAGTCTCAGAACAAGCTGCCTAAGGTCAGACAAGGTCAATATCTGACACCACTAGAAGTGGACCTAGAAAGAAAAAACTAGTGGTAAATCCTTAAGGCTACCAAGAAATCCACTGTGGTCTTCACTATAATTAGTGATATTTTCTTTCCTGCATAGCTTTTCAACATTGATTTCTTGTCCAGAAAATGTGTGCATATTAACACATGAGAATTTATACTATAGATTATTTCTCCCCTTTCTTTCAGTACTGTTAATCTCTTTACAATTTTGCTAATACTGGTTCATTTGCTGTTGCTACTGAGATTGTGGGGGAGGGGAGATATTTTTGCAGATTTGGGTTTGTTCCCTAGGCTTTGTGGTTTTGTTCTGGTAGCACCTGCGCAACAGCATACAAGATGTGGTGGGAAGACTGACCTTCAGTCAAACAGCTGGAGGGAATGACCCACCAAAGAAAGACCCAACAATAATCAAAACCCAAAGACATCCAGAGAACCATCACAAATAACATCCCAAGAGCAGCAAGTTCAGGAGATCAAGGAGATGGAACCACTGAATCTCACAGGTCTCCTACCATAGAAGTTCACACCACAAGCCCAGGGAGCCAGAACAGATCAATTTAAGAAGCTGAGGCTAACAAGAAGAGTCTCACAAACAATGAGAAGACAAAGAAACAATCCCCAAATGAAGGGAAAGGAGTAAGCCTCAGAAAGAATGCTAAATGAAATACAGGCAACTCAACTATCAGATACTGAGTTCAAAGCAATGGTAATCAGGAAGCTCAATGAGCTCACAGTGTATTACCAGAAACTACAGGGAAACTACAATGAACTCACTGCAAATTATATCAACATGAAAAAGGAAATAGAAATTATCAACAAAGGGCCAAGAGGAAATGAAGAATACTATTTCTGAATTGAAGAACACAGTAGAAAGAATCAAAAGCAGACTAGATGAAGCAGAGGATTGAATCAGTCAGCTGGAGGACAATGTAGAAAAAATCTCAGAAAGGGAAAGAAAGGGAAAAAAAGAATCAGAAAAAATGAAGAGGTGTTAAGGGAACTGCAAGGCAACATGAAATGTAACAATATCCATATAATAGGGATACCAGAAGGAGAAGATGAAGAACAAGGGATAGAAAATCTGTTTGAAGAAGTAATGATGGAAAACTTCCCTAATTTGATGAGAGAAAATCACACAAACACAGGATGCACAGAGTCCCAATCAAGAGAAACCCAAAGAGGCCCACTGTAAGACACATCATAATTAAAATAGCAAATTCTAAGGCAAAGACAGAATCTTAAAGGCAGCAAAGGAGAAACAAGAAGTAGCATACAAGGGAGCCCCAATAAGGCTAGTAGCTGACTTCTCAATAGAAACACTATAAGCCAGAAGGGAATGGTAAGAAATATTCCAAGTAATAAAAACCAAAGGCCTGAAACCAAGACTACTCTATCCAGCAAGGTTCTCAATTAAATTGGAAGGCAAAATAAGGAGTTTCCCATACAAAACAAGGTTCAAAGAGTACACCTCCATCAAACCAGTACTGCAAAATATGCTGAAGGGACTGTTTTAAGAAAAGGAAGAAAAAGAGTGAGAGAGAGAGAAACACAGGTATGAAGAAAGTAAAATGGCAATGAATAAGTACCTATCAATAATAACCTTAAATGTAAATGAACTAAGTGCTCCAATCAAAAGATGTAGGGTAGCTGAATGGATAAGAAAGCATGACCCACACATATGCTGCCTACAAGAGAACTACCTCAGAACAAAACATCTACACAGAATGAAAATGAAAGGTTGGAAAAAGTTATTCCATGCAAATGGACAGGAAAAAAAGCCAGGGTAAAAATACTTATATAAGACAAGATAGGCTTCAGAAGAAGGGTCATAAAAAGAGACCGAGAAGGATACTTCATAGTACTCAAGGAAGGGGAGAATCCTTCAAGAAGACATAAGCATTGTAAATATGTATGCGCTCATCACAGGAGTACCCAAATATATAAGGAAAATCTCGGAGGATCTCAAGAAAGATATTGATGGCAACACACTTATACTAGGGTATTTTAACATCCCACTGACAACAATGGATAGACCTTACAAACAAAATGTCAACAAAGATATTGTGGCATTGAACAATGTTCTAGATCAAATGGACCTAACTGATGTATATAGAACCTTTCATCCCCCAAAAACAAAACACATATTCTTTTCAAATTCACATGGAACATTTTCAAAGATAGATCACAAATGATAAGACACAAAAGCCTTAACAAATTTAAGAAAGCTGAAATCATATCAAGAATTTTCTCTGATCACAAGGGCCTGAAACTAGAAACCAACCTCAAGGAAAAAACTCAAAAACATTCAAATTCATGGAGATTGAATAGGATGCTATTAAACAATGAATAGGTTAAGAATGAGATGAAGGAAGAAATCAAAAAGTTTCTGGAAACAAATGAAAATGAACTCACAACAGTCCAAAACTTATGGACACCTGAAGGAAGTCTCAGACAGAGGTTCATAGTGATACAGGCTTACTTAAAAAAGATAGAAATATATCTTTCCTTTTTTAAAATTTATTTTTATTTTTTAAATTACTTTATAGTTGTTCAATTACAATTGTCTGCATCTTCCCCATACCACTCCCCCTGACCCCAGCCAAACCCACTTGCCTCCCTTGCTTTCACCATCCCCCTTGGTTTTGTCCATGTGTCCTTTATAGTAGTTCCTGAAAACCCTTCCCCCCACTGTTCCCTCCCTCTCCCCTCTGGTTATTCTTAGATTGTTCTTAATTTCAATGTCTCTGGTTATATTTTGTTTGCTTTTTTCTTTTGTTAATTATGTTCCTGTTAAAGATGAGATCATATGATATTTGTCCCTCAACACCTGGCTTATTTCACTTAGCAAAATGCTCTCCAGTTCCATCTATGCTGTCGTAAATGGTAGGAGCTCCTTCTTTCTCTCTGCTGTGTAGAATTCCATTGTGTAAAAGACTTGAACAGACACTTCTCCAAGTAAGACATACAGAGGGCCCAGAGACATATGAAAAGATGGTCAGCATCACTAGCCATCAGAGAGATGAAAATTAAAACCACAGTGAGATACTACTTCATAGCAGTCAGAATGTCCATCATAACCAAAACTACAAACAAGTGTTGGAGAGGATGCAGAGAAAAGGGAACCCTAGTACACTGTTGGTGGGAATGCAGACTGGTACAGCCACTGTGGAAAACAGTGTGTAATTTCCTCAGATAGAAACATTTCAAATAAACAACATAACTCTACATCTACAAGAACTGGAGGAACAACAATAAAGCTAGCCCAGAGCAAGTAGAAGGAAGGAAATAACTAAGATCAGAGCAGAAATAAACAAGATAGACACCAAAATAACAATTCTAAGGATCCATAAATCCAGGAGCTGTTTCTCTGAAAATATAAACAAAATCAACAAGCCTTTAAGCAGACTCATCAAGAAAAAAGCAGAGAGGACCCAAATAAACAGTCAGAAGCGAAAGAGGAGAGATTACATCTGATACCACAGAAATGCAAATGATTGTAAGAAATTACTATGAAAAACTATATGCCAAGAAACTTGAAAATCTGGGTGTATTGGACAAATTTCTAGAAAAATATAGTCTTCCAAAACTGAATGAAGAAGCAGAAAGCCTGAACAGAACAATAACAGCTCACAAACTTGAAGCAGTCATTAAAAAACTCCTGGCACACAAAAGCCCTGGACAAGACAGTTTCACAGGAGAATTTTACTAGACATTTAAGGATAAACCTAAACCTTACCAAAAAATCCAAGAAGACAGAAGACTCCCAAACTCTTTTTATGAAGCCAGCATCACCCTTACCCAAAACCAAATAAAGACACAATAAAGAAAGAAAATTACAGGCTGATATCGCTGAAGAACATAGATGCTAAAATCCTCAACAAAATATTGGCAAACCACATCCAGCAATACATTTAAAAGATCATACACCTTGATCTTTTAAAAGATCATCCCTTAATCCCAGGGACACAAAGATAGTGCAATATTTGCAAATCAATAAACATAATACATGACATAATCAAAAGGAAAGATAAAAACCACATGATCATGTCAATAGATGCAGAAAAAGCATTTCATAAGGTACAGCACCCATTTATGATAAAAACACTCACCAAAGTGGGAATAGAAGGAGCATTCCTCAACCTAATAAAGGCCATATATGAGAAACCTACAGCCAACATCATACTCAATGGGCAAAAACTCAGAACTTTCCCACTAAGATCAGCAACAAGACAAGGATATCCACTTTCACCACTCCTATTCAACATAGTATGGGAAGTCTTAGCCACAGCAATGAGACAAGAAAAAGAAATAAAAGGTATCCATATTGGAAAGGAGGAAACAAAACTGTCATTGTTTGCAGATGACAAGATGCTGTACAACAAAAATCATGTAGACTCCACTAAAAAATTGCTTGACCTAATAAGTCAATTTCATAAAACAGTGGATACAAAGTCAATATTCAGAATTCAAAGGCATTTTTGTACACCAACAATAAAATATCAGAAACAAAACTCAGTAAAAAAAATCAAATTTGCTATAACAACAAGAAAAATAAAGTACCTAGGAATAAACCTATTCCTGAGTAGAGGAGGTAAAAGACCTGTACGCAGAAAACTTCATAATTCTAGAGAAAGAAATTAAGGAAGACACAAACAAATGGAAGCATATACCATATTCATGGATTGGAAGAATTAATGTCATCACGATGTCCATACTACCCAAAGCAATTTATAGGTTCAATGCAATCCCTATTAAAGTATTAATGACATATTTCACAGATATAGAATAAACATTTCAAAAATTTATATGGAACCATAAACAACACCAAATAGCTGCAGCAATTTTGAGAAAGAAAAACAAAGTAGGAGGGGTCACAATACCTGATATCGAACTGCATCACAAGGCCACTGTAATTAAAACAGTCTGGTACTGGCATAAGAACATACACATAGATCAATGGAACAGAATAGAGAGCCCAGAAATAAATCCACATCTCTACAGTCAATTAATCTTTGACAGAGTGGGAAGAAGCATAAAATGGAGTAAAAATAGCCTCTTTAACAAATGATATTGGGAAAGCTGGCCAGCTACATGCAAAAAGAAAAAAGAAAAAAAAAGAAACTCAATCACTGTCTTACACCATACACACAAAAAAAATCAAGGTGAATAAAAGACTTTAAAATAAATTGTGACACCCTAAAAGTCCTAGAGGAGAACATGGGTAGGAAAATCTCAGATAATCCATGCTGCAATTTTTCACCCATATGTCCCCTAGACAAGGGACTTAAAGGAAAGAACAAGTGGGATCTCATCAAAATAAAAAGCTTCTGCACGGCTCAAGAAAACAGCATTAGAATGAAAAGAGAACCAATCGTATGGGAAAACATATTTGCAAATGATACCTCAGACAAGGGTTTGATATCCAAAATATATAAATAACACACACAACTCCACCAGGAAGACAAACAACCCAATTAAAAAATGGGCAAAGGACATGAACAGACACTTCTCTAAGGAGGACATATAGAGGGCCCAGAGACATATGAAAAGATGCTCAGCATCACTAGCCATCAGAGAGATGCAAATTAAAACTACTATGAGATACTACTTCATACCAGTGAGAATGTCCATCATAAACAAATCAACAAACAACCATTGGAGAGGATGTGGAAAATAGGAAACTCTAGTGCACTGTTGGTGGGAATGCAGACTGGTGCCGCCACTGTGGAAAACACTATGGAATTTCCTCAGAAAAGTAAAAATGGAACTGTGCTTTGAGCAGGCAATTCCACTGCTAAGATTATATGCCCTAAGTACTCCAAAACACCAATTCAAAAGAACCTATGCACCCCAGTGTTCGTAGCAGTAAAATTCACAATAGTAAGTGCTGGAAGCAACTGAAGTGCCCATCAGTAAATGAGTGGATAAAAAACTATGGTACATTTACACAATGGAATACTATGCAGCAGAAAGAAGGAGCTCTTACCATTTGTGACAACATGCATGGAACTGGAGAGCATTATGCTAAGTAAAATAAGCCAGGCAGTGAAAGACAAATACCATATGATCTCACCTGTAAGTGGAACCTAATCAACAAAACAAACAAGCAAGGAAAATATAACCAGAAACATTGAAATGAAGAACAAGCTGTCCCCTCTGATCACTGTCAGCTTGTTCTTCATTTCAATGTTTCTGGTGGCAGGGAGTAATGGGGGGGAAAGGAGGAAGCATTTTCAGGAACAACTATAAAGGACACATGGACAAAACCAAAGAGGGGTAGGATCAAGGTTGGGAAGTGGGGATGGCTGGGGTGCAGGGGAGTGGTGGAGAGAAAATGGATACTACTGTACTCGAATAACCAAAAAAAAAGAAAAAATATGTAAATAAATACATAAAATGCAAAAAAATTTAAAGGTTTTATGTAATTTTTGTAAACACAAGTCCTTTGAAGTCGCATTAATAAGTAAGGTGAGGGGCAAGGTTAATTGATTCTATTCCTGGCCTAAAGATTAGGTGGTAGTTAAAGAAATGATGCTATTTGCACTGAGGATTTTTCAAAACAGGACAGTAAGCCTTTCTTTAAGAAGAATTCCAGACATGGGTGAAATAAAGAAAACATGATTGAAATAAATGCATAGCTATAGAGGATGACTATTTTGAGTACAACAGTCATTCAAATGCATATGTTTTAGGCATATTTTTATAGTATGCTCAATAGCTCATTGCTTAACATACCATTGTTTCAAAATAATACTTGTAAAACAGGATAAGAGGCAATCTTATAACCAAGTGGTTTTCATTATATCCGCCTCTATTGCAATAGTAAATATTGGAAATGCTGAGTAGGCAAGAACTCGCCTAAGAGTTTGGTTCTTAGGTCAAGTTTATGTTGATTAAATAAGTTATTTGATCTTTATTTGTTTCATTGTTTTGACAACAGACCATCTGTATGTAAGTCTAGGAATGTGTGTGTATGTGTATATATGCACATATAAAACACAATAGATTATTTTTAAAGTCAGAAAGTTCATGTGTCATATATGCCCATCTAAACCTAATTATTTTCCCCCAGCCACCTATATAGTGTTGCCATATATTGTCTGCCAATAACTTATAATAATGCCTAAGTTACTATGCAACATAAGCTGCTATATAAAGGCTACAGAGTAAACACTGTTTACTGCTTACTGTGAGAAAAATGGAAATCTCATTTTTCCAATGTGAGCAAGATCTCTTCTTATTCTGTGTTTTACATGTATTATTTTGAAAATTACAAGTCCCAATAGAATGTCACAAGAGAAAAAATTATGACATGCTTTGTTCTTCTTTATGTTCTAATGTTGTTGAAGTGTCTCGAACATTTGGTATTTTAAGAAGCATCTGGGTGTTAGCCAGATTTGTAAGATAGAGTAACCTAAAGCAAAAGTACTGCTGAATGAGACAGAAGGAAAATAAAACTATTGCTGGAAAACAGTGACCAAAACTGTGGCATCTAACTTAGGGGAAGTTAGCAGAATGTCAACTTAGCAGAGCAGCGCAATTTATGTTCCTTTCACCTTGGAAAGCTGTGGACCACTGCACATGAGAAAAGCTGCTTATAGAATGATAAGATTTGAGACAAATAGGAAGATTTTCAGTGAAAGAATTTTAAAGCATTTATGAAAGCAGACCATATGTTGTCTTTTGAAACCTTAAGAAAACTTCATAATTTTTGAAATTTAAAGTTCAATTTTATTAAACATGTAGGTAAGTTTGCAATTATTCAGAATATTTAAATTAATTTGAAAATAATTAAAATTCTGAAAAGCCTAATGTGTGCATCCAAGTTCAGGGCAATGTTAATATGGTATAAAAATTGCTAAGGAAATTTACAGTGAACAGGTGTGTGAAGTAATTGAGAGGAAAAAAATTTCAGACATTAATTAGCAAGAATTATGAATATCCTTGTTGGATTGTTTCCTCTCAAGATGACATATATTAAGCATATGTACAGGGGAAATAATTTTTTAATTATGAATACAAATGGAAAATAAAATCTCATTTATAATATTCTGTAGTGCTACCATTAATCACTTCATGAGACATGGAAGGAAAACAAAAAAAGGGTCTAAACCAAAAAAATAAGATTCTAAAGTTTTTGAAAGTTGATTTGATAAGTCTTGCTAATAGTTTTGAAATGTGTTCATTCCAAATCCAGCAAAATAAGTATTCTTTCACTTCAAACAGTATCTCTGTTGAAACTTTGAGAGAAAGGATAATTATGTCAAAATGAGACCCCAAGTTCTATACTAATGCAACTTACAGGAGGAAAGAAGTCAGACTCCCCCCACACACACAAAAAAGCCTAAGGTTAGATAATAATGTAACAACTGTTATAAGAAACATGTGGAGGATGTCACAAGGACATAAGAGCTTTGCCCTGGATTGAGAAAGATAATGGGATTTGGGTGTCATCTGATAGACAAGAATAGCAGAAAAATTTCAGACAGAAAAAAGAGGACATATAAAGCTTTAGAATTATAAAGAAGACTTTTGTACACTGTTATCAGAACTTGTAGAGTGCCACCATAACAAAAAACAAATATGAGGAAAGACTTTGAAAACAGCTGAGGGGAGGATCTGGAAAGACTTTGAGAATGTGTTAATGAAAGCCTGCAGAGCCTTGTAGAGTATTTCATGAAATTCTAATGATCTTTGAGGAGGATGTGAGTAAGGGCTTGAAGACAATGTTATTTGACACTGGGCCAAAAAACAATCTTTGTCACATAGTGTCAGAAAGTTTAGCCCCACAGTCACCTACAATAATAAGGAAAATAGGAACCTTACCTAATAAACTCTGTGATCTAGCTAAGGACGTTTTTACAAACTATTGAAAGTGCTCCCTAGTTTCTTCTTTCTGATTGTCATAACATTTTAGAAAAGACAGATAAACTAAAGGAAGGACTTTTAAACAAAAAGAAAATTAAAAATTTCAGCCTCTGAAGACAACAATAATGCTATAATTAAGATAAGACTTCGAGGTAAAGATCAAATTCAGCACACTCAGAAGAAAACATGGTCTAATCATGAAGCCAAAAATTCAAAATTCCTTGTTAAGACTTCAGAAATATCCAAGACAGTGTACATCAAAAAATCATTTAAACAATAGAGCTTTCCTAAAATGTTTGAGAGTGTTGTCCCTTGACAGGCTCAGCAGAAGTCCAAGGGAAAAGAGAGTGAATCTCAGAGATTTGTGGGTGTGGGCTTTATCTAATGGAGACAACCCCAATAAAGTTCATAGGATACCTATAAACTTTTAAAAAGATTTCTGTTGCCAGGTACACCACTAGCTTGGACTGAAATGTACAGAGAGAGCACAAAGAGGACAGAGGGCTTTGTATTTTCAAACTTCTACTGGCAGGAAGTAGAGTAAGAAACCTACGCAACTACTCATATAGACTAGCTTCCATGGAAAACAAAGAGTGGTTCAAAGGCTTAAACCAAGAACCTGGAGGGTGGAGCCAAGAGTCATGGTCAATTAGTCTTGAGAAGGAATGAGACTGAGTCCTTAACAAAGAATTCCCAACCTTGACCCTACTGAATTTTATCATTTTTATGGACCAGTGATTTGTGAATGTTGTTTCTTTTCCCTCATTTTTAATGGCTGTTCCATGCCTGTCTATCATATAACTTAGGTATGGATGTGCTGGGGGAGGGATAAAGTTTCTCTTTAGTTTACATGTCTTTGGACAAAGTGGAACTATATTCAAGGAGCTCTGCTTAAGGCATGTCACTCAATTAGCCTCATCCACAAATAGTCTTTATTGAGAAGATGAGATTCTTGACTTTAGCTGATGGTGTAATAGGATGAGACTTCAATGGGCAGTTGAAATGGTTGAGTGTGTTTTGCATATGTGAGGGACATCTACTAATGGAGAGACATAGGATGGGCAGTGGTTGATAACCTCCCAAATAGTGCCTGATGTTTTTCACCTCTTGTTATTCTTGCCTTGTATAGCCCCTTCCCACATTTTATAGGGCACTGTGGACATTAGGGAATATGACTGGTGCTAAGAATAGGTCATAAAAATGATTGAGTTTTCTATTACCCTCTGTTTCGCTGCTTGCTCTGAGAAACCAGCTGTCACATGAGCAACCCAATGGAGTGGTTCACATGGCAAGGAGCTGAGGCTTTTTACCAAAAGTCACCATCAATTTGCCAGCTATGCAAGTTAACCATCTGGGAAATAGATCCTCCAACCCCATTCATGGTCTTGTCCAGCACTATTCACCTGTGATGAGGAGAAATAACAGCACAAATAGTCTGAACCATTCATTTGTTAGTGCCTGAATGGTCCAAAGATATTAAATTAAAAATTTTAGCAACTGTGGTGTTCAAAATGATCCATGTCTACAGGCCTAATTTGGTCAGAGATTCTATATGATGACCCTGCTGAGGCCAAGGAAATAATTTCTATACCTTTAGAGTAAAGAGGATTGGGGGAAATGTGACAAATGGATTGAAAAGTAAGGTAAAACATAGTAACACATTAGGATCTTAAACATGACACTAATGAGTTTAACTTTTCTTTTAGGTAAAAGTCTAAATTTAAACTTTAAAGTGACATAATTAGATTTGTGTTTCCAAAATAGAATTATCATCAATATGAAGGATGAGAGGAGGAAGAGACTGGAGTCAAGAGACCAATCATGAAATTCAGGGAAATCTATAAAGTATGAAGTGTGTAACAGCTAGTACTCACCAACACAAAATTAGGGATTAGGGATGAAGAGGTACAAAGCAGATAATTATTTAAGCAGGGTATTTGTTCATCACTAGTTTAATTCTCCACAGAAAATCTAAGAGTCTTAGTTTTCAAAAGAATGCAAACACTAAAGGGACATCCCTCTGGAAGAAATGAATTTGGTTCTTTGCTGTTCCATATCTGCTATAGGGACTTGCTTCATTAGACTGTTAAGAGGGATAGAAAACATTCTTATTTAAGAACTCTATGTTGATTCATAAGCATTAACAAACTCTACAAAGTAGAGACGTCATTACAGATAGACAGAAATTCAGGGATGCAGACAAGCTTGTTGGCTTTATGAGATATGCATTTTGGAGCAGACATTTCTCATGGAACACAGGGAAGATGAAGAGGATTGGTAGCCCATTCCTGTATACTCTTCAGCAAGCTAGGTGAGGAGCTAAAGGCAGAAGCTGAAAGAGATGATTTTAGGAAAAAATTGTATGAGACGTGTGGTCAATCTATGATTTTGTCTGTGATTTACTGTAAAATACTCTGGCACAGAAGTTAGTTAACATTTCAAAGATAATTAACTAATCAATAATATAATCACCAACAATGAAATATCAGAAACAAGAATCAGGGAAAAAAATCATATTGGCTATAGCAACAAGTAAAGTACCTAGGAATAAACCTCTTCCTAAGTAGAAGAGGTAAAAAACCTGTTCTCAGAAAACTACAGAACACTGAAAAAGAAATTAAGGAAGACACAAATAAATGGAAGCACATACTATGTTCATGGATTGGAAGAACTAACATCATCACAATGTCCATGCTACCCAAAGCAATTTATGGATTCAACACTATCCCTATTAAAATACAAATGACTTACTTCATAGATATAGAACAAACATTTCAAAAATTTATATGGAACCATAAACAACACCAAATAGCTGCAGCAATTTTGAGAAAGAAGAACAAAGTAGGAGAGGTCACAATACCTGATATCAAACTATATTACAAGGCCACTGTAATTAAAACAGTCTAGTACTGGCATAAGAACATACACATAGATCAATGGAACAGAATAGAGAGCCCAGAAATAAACCCAAGTCTCTATGGTCAATTAATATTTGACAAAAGGGGAAGAATCATAAAATGGAGTAACAATAGCCTCTTCAAACAATGGTGTCTGGAGGTCTGGACAGCCACATGCAAAAAAAATGAAACTTGAACACCATCTTACACTATACACAAAAATAAACTCAAGATGGATAAGTGACTCAAATATCAGTTGTGACATTATAAAAGGCCTACAGGAGAACATAAGGAGGAAAATCTCAAATATTCCATGTAGCAATATTTGCAGTGATAAACCCCCTAGAGCAAGGGACATAAAGGAAAGAATAAACAGGTGGGACTTCATCAAAATAAAAAGCTTCTGTATGCCTAAAGAAAGCATCAGCAAAATGAAAAGGGAACCAAGTATATGGGAAAATATATTTGCCAATGATACCTCAGACAATGGTTTGATCTCCAAAATATATAAAGAACTCACATGACTCCACTCCAGGAAGACAAACAATCCACTTAAGAAATGGGCAAAGGACCTGAACAGACACTTCTCCAAGAAGGATATACAGAGGGCTGAGAGACATATGAAAGGATGTTCAGCATCACTAGCCATCAGAGAGATGCAAATTAAAACCACAGTGAGATGCCACTTCTCACCGGTCAGAATGGCCATCATAACTAAATCAACAAACAACAAGTGTTGGTGAGGTTGTGAGGAAAAGGGAACTTTAGTACAATGCTGGTGGGAATATAGACTGGTACAGCCACTTTTGAAAACAGAATGGAATTTCCTCAGAAAACTAAAAATGGATCTTCCTTTTGACCCAGCAATACTGCTGCTGGGATTATACCCTAAGGATCCTGATACACCAATTCAAAACCTATGTACCCCAATGTTCATAGCAGCACAATTCACAATAGCGAATTGTTGGAAGCAACCTAAGTGCCCACCCATAAATGAGTGGATCAAAAAACTATGGTACATTTACATGATGGAATAGTATGCAGCAGAAACAAAGAAGGAGCTCCTACCATTTGTGACAGCATGGATGGAACTGGAGAGCATTATGCTAAGTGAAATAAGCCAGGTAGTGAAAGACAGATACCATATGATCTCACTTATAAGTGGAACCCAGTCAACAAAACAAACAAGCCCGCAAAATATAACCAGAGACATTGAAGTAAAGAACAAACTGACAGCAACCGGAGAGGAGTTGTGATGGGATCATGGGGGGCAAAGGGGAATGGGTGGTCAAGGAACATGTATAAAGGACAAATAGAGAAAGCCAAAGGCGGGTAGCATCGAGAGTGGGAGTTGAAGATAGCTGGTTTGGGTGGCAGTAGGAGGTGGGAAATGGAGACAATTGTACTTAATAACAAAAAATAGATAAAATAAAAATAAAAAAGATAATTAATCTAATCAAGAATATATACTCCATGTTTTGGTAGGTAACATTTAAAATTAGCATAGGGAGGCCAGTTTGTTCAATCTCAACATCTATCCTTATGTCTATTTAACACCAGAAGAATTTGAAATTGGCATAATGGATACTAGAAAATGATTTTTTTAAACTGGTGAAATAAGTAGCATGTAAAGTATATATACTGGCTAGAAATGTTGTATAGACATTAACAATTTCACACGAAGAATGATAATATAATAGAAAAATAGAATAACAATGTAATAATTCGTATATAATAGTATAAGAATCCAGCCAGCTCAGGAGCCTATGTGCTTGGGAGTGTTCCCCAAACCTTAAAATTCCACTAGGTTCGATGTTCAGCCACTTACAAAGGATGCTGTAATATGATCTAAATACACAGTTACCTGGTTCTTGACATTAGAATATCATTATATCTTTCTCAAGTGACCCTTTCATGCAGAGGGTCTAAAAGTGTTGAAGACATCTGGGACTCCACTGGGCTCACACAACAGTTTGTATAACTGTTTCTGTACACACTGTTCATCATTCAGCCTGAACCTGGTTGAATTTCACTGTATAAAATACCACCTAGTAGTCAGGTTATGGGGAGACTATTACTTCACTCATGTCTACCTATTGGAAATATAACAGCTCACAAGTGGATCCTAAGTTGTGATGACCTAGTTTCCTGAGGTCTGTCTGAGCATGAAGAATGAGATTGACAGGGCAGTGAACATTCTTTGCACTTCTGTGTGACTGTGCACATAGCATTAGTGTGATGGAGATTCCGGGAAATACATTACTGGTACCTAGAGGACTAGCCTCTTGAGGGAGCCAGAAGACAGTGTCCTTGGCTGTGCCAGCTGTTGTTGGGGTGCACTGGGGCACCCACAGTTGGTATCCTACCAAAAGAGGTCACCCTCCTTGCCACACGTGTTCCTACATTTGGGTAAGATGATTTTGGAAAGCCTAGAAATAACTGGGTGAGTTTGAGGGTGCTCAGAGGACCTAAGCTCTACACTTGAGGCCATGAGCCAGCCAAATACAAATTAGTATGTTTCATGAGAAATATCTGTACCCTCAGCAGTGTATGGAGAACATAAATTACAAGTTCTACAGGGAGTCCTGTATGAGGAGCTGTAAAAATAAGTTATTGAAGTGGGAGCAAGAAGAAGCCCTTATCTTCCCAATGGGTCTGGATCCTAAGGTGGGGTTGGTGCCCACTTTCAGAGTAGGGAGTGCTCAGAGGAAGTGATAAAGTGGGTTGCATTGCACTCCCTTTGTGGGTATGGTGAGGGGGACTGCCCCACACCACTTTATCCCAGGAGAAGAGCCAGGGAGGATGACCAATTCTTATCTCCCAGGCCCAGGAGCTGAAACTCTATAGTCTTTTTGTTAAATATATTTTATTGACTATGCTATTATAGTTTTCCCAATTTTCCCCCTTTGTCTCCCTCCACTGGGTACCTGTCAGTCCTCTGGCAATCCACAGCCCCTTAGTTTATGTCCATGGGTCATGCATATAAACCCATGCATGGGTCTTTGGCTACTCCATTTCCTATACCATTCTTAACAACCCCCTGCCTATTCTGTACCTAACAATTTGTACTTAATCCCTGCACCATTTCCCCCCTTACTCCCTCCCAATTGATTACTCTTTAAATGATCTCCATACATATGATTCAGTTTCTGTTCTGCTTGTTTACTTAGTTTGTTTTTTAGATTCAATTGTTAATAGTTGTGAATTTATTGCCATCTTACTGTTCATAGTTTTGATCTTCTTTTTCTTAAATAAGTCCTTTTAACATTTCATATAATGGCTTTGTGATGATGAACTCATTTAGCTTTACCTGGTCTGAGAAGCACTTTATCTGTCCTTCCATTCTAAATGATAGTTTTGCTGGATAGAGTAATTCTAGTTGTAGGTCCTTCCTTTGCATCGCTTTGAATACTTCTTGCCAGTCCCTTCTAACCTGCAAATTTTCTTTTGAGAAGTCAGCTGAGTCTTATGGGAACTCCTCTGTAAATAACTCTGTGATTTTTCTCTTGCTGCTTTTAAGATGCTTTCTTTATTTTTAACTTTTGGCAGTCTTTTAAAAAATATTTTATTTATTTATTTTTAGACAGAGGGGAAGAGAGAGAGAGAGGGAGAGCAACATTAATATGTGGTTGCCTCTCAAGCACCCCCTACTGGGGACCTGGCCCACAACCCAGACATGAGCCCTGACTGGGAACGGAACCAGTGACCCTTTGGTTCCCAGTGCATGTTCAATCCACTGGGCCACACCAGCCAGGGTGGCAGTTTTAATTATGATGTGTCTTGGTGTGTTCCTCTTTCTGTCCATCTCTGTGCTTCCTGGACTTGTATTTTCTTCACCAAATTAACAAAGGTTTCTTTCATTATTTTTTCCATTTCTTGCTCTTTTTCTTCTCCTTCCAGCAATCCTGTGATTCAAGTGTTGGAATGGTTGAAGATGCCTCAGAGGCTCCTTAGCCTATCCTTGTTTCTTTCTTTTATTCTTTTTTCTTCTTGCTGTTCTGATTGAATGTTTTTTGCTTCTTTATGTTCCAAATCATTGATTTGATTCTTGTCTTCATCCACTCCACTGTTGGTTTCCTGTAAATTGTTCTTTATTTCACTTACTGTAAACTTCTTTTCTGACTGGGTCTTTTTTATTCTGTTGAAGTATCCAGTGAGTTCCTTGAACAGCCTAATGACCAGTGTTTTGAACTCTGCATCTGATACATTGCTCATTCCATTTCATTTAGTTCTTTTTCTGGGGTTTTGTTCTGTTCTTTCACTTGGGCCATATTTCTTTGCCTCCTCATTTTGGCAGCTTCCCTGTGTTTGCTTCTGTGTATTAGATAGAACTGTCTTGATTCCTTGTCTTAGTAGCAAGGCCAATTGTAGAAAAGTGCACCAGTAAGTTGGATGGGGTGGAGCCTTAGGTAATCATTGCCAGTGCAGGATAACTCATGTAAACCAAGCTGATGGAATCTCTTATACAATGTCACTGCTCTGTGGCTCTGTGTGGGGGAAGGCTCATAAAGGGAACAAATCTGTTGCCTGGCCTCTGGAGTTTTGTCCAGAAGCTGTCCCCTGGAACTCACCGTGATGTGAGACACTTCAATTTCTCCCCGTATGCCACTGGTGCCCTTTCAGCTGCTGCTGGATTCCAGAGGGAGTGAGTCTGTATAAGTCCTAAGTCTGTTGTGGGCCCTTTAAGAGGAGACTGCTGACAATCCCAGTTTCTTCTGTCACCCCAAGCCCCACTGGTTTTTACAACTAGAAGTTATTGGGACTTACCTTCCTGGCACTGGAACTCTGAGCTGGGTAGTCTGGTGTGGGGCTGGGAATCCCTCACTTCTAAGGTATCCCTCCCAATTTTTACTCACCAAATGTGGGTGTGGGACCACCCATTTTATGTCTCTGCATCTACATGTCTCTGCACCTCTCCACTTGTCTCCACATCTCTACCCCTCCTATCCATCTGGATGAATATGACTTCTTTAACTCCCTGGTTGGTGGACTTTTGTACGACTCAATTTTCTGATGATTCTGAATGATAACTGTTTTTTTGTTTAGTTGTAATTTTTGCTTTGGTTGTGTAAGGAGGTGAGCCATGTTTATCTATGCCTCCATCTTGACCAGAAGTCCCCCAAAACTCTAGTTTTGAGAATCTGGGAAAGGGTGGAACTGTCTATTAGGATCTACCTTGTGCCAACATTGGAGGGTAAAGGAAAACTATATCTCTACTCATAACATTTCTGACACCAAATGTGTGGGGTTTTTTCCTGCATTATAACAATTTTGACACTAACTACTTGGGCTTAGCACAGGCCCCACAAGTTAAGGGCTCAGTCCCAGAAGACTGTCTCCACTTTGTTTACCAATCACGAGTGGTGGGTCTCCAGGTTACCCACACCTCTGTCCGATTTGACTGTAAATCAGGGCTCCTACAACCCCCTCCTAAGTTTCAATAATTCCCTATAATTGCTTAAAGAACCCAAGGAAAAACTTTACTATTACCAGTTTATTATAAAGGGCATAATAAGAATATAAGGGAACAGCCAGATGAAAAGGTACACAAGATGAGGTCCTGGAAGGGCTCTAAGCACAGAAGCTTCTGTTCCTGCGGAGTCTATGGTGTGCCACCCTCCCAACATATTAATGTGTTCTCATTTACAAACCCAGAAACTCTCCAAACTCCTTTGTTTAGGCTTTTTATAGAGGTTCCATTACATAGGCATGATTGATAAAATCATTGGCTCTTGGTGATAACCTCAACACCCAGCCCTTTTCCCCTCCCTGAAAATGGACAGGTGGGGCTGAAAGTTTCAACCCACTAATCACGTGCTCAGTTCCTCTGGCAACTAGCCCTACCCTCCAAGAGTCACCTCAGTTGGGTAGATTCTGGTATGTTTTTTCTCCATGGGACTAGCCAATATTCCTGCACATGGTTCTGGGGTTTCTATAAGTGTGACATCACTCTTTTAAAGTATCTTGGGTTCTTAATGTCACAAGCTTTAACATGTCAGAATTGTCATAAAGGAGAGAGTTTGCATTGCATTTGCCAAGACCACTTATTTGAATAATTTAGCTCATTAACCCAAGGATAAATAAGGTATATGTTTATTCTTCAATATAAGACATATAAATGACTGTTATACATCTTTGTAAGGCAATGAAATACAGCTGAATGAAATGATGTTCAAAAATAAAATATGTACATGAAATATGCAATCACCACATTATGAATACATTTTTATTCTTTATCTACACAGATACACCTCATCAGAAGGACACACTGACATCTACCAGCTGAAACAACTACAAAATACATGTAAGGCAACACATAAACACTCAGGTATATGATGTTTGCTACTCTTCTGAATAAGTAGTAGTTCAGTTGTCAGCCTTCATGGAAGGTGAAACTGCTTATGTGAAGACCACTTATAAAAAACACACCTGAATAAAATGGAGCTAGGAGAAATATATAGAATTTCTAGTATGAGAAGGTATAGACTCGTGTTACGCAAGGAAGTAATCTTAATCTAGGAATTAACATCTAGTAAGTCCAGCATCAAGTTTTATTTAGGAAACAAAGCAGTTTGCCTTTTGGAAATATAACTTTTACCCTAAAAAAGGTTTTTAGTGGAGCATCATAATGAATGTGAAGATGAACTTCAACTCTAACTTAAGAAAAAGAGAAAGAAGTACAAAAATAAAATAAAGAGCAAAAGTAAAGCTGGGACCATGGTGGGTAGGGAGAATTGAGGGGCAGTTGTGGGGTACCCTGCACCCATGACCAAATTGCCAGAGAACAGAGAGCTGGACTGAGTCTATGGAGCACAACCAGGGAGGTGCCCTGGGTCTCCCCCTGTCACTACACTTCCACAGATCAATTTTCCGAATGAGACTCCCTCAACTGGCTGACAGCCAACTGAACAAACACAGCACACATACTGGCTGCCTTCATCTAACTGCTGGGGTCAGGTAGTGGGGCAAGAAGGACAAAAAAAGGAATGAAATAAAGAGCAAGGCCCTCATTTCCCTAATATCAAATTCATATTTGGATTCTAAAGCAAGAAAAATTTTGCTATATTAATTTTCATAAAAATAATTAAAACTGAAGTATTCACAACTCTTTCAAAACACATTCACATCAAAGTATGCCATGACAGTGGCAGCATGTCTATTTACATTTTTGAGGAAAGAAAGCAGAGTAATATTAACTCAGGCAAGAACAACTAAAAAAGAAACCTATGGTACTCAACAAACATGAGAATTATCTAATTTTAACCTAGAAATCTATTCCCCAAGTTAACTCAGGTGAGAATCCATTTCCATTTCAGAGATTTTGCTACAAATGGGAGCATGAACTCTTCCTCCCTGATTTTTAAGTAGCAACAGACTCTAAGTAAATGCTGGTATCTTAAAAATTACTAATGTGGACATGATTTTGCCTTAACAGTTTGTGAGGTGTATTTCTCTCCAGGCAGTGGGAAGTGCCACATCAGTGTTTAATTTGCTCCATTTACTAAAGGAGCAACTGCCTAATTCAAGTGAGTGAAGCCATGTAACCTCATTAAGAGGCTGGAGGAGAAATAAAGGCTCTCAAATCCTAATGGATTCTTGGAAAAATCGATCACAGTAGCTCCAGTCTAACCAGACTCAGCTTCTATGTGTCCATGCTGATTGCCCCCTCTGCTGGCAATCTACCAAGTTGGGGCTCTTGCTGGAGCAGACACACGTGGGTGTGGAAGAAGGCAACAGAATGAGCAGGAGACTTAAAATTCTCCCCTTTCACCTCACTCTAGACTGTAATAATCAACTCTGCAATTCAAACTATCCTCAGCTCTCCTGTAAAATGCACCCTGCTGGCATGGGGATGCCTCCTCATCCAAATGTGGAAATTCAAAGATCTAGTTTCAAAGTAGAGTCTCCTTCCTAAACCTTTTGTGAAAAAATCACAATCACTAAATGCAGGGTCATCAGTGAATTCATTTGGCAAAGAAATAATTCCTTTATCTGGCCTAAGCTGTGTCTTCCATGTGTGGTGGTGTTGGGGAAAGTTTATCTGCCAATGTGAGGCAGAACGGGAGCTGGATGCAAACTGCACATCATGCAAAAGACCTCTGCTCCATCTGGTAGAGAATGCTCACCACAGGACTGAAAAGCCTTCCATGTGGGCTTTCAAATCAGACCCCTGTGTCTTATTTAGCATTTGAGTAAATGCCAGCTCTCTGTGGTCTGAGTATTAATGCGTGTACTGGCTTATATTTTTCCAGACTCTATGAATACCATCAGCTAAAGATAGCACAGCAATATAACACTTCAGTCACAGGAACTTTTTTTAAAGGAAACTAAATTAAACATTTTAAGCATAGTCACATAACAGGGACAGCAGAAACCAACCTTGGATAAATGCATAGGCCAAAGGAAAAAAGAAATGCATCATAATGTAAGAGCCAAGGCTAGAAAAGAAGTTTTATAGCTAGCATGACCACTAAATTGGCATGTCGCCTCAGCTAAATTAAACATTTTCTTCTTTCTCTACTTCCTCTTTACCTTACACATGAAAATAAGGACATTGCTAGATAGTTGTTCATGGGCATGCTATAAGGATTCACTAGGTGTATATGAGAAATAATGGAGAAAAGTCAATACAAGTTAAAACTACCCTCACTAATATAGCTATCACATTATTCTTATTTCATTTCATTGATTTTGTGACAGAAAGAGCCTAGGACAATTTACAGCAAAAAATTAAGGTACTATTTCAGAGGATCTCAATAGAGTAGTTATTTGGAAACGGAAAGTGTGAGGAAAGTGTAAGAAGCTGAACTGTGAGCTTGCTGTTGGGTGTGTAATTGGAGTTAAGTGTAGCTTTGCATTGTGTCTTTTTCATAAAGAAATTGTGCCATGCTTTATTCTTGAGTGGCCCTGTGCCTATTTGTTCCATACACAGTAGATCTTATTTCCTTTATTAAATATCTGTAATAAAATGGTATAGGAGCTCAGGAACAAGAAGGAACTTCCAACTGGAAATCCTGCTTGTGTCCAAAAACATGAGCAGAGGTGTCCCCATCACCTTTGATTTCTAATCCTCTTTCTTTACGACCACCAAACCTCGTGAGACTCCATGTAGGTAAGATCATGAGGCTCCAAATTTGTTTGAGTTTACTTGAGGACTACTTCTTCCCAAGTCACTTCAACTTTGCAAGCACAGCACTGTCCTTCCACAGGATACACAAGTCCCATCTTATCGACAAATTCGGCATGAGGAGAGCTCTCATCACTGTTAACATTATTCCAAAGATTTTTAAAAACCAACCATAAACATATATCTCTTGCGCCACCTCTCAAAACCAGTGTATTTCACATGGATGAGTGTTCAGTCAGAAGAAAGCAGGGATACATTATGAAAATGTATATTACCATATTCATGTGAAATAAAATCAGTTACTTGGGAGAAACTGAAGTACTTGGAGGAAAATGCATAATAAATGGAAGAATGTTTGATGCCTCTTGCCTCAGAATTCAAAGAAAGTTTACATTCCAGAAAGCAAATTATGTATTGATTGGATTTACCTGGTTTCAGACCATATCAAAATAATGAAGCCTAAGAAACTAAGTGTTCGATTGACTCAGAATTTTTCTGGTGATATGATTACCCTTTTGAAAGGCATAGTTCAATGACTGGAAGCAGTTTTCTCCCTCTAAATGCATCCTCCAAGTTTTAAAATAAATCTCCAGTATGATTGTGCTAGTACACTGATAAATAGCAGAAATAAGTACCCTTTGTCCTGTAACTAAAATCAAGAAATAAAAATAAAAAGTAAAAAACTCAAGATGGCAGGAAAATATCTTCCCAAGTGTGCACTACCACAGAGTGTGGGAAAGTGAGGAAAAGGGTGTGGGGTTTGCCTGTACCCCTGGGACCAACACACTGGGAGTCCCCCTGGAACTGGGTGCTCTGAGTTCATGGCAGCCCCCACTCCCCCAAGGCCACCAGTCATCATGGAGGTCAAGGCATTAGAACTGATGATTTTTCCAAAAATCTCAAAGCAGCAGCAACCCCAGCAGTTTTCCTGCAAAGCAAACAAAATATGACTCTTGTTAATTCAACAGGGCTTTTAAAATTGCAATTAGTTGGTGTGCCCTTAGGAAAACCACACATGATTTTTTTTTATAACGTATGTGTGAATGTGAGAGAAAAAAAAGAGACCCCTTGAAGGATTCCAAATCCTTACCAGAGTGGGTTTAGGCTTTTTTTTTTTTTTTTCAGTTTATACAAGATATTTTAGTACTATTTGCCATACCGAAGGACAAGGCCTCTTTGTTCCCTCTGAAGCACAGCCAGCTCCCAAAGTTGCTGCCCCCAGTCCATTCTGTCAGCTTGATCTGACATCAAAGTGAGACTGTGGGTCACGAGTGGGGATACTTCCATTTGCTTTAGAAGCACATCTGACCTGGGGCCCACACACCATTTGCTGCCTTATATCATTCCTATACACTGAGGATGTGTCCTAAATTTACATCTCATGGGCTAGCAAAAGATGCAATGGAAACAGAAAGTGAAGTGCCACCATTTTTAGAGAGATTCTTAGAGTGTTTCCTCAATGCATCAAAAAGCCTTTAACAAACTACAGGAGATTTATATGCCACAATTTACATTGTGGATTATGCCTTATTCATAGGGCCTGGAAGTCATACTTTTTCCACAGAAATAATCTTTCAACCACCAGATTTCTAAAATCAATATTTCTCAAAGTTGGTTTTACTTGTAACATGTCTTGCCAAAAACCCCATCTTAGCCTAGCAGGAAATATTGTGAAAATAATCTATTTTTTTAAAACTATAAGGCTGCTCCTGGAGTTAATATCTTAAGTTTGTATGTTAATTTGAAAAGAAGTAAGAAAATAGACTAGGAAGCGATCACATTGTGTGGACCTGTAACCACTCTCTTGCCTGCCTGTGGTGGGACCTGGTGATTTTCTGTGGCAGATAGAGCTGAGGGACCCAGGGAAGGAAGGCATGCAGCACATGTGGTTACCAGGGGTTGACCTGACCACGTTCAGGGAGAGATCTCAAGTTATTCTAACAAAGATGGCACTACCTTATTGCACCAGTGGGACAGTTCAAATGTCTTAGTCTTTGTCCACTGTATAAGTGTCACTGCCTGGGCTGCCACCTTCTTCCACAGCATTGGACTCAAAGCACCAACTTGGTATGGACAGACTTTACCACCTCCCACCAGCCATTTCTTCCCATCTTCCCCAGCCACACCTTGGCCACAGGCAAGCAATGCAACCTCCTGTCTCCCAAGGGATTCATTCCCACCAGGACTCAAAAGTGACTCCAGTGTTTATGGTGGGAAGGTGGTTTGTGCCAAACCTTCCAGGTTTGTGGTAACTGAGGACAAAACTATTTCTGGGGAAGGGGGTTGGGAGGAGACAGAAAGAACTGCACAGGCCCACTGCCTGTATACTCTGGCACTTATCACTCATGGTGAAGGCTAGACTGTACCTCAGGCCTGAGAGCACGCAGAGTCCTTTCTTTCTGATCATTATGACAACACACAAACTACCTCCAACTCTTCCCAAAATGTTAATATTCTTGCTTAAGCACAAGCCTTCATGTTGACTTTTCATATATTTCTAGATAAGTGATAGACTCATAAGTAAGCGATCCTTACACCAAAAGGTGAATCCTTCTAACACTGGTTTGTGACTTTTATTATGACTTACTGATTTATTTCTACCCAATCTTATTCTATAAAAGATTCAAGGCATTCCCAGTCAGGGCACATGCCTGGGTTGCAGGCCAGGTCCCCAGTGGGGACCACATGAGAGGCAACCACACATTGATGTTTCTCCCTCTCTCCTCCCATCTTCCCCTCTCTAAAAATAAATAAATAAAATCTTAAAAAAAAAAAAAGATTCAAGGCAGCTTACAAGAATATACACAGTCAAATAGACTAACAAAAACCTCAACACCAGAATAAATACAAGTTAGAATGAAGGATTAAGAGTCAATGGGTCTCCTCAGATTGTAGCAGTTGCTGAGTGCCCAGGAAGAACTGGGCAGACCCTGGGCCATTGGGAGCTCATGAAGATGCTGGGTCCCAAAGCTACAGAGACACCTGCAAGGCTGGCTGTGGCCTCTGAGTTCCCATCCCAAGGCCAAGCCAGAGCCACAGCCCAGCCAGGCTGCCAAGCACTTGCGACCTCCTGTGCATCCTGTGATTCATTAATCCTGAGGATGGCCACATTTGATTACATAATAAAAGAGTAAGACCATAGGGCAGCAACAACACAGGTTCACAAATTTTAAGTCCTATATAGTTGTTAAAATTGAGTTGCAAAAAAGCCATAGACTTACTTTCCAAGATTAGGGAGCTGACTTGCTGGAGGATGAATGGTACCCCCGAAAAAAGTCATAAATGTTGGGATTTTTAAAAGTCCTCTGCAATAAGTACGCTTTCTTAGGCTTCTTGTTTAGGGCATAAATCGGGCTAGTTTATTGAGATAGTAGAAGATATTCATGCATAAAACTATCTCTTAAGAATTCCAACAGCTCAAGGGAGAAAAAAATGGGGGTTTTAAATTCAGAGATACCTGAGAGGATTATGCTCTACCACTGACTAGCAGTATGGCCTTGGGTGAGTTATTTAGTCTGAGTCTTTGAGGCTTGGTTTACCTGTCTATGCAAAAATGACTTCCTCTGATATAACATGGTTGTGATAAGGACTACCAGAGACACTTCCTATTCAGTTCCTGGCACCTATTAAGCCCCTACTATGTTCCAGGACCTGGTCTCAGGGCTTTGCTTGGATTATCTCATCAAAGCCACTCAAAAGCTTAGGAAGTAAGACTATCTCCAACCCACAAATAGAGAAGCTAAAGTTTCTCTGCTAGAAAATGGCAGAGACAGGGTGCAAATATTGCAGTCTGATTTTTTCCCCCACCCCACCTCTGCCCTGCTTCCCACACAGTGCAATGCACATTTGATTTCTCTTCAGGCTTGCACAAAGACCTCTTCAGGAAAAGACCCGAGACCAACCTTTCACTGGGCACTTTCTGTAGACTATTTGGTCACAAATTCCTGAGTATTGGAGCTGCAATTCTTCTTCTTCTAGGAAAACCAGAGACATTTTGGAAAGGATTAGAACTTTTCCCATCAGTTCCTGACATAAAAACACTTGAGTCAATAACTCGCTACTGAGTAGGAATTTTCTTCAAGACAAGGTCTTGAAGCCTATTGCTAACAATCCTCTAATAGATACAATGAACTTCCTTAAAAGTCTAGCTCAAACACATCCCCCACTCTCCTCTAGTGTGCCTGTCATCACTACCCTTCCACTTAGACTCAGGGACAAAGAGCTCAGCACCTAATGACACCTAAGTTTTGCACATGTGTGTTTTGTCAAAACTCCCTTCGACACATTCACTTAGACAAAGCACAAGAGTCAAGACTGAAACTGGGGCTGCAGTGACTACAAACATGAGTAAGACACAGAAACAGCTTCTTTCAAAAGTTTTCAAATCCAGTGACAAGAGCTAAGTGCTACAAGAGAGGTTCAAGACGACAGAAAAAGCACCTTCATTTTGAGGATTGAGAAGATTCATGTTAAAGGAGGTGGCATTGAAAATAGGCCTAAGACAATTGTCATGATTTTGGCTGATCTGGCAGGAGCAGTGAAGACAAGACTGGAAACAGAGATAAGGATGTATTGGAGTAGGCCCAGACTGTTGGGTGTGTCTGGTGTGGACAAGAGGGAACACTTAAAGATTGTTTGATCAGGAGTGATATGATCAGACTTGTAATTAAAGAAATTATGATCGGTGAATTAGAGAAGAGAGCCAATGAAAGTTGAATATCAGCTCATGGGTTATTTTATTAGTTCAGTAAATTGAAAGAAGGGTATGAGCTAAGGGAGTAGCACTGGTAATGGAAAGGGACGATAGAAGGCTTATTAGTTAGCTCTTGGAAAAAAGAAACCAGGTTGTATTTGTTGTTTTCTTCCATCAGCCCCAAAGCACCTATTGTCTGTGGTAGATGCCTGCCAAGTTGTACACTTCAGCTGAGAACTGTGTCTGTTGGAGGATAGGCTATGTGTGGATGGTTGGGGTCATAAGAAAAGCTGAGAGCCGCAGCATGCCCTCTTGAGCTTAATATAGAAGGCACCTTAATTTTTAAGAAAAAAATTCTTTTTAAATTTAGTGACTGAGTAGAGGCATGCTGGGTGATTAAGAAGAAGTACATACTTTTAAGCATGAAACCATCAAAGAGATTTTTTAAAAGTTTATAAATGGCTTTTTAAAAATATAATTAAGATTTAATCATAAATAGTTTGGGATAAGGGTTAAATTTTCACAATCAGCTTAAATTCTTGTTTTATAGAATATATCAGAATGAAGATTTTTCCAAAAATGAATCTTCTAGAACGATTTAGTCTCAATATTTCATTAAAAAGTAAAATATAGTAAGTTTAAATATTGGCTTTCAATAATACCAAAAGTGTACAGTAAGTACATGAGTTGTTCTGGAAACATCATGAGGTCCTTTTCACCCAGTAGCCCATTACCTGGCGGGATAGCAGAGGGAGGAAGCTCTGCCCTATGCCAGAGCCTGCCTGCCTCTGCTGAGATTCTGGCTCATCACTAGCACCTCATGGGATTCCATACAAGTACTGAACCCTTGTCCTCAGTTTCCTCAGTATGTATACTGAGGATAATAACAATGCCTGTTTCATAGGATTGGCATAAGGATTAAATGAGTTAATATTTGTATAGCAATCAGAACAGTGCCTGGAACAGTGCCATGTAATTATAATTTCATCATAACTAATTTGATTTATACAATGAAAATTTTTTTTAATCCTTACACAATTTTTGAAATAACTAGCCACCTTAAGTACCAGCAGTTAGATAGAATAACAAAAAAGTGATATTTGTTGTTGTTATATGGTTTTAAAAAAATTTTAAAACATTTTCTAAACTGTACAATGTCATTAATTGTCTGCTGTGGTTTCCATATTGTCCTGCCATGTCAAAGTGTATTTAGACACCAATAAGCTTGGGTAAAAATACATTGGTGGAAAATTGGCCCAAAATAGGTTGGTAACCCTAATAAGCAGTTTATGTAGTCTGGGTAAGGTACCAACTAGGTAATAAGTCTATTTTTACTTGACATCAGTACCAATTATCAAGGAAAGGTATATTCAGACACAAATAAAATTTAGTATTGATGCTGAATTTAGACGCAAAGTTAATTTCAATAAAAATTGAATGTGGAAAAAATGAGTACCTGAAGCATAGTCACTCCAAGGTTTGCTGGTCAGTGGAAAAGCTCCATTCCCACCCCCAGGGAATTGGGAAGGCAGGGACAAGAAGCACAGATGAAGGAAATAGAAGTGTTTCAAATGCATGCTACGCCAGGGTGTAATGGAAGCATCCTGACTGATGCTCGAGCAGCTCTATCCTCAATAAACCTGAAGGCGTAAATTGCTTATTTAAGCCTCTGAATGTATCTTGCCCAGTTGAATCTTCTAAATGTTAGGAAAGTTAGTTAAATAATACACATCTGTTTCTGTGTCATTTGTCATATGATCCACAGTGATTTGGATGGAGATAGTCTAAAGGAGACTATTGTGGTCATTTAGGTGAGGAGTGTCTAGGACCAGGATGACCATGGGGGTGTAGAAGTAATTAGGAAAAATGAGGTAGAGAACTGGGAGGTAAATTAAACATGAGATGAATGGATTGAGGGAGAAAGAGTGAAAAAGACATCCTGGGGTCTGGTTTAGACATTGAGTAGGAGTTGTTCCAGGAGGATGGTTGAGATTGAGGTGAGGTAGGGGGAGACGAGTTCAGTTGAGGAAAAGATCCAAGAGGAAATGTTCAGTACACAGGTGGGTATATGTACCTAGAGTTTGGGAAAGAATTCTGTGCTACAGGGACAGACAGGGGACTCAGAATATAAATGGTAACTAAGGCAATGAGAGTAGATAGGAAATTTATTGTAAGAAGTTATTACAGAATGTGGATTCAATTATTCTCAACAAATACTTTAATCATTTTCATTTAGTCTCTGGTAAGAGTATCCTTCACATATACTTACAATATATTAATATTTGTACCAATGAACAACAATAAAAATTGTTGGTCTCTGGTAAGGGTATACTTCACATATACTTACAAAATATTAATATTTGTACCAATGAACAATAAAAATTGTTTTAAAAAATATTTACTGTCTGAGTATTAAAGTTTTTGATGCCCAGAGCAGATTAAATGAGGTAAGCATAGCAGTTAGAATTCTGAATTCTGTTTTAAGGAGGCATAAAGTACATTACCACATAGTCTCCCAAACTTTGTGTGTTTATATAATCTAGGCTATATGTGTGTTTGTGTGTTTAAGTATGTATGCATAATATAGTTTATGATGAATACAATGATTTAATAATAAACATAATATTACACAATTAACATTTACTTTTAAAAACACAAATGGCTTAATAGAAGCATCTTGGGCAATTTAACATTAGCACAAGATTTGAAAGCTGTGAGAAAAAGAATTAGAAATAACCTCTCTTAAGGCTAAAATGCCTCTAGCATCCAATCATCAAAAGACTGAGGCCAACTAAAAGATGAAAAACAAAGAGCCTCGGTTACCTGTGTTTTGAGTCTGGAGTGGAGCTTGTGGTCTGACAACCAAGGGTGCTTGAGAGCTTCACTTGCACTTATTCTCCAACTAGAGGGAAATTCAGAGGGTTATTACTGGGAACATACCTAATGAGCCCCACATCTGCCATTCAGCCTCAGCTCTGGCCACCACCTTTGGGAGACCAGATGCCAAATGTTAAATTCAGTGTCAATCTGACTTCTCTAGAGTTATTATCCATGTTGTGTAGGTTCCCATCTAATTCAACAAGGGTAACAACATGGCTAAGACAAAGCAAGGCAAAAAGTTTAAAATTCTTGTTAATAATTGAACATCTACTTTTAAATATAATGTGGATGAAAAGGGGCCACATGTTAAGCCTGACAAGCTCATGGGAGGCCTGCATGATGGCCTTGCAAACATGGAGACCTAAAGTAACCACCCACGATGGTCTATATTTAAAACACTTTCTAACTAAAAGCAGGTCATGGAGAGAAGTCATGGCCTACCCTGGAATCTTCTCTAACAAAAATCAGTCTTTACCCTAATTGAGCCTGTCTATTGTCTTTTTGCATCTATGACAACACACCTGTGGAATGTCAGATTTCCTTTTTCTGGACCCCTCAAAGCACAGGCACCATACCAGAGGGAGACCACAAATCCCTCATTGTTATTTTTATCATGTTAACTGTGACTGTTAACTATCCTTTTACCACTTGTGTAAAAGAAATATGTGTCTATCACTTTATTTTTTTAGCCAATCCCAGAGGTTTCCCTGCTTTGCATTCCCTGGTTAATCACCCAGTGGATTTCATTGTAACCCACTTGCACCTTCTCTTTTGATTGTAATAAATAAAATAAGGTGCAAAACTGCCATTTCCCAGAGCATTTTCTCAATCCTTTGCTCCCCGGCAATTGTTGTCAGTTTGGCTCAAATAAACTCATAAAAATTCTTACAGGTTTGGACATTTCTGGTGTTGACAATAAGTAGCCATTCTTGATGTAATGTCTAAGTTTCATAAATTGAACTTTTATCATTCAGTTGAAAAATAAATGTACATTTATTATTGTAAGAAGAAAATGTTACAATGATTCTTGATGCCTGAAAAAGCAATTTATGTATTAAAACTGTTGAATAATATGTATTACTAACTTTTTAATTAAGAAGTTGTAAAGACTTAAACAGAGAAATAGGTGGAAAGTTAATATAAGTACTGAGAGAGAGTATTTTATATTTTGTGTAGTGGTATTTGACGTTGGCCTTAGGTTCAAGTATTGACCTGAATACTTAGCCAGTTGTCATTCTGCCCAAATGTGTATCTGTGGCCCCGCAGGTGTTAAGGCAACCTTCAGACTGAGGAGCTGTGTGACCACTTCACTGCTTGCAGCCTGTAAAATAATGGTGATAATATCCATGCACCTCAGGACACCCAGATGATTAAGTCAGATAACACACAAAAGTATATAACAGATCCTCAAATAATGTCATTTTGGTCGCTGTCATTTCCTTATCATGTTGAAAAGAAAAAAAATCAATGTCAGTTGGGGCCACTATCTGTGGAGCATACCCTCTGTCCCCACATCTGTGAGGTTTTCTCCACGGACTTTGGTTTCCTCCCACATCCCAAAGCTGTGCATGTAAAATGAATTGGCACGTCTATACTATTCTAGTCTGAATGACTCTGGGTGTGTGTCTGATGTGTCTGCGATGGAAGAGTGTCCTGTCCAGGGTGGGTCCTGCTTGCACCCTCAGCTGCTGGATGGATTCTAACCACTTTTGACCCTGAAGTGGAATAAGCAGTGAAAAATCATTACTGTGTTTTTATTCATCTTTCTTAATGTATATATAGCTCACCTTTATTTTTGGTATTTTGGATCATTATTTAGAAGTTTGTTGATGCTTCTGTGACCAGAAATATGTCATAGAAACTTAACTCTTGTTTATATCAATTGGCCTATGGTAAAACTGGTTTTGTTATATGTCGTTTTGTTTAAAGTTGAGTTTGCAAGAACCTATGGATGACATTAAGTGAGGACACACTGTATCTCTAAATAGGTTCTCAGTAAATGTGTATTTCTCATCTACAACAGATTTAATAGTTTTCCCTCTTCACTGCTTGGCATTCAGTATTATAAATAATAATGGTCACATCAGATTTTCATTAATGTGCATTTCCATTAAAAATAAAACCCATGTCTGCTCATTATCCCTCCTCTAAGACTGAGACCCCAGCCTGACTAAGTCCTCCTTACCCTTTAGGACTCAGTTGTGGCCCTTGTCAATATACTCATTTTTCATCACCCACATTGTATTATATTTTTTTAAAAATACATATCTCTTCTATTAGATCATAAGTTACCTAAAGGCAGGTCCTAGGCTTTATACATGTGCCCTCAATGTCTGAGACACATTCCCTGGCAGCTTATAGGTAATTAATTAATTGCTTGAGGAAAAGAAACTTCTGTGTGTCAGGCACTCCCCAGACCCTTTCCCCATGTTGTTACCAGCACCCCACTGCACCCTGCTATGTAGTGGCGCACAGTCATGTATATTAGTAATTTAAAAGCCCAAAAGATCACAAAACAATAAAGTAAGTAGTGTTAGCCCTGAGAATCTTAAAAACTACCTACTGTAATATGTTCTATATATAAAACAGTGTGTTTGCCAGGGTAATGGTGATGTCCTTTTCCTGTCCATAATTCTAAAATGCAAGCCCACTCTTCTTCATCCACTGAATTTTAAGTGAATGTTGTTTTAGCATTGACAGAAAACAGAAGGCAGTGGTATAACAGTTAAGTGCATGACCTTGGGGGAAGTTATGCTTGTGTTTGATTACAAGTTCTACCACTGACTAGCTGTATGATCTTGGGCAAACTCTGAGAGTTTTATCCATAAAATAGTAATGATAATTTCTACCTCATAGTATTGGATGAGGATTGAAAGAGATAATGTCTATAAAGCCCATGGCATAGCCTGGCCCATCGTAGGTTCTCAAATGAAATGATAGTCAAATGTTCAGTTCCACAGAGCTGTATATGTGCTTTGTAAATGTGAAAGGCATCATGGAAATAGCTTATGCCAAACCCTTCATTTTGAGGCTAACTCCATGGAGACCCAGCAAGAGACCCTAATTGGTAAAGCCTTATTACAAAATTCAAAGGAGGGATAATATGCAACCATTCAAGCCTCATGACCAAAGCAGTCCCATATATTAGTAAATTTGGCTAAGAGCATCAAATGCTCCCTATTTACAACTTTGCACAAGCATCAGAGGTTTTACTAAAGGAATTCAATAATTATCTGACATGAACTCTAATAACCCTGGCAGTATACTGCTCCTCTATTCCCCCAACTTCTTCCAGAGCCCAGGATGGACTTGGGTTACCTTTTCTCCTTAATTAGAAGCTTGGAGAGGAACTCCTTAGCCTCCTCTGAGATGTTTTGAAATTCTTCCTCCTCTAAGTCCCACCTGCAGGCCAGGATGTTGTTCAGGGTCTCAGCATCATTATCACCCAGGAAAGGGGACAAACCACTAAGTCTACAAGAGACAGGGTCCAGAATGAGTATTTTTAAACAGCTTCAAACCCTTTACAGATAGGTTGCTTTATTTTTTTGGTTCTGTCATTTAAAACTGAAATAAAACAAATAACCTAAATTTAAACATAATTTTATCGTATATCTTTGCAATGAAAAAGATGCTTACAGCCCCCACCCCCACTCCTATTAAAGAACTTCAGCAACCCAGACATCAGCTGTATCTGAATGTGCACTTCACAGACCAGTACAATTTCTCTTATGGCATTTACAGAGCTGTGAATGTTTGTCATACACACACATGGAAAACACCACAGTGTCACCTCTGAGGAGTAAAGCTAGCATTAGTCATTTAGGAGATCAGGACATAGGGTTTGTTTGTTTCTTTCTCTTTTATTTCCAAGGCATTGAGTGGTGTCCTAGGATTTAAAGTGATCTGTGAAGAAGACATACATTTACTTTTTCAGATGGTGTACAAGGAAAGAATTTACTCTTATACCCCCCAGGATTCAACAGAGCCTAGAAAGTAAGTGAATATGGCACAAAATTATTTATTCTTAAAAGACCTAAATTGGAGCTCTTAGTCAAAATAGCAAAACCTCACAGAATAGGCATGATGATTAAAAATAAGTGTCAGAGAGATTGGAAATCTGCTTACAGCATATAGGCAATGACCCCCACGCTCCACATGTCAGTGGGAAAGGAAACAAAATCATAGTTCACAACTTCAGGGGCAAGAAATTCTGGAGTTCCAAAATTCACCTTCAGCTTTTCTCTGGGTTTGTATCTGGAATTTAGGGGAAAAGTGAAAGGATGGAGAGTGTCAATCACAAATTATGGAAATTGAAAAGATACATTCTATAAAAAATAACTTCAGCAAATTTAGAATAGACTTTAAAGGAAATCACATAGTGTCAAAAACTTGTGATATAGTGCTAAGAGTTTTAAGTCATATAGTAAAACATTAATAACCTGAAACAGTTGTGAGAAAAGCCGCTCAGAATAATTAGAACACCTGAATTATAGAATGTGACAAAAGAAAAACTTATATGACCCTTGACATATAGATGCACTGACTAAGCCTTTATTAATGAATAAATGAAATGCAATAGTTTACAACATCTAGGTTATATTCATCATTAGTGTGTTATAATCCATGTGAATTCTTGTTCCCTTAAGAACCTTAGATGTGCCAGAAGTCTTTGCAATATTCTTTACACTACTAATTTTTTTCTCAGTACAGGTGATTCTTTTAATTAATTTTTTAAGTAAATCTCTTCTTAAAATAAATGGAACAAATATAAATGACTCAGATGGAACAAATATAAATGACTCAGGCAGACTTACGAATATAAATGACTCAGGCAGTCTTACAAATTCTAAATTTATGTTTTCAAATTTAAAAACTTTACTGTATTAGGTTTTAATTTTTCTATTTTTCTTGCATGAACTGTAGAAACTTCTAAACATTCAAATCCCAAAGTCAGAAAAGAAAGCTGAAACATGATTTTTGTTAAGTTAAATCTAAATGAGGATATGAAACCAGCGGGTATATCTATCAGATTTATCTTTGCAAAGAAAGAGGACCCATGCTGCCACACACCTATGTTTAAATAGACATACCTTCTGGCCAATCCAAAATCAATAATTTTTATTTGTTTAGTATCCCGATTCACACACAGGATATTCTCAGGCTGCCAGGAGAAAGAGACACATTAGCAATGAAAACAACCATCATTCACTCAAATTGTCCTTGAACCACAACTAAAAATACAGCAATGCTCAGGAAAAACATATCAGGCCTTTCACTTTGAGACTGGCTTGTCTGTGTGGGTATTTTCTCTTTTAATTATGTGGTAGATGAGGTTTTGGGTACTATGCCAAACTTGCATTACCCTGACAGTTCCCTTCCCTGGTTCTGCAGTTTACCATGAAGTGTGGGTTCAGGCAGAGGCCTTCTTGAGGGAATAAAAAACAAGGAGGCTGCTTCGGTACTTTCTAAATGCACTGGTGGGAGGTGTCTCATGCTTGAAATCTGCCCCTCTAAAATTATTGAGTATGAATTTCCCATTCTTGGAAGAATATTTTACCCAAGGATTTTTGAGTTCTAAGAGGAATGACCTGATTCATTCAAACAGCCACACTGAATATGCAATATAATGTGAATGCTCCTGACCTCCAGATTTTCCTTTGTGCTTAGTCTACAGCAAAGTCGTATGTCAAAAGAAGGCTTTCATTCTTCATTCTCTGCAATCCCAAAGTTTTGCTGAGTTTGGTCTCCATGCCTAAAACCCTTGACTAAGTGTTCCCTTGGAGTTTGACTCCGGTAAGATTTTGCTCTGCCCATCTGACAGCTTTGGGATGAACAGGGAGAAACATAGACAGGAGTGCTATAACAGTGTTTACAGAATGTCTTACAAACATACCTACACTTGTTAGGACTGAAAAACTGAGGTCAGGGATATATAAGAGATTTAATTTAAAGCTAAGATTATTCATAAAAGAAAAATTTTCAGCAAATTACCTAGAATTCTCAAGCTTTAATCCATCCCTACCCTTCCTTGATTGCTGCGGGGCATCAGCTGACCCATTGGATCCCCAGGACCTCTTGTACCATCATTTAGGGGGGATCCTGGCTGCCCTCCATACCCATCTGGATGGAGAGGAGGTTCAAATGAGATCAGAAAACTCTGAAAACACTTTATGAAATAACATAGTCCATTTGGTTAGGTATAATGTCTTTGGAAGCTCTTTTCTAAAATATCTCTAAAACAGATGTCTATGAGTAAAAACTTTTATAGAGAAGTGGGTGTTATATAAGAACATTTAGTTTTATGCTTAAATAACTGATCAACCATGTATAAAGGGGTCCAGTTGTCAAAGACTACTATGACGTAAAAAAATTATAGAATGTAAAGAAACAGCTTTGAGGACACATCCAAAGTTAATTTTTTCTAATTATGAATAAGATTTATAAAATACAGAAAAACATAAAGGAGACCATTTTTAAGTCACCTATAATCTTCTCCACATATGACAAGCACTCTTAATATTTTTGGCCCTTTTCCTTCCAAGGAGCTTTCTGAAAAGCATGACTGCTCATTAATGACCCATCCAGCTGTCTCCTTTATTATTATCTTTACATACAAGCCGTAACTAAAGTTACTCATTTTCAATCAACATTATGAAGCCACATATGGAGTTGTTTGACTTATGATGGGTCTGGTCCTAGTTCCAGTTGCCAATCAAATCCTTTTAGGAATATCTGTAGAATGTCCGCATTCAATGAAATGCTCCATGAAAATGCACATTATCAAACTCAGTTCATAGCCAAGGGCTTTGCTAATGATTTTTAACCTCGTACTTTTTCATTTTATATACCACTTACTCCTGCCCTGTGAATGCAAGAGGCCGTGCACATAAATCAAGACAGTGAGGGAAGCCAAGTTACAAGAAGATGGGCCCCTGGGACACTGTTTAAGGAGGTTAAATGTATTTAGCTCTACAACTCCTAATGACTTACCATAGACAGTATGTTATATGGAATATTTTATCCCACTGCCATGCTGTGCAAACAGGGAAATGAGCAAGTGACTGAGCCACACAAGAGATGCACTTCATGATGCTCAGCCCCAATATCAGAGCTGGTCAGAGTTATTGGCCCTGGGTCTTTCATTGGTTTAAGTACAGTTCTAAGGACTTCATAATGGGAGAGAAATCAAAGGGAAAGGGTCATTAAATATGGGAAGAAATGAAGGCATCTTGCATCCTGGTTGCTCACAAAAGCTTTTCACCTCTTCCAGTGTGTTGTCCAGCCCCATGCCACCACCCCTGTCTGTTCCTTAGCATTTTATCACTACTTTTCTAGCTGTTCTATATCCCATTCTGTCATTGGTTTCTCCTTAGTGCTGTAGCGTGCCCACAGAAAAACAAGTCCCTAAAGTCTAGAGCTTCCTGCTGGGGACTATTGGAGAGCTGACAAATGTGGCTACTGTTAGAATATTTTGAGTTAGGAAAATTCTCCCCAATACTTAACATACAACGACAGAAACACAACAAGGGTACCACATTGGTGATGGTGGTGGTGGTTTTGATTCAAAACTTTTAGGAAGGAAATGATCTCCCATGCAGGTTACTTTAATGTAGGCAAGTTATAAGAATCTGAATAGTAGTCTCTAAAAAAGGAGGCATGCAAATATTAAGAGGTAACAGAAGTTGGAAACAGGGAGATGAGTTTAAGAATCTGGATTTTTATTAATTCTTAAATATGTACCTGGTGACAGAATCAGTGTTCCAACCTGACATATGGTATCTGATAGGGTCTTCTGATCCACAGGAGGGGAAAGTTGGGACACAAAGCATGCCGTACCTTTAGGTCCAAGTGGAGAATGTACATCTGATGCATGTGTCGTATTCCCTCACATATCTGCTTGATGAACAGGATGGCATCAAGTTCAGTCAGATTGTAGTTGTCATCAATGATCCGGTCAAACAGCTCACCTCCATCCACACTGCAGAGGGAAGAAGAGTGGAGTCCTGAGTCATGATTCTTTTATGAACATGTTTTTGTTGCAGTTCAGCTCCTTTAACTCTTCCAATAGAGACATGCACACAGTTATTTCTCTGCCTTCTTTGCTATCTCAGTTAGATGACTCTTGGGTTAAAGACCCTTGTCTTATCTACCATCAGTTTCACAAAATCTCCTACTCCCTTTCATCCAGTGGCTACAGCTCTGGGGTGAGTCCACACCTGCCATTTTCTACCATACATGGAAGATAAAGAGGACTCTAAGAAGACAGAGAGAGAAATTCCAAATACCAGCTGAGCGTTAGGCAGGTTCTCCTCAGACTCAGTGATAAAGTGCTTCTATGTGGCTGATGCTAAATATTTAGTATTCAAAAATTCCTTATTGAACAGTGGAAAAAAAACAAAATGAGGGAGAAAAATGAACTGAATCATATCACTGATTCAGTGTTACTTAGAAATACTCACTTTCTAACTAAACACTTATTTAGTTTTTATAAAGCTGATTTCAAATGGAAGTTTCTTAGCCCTAATTATTAAGAGTTTGATATGAAATTTGTATTAGTGATTAGGTTGAAAGTGAAATGCAGTTTGAAAATCACTTTCCTCCAGGTTAACTAGAGTAATATTTAAGCTGGATTTTTTTTACAGCATAGCTTACATATAAAGTTAGATATATGTTGTCATCCTACTTCTTATTAATAAAATTATATATAAAGATGTCTATTTCTAAATAATTTCCTTTCTGAAACTGATGAGATTATCTCATACACACAAATCAAAACCAGTGGTGTACCAAGTATGGATCTAGTAATTTCTGAGGTAGGACAGAGTTACACCCTGTGGTCACTGGTGCTGTGAGACTCTCTGAGCATGTGTGCACAGCTATACAGGGAAGTAGAAGAGGTGGAGAAGGGAACACATACTACTCCATGACAAGGACAATGTCATTCTTAGTCTCGAAGGCATCATAGAGCTGAATGAGGTTCACATGATCCAGATGGTTCATGACAGTGATCTCATTCTTCACTTCATCCTGAGAAGAGGGAGAAACGCTTAGTGGGGTGAGGACAACAGCAAGAAGAGAGCCACATCACAAGGTCTTTACCTTATTCTTCCTGCCTCTGGTCTTGATGACCTTGGCAGCCAGCTTCAGACCTGTTGCTTTCTCTTCACACTTGTGAACCTGGCCAAAGCGCCCCCTGCCAAAGAAGAGGATGAAGTGCAGCATGGGGCTCTGTTCCCACCAGATCTGGCTTCAGTCACTGCCAAGTAGACCAGGCAATTGTCCCAGGCATTTCTCTTTTTGAGTTTGCAACTGCTGCAACCAATAAACTTCTGCAACAGTGTCAAGGTGCCATCTGTGGGTCCCTGGCATCAGAATCTTCTAAGGATAGGAATACATGTTCCCCAGCTCTACCCCACACCTACTGAGATAGGAGTCTGAGGTGAGGTCCCAGAATCTGTATCTCACAACATTCCTTGGGTAATTAAATGCACCCTAAAACTTGAGAACTCTGTTACAGAAAAATGAGAATTATTCTGAAGACCTATGAATAATAAGCTAGGCTTTGGAAACATGTGAACAATACAGGTTGTAAACAGGCACATCAAATTATTTTTCAAAACTGCACATAAATAAAAAATATTACATAGAGACACATATAATCAAAAATACATATTACATAATCATCTATGAGCTTGTTGACACTTTAGCCTGGATATAAATGTATATATACACATTATAAAACAGTTTCTTACAAATTAACCACACACAGAAATGTACCCTCATCAACAATTTTTAAATCTGACTTGCTTGCTTTGATTCCTGATTTAGGAAAATAGGTAGAACACTAGTGCCTGCCTGTGCAATGGTGGCTATCATAGCAGGAGCAACCGGGAAGCTTCCCTAACAACATTGTCAACCTAAGGCCACTGAATTCTTAGAGGACTGCAGAGGTGAGGGTCTTGACAACAACCAGCAAAGGGAGGGTGATGACTACAGCCACATCCCATTCAACTGAGTTACACTCTGCAGCAGAAACAGATGTGTCCATAAACATAGCCAAGTGATACCTTTCATTCCAACCACCACTCAGACGTTCTTTACCAGAACACATGAACATAGTCCCAGGAACCTCACATGAGCTTGCTGATAAGAAAATAATTTTTTCTCTAGATTAGCAAAAGCCACCAGAACTGCCTGGTCCATCAGAGGTTTGATATCATGTTTAACTTCAGCACTACCTCAACTGTCTCACATGACTTATTCTGCAAGTGCTTTGAATGATTAAGCCACCTCCTCCCAGTATTCCTGCTGGTCCACCATACCAATAAACTCCTCCTACCTGAAGGAGTTAACCCAACAACATAAACTACCATACCTATGCTGTGTTGGGATTATAAATACTCCCACAGGTTGGGAGATGAACCCCAGGAAAATTCAGGGGCCTGCCACCACAGGCAAGCTTTTTGGAATCCAGTGATCCTTTCCCAAAAGTGAAAAATAATTTGTTGCATCTGGAACTTCTTATTACTGCAAAGGAGATATGGCAGTTTATGCTCCCTTGCACAATACACATTTGATTGTGTTCTCCTAACTCATTTACTGAATGAATAAGGCATCAGTTTTGAGTACAGCCCAGACAAGAGATGACCAGCAGCTGGTCCAGACTGCACTGTGACCAAGAAGATCCAATGCTGCCTGAATGGGTGGAACGGAACTTCTTAAGGAACCATTGACAACTTTCAACAGAAGCACAGCACCAACCCATGGACTGTTTCAAAGCCTCTTCTGCCAAATAACTGCTCTCCTTTAGAAAAACAGTTGCTAGCTTGCCACTGAAATTCCTGAAGACCCAAATAAGCCACCTCAGGCAGTAATACTTCAGACTCCACAACACCTACTCATGTTTCAGAATTCCCATTGCTCCCTCAGCTCATCCTCACAGTCTCAGGGGGAGTTCTCCACAATCAGCCAGCTGAGGAGGAAAAAGTTCAGGTAGTTCTGTGTGGCAAGGGGCAAAAGAAATATAGAATGGGAAGAGGAAGAAAGGATTTTACAAGTATCAACCATACATCTGATGGCCAACTGCAGAAACATGCATTAGAATAGCTATGTATATTTTCCAATGTGTTGTTAAGTAAATTTTCTGTTTTTTCTTTCTATTCTATATATATGCTTATGGCTGTGAACTTCATAATTTAGCCTTTAAATTACAAGATATCATGGGGAGGTTGTGACTGAAGTAGAAGAGGAAGAAATATCCCTGGTAAGGGTCTCAATCCCTGTTGACTTTATTCTTGCTTCTTCAGGGAAAGACTGTGTATTTAGATGTCCTCCAAATAACTCCTTCTGTGAAGAAAACAATTGACTGAATGGATAATAGTAATGAACACAATAACAACATAAATGGAAAACTGGCAATGATAAAAACAATTTAGCAAATGCTGCAAGAAATACAGTGTTCACTCATTCCTACAGTTTATTTCTCAATTTCCAAACTTTGAACAACCTCTCAACCTTCTGGTGACTCATGGTGGGTTTCTCTCACTTTCAGGAATTGCAACAAGGGAGGCAAAGGAAATATTAAATGTGGAATTTAGTCACTGTCGCCACATCCGCCTTTCTGGCATCAGTGATGATTTTCAGAAATGGTTAAAATCACTTAAAATGTTTGGTTATGGTATTTCTGATTCTCAGGTTTAGACTAGCAAATATTTGTGAAACCCTCAGGATCTGTCTCTTTGAAAGTTCTCTTCCATTGTTTAAAGTGTGTTAAAACCAAGCATGACTTACCCTCCTAAAATTTCTGTTCTGCTCACAGTATAAAAACTGCTGATGGTTGTCTGTTTGGCTGTTACAATCCGGTGATGAAAGGGTGCAGGAGGAGCCAGGCAGTCATCTAGAAGGTGAGAGGGAAAGAAGGGCCATCTGTTAAGCAGTCAGAACTCTTTATTGCACAAGCATGGGGCCTCAGAGTGAAATTTTGTGCATTTAATAATAAAATACAACAGGCCATCTGTTTTATTCCTAATGATCTAGGGAGTATAAATTTTCATTTCATGTTATGATGCGTGATTCACAAAGGTGATACCTGACATCTTTGAGAAAGAATGTCAGGACCACTAATCTATGGTTCATACTATCTCAGGACAACTTTTAAAAATATCAAAATAGTTTAAAATCTTCAACCTCATTACAGTGCAAATAGGTTATACTTCCAGGCCTGAGGCTATTTAAATTCAAACATGAGATATTATTTGTTCCATTTTTTAAGAACCACAAATGTAGTCCATTATTTTAATTAAAGCAGAAAGAGAAAAACATAAAATCTTCCTTCATGTCATTGAAATGTTTGATATTATTACATATTATTTTACAAAATATTTTAGCCTTTATTTTAGATACACTTAAGATACAATCATGATTTTTTTTTCTGGCTGGAAATAAAAGGCCCAGTAAAACTGGCTAAAGTATATATTCCACAGCTCTCAAATTTCTCCCACTTTCTACCTTCTATCCTAAGTGTTTAAACTATGGTTCACCTCAGGGTTAGTTCTAAAATACAAAATTGTATTCTTCCAGTATTCTTTTTACTTTTCCATGATTACTGCTATTAAAGTTTACTTGCTGTGAACCTATTCATTTCCCCATTTATTCATTATTTAGCATCTATTGCATGTACTTTCTTACATACATACATACAAAAGATACAAAAAGAGGTGAATAGATAATAACTTTGCTTTCAAAAATTTTTATTTAGTCAGCATATAATTCTCAAATACTTGTGTTAGGCACTCTGCCAAGTGTTAATATTTTTAATTGAGATAATATAAATCTCTTGGAATTTGATTTGACATGGACATTCACCTCCCACACCATAAAGAAGTCACAAAAGAATTCTGTTGGTGGCATTCATCTCTTCAGATCAAAAAATGATCGAGTTACATTCACAAATGGCATCGATATGGCATAATGTCTCCTTCAGGCTGTTAGGCTCAGTGAACTTTAGTTGGAAATGCTTGCTGAAGAGGTTAGGAAGCTTGAAAAGGCTGAAACAAATTCATTTCCTACCCAATGGAGTCATCAGATCTCGCTGTCTGGAGGTCTGAATTCCAGTGGACTCCATGGATTGGCCTTGTGAGCTCCCCTGGACTCGTCTGGTTTCCTGTGTCCTTCTCAATGTGTGTCCTTCAGCTGTCCTTGCTACATTTGTTCTGCACATTTTGCTGTCTTCTTTGATGAATCGTTCTTCCATCATGCTCTGCTTACTACTGATAGCATGCTTTGTTTGTTCAACATTCTGGAAAATGGGTCTTATTGCTGCATTTCCCAGGACTCGTGATGTAGAAATGGCTTTTACGTTGCTGATAGACCTGTAAAATAAAACTCAGCTGCGGTTCTCATAGTTTTGGTCAAATGGCTAACTAAAGCTGCCTCAAAATGGTGTTTTGGTGAATGGTTTTAAGCTTCATGATAGACAGTTGGCAGTGTCAGTTTTGGGGGATAAAATGGAATAATATGCTTCCCTAACAGATCTAAGCAGCAAAAGAGGATCCCAGAGAATCTCGCCAATGACTTCATTTGGACCCTAAATTGTTCCATTGACCCTTTACAAAAGTAGTCATTTCATGAATACCTAACTGACTTGACCTTTATTTTTTTCACTTCCTTTATAAAATAGAGAAATGACTAAATTAAAGCACAATAAAAGAAGCAGTAATCTCTCTGAATATTAGCAGTGAGAATTAGCCTTTATGGGTGAAAGACTTGACCTCATTTCAGTTTTGCAAGAGCTCCAGACTTTATGAAGCACATCTTTGAGGCAATAGGCTTTCTTAGTAAATATAATGTTTAATTCTTGGAAAATGAGACTTCTCCATGATTAGGTTTCAAATACTGTATTAAAAATGGAATAAAAATTGTATTTTAAATCCTTAAAAAAAGACCATAGATGTTTGGATATTTTATGTCCCAAACAAATTCTGTGGCTCATCATTGTATAGAATAATTAATTTTAATTAGCTACATAATTACCTGCATTTACATGTGAAACTTTGCAGTTGAATAGGACTTATTCAATAATCTACTTCTTACTCAATCCTCACAACATTTGGGGGAAATAGCCAATTTATCATGCAGAAAGGGGTAGGTAAACATTTTAAGAATTCTATTTTAACTTATAGATAAATCTGATCATCATTCAATTCTTGATTTTAGGAAGGATGTGCTCTATATTTTAAAAACAAAAAAATTTTACTTGATTCATTAAAATATTGATTTATGTGAGTACTGATAATCACTATCACTGTCTTTCAGTTGATAGGAAGCTTAGAAAACAATGAAATGCATAAACATGTCACAGGCATGAAGAAAAAATTATGGCATGAAAACATGACTAAAAAAAATCTACACACATGAAAACTGGTTTCTAAACCATTGCTTTAAAAACTTACTTCAGTTATCGCTTTGATATGGCCTTAAATTGCAATGACACAGACTTATAAAAAACGTCAATTATAGACATATGATGTTTTTACCCCTACCTTTTATAGAACTGATCACCATTAGTTTTATCATCATTTTGCTTTTTATTTGAACTCTTGTCCATTACTGCTTCATTTGTAATCGATGACCCCCCTTTTTTCTCAGGTTCTCTTTCATTGGTATCTTCCTTAGAATGAAGCCCATTTTCCTTTACTTTGAACACTGGACATTCATTTTTATCCACAGTAGCTTGTCTATCATCTCCAGCACTATTATTTTCTTGTCTGTTCACTCTCTGTGTGCATAAAATTTCTCTTCTATCTGTATCTTCTCTTGGCTCTATGGACTTTCTTAGAGCAAAATCTTCTACCTCATCATTTGATCTTTTTGTATGAAATGTGGCAAAACTTCTCTGAACTAAAGAGGCATTGGTCTTCTCAGAATTTTTCTTGTTGAGTTTATTAACCTTTTCTTTGTCAGAGGAAAGCTGGTTCTTCTGGGAAGATCTCTCTAAAAGCCACCATAGGATACAAATATTTTAATGGAGGATGCATTACTATATATGCTCAGTATAATTTTATCTTCCTATACTGGTATCTCTATTCAGGTTTGTCTTTTCAACAGATAAAAGCTTTTGAAAAGCAAAGTAGAAGTGAACATGACCTAGTGAACAACAATTAGATTTTCAAAGATTTTCTAGTTTGTAACTAGTAAGATCCAAAGCCAATCAAATAAAGATATTCAAACAGCACTTCTCCAGACATGGGACTTTATGAATGTGTAATTTCCTCTGAATAAGAACAACAACAACAGGACTTTTATAACAGAGCTTTCTCTCTTCATCAATAACTAGTCTTCTAAAGCTGTTACCTGTGAGGGCTGATGTTCTCTTTCCTTGGACAGATGCCATTTCCTTCAGGTCGGGGTATAACCATACCTTCTCCTTAGCCTGTGGACACACAATTGAGTAATTGAGGTTATATACCACACAGGGTTTCTCAGTCTCAGCAGTAGTGACACTTGGGGCTGAATAATTCTTTATTGTAGGGGATGCCATGAACATTATAAGATGTTTAGCAGCATCTCTGGCATCTACCAACCAGATGCCAATAGTATCCTCCCTTCCAGTTTTAACGTTCAGAATGTCTTTGGACACTGCAGCGGCAGAGGCTGTGCACCCACTGCTGCCACAATAGACAGCCCCCCATGCCTGCCCCCACCCCCACAGTGGCCGGGCCCCACCACCACAGCCTGGGCAACACCCCCACCCTGCATGGCCAGACTGGTATGCTAAAAGGAGGAAGGAGGTGTCCCCCAAAGAGGACAGCAGCAGGGCTCAGGGAGTTAGCAGCCCCCAGAAAGACTTAACTCACTGTGGGAGCTAAACTATCCTGAAGAGACTTTGAGAGTGCCTAGCACCTCAGAGAGCAAACAGCAAGAAGGTGGTATGTGAGTTGCCCCTAATTAGTGCACCTCAAGGACAGCACAATTGATAGATTGAAGGCCCTGGCCTGGGGCAGTTTGGGCCTGGCAGTGAAAGGAGGAACTGGGCTGGAGACTAGGCCATTGTGAAGATTTTGGTCCAAACCTGGCCCCCATCCCCACAAAACCATAGAAAGGAAGAAAAGTGAAGCCCAACGCCCAACCCCCCCTCAGCCTGCTGTAGCCAGGAAGACCAGCTGAACTGGCTGGGTCAGTTTGAAGTCAACATGAGTCTTTTTTTTTTTTTTGTTTCCAAAGTGAGACAATAAGACCTGGAGCTATAAAAGGAGGGATCACAAGGCTAATTCCAACAACTGAGAAACTGAGACAAATTTCACTTTGCTATTTAAGAGAAATTGCATGCTATTGTTTATATGTATTTTATTATTTTTTCTTCTTTTATTTTTTTACTATTTTTATACCTCTTCTTTCTGTTTAGTTCTCCTTGGTTTATTTGTGTGTTTAATTGCATTGTTTGACTGATTTTCCTTGTTCTCTCTCTCATAGTGTATTTTAATTTCCCTTCTTTCACTTCACTTATGTTCCAATAGCACACTACTCTAGGTCATGTAGTTCCTATTCTTGTTATTAAGATCATATAGACTCTATCATATGACTGTTGTTCCAGTATTAGTGTAAGTAATTCTGGTTCCACACAATTATAAATAACACACAGCACCCCACCCAGATCTTAGCGCATTTCACTGTCTTCCAGAACTTTTTTACTGTTGTGGTTAACTCTATTCTCTCACACACTATGCCTATTTTCTGCCATTTAACCTCACTATATCTCATAATCTGACCTCCCACAAACTGTTTTCTGGATTCAACTCACAATCCTTCCAACCTCTAACAAGAGACTTATCTCTTTTCCAGCCTTTTTAAAAAGTGGCTAGTTGGGTGAAATGGCACTATTAACACTATACTTACACAAAGGATCTCCTATCTCTTCTCTATGGGTTGATACTTTAAATCCCATAGAGTACAGTCCCACTGTCGTAATCCATTTTGCCTTCCCCCTCCAATTGATCACATAAAAGAGTGGGTGGGAGCTGCAAACACCAAAACACCTGCTGGAATAGAGAATCCACCAAAAAAGAAACCACCAACAGATAATAAAAGAAGGTGGCAGAGGAGTGCGTGAAAGCCACACTAAATTTGGAATTACAAATAAATGATGGAGAAATTATCCAGAACAAATAACTGAACAACAGAAAGAGAGAAGCCTCAACCTCAGACAGACAGAAGAACCAGCTTTGATACAACTGGTCCACACCTGCACAACAGCATACAAAACGTGGTGGGATGAGTGACCCTCAGTTAACAAGCTGGTGGGAAGGACCCACCAAAGAAAGACCCAACAACAATCAAAACCCAAAGATACACAGAGAGCCATCAAAATGGCATCACAAGAGCAGCAAGTTCAGGTGATCAAGGAGACTGCACCACTGAATCTCACAGGTCTCCTACCATAGAAGTTCACACCACAAGCCCAGGGAATCAAAACAGATCAATTCAAGAAGCAGAAGCTAACAAGAAGAGTTTCACAAACAATGGGAAAACAAATAAACAATCTCCAAATGTAAGGAAAGAAGGAAGCCTCAGAAAGAATGCTAAATGAAATAGAAGCAAGTCAACTATCAGATACTGAGTTCAAAGAAATGGTTATCAGAAAGCTCAATGAGCTCACAGAGAATTACCAAAAACTGAAGGGAAACGGTGATGAACTCAGTGGAAACTATATCAACTTGAAAAAGGAAAGAGAAACTATCAAAAATGGCCAAGAGGAAATGAAGAATACTATTTCTGAATTGAAGAACACAGTAGAAGGAATAAAAAACAGATTAGATGAAGCAGAGTATTGAATCAGTGAGCTGGAGGACAAGGTAGAAAAAAACTCTCAGAAAGAGCAAGAAAGGGAAAAAAGACTCAGAGAGAATGACGAGGTATTAAGGGATATGCAGAACAACATGATACATAATAATATCCATATAATAGGGATACCAGAAGGAGAAGAAGACGAGCAAGGGATAGAAAACCTATTTGAAAAACTAATAATGGAAAACTTCCCTAATTTGATGAGAGAAAAACTCACACAAATCCAGGAAACACAGAAAGTCCCAATCAAGAGGAATGCAAAGAGGCCTAATCCAAGACATATCATAAATAAAATGGCAGAATTCCAAGACAAAGACACAAAGACAGAATCTTAAAGGCAGCAAGAGAGAAATAGGAAGTAGCATATGAGGGAGCCCCAATAAGGCTAGCAGCTGAATTCTGAACAGAAATGTTATGCCAGAAGGGAATGGCAAGAACTATTACAAGTAATGAAAAACAAAGCCATGCAAGCAAGACTACTCTAGACAGCAAGGCCCTCAATTAAAATGTTAGGTGAAATAAGGAGTTTCCCATACAAAACAAGGTTCAAAGAGTACACCTCCTCCAAACCAGCACTGCAAGGGATGCTAAAGAATCTGCTTTAAGAAAAGGAAGAAAAAGAGTGAGAAAGAGAGGAACACAGGTACAATGGAAATAAAATGGCAATGAATAAGGAACTACCAATAATAGCCTTTAATGTAAATGGATTAAATGCTCCAATCAAAAGACATAGAATAGCTGAATGGATAAGAAATCATGACCAACACATATGCTGCCTACAAGAGACCCATCTCAGAACAAAAGACCTACACAGTCTGAAAGTGAAGGGCTAGAAACAAATATTCCAAGCAAATGGACAGGAAAAAAAATCAGGGATATCAATACTGACATCAGGCAAAATAAACTTTAAAACAAGAGCCATAAAAAAAAGACCCAGAAGGACACTTCATAATAATCAAGGGAAAAATACATCAAGAAGACAAAAACATTGTAAATACATATGCACCCAAATTAGGAGTATCCAAATATATAAGGAAAAACTTGGAGGACTTTGAGACAGATATAGACAGCAACACAATTATAGTAGGGGATTTTAACACCCCACTGTCAACAATGGATAGATCTTCCAACAAAATATCAAGATATTGTGGCATTGAATAATGTTCTAGATCAAATGGACTTAACTGATACATATAGAACCTTGCATCCCAAAGAAGCAAAATACACATTCTTTTCAAAAGCACATGGAACATTTTCAAAGACAGACCACATGATAGGACACAAAACAAGCCTCAACAAATTCAAGAAAATTGAAATCATATCAAGCATTTTCTCTGACCACAAGGGTCTGAAACTAGAAACCAACCTCAGGGAAAAAACTCGAAAACACTCAAATTCATGGAGATTGAATAGGATGCTATTAAACAATGAATAGATTAAGAATGAGATGAAGGAAGAAATAAAAAAATTTCTGGAAACAAATGGAGATGAACTTACAACAATCCTAAACTTATCAGAAACAGCAAATGCAGCCCTGAGAGGGAAGTTCATAGCAATACATGCCCACATAAAAATGATAGAAACATTTCAAATAAACAATCTAACCCTACATCTACAAGAACTAGAGGAACAACAACAAAGACATCCCAGAGCAAGTAGAAGGAAAGAAATAACCAAGACCAGAGCAGAATTAAACAACATAGAGACTAAAAGAACAATTGTAATGATCAATAAATCCAGGAGCTGGTTCTCTGAAAAGATAAACAAAATCAACAAGACTTTAAGCAGACTCATCAAGAAAAAGAGAGGACCCAAATAAACACAATCAGAAATGAAAGAGGAGGACTTCCGGCCAAGATGAAGGTGTAGGTGGTCACATTGTGCCTCCTCGCACAACCAAAATTAAGGACAACAAAAATTTAGAAACAAAAAAAAAACAACCAGAACAGACAGAAAATTGAACTATATGGAAGTCTGACAACCAATCATCCAGATCTGTAAGAGGGGCAGAGTTGGGGGCCGGCTGAGAGGGGTCACAGCAGGAAAAAGCTGTGGCTCCCAGACCCAGGCTCACAGGGTGCAGGCAGCTATTGGCAGACCCCAGGCGCCCAGGTGGCGGCTAGCAGACCCTGGGCGTGGGGAGGCAACAAGCAGATCCAGTGAGGTGCGCAAGGCAGCTGGCTGGCCACAGTTACACATTCACACACAGAAACGGGCAGTGAGATAGACCATGCAACCCAGGGACCCAGCACTTGGAAATAAAGCCTAAAAGCACCCATTAAAAACACTTGTGGGGTTGGAGGTGCTGGGAGAGACTCCCAGCCTCACAGGAGAGTTCATTAGAGAGATGCATAGGGTTCTAGAACATACACAAGTCCACCCACCTGGGAACCAGCACCAGAAGGGCCCAATTTGCTTGTAGGAGGTGTCAGAAGGGACTGAAATCCAACAGAGAGCAGAGCAAGAGCCATTATTCCCTCTCTGACCCCACCCTCACATACAGCATCACAACCCAGTGACTGGGTTGACCCGCCCTGGTGAACACCTAAGGCTCCACCCCTCATATGTAACAGGCACAACCAGACCAAAAAAAAAAAAAAGATGGCTCAAACAGAAGAACAAATGAAAGCCCCAGAACCTATACTTTTAAGCGAACGAGAGATAGCCAACCTATCAGATGCACAGTTCAGAACACTGGGGATCAGGATGCTCACAGAATTGGTTGATTGTGGTCGCAAACTAGAGGAAAAAATGAAGGCTACAATAAATGAAATGAAGAAAAATGCACAGGGAACCAATAGTGATGGAAAGAAAACTGGGTCTCACATCAATGGAGAGGACCAGAAGGAAGAAAAAAACACACAAACAAAAGAATGAAGAAATAAGAATTCAAAAAAATGAGGAGAGGCTTAGGACCCTCCAGGACATCTTTAAACGTTCTAACATCTGAATTATAGGGGTACCATAAGGAGAAGAGGAAAAACAACAAGTGGAAAAGATATTTGAACAAATAATAAAGGAGAACTTCCCCAATCTGGCAAAGGAAAGAGCCTTCCAGGAAGTCCAGGAAACTAAGAGAGTCCCAAAGAAGTTGGACCCAAGGAGGAACACACCAAGACACATCATAATTACATTAGCCAAGGTAAAAATGAAGGAGAGAATCCTAGAAGCAGCAAGAGATAAGGGGACAGTAACCTACAAAGGAGTTCCCATCAGATTGTCAGCTGATTTCTCAAAAGAGACCTTCCAGGCAAGAAGGGGCTAGAAAGAAGTATTCCAAGTCATGAAAGGCAAGGACCTACATCCCAGATTGCTCTATCCAGCAAAGCTTTCATTTACAATGCAAGGGCAGATAAAGTGTTTGTCAGATAAGGTCAAGTTAAAGAAGTTCATTGTCACCAAGCCCTTATTATATAAAATGTTAAAGGGACTTATCTGAGAAAAAAGGATAAAATATATGAACAGTAAAAAGACAGCAAACTCACAGTTATTAACAACCACACTTAAAACAAAAGCAAACTAAGCAAACAAATAGAACAGGAGCAGAACCACAGAAATGGAGATCACATGGAGGGTTAGCAACAGGGGAGTGGGAGGGGGAGAGAGGGGGAAAAGATATAGAGAATAAGTAGCATAGATGGTAGGAAGAAAATAGATGGAGAGGGCACAAATAGTATGGGAAATATAGAAGCTAAAGAACTTATGTCACATGGACATGAACTAAAGTGGGGGAATGTGGGTGAGAGGGTGTGTGCAGAGTGGAGGGGAATGAATGGGGGGAAAATGGGACAACTGTAATAGCATAATCAATAAAACATAAAAAAAGAAAAGAAATGAAAGAGGAGAGATTACAATTCATACCACAGAAATTACTACAAAGAACTATATGCCAAGAAATTTGAAAAGCTAGGTGAAATGGACAGATTTCCAGAAAAATATAATTTTCCAAAACTGAATGAAGAAGAAACAGAAAGCCTGAACAGAACAATAACAGCTGACAAAATTGAAGCAGTAAACAAAGACTCCCAGCCAAAAATGCCCTGGACCAGACAGTTTCACAGGGAAATTTTACAAATCACTTAAGAGCTAACCCCTATCCTTCTCAGACTATTCCAAAAAACTCAAGAATATGGAATACTCGCAAACTTTTTATGAAGCAGCATCATCCTAATCCCAAAGCCAGATAAAAACATAACAAAGAAAGAAAACTACAGTCCAATATTTCAGATGAACATAGATGCTAAAATCCTCAACAAATATTCACAAACCACATCCAGCAATACATTAAAAAGATCAGACACCATGACCAAGTGGGATCATTGTAGGATGCAAGAATGGTACAATATTTGCAAATCAATAAACAATACATCACATAAACAAAGGACAGACAAAAATCACACAATCATATCAATAGATGCAGAAAAAGCATTTGATAAGGTACAGCACCCATTTATGATAAAAAACACTCAGCAAAGTGGGAATAGAGGGAGCATTTGTCAACATAATAAAGGCCATATATGAGAGACTTACAGCCAATATAATACTCAATGGACAAAAACTAAATTCTTTCCCATTAAAATCAGGAACAAGACAAGGTTGTCCACTTTCACCACATTTATTCAACATAGTATTGGAAGTCATAGCCACAGCAATGAGATAAGAAAAAGAAATAAAAGCCATCCAAATTGGAGAAAGGGAAGCAAAACTGTCATTATTTACAGATGCTGTACATTAAAAATCCTATAAACTCCACCAAAAAACTATTCGACCTAATCAGTGAGTTTGGCAAACAGCAGGATACAGAGTCAATATTCAGAAGTCAAAGGCATTTTTATATACCAATAATAAAATATCAGAACCAGAAATCAGGGGAAAAAAATCCCATTTGCTATAGCAACAAGAAAAATAAGTACCTAAGAATAAATCTAACCAAGGAGGTAAAAGACCTATACTCAGAAAACTACACAACACTGAAGAAAGAAATTAAGGAAGACACAAATATTTGGAAGTATGTACTATGTTCATGGATTAGAAGAATTAACATCATCAAAATGTGCATACTACCCACAGCAATTTACAGATTCAATGCAATCCTTATTTAAAGTATCAATGACATATTTCACAGATATAGAACAAACATTTTTAAAAGGTATATGAAACCATAAAAGACCCCAGATAGCTGCAGCAATTTTGAGAAAGAAGAACAAAGTAGGAGGGATCACAATACCTGATATCAAACTGTATCACAAGGCCACTGTAATAAAAACAGCCTGGTACTGGCATAAGAACAGACACATGGACCAATGAAACAGAATAGAGATCCCAAAAATAAACCCAAGTCTCTATGGTCAATTAATACCTGACAAAGGGGGAAGAAGCATAAAATGGAGTAAAAATATCCTCTTCAACAAATAGTATTGGGAGATCTAGACAGCTATATGCAAAAAAATGAAACTCAATCAACCTACACCATACACAAAAATAAATTCAAAGTGGATAAAAGACTTAAATATAAGTTGTGACACCATAAAAGTCCTAGAGGAAAACATCAGCAGGAAAATCTCAGATATTCCACACAACGACATCTTCAGTGATATGTCCCCTAGAGCAAGGGACATAAAGGAAAGAATAAACAAATGGTATCTCATCAAATTAAAAAGCTTCTGCATGGGTAAAGAAAACAGCACTAAAATGAAAAGAGAACCAACTGTATGGGAAAATATATTTACCAATGATACCTCAGACAGGGTTTGATCTCCAGTATATATAAAGAACTCACATGACTCCATTCGAAGAAAACAAAAGAAACCCAATTAAAAAATGGGCAAAGGACATGAACAGACACTTCTTCAAGGAGGACATATAGAGGGTGAAGAGATATATGAAAAGATGTTAAGCATCACTAGCCATCAGAGAGATGCAAATTAAAACCACAATGAGATACCACTTCACCCTGGTGAGAATGGCCATCATAAACAAAGCAACAAACAACTGTTGGAGAGGATGTGGAGAAAAGGGAACCCCAGTGTACTGTTGGTGGGAATGCTGACTGGTGCAAACACTATGGAAAACAGTATGGAATTTCCTCAGAAAACTAAAAATGGAACTGCATTTTGACCCAGCAATTCCACTGCTAAGGTTATACCCTAAGTACCCTGAAACACCTATCCAAAAGAACCTATGCACCCCAATACCAGCATAGCAGCACAATTCACAATAGCCAAGTTCTGGAAACAACCTAAGTGCCCTTCAGTAAATTAACAGATAAAAAAACTGTGGTACATTTACACAGTGCAATTCTATGCAGCAGAAAAAAGGAGCTCCTACCCTTTGCAACAGCATGGCTAGAACTGGAGAGAGCATTATGCTAAGCGAAAAAAGCCAGGCAGTGAAAGACAAATGCTGTATGATTTCACCTTCAACTGGAACCTAATGAATAAATCAAAGCAACAAAATATAACCAGAGACATTGAAATTAAGAACAAACTGTCAGTGACCGGAGAGGAGGTGAGATGGGTAATGGGAAGAAAGTGGGGAGAGTTTTCAGGTACAACTATAAAGGACATATGAACAAAACCAAGGTGGGGTGGAATCAGGGGAGAAAGATGGGGATGGCTGAGGGGGAGTGGTGGGAGGAAAATGCAGACAACTGTACTTGAACTACAATAAAAAATATAAAAATTTAAAAAAAGAATGTCTTTGGAAATTGCTAAATATCCCCTGGGGGCATAATCACCCCAGACTGAGAACCATATATTATATGATTCAAAAACAGGAAATTAATAGTATTTAGTGGATGGAACCATCTGAATTAAGGAAACTCTATATACAACACAGTATTAGAAAACAAATGAACTCACTATTTTTAAAGAAATCCTGTAAAACTCTGGCACTGTTTATAGAAGAAGTCCAGTCTTTATGAATAGATGAAAAGGTATTGATAATATTCAAGTCACCATTGACCTCTGTTTATATTGTCTTCATGTGGTTCATATATAAATCAAATAAAAATGAGAGGATTATGTGATTGGGTTTTGTAAACCAGAAAGTGGAAGACTAAAGCTTTATACATGAATCTTTTACATAGCTTAGAACAGACAACCCTTTTCTAAGCAGATAAAAGTTCTTCTCACAGTCCTGACTTCTCTGAATTAGCATAGCAGACCCTCTTTAAACATCACATGGAAGGTAAATCAATCCACCCAAATTATCACAAATGCTAAAGTTATACAAGGTAATTAATGAAATTTTTCAGGTATCTGAAGAATCAGTCTTTTTTCCTTTGGTAAGAGAACAAAATTAGGATACCTTAGGATGACTTGAAAGCATGAAATGCCATGTTAGTGCAGCTCACAGATATCAAGACAAATTGCAAATTGGTTTGGAGCATTTCCATTTTTCAGACAGGGACCTTGAAACACACAGGCATGTTAAGTAAATCTATTAAAAACAAAATAGGGGATTACAGCCTTGAAGACTGTAACTTTCTCTGTTAAGTTACAGTACAGGGATGATAGGTGCCTATTTCTCCCTTTGCAGGGAACAAGTCCTTTTGCTTCCTGAAGCACAGACAGTGGCCCCTTCACCTGTGCTTGCACAACACTCAGCACATACTCCCAAGTTTGGCATCTCTTGCAACATTTTATTAAGTTTTTTTCATGTTGCCTCAAATGGACAAAAAGATTGATCTAATCTTTGAATTCTGGTGCTTACCCTAAGTCTGAGACATAGTAATAATGATGATATGGTGATGGTGGTGACTAACATAGACCAAGCACTGACTACATACCAGGTACTTTTCTATGTTTGCTATGTTATCTCAGTTGTTCCTCATAGCAACCCTTTGAGATAGACACTATTAACTCTATTTTATAATGAAGTTGGATAATTTCCCAGGGTTACATAGTTTAGAATAATTGAGATTTTAACTCAATTATCTACTACATTCTGTGCTCTTAGCTACTACACTGTACTGTCACTCTGAAAAAAAGAAATAGATGATTATAGTCAAGGTAGATATTGTTAATATTTATTGAATATCTATATACAGCCAACCTACTGGAGATAAAAAAAATAAGATTAAGGGAGAAGGGTGTAAAATGAAAAAATTCGTACAGTGAAGAAATAAAGACTTTCAGTCAAGATGGTGGCATAGGCAGAAATGGCTCACCTCTTCACACAAACACATCAAAATTACAACTAAAATAGAGAACAGCCATCACTCAGAACCATCAGAAATTGAGCTGAATGGAAGTCTGACAAGTATGGAATTAAAGAAACCACATCCATCCAGATTGGTAGGAGCGTCATAGACATGGAACAGGCTGGTCCCTCACTCACATAATGGTGCATAAAAATTCAGGAGGGATTCCTTGGGAGCAAGGAGTTCTAGCCCTTCACCAAGCCCCCCAGCACAAGGTTCCAGTGCCAGGAAGATAAGTCCCCACAATTTCTGGCTGCAAAAACCAATGGGGATTGAGTCTGTGGATTAAACTGCTAGAGCCCCAAGCAGTTCCTCTTAAAGAACCCACACAAGGACTTACTCAGACTCGCTTCCTCTGAGATCCAGCACCAGGGTAGCACCTTGAAAGGCACCAGTGGTAAAGGGAGAGACTGAAGTGTCTGGCATTAAGGCAAGCAGAGGCCATTCTTCCGTTTCTAAACCCTCTCCTCACAAAGCCAGCAAGCTGGTGCCATATCTGAGATTCCATCAACCTAACACTGTTTGACCTGCCTTGGAGATTCCCAAAGACTACGTCCCACCCAACATATGAGCCCACCCAAATTCTTTTCCATATGAATGGCTAGATTTAGCTCATACTGCACAACTTCCTAAATCCTCTCAAACAAGCAACAGCTGGCCTCAGTGAGTCCCAGGCCCAGCACTAGCAGCGGCCAGCCTAGATTCACAGCTTGGTTTTGCAAGGACTCTCCAGGCCCAGCCCAAGTAACAACCATCTCAGATTGCTTTGTAGTTTGGGCAGTGTGACCCCAGGTAAAAGGCAGGTTGAGGCTGACCATGGCCTGCACCACCTGGGAAATCTCAGGGCCAGTGCACCCAGTGGACAGGTACAGACCATGTCAGATTACCACCACCCTGCCCCTGCACAACTGATCCTCTACAGAGGGTGGAAGTTTGTGGTAAGTGGTTACAGACATCCCTGCTGACTGACCTGAGTAAATCCCTCCCATTGATCTGCCAAAAGCAGTCAAGGCTCAACTGCAACAGGAGGGTGTACTCAGGTCACATGAAGGGCACATCTTGAGTACCCAGCTTGGGTAATAGTACTCAGCTGTGCCACTGGACCCTATAGGACACCTACTATATTAGGTGACACTACCAAGACACAGAGTCAAAGCAGCTCTACCTAATACATACAAACAAACACAGGGAGGCTGCCAAAATGAGGAAACAAAGAAACATGGTCCAAATGAAAGAACACATCAAAACTCCAGAAAAATAGCTAAATGAAATGGAGATAAGCAATTTATCAGATGCTGAATTCAAAACATTGTTTATAATGATGACCAAGGAACTTAGTTAGGACCTCAACAGCATAAAAAAGATCCACTCAGAAATGAAGGATACTGTAATTGAAATAAAGAACAATTTACAGGGAAACAACAGTAGAGTGGATGAAACTGAGGCTCAAACCAATGATGTGGAACATAAAGAAGAATAAAACAATCAACCAGAACAACAAGATGAAAAAAGAATCCAAAAAAACAAGGACAGTATGAGCAGCCTCTGGGGCAACTTAGAGGTCCAACATCCATATCATATGGGTGCCAGAAGGAGAAGAGAAAGAACAAGAGATTAGAAATCTGTGTGGAAAATAGTGAAAGAAACCCAAGTCCCTACAGTCAATTAATATTTGACAAAAGAGGTAGCACCATAAAATGGAGCAAAAATACCCTCTTCAACAAATGAAGTTGGAGGAGCTAGACAGCTACATGCAAAAAAAAAATGAAACTTGAGCACCAACTTACACCATACACAAAAATAAATTCAAGGTGGATAAAAGACTTAAATATAAGTTGTGACACCATAAAAGTCCTTCAGGAGAACATAGGTAGGAAAATTTCAGATATTCCATGTAGCAATATTTTCACTGATATGTCCCCTAGAGCAAGTGACATAAAGGAAAGAATAAACAAATGGGATATCATCAAAATAAAAAGCTTCTACACTAGTAAATAAAACATTAGAATGAAAAGAGAACCAACTGTATGGGAAAAAATATTTGTCAATGATACCTTAGACAAGGGTTTGATCTCCAAAATATATATAGAACTCACTTGACTCCACTCTAAGAAGACAAGGAACCCAATTAAAAAATGGGCAAAGGACATGAAGAGACACTTCTCCAAGGAGGACATACAGAGGATCCAGAGACATATGAAAAGATGCTCAGCATCACTAGCCATCAGAGAGATGCAGATTAAAACCACAATGAGATACCACTTCACACCAGTCAAAATGGCCATCATAAACAAAGCAACAAACAACAAGTGTTAGAGAGGTTGTGGAGAAAAGGGAACCTTAACACACTGTTGGCGGGATTGCAGACTGGTGCAAACACTATGGAAAACACTATGGAATTTCCTCAGAAAACTAAAAATGGGACTGCTTTTTGACCGGGCAATTCCACCACTAGGATTATATCCTAAGAGCCCTGAAACACTAATCCAAAGAAACGTATGCACACCAATGTTCATAGCAGCACAATTTACAATAGCCAAGTGTTGGAAGCAACCTAAGTGCCCATCAGTAAATGAATGGATCAAAAAACTATGGTACACTTACACAATGAAATTCTATACAGCTGAAAGAAAGAAGGAGCTCCTGCCCTTTGCAACAGCATAGATGGAACTGAAAAGCATTATGCTAAGTGAAATAAGCCAGGCAGTGAAAGACAGATACCATATGATCTCACCATTAACAGGAAACTAATCAACAAAACGAACAAGCAAGCCAAGTATAACCAAAGACACTGAAATTGAGAACAGACTGACAGTGAGCAGAGGAGACAGGGGAAGGGATAATGGAGGAAAAGGGTGAAGGGTTTACAGGAACAATTATAAAGGATATATGGACAGTAACAAGGGGGGTGGAAACAGGAAGGGGGGCTTGGGTTGTGGGGAGGGGTGGGGGGAAAAGGCAGAAAACTGTGTTTGAACAACAATAAAAAATGTTTAAAAAAAAAAAGAAAAATAGTGAAAGAAAACTTCCCTAATTTGGTGAAGGAAATAGACATGCAAGTCCAGGAAGCACAGAAGGTCCCAAACAAGATGAATGCAAAGAGACCCACTCCAAAACACATCATAATGAAAATGCCAATGGTTAAAGATAAAGAGAGAATCATAAAAGCAGCAAGAGAAAATCATTTAGCTACCTACAGGAGAATTCCCATAAGACCGTCAGCTAATTTCTTAAAAGAAACTTTGCAGGCTAGAAGGGATTGGCAAGAAATATTCAAAGTAATGAAAAGCAGGAACTTATAGCCAAGATTGCTCTACCCAGCAAAGCTATCATTTTTTTTTATTTTTTATTTATTTATTTTAGAGAGATAGGGAAGGAAGGGAGAAAAAGAGGGAGTGAAACATCAATGTGTGGTTGCCTCTAGCACACCCCATACTGGGGACCTGGCCCGCAACCCAGGCATGTGCCCTGATTGGAAATCAAACCTGCAATGCTTTGGTTCACAGGCCTGCACTCAATCCACTGAGCTACACCAGCCAGGGCCAAAGCTATCATTTAGAATCAAAGGGCAGATAGCTTCCCAGACAAAAAAAAAAAAAACAACAAACAATTAAAGGAGTTCTTCTTCACCAAACCATTATTATATGAAATGTTGAAGAGACTTACTTAAGAAAAACAAGATCAGGTTCCACTTATAGGTGAGATCACAACAAAACAAAGAAACAAGCAAAATATAACCAGAGACATTGAAATTAAGGAAAAACTGACAGTATCCAAAGGGGAGGAGGGGGGGAAGATGAAGAGAAAAGGAGGAAGGGTTGTCAAGGAACATGTATAAAGGACACATGGACAAAGCCAAAGAGGGGTAGGATTGAGGGTGGGAGGTGAGGATGGCTGGGGTGGGTGGATAGGTGGGGAATGGAGACACTGTACTTGAACAACAATTTTAAAAAATTCAAAGAAAAAAGATCAAAACTATGAACAATAGAATGTTTTAAAAAATACATATCTATGAACAACTGAATTGAAAAAACAAACTAAGCACACAAAAAGAACAGAATCATGGATATAGAGAGAATTTAGTGGTTGCCAGATGGGAGGGGTGTGTCAGGGAATGAGTGAGGAGGTGAGGGGATTGAGAAGTACACATAGGTAGTTACAGAATAGCCATGGGGATGTGAAGCACAGGATAGGAAATGCAGTAGCCAAAGAACTTATACACAGGATACATGGACATGAACAATGGTGGGGGGATTGTCTGAGGGAATAGGGCTGCTGGATGGAGGGGGACAAAGGAGGAAAAACCAGGAAAAATTGGTAGCATAATCAATAAAATATAATTAAAAAGAAATAAATATTTATTGGTCAAAAGATTGGGATTAACATGGAAGAGAGGCAAGAAAGAGAGAATTGAAGTCTAATTTTGAAAGCACGTATCCAAATTTGTCAATAAAGATAGTCCAACAAGTTGCTTTTAAGCTATTTTATTACTTTGTCTTCTGATGCTTCTCTTTTGAAATAAAAAATCCTGGTGAACTGGCATTGTGCCTCTTTCTGGATTTATTCTGGATAGCATGAACACAATGGTAAAAACATCTGTGGACTGAATAATGAAAACTGGTATGTTCCAGTCAATGTCAATCCATTAACATGTAAAAGTGAGAATTCGGTTGTCAAACTCTGTGGAGTGATGATCAATCAGCATTTGCCTCTAAGGCCAGCTAGAGTGTCAGTGGCAAATGTCCACAACATGGGCCAATGTCCTTTGGGTACAGCAGTCTGACAAGCAACAGGAGAGGCTGTCGTTCGATCCTGAGGAATATAAGGAGCCAGCTTCCACTTGAGGCTGTTTTTTCTTCACCATATATATTACATATGTTTTACCATTTAAATAATGTAAGGTCTTTATTCATTACCACGGACTATTATATTTTTGTTTCCCTATGTAATACTGACATCTAGAGGAACTTCTAACAGAATAGATTAAAAAAACACAAGTTGTATTTTTCCTTTTCTGTTTCCGGACAACTGCAATATGAAATTATGTGGAAGTTGCTGAAATAGGAAGTATAAGCCTGTGGATCCATCTGGTTACTTATCAAAAACTAAGCTTATTTTTTCCTGATTAAGAGGATAGGACAGTGCTGTTAAGCATGTTGCTTCTGTAAGGATCACTATCACCCCCTATTAACTGATTAAAATCACATCAGACATTATTTCTTCTTCCAAGTTCATACTGACAACCCAGTCCAGCAGGAGGGCCTCAGTTCACTAAATTCACTCATTATTCATTCACTTAGTAATCACTGATGTATTTGCATATGGATTCCTTTTGTAATCATTTACCCATTCCTTTTTTTTAGATAATCCTCACCTTTAGGACATGTTTCCATTGATTTCATTGATTTTACAGAGAGAGGAAGGGAAAGAGAGAGAAACATCAATTGGTTGCCTCCCATATAATCTCCACTTGGGGATCAAACCCAAAACTTAGGTATGTGTCCTGACCAAGAATCGAACTGGCAACATTTTCGTGTACTGAACAACATTCCAACCAACTGAGCCTTGAGCCAAACCTACCCATTCCTTTTATAATAATATATCAGTGAATTTAAAATGACATAGAAAGGGGACTTGGACCAAATGCCTACACATTCAAAACATGGTTCCACTCCTTGCAATCTGTCCAGTTTCCTAAACTGGCATCCTTGGTGGGGTGTATGTACCCAGGGAATGTTTGAGGTCATCCTCAGGGAGTGTGAAGGAAATGTTAGAACCTTATCTTCACCTTTGCTCCCTCCCCCAGCACAACACAGGGGGTCAGGGTTCTAAAATACTTGCTGTACCTATATTCGATGAAGGGAAGTACTTTCAAGACTGGTGCTGTCATTGTGAGAACATCCTTTCAACATCATGGAAAAGCAAGGCTATCCTGGGCACCATTGGAAATACATCCCTGTCACTGATTCTCATAATTTTTTGTAACACTTAACTGGTGATAAGTGATATCCACATCTCTTCTTTTTGGGATTATAGTTGCTACAGAAAATTGTTTTCTTAACATCACAATAAGATATGAGTAGAGTAACTACATAACCTCAGCTGAGGGCTTTTCATATTACTGCTTATGAAAATGCCAAGATGAATACTTCTTGGTCATTTTAACCTAATGCCTAGAAGTATAAAAACAAAATTATAACATTTTATAATGACTTGTTACACTTTGGCTAGGCTTCTCATGGAGGAAAGAAAAAAAATAAAGACTAAAACAATACAAAGAGGAATTTTTATAAGAAATATTAAAGCTACATATTCTTGCCTGAGCATAGAAGATAATTTCAGAGATTACTTATAAAATAAACCTATTTCTCTTTATCTTCAGAACACATTCAAATTCTGTGTAAGTGAAAAAAATGAAAAACTCCCCAAAGTCCCTGGCTGATGAAGGAAATTCACAACACATAGCCCATGTTGAATAGCGTGGAAAACAGACAGGATTTGACGGGCTGAATCCAGAAAGGAAAGCGTTAACCTTGACCTCTGAACTCAGTAAGTGATTCCTCCCTGAGCTGTTGAAAACATCAGGAATAATCAAAGAGTAACCTAAGAAAATAACCCTGCCATGGAAAATCAAAGCTTTGCTGTATCCTCTATGACACAGACAGTGCTTCATTCGTAAATCAGGTAAACAGGACTCCTCAAGGATACATATATATCAAGAAAGGGCCTGAAATTAAAGGTGCTAGTTCAGAAAAGTCTAATTGGACTGGACCATCTTCCAAGTGAAGATATATGGCTAATTTTACTTTTATTTGTTTATACTATGTATTGTGCAGTACCATAAACAAAAATAGTGTGCTACCATATTGAATAGCCTCCCCAAGCATAAGGAAGGAAGGAAGGAAGGAAGGAAGGAAGGAAGGAAGGAAGGAAGGAAGGAAGGCAGGCACTAGTGGAGAAGAGCACTGACCAAATGGACTCCATCAGGTTATTTCTAATTGAGTACGGGCTTTTCTTAATTTAAATACACTTTCAGGTTCTCTTGTCCCAATAACCCCCTTGTTATAGCATAGACCATGTAGGCCATAAGTTCAGTTCTGAGGAGGTGTGTGAAGACCAAGTGTTAAGGGAATGGCTGACTCCTAATATTTGCCCTGCCACCATCATCAAAGACAGGCTATGGATCATAGATACAAAGTATTTAAAATATTTGTTCTTCTATCCAGCTTGTCTTTGTTGATTTTAAAGTAACAAGTTAGAAATAACTTAGAACAAATTAAGAATCTTCTCCAAATATAGAGAACCTAATTTAGTCACATTAGGTACTTTGATCATATAGGTTTTATTTATTTTTTCCTCATCAAATGCCTGTTGGATGAGCTTACCTCAGAATCTACTAACCAATTCATATTTTTTTTATTTTCTTCTCACCACCACCTTTCCTGTCCTCCCCAAACAGAAAATGGTGAGCTCTCTGACTTGTACCTTCTCATTTTTCCCACTCAGACTGCCCAAGAGACCTTGCTGTGCCTGCAGGCCTGTGTGCTATCCCCACCTTCCCAGCCCAGACTCTCTTTTGCTCAGTGACCGGGGTTCTCAACCACCTGGGATGAGAACTAGTGATGCCTGAGTCCACCAGTAAAGAGTGGGTGGGAGTGGATGCTATTTTTATTCCCTCCCCACTGCCACACACACACCCCAGTGATTCTAATATACTGCAAGGTTTGGGTGCTTCTGCCTCCCTCAGCTCCAGCTACTGTCACTTTTTTTTTTTTTTTTTTGTCTTTACCACCCCAGCTTCTCTTTTAGCCACAGTTTTTTAGGATAGTACTAACATCAGAGAAAGTGTTTCTATTAAATCCTGGTTCCTTCCCCTTTCAGCAAGTGTCTTTAATCTTCTCCCAGATGGGATTATCCAGCAAACTCCTGCTTCTTCCTCACTCCCTCCTACCCAGGGCCATATATGTGGAATGAGTCTAAGATATACTGCCCCAAGACCACATCTGCCCTCCAAAAGTGATCTCAAGGGCACCCAGGGAAGAGAGCCAATAAAAAGCCCATCATTACCAACCAGACCTCTGGTCCTGAGCCTGAAACCCTCTGCCTTGCCTCCTGGTAAAAGTCTAGTAACTGAAAGTGATTTAATTCCTCCACCACAATGGAGGTGAGCGAATGAGGGGAAGACTCACACAGGGCATCAAGTTATTTACAGCACTTTACACAGAAGTGCATCTGAAAACCATGTGTTGTGGCAAGCTTTTGTCTTCTTGGGAGCCTGTCACCAGAACAGCACCTGAGGACTGCAAACACTGTGCATGAGGTTACTGACAAAGTGCCACGAGGGGAGCACGTTGCATGTGCCTTTATAGCCAATTTTATATGCAGATATAAATAAGATTATAGCCCCTTGATGGTCACTTGATTAAAATGAGTCTTAATAAAATTCTTCTTTTATGCTATACAGGACGAAACCTTGGAATGTTTTCACATTAAGTTTACAGTAGCTTTCACCAGTTAAAGAAACTGATTTCTTCCTGCCTCAGGCAGTTTCATGAGCATTCATTTCACGTGATGCTCTCAGTGTGATTTTTAGTGTTTACATTAGGCTTCCTTTGTCCCTCCATCTCCTGTCCCTGCCCCCAGTAACCACTCAGTGCTCAGCTCTGCCACTCCCACCCCCACCCCGCAGGTTGTTGGCTAATGGAGGTGGCACAGGCTGGCAGAGGTTCACAGAGCTCAGTGTTTCCTAAGGTGGGATGATGTATGGTCCCGTGTGTTATAAGGCAAGTTCAGAGAGCTGAACCTATATTCACTGAGCAAAATATTTCATCTCCTAATGGTTTACATCTTCCCCTGTGTAGCAAGTTCCACAAGCACACTACAAAGTGGCTTTAAAAAGCTGTCTCTGGGAAACAGTGAGAAGCTGCAAAGCTCTTAAAAAGTCTCTGAATTTGGAATATATAGCTATAGCTATAAAATAATCAGTTATAACTACCCCCAAACATTTAGTTGTCTAGTCGCTTCTACTCAAAGTAGGTCCTTGGACAGAAGCCACAGAATCCCCTGGGAGCTTGTTAGAAACAAAGCATTCTCAGCACCTCCACCCACCTACCACAATCTGAATCTGAGCTCTAACCAATCCCTGGATGTTCCCATGCACATTAAATTTTGAGAGGCATTGATCTTGATAACATAGTTGATGATTTCATATGAAGAACTATTTTACAAAATATTTCACGGCCTAATGTATTTGTTTAAATTTTTCCTCCATTAACAAAGAGCTAATGCCATACTTGCTTAAGCTTAGAGGGGGGACACTGGAGAAAAAAGGAAGGAGCCAAGACAATGCTCGACTGGTCTGGATATCAGTTGTCCTTGAGAAGAGTAGCCAGTGGAAGTCTAGCATCACGATATTAGTGAGCTTCAAAAAATGTCCACAATCTTGACACTGACCCAGAAGTCTTGGCAAAAACTCAGAAGAGAATGTAAGACATGTTATCATGTGCCTAGAATTTCTTATTAATCTTAAGGTCTACCAAATGCCTGAATTCAGGCCTCAGAGAAAAGCAACACTAAGGTGTAAAGGTTCTTTTATGAGCTAAATGTTCATGTCACTCCAAAATTCATATATTAAAGCCTTAATTTACAATACAACTATTTTAGGAGGTGGGGCCTTTGGGAGGTACTTAGATTTAAATGAAGTCGTGAGGGTGGAGTCCTTAGGATGAGATAAGAGTCTATAAAAAGAGAAAGACAGAGACAGACTGAAGCTTTCTCAATTTCTTTCTCCACCGTATCCCCAAGCCCCACACCCTAGCCCATGAGGACATGAGAAAGTCTCCATCTGCAAGCCAGGAAGAGGGTTCTTATCAGAACTGCACTGTGCTGGTGTCCAGATCTTGGACTTCCAGCCTCCATAACTGTGAAAAGGAAACATTTGTTGTTTAAGCTGCCCAGTCTATGGTATTTTGTTACAGCAGCATGAACTAAGAAAGGTACAATGAAAACTGCGCCAACAGTAAGCTCTAAAAAATTAGAAATATATTCTGATAGACTCCAAATCAAAGAATACAGTTAGGATTATTAATGCAAGTGCTATAACTTGGTTGCTATAAAGGTGACTATCAACTTTAAAAGGAACAAAAGTATTTTTTTTTAGCCTAGTTCCTATGAAACAAAAAATTTTGTATCAGCAAACTGATAGTACATACCTTCTAACACCATATAATTCTCTGTGCTTTCATTCTTAAGATAGAGTTAAACCACAGTTAAATGAGAACATTAATATCCACTGAACTCTTCGTTTTTATCTCATTGTCTTTTGTTTTATTGTATAGATACAGGAGAAATATTCAGTTGGTACCCTGATACTGTACCAATTATCAAAATAGAGAAATACTTCCATACTAGCATGTAAGTAGTAGATGTTCTGAAACTTCCAGAAGCCCTATTTTCAACTCCTGACTTCACCACCCTGTCCAGCCTAAGTACCTTCATAAGACCCAGTAACTAGAGAATCAATATCTAGTCTGGCAGGGGACCTCCAGGACCCTACTCCAACTCAATGCATTCTGATAGGCTAGTGACAGGACTCCCAGTTACTAAATTCAGAACGACACCAGAGAACATGAATATAATATGAATGCACCTGGCCACAATGGTCGGCTCCTGGCCATGTAATTTTTGATATTTGATTAAAGTCTTTTTACTTTAGTTATGCTATCCCTGCAAATTAATTATAAGCAGGAAACTGGAAAGTGTGCCATAAGACTCAAAGAGAGAACCATGACTAATGAGTGAAAAGAAGGTCAGGGAGTTACTACAAACACCTTTGCCTGCTTCAGATCTTAGGACAGTGGTCCTGAAGTTTACCCTGCCCCAGAAATTTTTAATCAGGAGGTCTGAGTTTGAGCTCAAGAACATTTTTCACAAGTTTTGAAAGTGGTTCTGATGTAGGTAGTCCTGGGATCATACTTTGACAAAATGTATAGCATTCCTACTCATCAATGAAGACCCTACCCAAAAAGGTTTTTCTTTGTGAATTCTTCCTTGAAACACTTCCCCCATCTCATTCTTATACCAAAAGAGCAATCAGTCTTTCTTCCACCTTTGTTAGCCATGCATCTGTCTTATATTTTTCATACTATGTTAGAATTATGTGTTTGCATGTCTGGCCCTCCCTAGAGAAACACTGATCAACTGATTTGTAAAAAAATGGGGAGACACTAACGCCAGGCAGCATTTACTGAACATCTCAACCACCTATATAAAATATTTTCTTAAGGGGCACCATAGTGTGCCCTTTGTTATATCCTCCTCAGTCTTTGATATCCAGCATCCTGGCTCCTGTGGCACGCAGGACTTCTCATTATCATACAGTGCAATTTGTTGGCCTGTAACTCTAGGAAAAAGCTCATCAAAAGGTCTTCTCAGACCTTTTAGGAATTCAAAATGCTTCTGTCACCAGTAACACGGGAGACTCTATCCTCACTATGGGTTATTGAAGTAATTTAGCATTTAACCACCTTCTTAACATGTTTAATACCTAATGAAAATCAGAACCTGTACTATAAACATTCATTTGCTTAATGTATATATTTAAGATCTATTACTCATATTTCTGTATTGATCATAACTTCTTTAACATGCTTTAACACATTAGCACAAAGAGGCACTTGATGAATACTTTTGATGATGGAAAATGGGAAGAGATTTGAATTAGGTTTTCCTGCTGCCACATTTTATTATCATTTCATTATGATTATGGAACTTAATTTTGCCAGAAGGTAAGAATAAGCTATTTTTTTAAATGTCTGATTAATGTTTTTGTGCATCACCTACCCTGACACTAAAATAGGTGCTAAATAAATGTCTTTGTATTTACTTTACCACATTTCTAATGGTGATTAAATAGTCACCCTAACAATACATCACAGTCATTACTCTAATGTTAGTTACTTCAGCTCTAAGTTCTATGATGCCAAAAATCTAGACAAACCTTTGTATAGTTAAAGAGCATGCACTGAAGCTACATATGCTTGCAGGAAACCACTTTTCAGGTGTTTTTCCAAGTATCTTCACCCCTGAAATCTATCCTCTATTGTGGTGGTGATTTAGTAGTAACAGGATGACTAAGTAAAAATGTCCTTATGGCAAATCATAGTAAGAAGAATTGTGCTTGTTTGTTTGATTCTGTGCTATTTATTTAATTCTTCCTTTCTCAGTAGGTGAGAGCTTTGCTTCAATGTAGTTATATGTCTCTTCCTACTGCATTAGTCCCTGTCAAAGTGGAAGGAGTTCTCTTGGGGACTTGATCAAAAAAGTTTTCCATTGTCCCCTTTCTACAGGGGAAGGGAGTGTGATGGGAATAGTCCTGAGGTTCTTCTAGTGTTTCTTCTCAAGCATTGCTCAAAGGCAGTACCCAGTGGTCTGGAGATGGGCTTCTGAGGCATGCCTTTCCAACCTCTTTTCCAATTCCTGGTCTCAGGGAGCCATGGCCATGAACCTATCTCCCTGTTTAAAAAAGCAGCTTTGTTTGCTGATTCAAATAAAAATAATAATCTCCAGCATTATTCTCTAAGACAAGAAATTGCCATTTCAATGAGCACAACCAAAAGAAAGCAAAAAGTAGCATTTTTTATTGTGAAAATCAGCTGTTTATTATCCATGTTTACTGAAGACAGAATAGAAAAAAAAATCTAAAAATCAGCTTAGGCTTAGCATCATAGATTTAAATTAGATTTTAGAAAGAAGTTAGAAGTGTTTTGTATTCCCAATTATAAAACTTGCCACAAGAGAACATAATATTCTAAATGTATTAAATAACACAAAGTGTTCTAAATAATGCAAAGTATTCTAAATAAGACAAAGAAATAGTATCCTTTCTAAATCATAAAATCTACTTTGAATTTGAAGAAAGCTTAAAGAGCACACAATCCAAACTGCTAAACTGAAGATGAGAAGTGAGATATATAAGATTTTACCTAACTATAGGAGATCTTATTAATTCCTAAAATGTTTTTGCCAACAGTAATTGCTATTCAAAATACTGGTAATTTTTTCTATACTACCTGCATTCTTAAAAATGTGATAAGACATTGTGGCAAATTATCTCACTCTTTATTTTCTCTCATTAGACATCCACCCACAACAATACATTTTTCAAATGTACCCATAGTTCTAAACATGCCATTTCTTATTATACCTCAATATTCTTTGAGGTTAAAGAAGGCAACTATAGACTTCTGGTCAAGATGGAGGCATAGGTAGACACACTGTGCCCCCTTCCACAACCATAAGAGGACAACAACAATTTAAAAACAAAAAACAACCAGAACTGACAGAAAACCGAACTGTATGGAAGTCTGACAACCAAGGAGTTAAAGAAAAAACATTCACCTGACTGATAGGAGGGGTGGAGATGGGCAGCTGGACAGAGAGGACTCTCACCAAGAAGCCCGGGGCAGGCAAGGTGGTGGACTGTGGACTGGGTGGTCCCACATTTGCTCACAGATAAACTGGGAGGAACAACTGGGGAGCAGGATGGTCTGCGCAACCCAGGGCCCCAATGCGGTGAAATAAAGCCTCAAACCACTGACTGAAAACACCTGTGGTGGTTGAGGCACTGGGAGAAACTCTCAGCTTCACAGGAGAGTTCGTCAGAGAGACCCACAGGGTTCTAGAATGTACACAAACCCACCCACAAGGGAATCAGTGCCAAAAGGTCCCAATTTGCTTGTGAGAGGAGGAGGATGTTTCTGAAATCTGGCAGAGAGCAGAGCAAGTGCCATTGTTCCCTCTTGGACCCCTGCCCCACATACAGCACCACAAAGCAGTGACATGGTTTGCCCCGCCCTGGTGAACACCTAAGGTTCCACCCCTCACTACATAACAGGTGCATCGAGACAAAAAAAAA
>CM052542.1:85082351-85102530 GCA_028533065.1 Trachops cirrhosus | reverse complement strand
TTATGACACATGGACATGAACTAAAGGGGGGGAGTGGGAGAGGGTGTTCAGCGTGGAGGAGAACGAAGGGGGGATAGTAGGACAAATGTAATAGCATTATCAATAAAATATGTTTTAAAAAATAAATAAAATGTTAAAAAAAAAGAAACAGAAACACAGAAATGAAGATCACATGGAGGTTTATCCACAGGGGCGTGGGAGGAAGAGTGAGGGGGGAAAGTTACAGAGAATAGGAAGCATAGATGGTAGGTAGAAAATAGACAGGGGGAGGGTAAAAATAGTATAGGAAATGTAGAAGCCCATGAACTTATATGTATGACCCATGGACATAAACTAAAGTGGGGGAATGTGGGTGGAAGCAGGTGTACAGGGTGGAGGGGACTGAAAGGCAAAAAATGGGACAACTATAATAGCATAATCAATAACATATTTTTAAAAAAAAAAAAAAGAAGTGCAAATTGGAAGTTACAGAATAGCCGTGGGTCTGTAAAGTTCAGTGTAAGAAATGGAGTAGCCAAAGAACTTATACACATGACCCATGGACATGAACAATGGTGGAGGTGTTACCTGAGAGAGTGGGCGTGCTGAGTGGAAGGGGGCAAAGGGGAAAAAATCCAGACAACTGTATTAGTATAATCAATAAAATAAAATTTTCAAAAAGGCAACTATATATACATTTGTGAGTTATTGATATAAATATTGAATTGCTATAGTGAGAAGTACATAGTTTGGTCAAGTACACTTTAAAGTGAATATTTTTGTTTGATGGGAAAAAATCCAGATTAAGTATCTAAAGTGAATCTGTAGTACCTGTAGTACATATCTAAAGTGGGTCTGTAGCCATGGCCACACAGTGCCTGAGAACTCAGAGGAGTTGGTACACTCTCCTTGGCTTGTGGAGAGTCCCACTTGGAAATCTCTGTGTGAGGGGAGGAAGTGATACCATGCTTGGCTAGTCTTTATTTCCATAGGAAAAAAAAAGTGCAGACTTGCTCTTTTACCTTTCAGGAGCTTGTTTTCTAGCCTATACCCAGAATAGCAATAAATAAAAAGCCTACAGTGTGGGTATTCCAGAAACAGAGTTAAAGTCTGTTTTCAGTTAGGAACCTCATATAAAATTGTGCTCCATCTATGTTTACTACATGCAGCTGAAGCTCTCCCAAAATGCTTAATGAACTTTTTCTTTTTTGTGAACACTGACTTACATACAAAGGTAACAATCTAAACTACATATGGTGAGCAAAACGCTTGCATAAAGCAACATACACCAATATATGTTTACTTTTCTTCCATTAACTGAGAGGTACTACATACTTCACACTCATGTGATAAGCTCTTTCATCAAATTCAAAAAGGCAAATCTAAACTGTGAAATGAAAAACTGCTAAAATAAAAACAAAATAGAAGTAATTTTTCCAACTATCCTGGCCATATCTCATTATTTTCATGTCTTAAAATATAGGTGATAGGCTAAATATATTTGAATTTCATATTTAATAACTTCAATTTGACATTTAACACTGTAAAATTTTTCATTTTGATTTAATTCAATTATAAGCAATATATTTTTAAACTGACCTCATTATTGGTAGAGCATGTTTACACAAATATATAACTTATTATAGCAACATCAGTCAAATTTGAACATGAAAAGTTCTTCATGTACTATTACTTTACTGTTGTTCATTTTTTATTCACACCCACAAAATTACTCATATTGGCAACAACTTTTCCCATCTAAGAAGTAGTGTTATTTAAAAACAAATTTTGTTTTCAGGTTGATATTATAAGAAGTGTTAAGTACATTTTATGAATTCTACTTTTAGTTAAAATCACCTAAAGTTTTCTCTACTAAAGGTTATTACAATAAATACCAAAGTCAAATGCAGTTTTTCTTTTGAATTTTAAAGAAAATTAACCAGATGACGATTACAACTTTTATGAAAATTCACATTCTATAAATGACTCCACCTGCAAAAAATTCCTCAACTAAAAATTCTAAAATCGTATTTTTCTTCAAGTTATTAAATGACTAAGACTAGTGTACTATATAATATAGATGTATATTTTTAATGAAATAGCATACCATTCATAAACACTCTATAATCATCCACATTATATTAAATATTTCTCCCATCAATACTAATTTAACTAAATTTATGTATGCAGTGTATAAATTCTTTACCCCAAATGACCCAATATCTTTATTAAAATTTAAAATATGAATTTTGATAGAATTAATGCTAACCTCATATCTAAATAAACTTGTTCAAAATAATGTTTTATTTTAATAATAACTGTATTACAATGTTCCCTCACAAATTCAAGCTCTAATAAAAACCACCAGCTCAGGGATTAAGAAGTACAAATTGCCAGTTATAAAAACAGTCACAGGGATGTAAAGTACAGCATAGGGCACATAGTCAATAACATTATAATAACTATGTACAGTGTTACATGGATATTAGACTTATTGGAGTGATCACTTCAGAGGTCTGTAAATGTCTAATCACTATGCTTTACACCTGAAACTAGAATAATATTGCATGTAAACTGTAATTGGACAATAATTTTTTTAAAACAAACCACCACTCCAAAATAGAAGTTGGAAGAGTGACAGTTAATCTATTAGCATATCTGTGCTTAGAAATAATAGAAATGTGTGCTTGTATTCTTTGATGAAAACTCCATTGTTTTAAAAATTGCCTTTAAGTCTTCTGGTCAAGATGGAGACGTAGGTAGACACGCTTTGCCTCCTTGTGCCAACACAAAAAGAATAACAAACTAAATCACAAAACGAGTAACATACAGAACCATTAGAAAAGTGAGCTGTGTAGAAGTCTGACAACCAAGGATTTAAAGAAGCCACCTTCATTTAGATGGGTAGGAGGGGCAGCATCATGGAGACAGCAGGAGAAGTGAAGAAACGTGTGGGGCATGGAGAGACAGCAGCAGCAGTGGTGGAATTGGTGTGGGTGGTCCCGCATTCACATGTGGTAGATAAAAATTGGGAGGGGATACCTTGGGAACAATCAATCCCAATCCCAGGTCAGACTACACAGCCCAGGCTTCCAGCACCAGGAAGATAAAGCCCAATAACTTCTTGCTGTAGAAACCAGTGGGAGGTGGGGTGGCAGAAGAAACTGCCAGATTTTCAGGAAACTCTACTTGAAGGGGCTGCACAGTCTTATAATGTACATAAACCAACCTACTCTAGGAGTCAACACTAGGGCAACAGTTGGAAGGGTGCCAGTCACATACAGGGAGTGGGTGAAGTAACTGGAAACTGGGTGAGTGCTGGGCAAACCTCCAGAAGCCAGATTGAGGCACAGTCCCTTCTCCAAACCCCTCCCCCACAGAACCACAAAACAGTGAAGTGGGTTGCTCAGCCTGGGTGATTACCTAAGGCTCTGCCCCACACAATTTACAGGTGCCTTTTCTACCATAGGCCATGCTACTAAGACAGGGATTCAAAGCAGAACTACCTAATATATAGAAACAAACACAGGGAGGCTGCCAAATTGAGGAAACAACAAAATATGGTCCAAATGAAAGAACAGAACAAAACCCCAGAAAAAGACCTACACAAAATGGAGATAAACAATCTATCAGATTCATAGTTCAAAACACTGGTGATCAGGATGCTCAAAGAACTCACTGAGTATAGCAACAAAATAAAAAAGACCCAGGAAGAAATGAAGATTACACCAAGTGAAATAAAGAAATATCTACAAGGAACCAATAGTGGAGCAGATGAAGCCAGGATTCAAATCAACTATTTGGACCATAAAGAAGAAATAAACATTCAACCAGAACACCTAGAAGAAAAAAGAATTTTTAAAAAAGAGGATACTATAAGGTGCCCCTTGGACATCTCCAAACATAACAACATCTGAATCATAAGGATGCCAGAAGAAGAAGAGGAAGAAGAGCAAGACATTGAAAACTTATTTGAAAAAAAAACAATAAAAGAAAACTTCCCTAATTTGATGAAGGAAATAAACATACAAGTCCAGGAAGCACAGAGAATCCCAAACAAGTTGGACCCAAAGAGGACCACACCAAGACACATCAAAATTAAAAGTTAAAGATAAAGAGAGAATCTTAAAAGCAGCAAGAGAAAAGCAGAGTTACCTGCAAAGGAGTTCCCATAAGACTATCATCTGATTTCTCAAAAGAACTTTTGCAGGCAAGAAGGGACTGGCAAGAAGTATTCAAAGCAATGAAAAGCAAGGACCTCCAACTTAGATTACTCTATCCAGCAAAGCTATCATTTAGAAAGGGCAGATAAAGTGCTTCCCAGACAAAGTAAAACTAAAGGAGTCCATCATCACCAAGCCATTATTACATGAAATGTTAAAGGGACTTATTTAGGAAAAAGAAGATCAAAACTATGAACATTAAAAAGCCAACAAATTCACAACTATCAACAACTGCATCTAAAAAACAAAACAAAACAAACTAAGCGAACAGCCAGAACAGGAACAGAATCATAGGTATGGAGACCATTTGGAGGCTTATCCACTGGTAGAGGGAAGAGGGAGAATGGGGGGAAAGATGCAGGGATTAAAAGCATAATTGATAGGTACAAAATAGACAGGAGGATGTTAAGAATAGTATAGAAAATGGAGAAGCCAAAGAACTTATGTGCACAACCCATGGACATGAACTAGGTGGGGGGAATTGCTGTAGGGAAAGGGGGTACTGGCTTGAGGGGAGCAAAGGGGGGAAATTGGGACAATTGTGATAACATAATCAGTGAAATATACTTTTAAAAACTTTAAAATTTTGCCTTTAAACATTATATTGTGTCATATTCTCCTTCAATGGTTATATGAATCATTTTTCAGAGGATACCAAAGAATTTATCTTTACTTGTCAAAGTTTAACTTCACAAATTAGCCATATAATCATCACTGTCATGAATTTTGGCAGTTGGGGGAAAATCATAGCTCACCTTTCTATTTCCTCTACTAACAAAACAGAAGGAATAGCCCAATCTTAAAGTATATATATATTTGTTTTGACTTAAGCCATTAATTTCATTAGTCTTAGGTATTATTATTCCTAATAGGCTTAGGGATTCTGTCAGCTCTCAGCTTCTCACAACAGTTGTTGTTTTGTTTATATCCAGGACTATGTTCCAGTCCACTTAATCCTTTGGCTTATTACTTTGTACTCCAACTCATAACTAAAACTTCTGATCTCCTCCCTGCACAGATTCCTCAGTGCAGAAGTCTTATATTATCAAAAGGCCAGGGTTCATCTTCTGGCTTCTACACCTCAGTATATTTTCCAACACAGCTCATATCCTTTAAAATACTATCTGGTTTCCTTCTAAATGAGCAACTCTGATATGGTACTCTTAAAAATATCTAAAATGTTTGCCCTCCCTCCATAAGCCATGTGCCTATCAGGTTCAGATGGTCCCCATTCTCTTAGATCCTTTGATTTCTTTAGCTTAGACCTTATCCCAATAATGATAGTCATTATTTATGCATAATAAGAAACTGATAGCACTGTGACATTTTTTCCTACCTTGGCTATAATAACATTCTACCAGCTTTCTCATTTACTACTGTAGTTGACATCTATGAATCTTGAGCCAAGATTTATTCCTTTTGGGGAACTTAACAACATTTTCAACTAAACTGTGTAGAAATGAACTCAAAATTCTGTGTTTATTTCCATAATTCCAGTTATTACAAATCTTAATGTTTGATCATACTATAAGAATTTTGAATTGTACATATCTAAAATAAAACTCAACATCTTATACCCTACATTGTCTTGTCTTTCCATTGTTCCAGTTTTTGTCAATTGTGGCACAAGAACTGTGACACTTGTGTCTTTTTTGTAGACCTTCCAATGAAGCATCAGATCCCACTCAAAGCAAGACAGGGCCAGACCTGGGTCTTGCATTACAGTTCCCCATCTTTCCACTTGGCATAGTTTACAAAGGAGGATCACCCACCTTGAGCCACAGCAAGCAACATTGTTTTTAGACTAGTGCATGGGAAGTGAGCATAGCAGAACAAATGGGAATCCAGAAAAACACTGGTCTGAATTTCAATCAGAAAGACTAATTTTTTTAATTTTTATTTTAGTCATTATTCAGTACAGTTTATATCCTTTACTCCCATTCCAGCCCACCCACCCATCCCTCCCCTCCCATTTCCAACCCCCCTAGTTTTTGTCCATGTATCCTTTATATTTGTTCCCATAAACCCTTCCCTTCCCTCCTGAAATTCCCCTGAAATCCCCTCCCCTCCCTCCTCTGGTCACTGTCAACCTGTCCTCTATTTCAGTGTCTTTGGCTATATTTTGCTTGTTTCTTTGCTTTGTTGTTTAGGTTCCTGTTAAGAAAGACTAAATTTTAAAAGGTCTAGAATGTTCTCACATGTAGAACGAAAACTTAAAATGGGGACTAGCAGAGGTTAGCCCTAATATTTGGGGCATCCTTGAGAGATGAGGTGCTCAGGTGTGGGGACTCACCTAGGAGACCCATTATGAGAATTCAGTGCCCACAAGGATGAGCTACACATTTGTGAACTATGTAGACGCCAAGTTCAGCTGAAGCTTCATGCAATGGCTTGAGGTACCAAAAAGAGCCCAGTTTCTCTGCAGAGACATTTCATTTTCCCAAATTTTGGATATGGAAAAATTCCTAAAATAAAAGTTCCCTTGTCTAAGGAGGTGCAGAGAGGTCACAGCTGCCCAGAAGTTCCTACTTCACACAAATCCTGTGGGTATACAGCTCTCTAAGGTTGGCTTGTGGGAATCTAAAGCACAAGATACCTTGGAAAGGAGAGCAAGCATATACTTACAAGTCATGGCAACAAGGTTCAAAGTCAAAACACATAGAACAGTGACACTCAATCCTAGCTGCATAATAGAATCACCTTGGGATCCTTTGAAAAATACCAATACTGCTGTCCCATTCCAGACTAATTATATCCAGATCTCTAGAGTGAAGCCCTCATGTTAGTATTTTATTAAGGCATAGAGTTGTCGTATTAGCAATTGAAAACACAGTATGCCCAATTACATTTAAATTTTAGATAAACAACAAATAATTTTTAGTATAAATATGGCCTATGTGATATACGGGCCATACTTAAATAATATCATTCATTATATATCTCAAATTCCATTTTAACTGGTGCCTGTATATTTTCTCTGGCAATCTATGGTATTCTATTGTGTAGTCAATGGGTGGGAACAATTGTCCTAGGGTTAGCTTGCAAAGTCTATCTTAAGTGGAAAGAGTACCTTGCTTTCCCACTCAAAACTCCTGTTTCACATTTGGTTAACTAGGGTTTAATTCACTGAGATTTAATAGTATTTGTTGAAGATGCAGTAGGATTTGACAACAGAGACATGAACAAGATATTGTCCCCGTCCTCAAGAAACTAACAGTCTTGAAATATATGTTCAGTCCATACTTGAACATATACTTCATTAAAATAAGAAATAATTTATTTAAACTATTTACCTAAGTAGTAGTTGATCATGTTGACATTTCTGTTTATGAGAGATGGGCATGAACAAGCTTTAACAAGGTGGCATTATCTGAGAAGCTCTGAGGTCCAAAGATGGTGTGGAAGAGCATCTGAGATAGACATTTAATATGTAACACTATTCACTGATTAAAAACAATGTTTCAGTAATGATAAAGTTGGATACCTTTGGTTAAAAAAAATAAGGCCAACTTTAAGTATACAATTTTAAACTAGGCTTTGAGAATTTCATTCCAAAGAGCAGGGTACAAATGATTATTGTTTTTTACAGTAACTAAAGCTCTTCCCTCCAATCATGGTATCCCTCAACAAAAGGTCACTTCTGTAAAGATATAAATAATAAAAATAAAAGTTATACATGGCAGGTAAATATATATCAGAATACCTGTCAGAATTGGCCATTTGAAATTTTATCTTTTGTTGTATCGCAGAAGAGGGGTTGCTGTTAAATAGTTTATTGAAAGAAATCATCACCAAGTTCCCTCTAATACTCACTGTAATCTAAAACCCTGAAGCACTGATACCACTCTCCTTATAACAACAGCTTCATCATGTTCTAAGGCTCATATGCAGCAGAGGCCACCAGAGCCAAAGAATGACCTCTGTGGAAAGAAGACATAAATCTCAGCTGGTTCCCTTTTGTCTATCAATGGTGTTCACCTGCTATATTTGTGAATACCCATGTGCCCTCTCTGACGTGCAGGTCTCAAATTAGCAAATTCCAGAAGATGGACTATTTATGCATAGGCTTGCATATTTACAAATACCCTGATAAGCACTACCCAGACCAGTGTGTCTACTCAGGCCATTTAAAAATCTGGTTAAAATCCACTGGTTACTCATAAAACATCATCAGTGATATAAAATTTCAAGTGATCTCTGACTTAAGCTAAGCAGAGCAACAACAACAAAAGAAAAACACAGAAAATTCATTAGTCTATGTCACTCATGTTTTGAGAAGTTGATTTTAATGATCATGAGAATTACAAGCAGTGGTTCTAAATTTAACCTAAATAGAATTAACCAAACTGATTTTCTAGGGCCTTGAGGAGTACCCAGTAGTGTCCACTAAGGTTAAGAAGGTCCAGCTGAGAGGTGCCTCATCTTCACAGAGCTGGACTCCTGCATTACACTTTAACACCAAGACTTTGTGGAGAAAAGGCTAGACATAAGCTACTCTCTGCCACCTCTCAACAGAGTACCTTGCTTCAGACCATAAAAACTTCTGAAGAAATCAGGTTATTTAAATCCATGAAATATTAATTCTCAGAAGGAATCATCTCCATCAAAACTGAGTATTGCATTTGCGCGCAGATAAAACAGGCAAAATTGGGCAGTGAGACAGACTGCACAACCCAGGGTCCCAGCGATCGGAAATAGAACCTCGGGACACTGATTGAAAACACCTGTGGAGGTTGAGGCACAGGGAGAGACTCCCAGCCTCACAGGAGAGTGTGTTGGAGAGACCCACGGGGTTCTAGAATGTACACAAGCCCACCCACATGGGAATCAGCACCAGAAAGGCCCAGTTTGCTTGGGGGAAGTAGTGGAAGGGACTGAAATCTGACAGAGAGCAGAGCAAGCACCATTGTTTCCTCTTGGACCCCGCCCCCACTTACAGCATTACAACCCAGTGACTGGGTCGCCCCACCATGGTGAACACCTAAGGCTCTGCCCCTCATATGTAACAAGTGCGACAAAACAAACAAACAAAAAAATGGCCCAAATGGAAGAACAGATCAAAGCTCCCACAGCAAATACAACAAAGCGACCAAAAGATAGCCAACCTATCAGATGTACAGTTCAAAGCACTGGTGGTCAGGATGCTCACAGAACTGGTTGAATTTGGTCACAAATTAGATGAAAAAGTGCAGGCTACAAGAAGTGAAATGAAGGAAAATGCACAGGGAACCAATAGTGATGGAAAGAAAACTGGGACTCAAATCGATGGAGTGGACCAGAAGGAAGAAAGAAACAACCAAACACAAAAGAAAGGAGAAATAATAAATCAAAAAAAATGAGGAGAGGCATAGGACCCTCCAGGACATCTTTAAACATTCCAACATCCGAATTATAGGGGTACCAGAAAGAGAAGAGGAAGAGCAACAAATCGAAAAGTTATTTGAACAAATAATGAAGGAGAACTTCCCAATTCTGGCTATGGAAATAGCCTTCCAGGAAGTCCAGGAAGCTCAGAGAGTCCCAAAGAAGTTGGACCCAAGGAGGAACACACCAAGGCACATCATAATTACATTATGCAAGGTAAAAATGAAGGAGAGAATCCTAGAAGCAGCAAGAGATAAGGGGACAGTCACCTACAAAGGAGTTTCCATCAGACTATCAGCTGATTTCTCAAAAGAGACCTTGCAGGGAAGAAGGGGCTGGAAAGTAGTATTCAAAGTCATGAAAGGCAAGGACCTACATCAAAGATTGCTCTGTCCAGCAAAGCTTTCATTTAGAATGGAAGGGCAGATAAAGTGCTTCTCAGATAAGGTCAAGTTAAAGGAGTTCATCATCACCAAGCCCTTATTATATGAAATGTTAAAGGGATTTTTCTAAGAAAAAGAAGATAAAAAATATAAACAGTAAAATGACAGCAAACTCACAATTATTAACAACCACACCTACAACAAAAACAAAAACAAACTAAGCAAACAACTAGAACAGGAACAGAACCACAGAAATGGAGATCACATGGAGGGTTAGCAACAGGGGAGTGGGAGGGGGAGAGAGGGGGAAAAGGTACAGAGAATAAGTAGCATAAATGGTAGGTAGAAAATAGGGGAAGGGTAAGAATAGTATGGGAAATGTACAAGCTAAAGAACTTATGGCACATGGACATAAACTAAAGGAGGGAATGTGGGTGGGAAAGGGTGTGCAGGGTGGAGGAGACTGAAGGGGGGAAATGAGACAACTGTAATAGCATAATCAATAAAATACGTTTAAAAAATAAAAAAATAAAAATAAATGAGTATTGATCTACAGTTAGAATACTGGATTTCATCCCATTTCTGCTAACCAACTGTGACCTTGAGAGAAGGATTTAATATCTCAAAGACTATTTTTATCTATGTCAAGTGGGCTTACTTTCCAATAGTTCCAAGTGGAGAGCTAAGACACAGTGAAAAATGCAGAAGTGCTTTGAGAAAAGAAAAGCAACAAAAACACTAACTCAATTTAGTCTTTCTTGAATAAGCATTTCAAGTGTCTACATATAACGTCTGCTTTGAATCCTCCTTCTACTGACAGAAGTGAAGGTTCTCCATGTCTCTGTGTCAAGTCTATCACCATTACTGAATTACAACTGTTTATGCATGACTCTTAAGAGCATTCTCCCTTTTATATGAAAGTTGGCACAAAGCTGTCAGTGGTATTAGGTTAAATAGGGGGAATCCCCCACCATGGGAGTCAGGACAGGATTTAACTCTCAGGAATCCCTTGGGAAGGTCACTGAGGATCAGCATAAAAAGGTGATGCATGGTTTTCCGGGAGGTACCTTTTAAAAGTTGTGTCCCATAGTGGGCTCATGTATAGGCTGGCAAATGTGCTCTGAGCTACCATTCAGCAGAGAACTTTCCTTTTATGCTATTCCTCTTTGAAACACAAATAAGTCATGTCCACACCCAAACCCAGGATGAAGAATAATTTTTCTTGAGTGAAAAGTAATAAAAGCCAAAACCACAACAAGATACCACCTCACACACATCAGATGGCTGCTATTAAAAACATTAAAAATTTTTAAATAACAAGTATTGGTAAGGATTTGGAGAAGTTGGACTTATTTCACATTGCTGATTAGAATGTAAAATGATACAGCCACTGTGGAAAACAGTGTGGCAGTTCCTCAAAAAATTAAACATAGAATTACCATATGATCCAGAAATGCCACTTCTAGGTGTATACCAAAAGAATCAAAACCAAGAACTCAATGAGATATTTGTACACCCATGTTCACAGTAGCATTATGCATAATAAATAAAAGGTAGAAGCAAGCCAAGTGTCCACTGACAAATGAATAAGCATGATGTGATGCATATATGCAATGAATATTATTCAGTCTTTAAAAGGAAGGAAATTCTGACATATGCTACGATGTTGATGAACCTTGAAGACATTATGCTAAGTGAAAGAAGCCAGTCACAAAAGAACAAATAATAAGATTCCACTTATCCAGGGTACCTAGAATAGTCCAGTTCATAGAGGCAGAAAGAAGAATGGTTATCAGGGGCTGGAGTAGGGGATGAGCAGGTAGTGTTTAATGGCCACAAAGTTTCAGTTTGGGAAGATGAAAAAGTTCTGTGGATGGATGATGGTGATGGTTATACTATAGTGTGAGTATACTCAATGCCAAGAATTGTACATTTTAAAATAGTTAAGGTGGTAAATGTTATGTTATGTATATTTTATCACAATTTTAAAAGTAATAAAAGCTAATTTCATGTTTTGCTTCTTGAAAAGTTTCTGAAGAGAAAGTATGCTGATCTCGGCAATAGTGGGAAGAAAAAAGTGCTGTTAGGGTTTCTCTGCTTCATTAAAGACCTGAGCATAGAAGATTTTATTTGCCAAGGGAAAAACAAGTATATCCCTGAAGAGCATATGAATCAAAGCTTTTTGCTGACTTCCAAGAATAAGCTAGTCATGCTTAAAGTGTTCGATCAGTGGGTGAGGATCAAAATCATGAACAAATAATTTCTTCTCAGGCTCACCTTTGCAGAAATTCTTGCTCACTCTCTATTTCTGAGAGAGGTACATATTTGTGCCATGTGAAAAATGAATGTGTTTTCCCTGCCAGAGAAGTAGATGAAATGCTTGACTACTAGAAGAACTCAGAACTTGTGTGAAACTGAAGTCCTTGGAAAATCCAAGATTTATGGAACCTTTTCTGTGCTAGCTAGGAGTCCCTAACTTGTTATCTACCCGACCGCACAGACTCCCAAAACTGTTGACACCATGGATTTTAGAGCATTACTCTGCTCAAAGCTTTCTGCTCCCCAGCTCCTTTAAAAATATATATATAAAGAACTCACATGACTCCACTCTAAGAAGACAAGGAACCCAATTAAAAAATGGGCAAAGGACATGAACAGACACTTTTCCAAGGAGGACATACAGAGGATCCAGAGACACATGAAAAGATGCTCAGTATCACTAGCTATCGGAAAGATGCAAATTAAAACCACAATGAGATACCACCTCACACCAGTCAGAATGGCCATGATAAACAAAGCAACAAACAACAAGTGTTGGAGAGGTTGTGGAGAAAAAGGGACCCTAGTGCACTGTTGGTGGGACTGCAGACTGGTACAACCACTACGGAAAACAGTATGGGATTTTCTCAGAAAACTAAAGATGGATCTGCCTTTTGACCCAGCAATTCCACTGCTAACATTATATCCTAAGAACCCTGAAACACCAATCCAAAAGAACCTATGCACCCCAATGCTCATAGCAGGATAATTTACAATAGCCAAGTGCTGGAAGCAACCTAGGTGCCCATCAGTAAATGAATGGATTAAAAAACTATGGTACATTTACACAATGGAATTCTATGCAGCAGAAAGAAAGAAGGAGCTCCTACCCTTTGTGACAGCATGGATGCAACTGGAAAGTATTATGCTAAGCAAAATAAGCCAAGCAGTGGAAGACAAATACCGTATGATCTCACCTTTAACAGGAACCTAATCAACAGAACAAACAGACAAGCAAAATATAATCAAAGACACTGAAACTGAGAACAGGCTGACAGTGACCAGAGGGGAGGGAATTTCAGGGGAAAAGGGGAAGGGTTTGCAGGAACAAGTATAGGGGACACATGGACAGAAACAAGGGCGGGGGTGCAAATGGGAGGAAGGTGGGGAGGTTCGGGGTGGTGGGCTGGGATGGGAATAAAAGGCATAAAATTGTACTTGAACAACAATTAAAATAAAACAAAATAATAAAAATTAATTTAAAATTTAAAAAAAACTCAGTGAGGGGTTCTTTGCAAATGTGAAGAAACAAAAAGATTCTGAGTAAGCCATGTTGAATAGTACCTTGGTTAAGATAGATAATTATCTTTTTCCTTACTTCGTTCCCTCTTTCCCAAAGGATTGAGGTTACTACTATGTTGTTAGAACATTTCTAAAAATTGGATTTGGGGCTATGATCAGTAATTTTAAATGATCAATAATTTTCATGGACACAAAGTCAATGAAATTTTCAAGATATCATACTTAATCAAAATTAATCATTTTTATAAATTGAAAACAGGCCTGTATGCATTAGCAAGGAACAGAGTGTGTTTAAGTTTGATCCTGTTTGGACAAATCATTTAAAGCATACATATATATCCTGGTATGTGCATAAAAACTTCTAGAATAAACCACAAAAAAGTATTAACACTGTTTACTTTGGAGAGAGAAACATGAATTACAACCATAGAGTAATTACTCCTTATTTTAGGATTTCCTCTACAGTTTAAATTTTTTATCCCATGCTAGTATGTGTAGACATATTCATTCATTCATTCATTCATTTATTCAAGATAAAATGCTGGGTATATTCAGAGGAATATGACAGAGCAGATCCTATGACAGAAATTTTCTTATAGTAAAGGAAACTAATAAGTACCTTATTAAAATAATTATCATGTATTTGCTGTAATTAAGAATCTGGGTTCAAATACTGACTTGGCCATTTTCTAGCTGTGTGATCTTGGGCAAGCTGCTTAAACCATTGTGCCTCAATTTTCATCTGTCAAATGAGGATGATAATAACAGTTCCTACCTTATGATGTATTTATGGTCATTAAATGAATGAGCATATGTAAAGCACTTAGAACAATGCCTGGCACCTAATAAGCTCTCACTAAATGCTTGATGTTATTATAGTAAAGATACAAGAAAGGTATCACACCAGCTCAGGAAAAAGAGGGATTGATTTCTTCAGCTTAGGTTCTGGGTTATCAAGGCTATAAAGTGGAGATACTGCTTGAGCCAGGCCTTCAAAGATAAATAGATTTTTGCCAGATGAGTAGGAGAAAAAGGGCATTTAAGGAAAAGAGAACAGTTTGAGAAAAGGCAGGGAGATGTTAATGCCTGGGCAGCAGCCCAAACCATGCAACGTGAACTCCTGAACTTTCCCTTCCAGGAGTTTCTCAAGAAAGCAAAAAAGAAAAACCAACTTTGTACATTTTTAAAGTCCAGTACGTAATTTGTGTAAAATCTGACCTTTCGTATGGCATTTCAGACTCACTTGTTAAGTTGCTTTTTTATAGTCTTCTTGGTAGAAGTTCACACCTGATCAAACATCTGTAAATGGGCTAGTATAAAAAATGAAAATCCTGAAACGTAAAGCAGATAGCTATGCAGACCTCCAGAGCACAGACGTACAGTATACAGCAGGCCTTACACTTCTTGCAATCCAATTTACACCTGCTTCTGGGGTTCAGTTATTTACAATACACTGTTTGGCATTAAGAAATAACCTTATGACAGATCCATCAGCACCCACATTTTCCTGGCTGTCCCCAAATTTGAGGTTAGACTGTGACCTTTCATTCCTCAACTTGAAGTCACATTGAGGAAGCACCTATGTGACTGAGACTCTGCACTCAGAGATTTTCACAACCTTATCTCATCCAAACTCTCAAAAGGCACCTATGGGTATATATTATTTTCTTCTTGTGGGAGGGGAGTGGAATTGAGATTCTGAGAAGTTAAGCAATTTGCCCAAGTTGCTGACCAATAGTTCAGGATTTGTATTCTGTCTTCTAACTACACACTCAATACTCTTTTCACTGCTACATGCTGCCTCCTCTGAGAAATGCCTTAAACTTGGCACCCAAGACATCAGCATCATAAAATCATAACATTTTAGAGGAGTAAGAAATCCTAAACATCTAGTCCTATGGTCTCCAAACCACACACTGAGAACCTCTCATTGCCCATGATTCCAGATGTACTCTCAGCATTTTCTATAGACTGACCATGTTGTAGACTGCCTCTCCAATATCCTTTTCCCGCCTGCTCTTCCAACAGACACCTGGATAATGTGCTCTGCTAAAGAACTTCAGCCTCCTTCACAGATGAGGTGGTCATCAAGACATAAAAATAAAAGGATAAAAACCTTTCAAGAAAAACTTCTTGCTTTCCATCACCCTCGCCTCTTCGAGCTGCAGAAAAAGCAGATGTTGTGGCAGAAATTCCAGCAACCATCTTGGGACCATGAAGAAAAGCTAGAAAGTTTCAAAGACTTTGGTTATAAACCAGCACCTCTGGATTTCTTTGTCTTAAATCTTCATGTATTTAATCCATCAGAGCTAGAGTTCTATTTATAGAAGCGATAAAAAATTCCTAGGTTATACACTGACTAAATATTAGCATGTATACATTATAATTGCCTACATAATTATTTATACTAGTGTAGTTAGTGGGATTCAATCTTACGTGAAGGAGTTGCTGAATATAAATAACCGTTAGTCATATATTTTTCTGAGCAATATACCTGCTGATATAAGGGAGTTTGATATTTCTTTCTTTTACTTCAACAAGGCTGGAAGCTACCAGCATCATTTAATCCTTAAAGTGACTTCTTAAGGCCAGTTCTCTGGACTCTTGATATAGTTCTTTCGTCACCAGCCCAATGACATCAATTTGGACTGCTGTTGCAGCAGACTATACTTGCCAGGACTGAGCAAAACTGAGGGACTCTTCTTAAGGAAAGGCAGCACTCTTCACAAAAAATTCTGCAAAGTGCAGGCTGTGCAGCTAAATCTTGGGGTACATCCCTAAGTCACATCAAACCACACACTAGAAAAAACACTCTAGTCAACTTTGCGCATAAAGACCAACACATTGAATGTTTATCTATGAGAAGAGAAGGAAGGAAGGAAGGAAGGTAGGTAGGTAGGTAGGAAGGAAGGAAGGAAGGAAGGAAGGGAGGGAGGGAGGGGAGGAAGGAAGGAAGGAAGGAAGGAAGGAAGGAAGGAAGGAAGGAAGGAAGGAAGGAAGGAAGGAAGGAAGGGAGGGAGGAAGGAAGGGAGGAAGGACAAGAGCAATGGGGTAGTAGTAAAAAGAAATAAACCAACAACACTTTCACGAACAAGGGGGCTGATGCACAATTTCCCTCATGTTTTATAATAGTCCCACAGACTAAAAAGAGGCCAACCATTTCACAATTAAAATTGTGAATTTGAAAGCAATTAAATTTAATAATTTCTCACCTAGCTACAGAATTGAATATGCCAAATAATTTAGTATTAATTAACTGTGAAAAACATGGAATTTCACAGGCCTTGAATTTCTTGCTTATGTTTAATGATTTATTACTTATAATGACATGTTATATTTCACAGTTTGTCTTTCTGTTATTTTCATTACAGTAAGCCTTCAACAATTCCAAATTCAGGTAATAGAAAAGTCTGTAAAAAAATTATGGAATTTGTTAAAAATGAAGCACAAATTTTATTCCAGTTCTGCTAATTGAGTAATACAAATTAATAGCTAATAAAGTGTGGTTCCATGGTGTGTCATATCAGATTCACATAAACAAGCAACATTTGTAATCTGAAGAACTAGTTTGTCTTTTTACATATAAGTTCTACTTATATCCTTGAATATTTTCTCTCTTATCCAGGTTATCAATCTACAATCTTGTTTATACTAATATTTTTAATTGAATCCGCTCCCTGTCATATAGAACAAAGGTAAACCTGCACCTTGGTTTATTAGACCACTATCACTAATTATAACTTAGTAAACTAATTATAACTTAGTGAAGCTTGATTACATGAGGTTTTATTGTTTAACTGACTAGGATGCTAACATTATCACATTTAAAGAAAATGTGAATGGTTTGTAAGCTATTAGCTCCTTTTTGAATGAATAAAGTGAGGTCAAGATTATTGCTATTTGTACATGAGTCAATAGGACACTTCAAGTTCAAACCTCACCTCCTCAAAATATCCTTTCTTATCTACTCTTGCTACATGTTCTGCTCTTTCTTTAAACTCCATTAAAATAATAGTAAAGGGACTTGTGAAATGGTCAATAGACACAAAAACACACAAACATACAGAGTCAAAAAGAAAAAAGACAAGAGAAGAGACAACAGTAATAGAATTGTGCAAGCTGGAGGCAGATGGATAAGTGGTAATTAACTAGGCATAGCCAGAAAAGCTGACTCAAGACAACAGAGAACTTTGAGAAGCAACTTTAATTGAATCACAAAACCCTCATTACCTCACCTGGAAAGCTTCAAAACTATTGATCCCCATGTCCCATTCTCAGAGATTATGATTTGATTAGTTTGGCATGCATCCTGGACTTTAGAATTTTAGACGTCCTAGATGATTCTATTATGCAGGCAGGGTTTTGGACCCCTGCCCTAACATGAAAAACAGAGACTAAAGCTAATGAAACAAAGCAAGTTGGAGGAAATAGATTATGCAGAGAAAATAAAACAAAACAAAACTCATTGATATCCTCAGAAAAATAAGAAAATATTAAATCTATGTAACAAGAGCAGGATTCATAAAAAAGAAATTCTCAAAGAATAATAAAGAGTTTTTGGAAATTAAGACTATAGTAGTAGACAAGAAAACTTAAATAAACCTTCTACAATAGCATAAAGGTCTCCGTGAAAACAGAACAACCAGCTATAAAATAAAAATAGAAGCAAATAGATAAGAAATTTAGAAGATAAGACTAGGAGCTAAAACATTGAAATAATAGGAGTTCAAGAACAAAAACAAAAAGTAAACAATATCATCCAAAAAATCTCCCAGACTGAAGGATATGAGAACCCAGCACATGTCCTTCAAGATGGATGAAACACACATTACAAGGTCTATCACTGTGAAAGTTCAGAATATCATAAGCAAATAGAGAGTCTCACAAGCTGCTAGAGAGAAAAATTTATGTCACATACAAAGGATCAGGATTCTGAACTTATTTGTATTCCTCAAAGCATCGTGAAAGCTAATAGACAGTGATACAATGCCTTCTAAATTTTGGAAAGAAATTATTTCCAACCAAGAATTATACAGCCAGATAAACTATATCCAAGTCCATGTGTAAAATGAAGATGTTTTCAGACACGAATGATCTAAAAATATTACATTTCTCCATTGCTTCTTAAGAGACTATTGGAAGATGTATTCCATTTGAATAAAAGAGTATAAAGCAAGAGACTTCCAGCCAAGATGGAGGTGTAGGTAAATACATTGTGCCTCCTCACACAACCAAAAAAAGGACAACAACAAATTTAAAAACAAAAAACAACCAGGACTGACGGAAAGTTGAACTGTATGAAAGTCTGACAACCACGGAGTTAAAGAAGAAACATTTATCCAGACTGGTAGGAGGGGCAGAGACAGGCAACTGGGTGGAGAGGACTTATAGCAAGGCAGTGCCTGGAGGACAGGGTGAGGAGGTGGCTGGCAGAATGGGCAGTCCCACATTTGCATGCAGATGAACTTGGAGGAACAACTGGGGAGTGAAACAGACCACACAACCCAGGGTTCCAGTGTGGGGAAATAAAGCTTTAAAACCTCTGACTTAAAAATACCTGTGGGGGTTGAGGCAGCGGGAGAAACTCCCAGCCTCACAGAATTTGTTGGAGAGACCCACAAGATCCTAGAACATACACAAACCCACCTACCCAGGAATCAGCACCGGAAAGGCACAATTTGCTTGTGGGTAGTGGAGGAAGTGACTGAAAGCTGGCTAAGAGTTGAACAAAAGGTATTGTTCCCTCTCGGACCCCTCCTCCTCATACAGTGCCACAATACAGTGACATGGGTTGCCCCACCCTGGTGAATACCTATGTATAAGGCTCCTTCCCTTATACGTAGCAGGCCTATTGAGACAAAAAAAAAAAAAATGGCCCAAATGAAAGAACAGATTAAAGCTCCAGAAAAAAATACAACTACATGATGAAGACATAGCCAACCTATCAGATGCTCAGTTCAAAACACTGGTAATCAGGATGCTCACAGAACTGGTTAAATTTGGTCAAAAATTAGATGAAAAAATGAAGGCTATGCTAAGTGAAATAAAAGAAAATGTACAGGGAATCAACAGTGCTGGGAAGGAAACTGGGACTCTAATCAATGGTGTGGAACAGAGGGAAGAAAGAAACAATCAACCGGAAAAGAATGAAGAAACAAGAATTCAAAAAAATGAGGAGAGGCTTAGGAACCTCCAGGACATCTAAACGTTCCAACATCCAAATTATAGGGGTGCCAGAAGGAGAAGAGGAAGAGCAACAAATCGAAAAGTTATTTGAACAAATAATGAAGGAGAACTTCCCAATTCTGGCTATGGAAATAGCCTTCCAGGAAGTCCAGGAAGCCCAGAGAGTCCCAAAGTTGGACCCAAGGAGGAACACACCAAGGCACATCATAATTGCACTACCCAAGATTAAAATTAAGGAGAGAATCCTAGAAGCAGCAAGAGAAAAGAAGACAGTTACCTACAAAGGAGTTCCCATAAGACCATCAGATGATTTCTCAAAAGAGACCTTGCAGGGAAGAAGGGGTAGAAAGAAGTATTCAAAGTCATGAAAGGCAAGGAGGTTGCTCTATCCAGCAAAGCTTTCATTTAGAATGGAAGGGCAGATAAAGTGCTTCTCAGATAAGGTCAAGTTAAAGGAGTTCATCATCACCAAGCCCTTATTAT
>CM052542.1:85058310-85082251 GCA_028533065.1 Trachops cirrhosus | reverse complement strand
TCCACAGGGGAGTGGGAAGGGTAGATATAAGAGACTGTTCTGCATAGCATGGGCCAGCTCCCAGTGGGAAAGGCCAGTGGAAAGTGAAATCTGGTACATAGGACCCACACCCACGGATAGGCTCTCCCTTGGGGAATCAGGCCTGCATTGTACCTAGACTTCTGTGAGACTTGCTTTTGCTAAAACTCCCTCACCTTGAATTGAAGCAGCAAACATTTACTGCACATCTTTAAAGTAACTTCCTAAAATCTATTCTAAGCCTTCCAAGGAGGAGTATAACCAGTTCAATCACTTTTCCCTTTGCATTTGCAAATATCCTTCTTCTGTGATGTGATTAACGGCATCCTCTCCTTTTTTTTCTGTAAAAGGTAACCACCTAAAGCAAACCTGTGCATAGTAAATGAGCACCATCATGTAATGTGCCCCCAAAAGCAGTAAAAGCTTGTCAAGGCAAGAGTTGGCACACTCTCCTCTTGAGAGAGTGGCCAAGGTGCTCCGAGGCGCTCTCCCCTTGAGAGAGTGGCCATGCTGTCCCTTTTCCTCCACAGGACTCTGTATTCTGTGTGAATTTGTCTCATACCTCAGCCACAACACCTTGGACACTGCTTGCTGGTGTCCGCATCAGGGAGAGAGGGGGAAAAGGTACAGAGAATAAGTAGCATAGATGGTAGGTAGAAAATAGACAGGGGGAGGGTAAGAATAGTATAGGAAATGTAAAAGCCAAAGAGCTTATATGTATGACCCATGGGCCTGAACTAAAGTGAGGGAACGTAGGTGGGAGGGGCTGTGCACAGTGGAGGGGAGTGAAGGGGGGAAAATGGGACAACTGTAATACCATAATAAATAAACTATATTTAAAAAAGAATTGCAAAAAAATAATAATAAAATAAAATGTTTCAAGTTATAGACTCACTCATGTAATAAAAAGCAAAGAAGATGTAGTAGGTGAGATGAAGGAAGGAGGTCTGGGCACACAAAGCCTACTCTTTTGCCAAGAAATGGTTTAATGTGTTTTGAGTCTCTAGGTGAGTGGTTTGCATGAAACCAGATCTCAGTGTGAGGTGTCTGCTTAAATAAATCCCATCCTTGATACACTCCCTTCTTAACCATTGAGAAAATTACTTACACCAACTTAGAGGAGAGACAAAAGCCATAAAGCCATGCTCGGAGTTGTTGGGTGATTATAAGCACAGAGACAAGTCAGAGTGTCTCAAAGGAAGCCTAGACCAAGCAGCACCCAAATTCTTAGTTTGGTTTCTATATAATTAATAAAATGATAACTCAGGCTAAAACAAATGTCTGTGGAAATATTTTAAAACTGCATTATTGCCATAAAGCGGGAAAGACTAATTTTGTGATACATAATACTTTGAAACTGTAAAGATGCCAGATTCTGTTATTATTTAAATGTGGTCCTAGTAAAGTCTACTATGTGGTTTCAGAGAGCATAGATGCAGGTGATGAGGAGAACCCCAAGGGCATGGAGTAATTGCTTTTTTTCCTGATTTCTTTGTCAATCTTTATGAATCTTAAAGAGATGGCTACATTAATTAAATCAAAATCAAAGTTTCTTATGCTTCAAAACAAAACAGAACTCTTTCCTTGACTCAGACACAAAAAATTTGGTTGCTACAAGTCTAAGATTCTGGCCACAAAAAAAGGAGTAATACACTGGAACAGCCGACAAGGCTTTTGGGTAAAAGTGAACATTTAGAAGGTTGGGAGATATGCCAGGAAGAGGCGCTATCCCGTAGCTGGGGGCAGAGAGCACTAGAAAGCTCCTATTCCCCCAGAGTCTCCGGGGCACAACTTCCCCCATAAGTGGACATGAATCCCCCCAAGGATGGCTGTTCTTTCAAAGAAAGCAAAAGTCAGTGTTTCCAAAGTTTTAGAAAGCCTAAGATTTACTGGAGAGTTGTACTTAAACATAAGGGTCAGAAATTTTATTTTATAAGTCTGGAGTGGTACTCAGAAATAAAATAAATAGTAACATAGTTGGTTCATATCTGTTGTTGTTGTTGTTGTTGTTGTTGTTGTTGTTGTTAGCAGCTAGCATTTACTGAGGACTTGGAATGGCTTGACACTGCCCTTATTTAACCCACCTCAACCTTAGAAGTGTTCATCTTCCCTCCACTCTACACACAAATAAACCAAAGCATGGGAAGGTTAAGGAATGAGTCCAAAGTCACTTGGATAGTATGTAGAAGCACTAACATCTCAATTTTTAAAGATGACCCAGGTACCACAGTTTGAAAAAGAAAGTCCCAAAAAGTGGCATCAGACATTGGGTAGCAAACCAGGTACAGTTGAACCTTACTGTTTGCTGTAGTACAGGACATTGGCACCTTGTTCCTCTGGAGGGGCCACTTTTGTATCTTTTATTTAATTCATCATGTATTGTTTGAAGAAAGAGCTTTTAAAAAAATGTTTGATACTGCCCCACTTTCAGAAGATTCCATCTCTTTTATCAGGTTCTTGGTGGCCTTGAGCCTAACTACTGTTCCATACTCAGCATCTACCACTTCCCAATTTTACCTCTGTGCCTGTTGGGCTGTGCTCACCAGTGCACTGTCTTCTAGCTGTTATTTTCCTCACTGTCCCCTCACCCCACTGGCTTTCTCCTTCTCTCCATGCCTGCTTAGACTGAGATTCCAGCAGAGCCTGAGCCTGAGAACCACCTAGAGATCTGCAGAATGCACTTCTCTTCTGTTCTTATTACAGTAACTAAAAGCACCAAGCAGATGTCCCTTCACCAATGTAGAAATACAGTAAATTCACATCTGCTATTTCCTGAGTTTTTAATTAATTCATCAAACCCTCACCTCCATATCAGACTCTGACTTCTTCTACCTGAGAAGATGGAGCTAGAAAATACAGATCTCAGGTGCCTGGTGCCCTGTCCTCTGTTGCTGCCTTCCTATTGGGCTAATGCAGTGCCAAGTACTACACTGACATCTTTGCAGGTCTCTGCCACGTGCTCAATAAATGGGTCCTATGTGCTCCCACTGCCTACTGTGATGCAGTCCAATGCACTCACACCCAGGCTCCCCGATTTGCAGCTCTGTAGCTCATAGCCATGGCCACACAATACCTCATGGGCAGTAACTCACCAATAAAAATACAGATGTCCAATAAAACTTGAATTTAAGATAAGCAACAAGTAACTTATTGGTATAAGTATGTCCCAAGTATTACATGGGTATATTTATACTAAAAATAATATATTGTTTATCTGCAATTCAAATTTCACTGGGAGTCCTGAACTTTATATTGTAACCCTTACCTTGCCACAACCTGCAGACCCAGGCCAGACTCCCTCAAGGAGAGTCTCTTTAGGCCTCTTGGGATACTTTCCAGACTGTAGGCTTCAGTTCATCACATGTGTTTTAATAACTTTGAAACTTCTGGGGAGAAACTGAAGGCCTCATTTTTTTCTTTCCAGCAGATTCTTTCTCAGGGGCATTTTTCAACATTTACACACCAAAACCACTGGAAAAGGAGTTTTTGACAAATTATGAAAGGTCATATTTAAAAAATATCTTGGAAATAGTGGTTTCTGTGCTATTTTTTCATTTACATAATGCCAAAGGGTCAATCAAGCAATTCTCCCTGCAGAAACACTGGGCCTAAGACAACGTTTTACCTCTGTCTCAATGGAGACAGTTGGCAATCTTCAATGCCAGCTTCTCTCCTTCTGAAGGCACTGTATTACTGGGAAACCCACTACTCTTTTTTCACAAATGCATTATTTGAAGTCTTCTGAATAAGTTGCCAATGGTTCAACAAGAATAAATAGACAGGGCTCGCTAAGAAAAAAGTTCTTCATTCTGGCAAAACGTCCATATTTGCTGTGTAGTTCACACAATGAACAAAGCTGCTCTTCGTGGAAGCAAATGAGCCGAGAGCTGGCTGTGCTCCCTGGGCTAACCCCAAGGAAGGGATGTCATTTATTCTCCCATTAGCATTGTATGCTGGTCAAGATGACAGCACACAGAGCTTTCAGAAGTGTGTCCCCACAAATCCACTGCCCTGAAGAGAACACCCTTTTTTATTTATTTTTTAAAATATATTTTATTCATTATGCTATTACAGTTGTCCCATTTTTTTCTCTCTTTTATTCCCTCGCCTCTGCCCTGTACACCACTCCCACCATCATTCCTCCACCTTAGTTCATGTTCATGGGTCATACATATAAGTTCTTTGGTTTCTCCATTTCCTATACTACTCTTAACCTCCCTGACTATTCTGTACCTACCATTTATGTTTCTTACTCCCTGTACCTTTTCCCACATTCTCCCCGCACCTCCTCCCCACTGATAACCCTCCATGTGATCTCCATTTCTGTGGTTCTGTTCCTGTTCTAGTTGTTTGCTTAGTTCACTTTTGTTTTTGTTACTGTTTCCTTTTTTAGGTTTGGTTGTTGATAGTTGTGAGTTTGTTGTCATTTAACTGTGCATATTTTTTATCTTCTTTTCTTAGATAAAAGTTCCTTTAACATTATAAAATAAGGGCTTGGTGATGATGAACTCTTTTAAACTGACCTTATCTGGGAAGCGCTTTATCTGCCCTTCCATTCTAAATGAAAGCTTTGCTGGACAGAGTAATCTTGGATGTTGTCCTTACCTTTCATGACTTTGAATATTTCTTTTCAGCCCCTTCTTGCCTGCAAGGTTTCTTTTGAGAAATCATCTGATGGTCTGATGGGAACTCCTTTGCAGGTAACTGTCTCCTTTTCTCTTGCTGCTTTTAAGATTCTCTTATCTTTAATCTTGGGTAATGTAATTATGATGTGCCTTGGTGTGTGCTTCCTTGGGTCTAACTTCTTTGGTACTCTCTGAGCTTCCTGGAATTCCTGGAAGTCTATTTTCTTTGCCAGATTGGGAAAGTTTTCATTCATTATTTTTCAAATAAGTTTTCAATTTCTTGCTCTTGTTCTTCTCCTTCTGGCATCCCTATGATTCACATGTTGGAATGTCCAAAGATGTCCTGGAGGTTCCTAAGCCTCTCCTCACTTTTTTTTTTTTTGAATTCTTGTTTCTTTGTTCTGTTGTGGTTGGATGTTTATTTCTTAATCTGCTCAAAATCATTGATTTGGGTTCTGGTTTCCTTCCTATCATGGTTGGTTCCCTGTACATTTTCCTTTCTTTCACTTTGCATAGTCTTCACTTTTTCCTCTATTTTGTGACCATACTCAACCAATTCTGTGAACATCCTCATTACCAGTGTTTTGACTCTGCACCTTATAGACTGGCTATCTCTTCATCACTTAGTTCTATGTTTTTCTGGAGATTTTATCTGTTCTTTCATTTGGGCCATATTTTTTTTGTCTCAGCACAAGTTATGTAGTAAAGGGTGAAGACTTAGATATTTGCCAGAGCAGGGCAACCCATGTTGCTGCATTGTGACTCTGTCTGTTAGGGAGAGGTCCAAAAGGAAATAATGCCGCTTGTTCAGCTCTTGATCAGCAGCTTTCAGTCACTTCCTCTGCTACCCGCAAGCAAAATGGGCCCTTCTGGTGTAGATTCCCAGGTGGGTGGGTTTGTGTATGTCCTAGGACCCTGTGGGTCTCTCCAATGAACTCTCCCATGAAGCTGGGAATTTCTCCTGCTGCCTCAACCCCCACAGGTTTTTTTTCGGTCAGAGGTTTTGAGGCCTTATTTCCCCACACTGGAATCCTGAGTTGCACAGTCTGTCTTGCTTCCCATTTGTTCCACCCAGTTTATCTGCACACAAATGTGGGACTGCCCACTCTGGCAGCCATCACCTTGCCTGGTCCACCAGCTGCTGCCTTGCCCACCCCGGTCCCCCAGACACCACCTTGCCACGAGTCCTCTATACCCCAGCTACCCATCTCTGCCCCTTCTACCAGTCTGAATGAATATTTCTTCTTTATTTCTTTGTCTTACTTCCATATAGTTTTATTTTCTGGCATTTCTGAGTATGTTTTTGTTTTTAAATTTGTTGTTGTCCTTCTTTTGGTTGTACGAGGTGTCAAAATGTATCTACCTATGCCTCCATCTTGGCTGGAAGTCCTCGAGAGCACCTTTTAAAATTTTGCACAAAGATACTTTGCCAGCTTAGAGTGAAACTCCAACTCCAAGAGAACTGTCCAGGGTAGGGGAGAAAAGGATGGGAAAACATAGGTAGGAGTGAAATCTCAAAAACCCAGCTTTCCGTAAATGCAGCACTGAATAAAGGACTTTAAATAGCCACCACAGCAGGTCCCTATGTGGTTAAAGTCTCCAACATTCACTTAAGAGACTAATTTTCAGGCCACATTCTCTTACTCAGCACTCTAAATCAAAATAATCAGGCCAGTGTCTGGGGAGGAAGAGGGAATGAATAGGGCAGTGTAAGAATCCCTTGTTGCCAATGAAATATTTAAAAACCCAGGACTGTCTTGTACAATTCAATACAGAGAAGATGCTTACCATGGCCCCCCACACCCTGGGGTATTTTTATTTGCAAGAGGAAAAAAAATAGAATTTATGCACCTTAAAAAAATATGAAGTGAAAAATTATTCATTAGCACAGCAAAGACCTATTTCCAGGAAACAGGTTTTAAAAGAAAATTCTTGACGTCCTGAGGTTGAAACCAGGAGGTGTCATGACTTTGAAAGTGAACTATGAAAGAGCCACTGTGTTCCAGGTGCAGGGCAGGCTTGCCTCGTTTCATCTGTTAAGGGAGGCTGGTTAAATCCCTGGTTGTAGTCCAAAAATATCCTGGCAGTTAGCATCCTGCATTAAAATTTATAAACCACGAAAGACCTTTTCTTACAGAAAAGTTAATTCAGGTTGGATAGCCTGGAAAAAAAACTATGTAAAAGGGGTAGTCATGAGAAGTGGTTATATGGAAAACTAGAGGTAAGTAATGCTTTTTATTCTCCTCAAACATACTAAAAATATAGCAAAAGTAATTTCAGAAAGAAGGGAAATGGCACCATTTCTAAGAAGTCCCAGAAATGAGCCCTGGAACCACCAGAATTAACTTTTAGGGGTGACAAAATAAAGATAGGAATATTAGTAAATAATCAGACCTATCAGAGGCATGGAAACAGGCTGCCCTTCTATAACTGCATTCTGGGGCCAACTAAGAGGTGCCACTGTCTCTGAATTGCAGCTAGGCAGGTTGGAAAGGGAAGTCTGCCTCTAAGCCATAGCTCCTGACAGTTCTTCCCCATCTCTCTCTCTGCCTTGCCTCCTTCCTTCACTCCCATAGCGATTAAACTTTACTGAGGAGTGCCTCTTCTCTGCTGCTCATCCTTCAGGAGAAAACTGAAACCCCACTTGTTCAAAGAGGCCTTTCTTAATCCCTACACCTTAGGTAATATTCCCCTGCATCTGCTTTTTCTCTTAACCTTTAGCACTCTTTTCAATTGCCTGACTTCCCTGTAAGATTGTTGGGGAGGTGTGGTTGGGGAGGTTCTCTTTCTTTTACTCATCACTGTACTCTGTCTCTCCCACCCACCCATTAGGTACTCAGTGAATACTGGTGAAATAAATAAATACCAGACTCTTTGATTCCAGTTTCAAATTTCATATGCCTATTTCATCTTTTATTCTAAAAGGACTTAGAGATTTGACTCCAAAGTTAGAGTTATAAATGGATTGGTAAAGAAGAGAAAGTGGCAGCAAGGAGAGGGTAAACACTAACACTATCCTAACACTATCTCTTCTGTGAGGTAGTGAGGTTATCTATAATCAGTCTGGCTGATGGCCTATGAGGTGGCTCCATTTCTGCATAAACCTATGTGAGAGTAGAAAAAGCCCTAAACAGTGTCCTCTGCTGACCTGTCCCAGGAAGCCAGTCTGGATCAGGCTGCTGGGTGCTCCTAGAGAATTATAGTCCTCAAGAACCATGCTTGAATTTGACCAGACTTGCTTTCTTCCTGGTTCATATTATCAGGTATTTTAACCTTGACTAAATGATAAGCTTCTATAGCAACAGTAATAATAACTTAATAATAATGGTATCTCTTATTTATTGAGTGCTCACTTTGTACCAAGCATATGCTAAACAATTTGCATATAGTTTCTATGGATTCTGCACAAAAGTCCACATAACAGCAATATTATTAATGTCATCTTTCAAATACCTATTTAGCAAGTTACAGAAATTGATATAGGTCCAACAGCTAATCATAAAGGGCACTGTAAACTCCATTTCTTTGGCCACCTCTGAAGAAATTGCATTTCTAGTCACAGTAGTTCTCATCAGTAGTGGCCCACATATACAGACCAACTCACCTGAGCTGGACCCTGATCTTAACAGAACGACCATGGGAATGCTGTGGTCTGCCAGGTCATGCTGAATAAGCCCTGAAACCGCTAGAGTGTGAGGAGTATATGAGATCAGCATTCTGTATGGTTAACTGAGTCTTATGCTAATGCCATAAAATGCAAACTCTAGAGGGTTTTGCAAGAATGGTCAAAGGGGCTACACTGGTGCTCCTTTCTGCTGAGAGTGATCTCACAGTGCAGAAAGTTTGGGATTCACTCCACCTACTCTTGGCTCTTCCTCCCAAACATTCTTTCACATACAACCTTTCTTGACCCTATATCCCCATCTATTTGTGGATATTTTTAGGGCTAACAACACTGGGGTTAAATTCCAGTCCATTTCACAAGTAGATTCAAGAAAGTTTTGCTTTATTATAATTATTCGGACAGAGACAGGTCCTTCTACTTGTTTGCACATAGTACAAAATGATTCTCAGCTCAATTCTTCTTTAAACCTTTGTATTATATCCTTATTCTTTTAAAATTATTTTAAGCTATTGGTTTTATCCTGCATGAATCCTCTTTGGCTACCTCAAGTATAATACCTATCATATCTCTTCTATAGATTGCTTCTACAAGACTGTGAAAGAAACCAGCCTTCTTTCATCAGAAAGTTTCTGACTCTACAGAATGCTTTAATGGTTGCCATCAAACAGTTTTCGTCTTGATGCAACTGATTCAAAGATAGAAGAGTTATGGCATAAAATGAAGTATATACATGAATACTATAGTTCCCACAAAGACCTCAAAAATGAAACAAGCAATAGGAGGGACAAGAAACTCAATAATATCAGCTGATTCACGCAGCACTGACTCAAAACAAAGAATCACCTGATATATGTGCAGTATTATCTGTGGGAGGCCACTCTGTGTGGCATGGGCCCAGCTCCCACTATGAGATGCACAGGACCCACACCCGCAGGTAGGTTTTCCCATGGGAAATCAGGCCTGCAATGTACCTAGGCCACTATGAGTCTTGCTTTTTGCTAAAACTCCTTCACCCTGAATTGAGGACATTTACTACAGAGCAACTTCCTAAAAACCATGCTAAACCTTCCAAGGATGACTGTAACCCAACCAACTACTTTTGCCTTTGCATTTGCAAATATCCCTCTTCTGTGATGTGATTACCAGCATCCTCTCCTTTGTTTTCTGTATAAGGTAACCACCTAAAGCAAGCCTGTGCATAGTTAATGAGGACCTCTTGTAATGTGCCCAGTAAGACAATAAAAGCTCATTGGAGTGAGGGCCAAGGCTTTTGCTCCCCTTGAGAGAAAAGTCATGCCGTCCCTTTTCCTCCACAGGACTCAGTAGTCCCTGTGAATTTGTCTCATATTTCATCCATAATGACATGGACCCCACGAGCCAGGGTCCGCATCAATTATCAACCTTATTCTATAAATAAGGAACTGATATCACATGTTCACAAGACAAACCTAACTGTAAGAAGTAGTAGTAATGAGTACTCTAGAGCCAATATTTCAAGTTTTCAATAATTTTTATGGTCTAACCAAACTTCAGCACTGATACAATATCACCTTCTTAGTTGCCTATTTGTATCACCTGATATGAGCAAATTAGGGAACAGAAGAAGAAAAATTATGTGGATAGTAATCAAATAGCTTTACTAGAACAGTGCTAACCACAGTTCTGATGAGAATCCCCTGAGACCTGTAGTCAAGACAGCAGAGTAGGTAAACCCTGTGCTCGCCTCTTCCCACGACCTGTCTGGACTCACACTGTGAACTTTCTTCAAAGGTTCACAAACCACAAACAAGCAGCATCTGGCCTTGGCATGCCCCATACCTCTTGCTTAGTGGCCCCAAGCCAGGCACTAGTGGCAGCCAGCCTCGGTTCCAGGCTTGGCCTCTCCCTGATACCTCTAAGCCTAGCACAGGTAGCATCCATCTGTAGATCACTTTGTAGCTCCAACCAGATGGCTCCATGCCAGACAAAGGCAGCAGCCTAAGTTGGCTGGCACCAGAGCACCTCTCAAAAAGCCTGAGAACCAACATACCTGGTAGCCAGCTTTAGACTACACCTGAGCACCACCCAACCAGCAACACAAACAACATATCCAAACGGCAGGGTCAGCAAGCACCAGAACCCCACTAAAACAAATTCCACTAGGTGAAGCTAGCCTCTGCACAACAGTTCATTCTCTGTAGTCATGGCCTTTCCTCACAACCAGTCAGCCTGAGAGTCAGTTCCTCATATCACATCACAACAGGAATCAAGGGTCAAATACATCAGGAGGACACACACAACCCACACAAGGGACACACATGAAGACCCAACTCAGGTGACCACAGAAACTGCAGTACTGGACCCCACAGGACACCTACTACATAAGGTCACTTTACCAAGAGTGGGAGACATAGCATATTTTCATAATGCATAGAAACAAAAACAGGGAGGCAGCCAAAGTGAACAAAGAAACATATCTCAAATGAAAGACTAGGATAAAACTTGAGAAAAAGAGCCATGACTAGTATAGTGCAGTGGGTTGGGCATCATTCCAAAGACCAAAAGATCGCCAGTTCAATTCTCAGTCAGGGCACATACCTAGGTTGTGAGCCAGATCCCCAATTGAGGGTGTGCAAGAGGCAACCAGTCGATGTTTTTCTTGGTGCGTTGATTTTCTCTCCCTCTCTTTTCCCTCCCTTCCCTTCTGTCTAAAAATAAATTAATAAAATCTGTAACAAAAAAAACTTGAGAAAAGGAAGTAAGCAAAATTGAGATAATTTAACACATACAGAATTCAAAACACTGATTAAAAAGGATATTCAATAAACGTAGGAGAAGAGTAGATGAAATTCATGAGAACTTCAAAAAGGAGATACAAAAGTTAAAAAACGTGATAGAAAACAAAAAAAGAATCAGTCAGAAATGAAGAATATAATAACTAAAGTGAAGAATGCATTAAATAAAGTCAATATTAGACTAAGTGAAGCAGAAGATCTAATCAGTGATTTGGAAGACAAGGTACCAGAAAACATCCATTTGGAACAGCAAAAAGAAAAAAATTTAAAGAGGGTAGTTTAAGGGACCTCTGGGACAACATCAAGTGTAACAACATTCACATCATAAACATATCAAAAAGACAAGAGATCAAGGGATTGAAAACCTATTTGAAGAAGTAATGAATGAAAACTACCCTAACCTTGCCAAGGAAATACACATACAAGTCTGCAAAATGTAGAGTCTCAAATAAGATGAACCCCAAAAGCCCACATAAAGACACATCATAATTAAAATACCAAAGGTTAAAGACAAAGAACAAATCTTAAAAGCAATTAGATAAAAGCAGTTACTTACTTACTAAAAGAGAGCTCTCATAAGACTGTCTGATGATTGCTCAGCAAAAACATTTCAAGCCAGAAGGGATTGGCACAGAATGTACAGAGTGATGAAAAGCAAGGACGTACCACCAAGATTATTGTACCCAGCTAGGCTATCATTTAAAATTGAAGGAGAGATAGAGAGCTTCTCAGACAAGAAAAAGCTAAAGAAGTTCATCACCACCAAACCAGTATTACAAGAAATATTAGAGACTTCTTTAAGAAGAAGAAAAATTTCAAAAATATGAATAAGAAGTATTGCAAAGAAAATATTCTCACTGACAAAAACAAACAGAATAGAAGTAGTGGATCTACTAAGAGTATGGTTAGCATAAAGATTAAAAGGCAAAAGTAGGAAGATCATGTGTAATTTTAACATTAAATTAAGGGATACACACGAACACACACACACAAGAAGTAAACAACAAAAACATAAATATGGAGGGATTGTCAAAAATGATAGATTCTAGAATGTGTTCAAACTTAAGAAACCATCAGCTGAAAATATACTGCTATAAATATAGCTTGTTATATATCAAGCACATTGTAACCATAAACAGAAAATCTACAAGAGATAACCAAGAAATGAAGAGAAAAGAATCTAAACACAATACCATGGAAAGCCATCAACATCCAAGAAAAGAGAGAAAGAGAATAAGAAATGAACAGAGAAGAAATACAAAAACAATCAGAAAACAATGAATAAAATGGCAAAAACTACCTACCTATCAATAATTACTTTAAATGTAAATGACTTAAATGTTCCAATCAAAAGATGAATGGATAAAGAAATGGTACACAAAAGCAATGGAATATTACTCAGCCTTAATAAAAAATGAAATCTTTCCATTTGAGATTACATGGATGGACCTAGAGTGTAGTATGCTACATGAAATAAGTCTGATAAAGGTTCTGGCCAAGATGGAGGCATAAGTAAAAATGCTTCACTTTGTTGGACAACAAAAGAAGGATAACAACCAATCTGAAAACAATAAACAACCAGAAGTGCAGAATATCAAACTGCATGGAGCTCTGACAACGAAGTAGCTAAAGAAACACTTACCAAGACTGGTAGGAGAGTGGAAACAGGCAGCCAAGCAAAGAGGATGTATGTCAAGGCAGTGGACAGCGGCAGACTACATGGGTGAGGCAGGGCTGTCTCAAAGCTAGCTGTAAACTACTGTGGGGTTGCCATGGTGGGAGAAACTCTCAATCTCACATGACAGAGTTTGTTGGAAAGTGGGCTAGAGAGGAGTAAGCAAGATGCATTGTTCCCTCTCAGACCCCTCTCCCACATACAGTGCCACAATGCAGTGACCCAGGTTGCCCCACCCTGGAGAATGCCTAAGGCGCCATCCCCTTAAAATATAGCAGGTGCACCTAGACAAAGAAATATGGCCCAAATGAAAGAACAGATCAAAACTTCAGAAAAAGAGCAAAGCGACAAGGAGATAGCCAACCTATCTGATGCAGAGTTTAAAACACTGGTGATCAGGATGCTCACAGAAATGATTGAGTATGGTTGCAAAACAAAGGAACAAATGCAGGCTACCCAAAGTGAAATAAAGCTAAATATACAGGGAACCAACAGTGAAGGGAAGGAAACCAGGACTCAAATCAACAATTTAGTACAAAAGGAAGAAATAAACATCCAACTGGAACAGAATGAAGAAAGAAAAATTCAAAAAAATGAGGAGAGGCTTAGGAGCCTCTGGGACAACTTCAAACACTCCAGCATCCAAATCACAGGGGTGCCAGAAGAGGAAGAGCAAGAAATTGAAAACATATTTGAACAAATAATGAAGAAGAACTCCCCCAATATGGAGAAGGAAATAGACTTCCAGGAAGTCCAGGAAGCCCAGAGAGTCCCAAAGAAACTGCACCCAATGAGGAACACACCAAGGCACATCATAATTACATTACCCAAGATTAAAGATAAGGAGAGAATCTTAAAAGCAGCAAGAGAAAAGGAGACAGTTGCCTACAAAGAAGTTCCCATAAGACCATGAGCTGATTTCTCAAAAGAAACCTTGTAGGCAAGAAGGGGCTGGAAAGTAGTATCCCAAGTCATGAAAGGCAAGGACCTACATCCAAGATTGCTCTATCCAGCAAAGCTACTATTCAAAATGTAAGGACAGATAAAGTGCTTCCCAGATAAGGTCAAGTTAAAGGAGTTCATCATCACCAAGCACTTATTATATTAAATATTAAAGTGACTTATCTAAGAAGTAAAAGATCAAAAAGATATAAACAGTGAAATGACAATGAACACAACTATCAACAACCGAACCTAAAAAGAGATACAAAAACAAAAACAAACTAAGCAGACAACTAGAACAGGAACAGAATCACAGAAATGGAGATCAGATGGAGGGTTATCTGTGGGGAGAAGGAGGGGGGACAATGGGGGAAAGGTATAGGGAATAAGAAGCATAATTGGTAAGTACAAAATAGGTAGGGTGGTTAAGAATAGTATAGAAAATGGAGAAGCCAAAGAACTTATATATACAATCCATGGACATGAACTAAGGGAGTGAGGGGATGCTGGATGGTGAGAGTTGCAGGAAGGAGGGGAATACAGGGGAGAAAAAAATGGGACAACTGTAATACTATAATCAGTAAAATATACCTAAAAAAGAAAAAGAAAAATGTAAGAGGACCTAAATAAATAAAAGCAGGAAAAAAACTATACAGCATAGGAATTATAATCAAAAATATTGCAATAACTATATATGGTGTCAGGTGGATGCAGAACCTATTGGGGATCACTTGGTAATTTGTAAAATGTCTAACCACTATGCTATACACTGAAATGAATACAATATTTAATGTCAACTGTAATTATAAAATAGAAAAGAGTAATAAAATAAAAGCTACCTGTAATCCTACCCCTCCCCAAAATAAACAAAATCAATGAACAAACAAAACAGAAATAAACTCCTAGCTACAGAGAACATTTTGGTGGTTGCCAGATGGGGGCGTGGTGAGGAGATGGGTGAAAAAGGGGAGGGACTAAGATGTACAAATTGCCAATTATAAAAAGTCATGGGGATGTGAAGTACAACATAGGGAATATAGTCAATAATACAGGGAGGGGAGAAAGTGGGCTTACAATTGTGAGTATGAGAAACAGAGTTTATTCTTACACTACTATTTATTAGTTATTATATATTTTCCATATGAAGAACTGTAAACCTCTTTTGCCCTACCCTGTATTTTACTATGTATGGTTTTATGTAGGTACCAGACTTTATAAGTTATATAAATGTCTAACCACTATTAATGTATACCTGAAACTAATATAATATTGTATATCATCTGTAATTGAAAACTAAAAAATATTCTTCAGTGAACCCCCTGGGGGTTATTAAAAACACAGATTCTCAAGCTCCACTCTGGGAGACTCTGCTTCTATAATTTCAGCGGGGACAAGGCCTAGGGAACTGTATACTCACTCACCAAGCCCTCTCAGTGATTCTCATCTTCAGGAGAGTTTGAGAAATGCTGCCTTAGAACAGTAGTTCTCATCCCAGATAAACAAACATCATAGTCACATAACTGGCTCAAAGTCAAGGTCAATAGTCTAATGAGATTGTCAAAGCCCATCTGGGGCCACAAACTCCAGATACCAGTAATCTTTCCACTTGACCCTGGGACTTTCTGAATCAAAAACCATCCTAAAACCAACAAGAGTAGAATGCAATGGATTCATAACATATGTGTTCATTCTTACATGCTAGAAAGCACCTGTAGAAGTTACAGAGTTACAAGATAGATTCTCACTGACTATATTCCTTTACTCAGTACATATGTGGCTTTCATATAAACTGTCTACTGCTTGGCCAACAAGGGTAGACCCAGGAATTTCCATGACAGCATCTCATCACAAGGGCCCCACCTTTCAAATGGGTGAGAATCTCTATGTCCTGAGAGAACCAGAGTGACCTTCACAGGGAAGGCAGGCCATGCCTGATTTTGCACATGTTCTCTCAGCAACTCATCCCTCCCCATTGTATCTAATGGGCCATAGTATGAGTTTTGTATTTTGTCTGCCTGGGAAATCTAATGGAAAGAACTATTATTAGGCATATTTATTTTACCAAGAAAAATATGCTCTGAAAATATTCAAGAAAGGATATTGCCTGGTTCCCAAGGAACAGTTTGAGAGACTTCTGGGAGAACATATACACACATATAATGTATATTCAGGACGTGTATATGTATATATGTAATATACACATATACTTTGATAAACATATTCACAATATCAGTAGTAAATTTTTATTTTTCTTTCAGCAATTTTTTACAGCAAATTTAATTGACCCTTCATTATTCAACTGAACGAGGTAACTAATATTCTAGTGCTTCTCAGACCTTAATGTGCACATTAATCATCCAGGGACCTTGTGAAAGTGCAGATTTTTATTGGGACCAGGTGATGCTGATGAGTCATGGACCACTCTTAAAGTAATAAGATTCTAGTTGGTCCCTACCAACGACCATCATCACACATAAAATAGCAACTTTCAAAGATTAGAACATATAAAGAAGAGAGCAAACGTCAAAAATATGTTCAAATTAACTTATTTTTGGATAATTAATTTCAAAAGAGACTTCAGAATCTATGCAATGCCTTTTGGCTATAATCATAAACCATTTTCAATTTTATTAGAGCCATTTTAGAGTACAAGTTGATAGGCAAATTTTGACTTAAAAGAAAGAGGTAGCAGATTACCATGTTGTTCAGAAGGGAGCAAAAAGCACTAAGAACTACATATAGGTGGCATTCCCTTTTTGAGCACAACTTGATCTGTTAGTTAATTTAGGAAAGCTGGGGAACCCCAGATCACACTAGCCTCTTGAAATTGATTCTGCCAATCAGCTTCCTGCAACTCTGGGGGGAAATGTCCAATATCAATATTACTCCAAATATAGAATTCTGCTATTTGGAGATTGGCTCTACTCATTACTTTGTTTAAATATTTGAGATAAGTATATTAATTATGCTCACTTCTAAGACTTAAAATATGAAATTGTTCCTACAATGTGTTAGTGATAACTAGAATACAAATGAAAATGGACTTTCATAACACAGTTGGTAAGAATGATACAAAGAAATACATGGAATGATCTCCACATAGGAAGGAGACCCAGCCTTTTTAGGAGAGGAGGCCAACCAGTGAAATGAGAACACCAAACTTATTTGTGCAAATGGTGTGTCAAAGAGAATTTAAACGGGTTACTTAAAGGATGGTGTAGTGAATACAAACTGGGGAAGTCAGATTAGAATTAGCTATGGTGGGATTTGAATCTGGCCTTGAAGAACAGAAAGGGTTTCAAAAGAATTAGAATAGGAGAGAGAGAGAGGACAGGTGAGGTGCAAAGTAAAAAAGTGGGAACAAATTAAATTTGGGGTCACATCTTTGTCCCCAGCACCAAGCTACTTCCTAAAAGATAAATTAACTAATTCAATCTTCTCAATTATTTTTCAAGGAGGAATTATTACACTATTTTGATGAACTCAGGAATGAGACTCAGGTTAAATGATTAAGGTCACATAGCCTATAAGGGGTCCCACAGGGATTTGTATCTAGGTCTGTTTGGTACCAAAATCAAGAACTGGTCCTCTGTAAACAAACCACCATTCCCCAAGGTACATCTTATGGCACCCTGAGATGTGAATATCAGTCAGGAAACAGAAGAGTTCAGTGGTCAAATAAATTTTGAAAGCTCTTGGAATAAATACTAATGCTAATAATGTTTCACATATGAGTTCACATTTACTAAATTCTTCTCATGTGCCTGGTTAAAACTGGTTTTGTTGTCATTATTTGAACAGGAGGACCTTACAGAGCCTTTAATATTTTAACATGCATTGAGAATTTCCAATATTATATGTTGGGTAATAACATTAATAACCCCATATAAGATGATGTCAATCATGCAAACATATAATATTAAAATAGAATAATTGGAAACAGATCAAAAAGCTTCAAATTATAAGTCATTATCTAGTGAACAAGCTTAAGAATTGGATATTATGAACTTTCCATTTTTTCCTTTATCCCCAGTTAATTTTATTAGAATATACACCTCTGTAATACATTGTATGTGGCCTTCTGAGCCTGGGACCAGGAACAGTTCTCAGGGAACAAGGACAGGAAGTTGCAAGGTGAAGAATGTAGCTTCACCTGTGGTATCCAACAAAGGTAAGTCAGGTCTGATTGTTCACCATTTGAAACGCTGAGACATAGGAAGGGTCAATAGTGCTGGATAGCGAGGTGCCAAGATCTCTAAGGTTTCCACCCCAGTAGCTGGAAAACATGGGAGGAAATTCAGGGTGGAAAGACAGCAAAGGAGAAAAGTCCTTCAAGGAAGCTAGATCTGTGGGGTTCACAGCAGCAAAGAGACAAGGCCACACAAAAGATGCCTAGTGTGTAAAGCTTATTATTTTGGTTATGGAAGCACTTTCTCCATGCCAAACACTACATTAACTGAATTATACAGCAATCCTGTGGGGTCGGTATTATTAACCAGATGAGGAAATGGGCTGAGTGAGGCTCAATAATGTGCTCAGTATCATAAAGGTAGCAGGAGGCAGAAATAAAATTCAAGCTTTGGTCTTACACTAAACTGTATCACACAGTAAAAAATGTCTCATGTTGCAACTTCTCACTATTAGGAAAATCATGTGTATGCAACCTGTCAAAATGCCAAGTAATATTATAAACACTAAACAAAATAAGCTGGATTATGCACCTTCCTGATCTATCTTTAGTGAAATGTTAGTTCTATTTAGTAGGCAAGATGTAATTATAATTAATAAAGTATGAAAATATAGAAATTATTATGTTTACTCAATTAAATTGTTTGGCTAGAAGTGAGAAAATGGTATTATAAAATGTTCACATAGTACAGAAGGTAGAATCCTTTCTCAAGGACACAGAAAAATACATTTTGAATTAAAATCTTGTCTTTATAATTCATTGTTAGATTTACCACTTACCCTAATTTAGTTCAGATAACACTTAAACTGTATAAAAAACATAAGAATGTAACTTTACATCCTTGTTCACTGTTCACATTTCACTGTATAACAAAAATTAAATATTTTATAGCATGTACACAGCATTTAGTTTATAATCTTCTAACCTTATTATATGTTTGAAATAATCATTAGTTCCAATGTATTCTTCCTGTGTCCATGAACCAAAGGCTGAGAGAATGTGCTTACTGCAGACACATGACATTGATTTCAACGATTAGAAGGATTCACCTGAAGTGCTCTGATTTCACTGCACGGCTTTAGTGACTTTCACAACTTCTGCCCGCTGGAGGTCACTGTTACGCTGCAGTCCCAGAGACAAGCCTCAATGTGCTGTGGAAAAGGAACTAGCTTGTGTTATCTATCCAGTCTGTCTATGTTTACATCTTTGTGCCTAGATTCTACATTAATTTAGTCAATAAAGAATTGGAACAAATAACCAAAACAATCATTAAATGTGAACTATATTTCAGATAATGTGAAGATAATACAAATTGTTTTTAGAAAATTCATCAGAGGTGATTTGTTTTCAAATTTAATTTTAAAACATTTAATTTTAAAAAGTAAATTCCAGTTAAATTTTCTATAAATACCTGAACTGCCTGTGTCATGTGTTGGGCAAGTTGATCTATTCAAAAAGAAATGTCATGGTATCTAGTTGCATAACTTTGGGCAAGTTCCTGGCTTCACTAAGCCTCAGTGTACTTATCTATAAAACAGAGGTAATAATTATACCAAATTCACAGGGCAATTGTGAGGATTAACTGAGGTGCTGTATGAAAAGTGCTTATCAGAGTGCCTAGAACACAATAAACACAACATAAATGTTAGTGATCATTATTATTATCCATAGAGTTCAGCAGGATAGTGCCTACAAGGTTAAACTGAATTCATATTTGCAAAGCTCTTAGCACAGGGTCTGGCACACAGTGAGGGCCATTTACATGTTTGTTGAATAAGTAAATAGACCCAAGTTTAATGCACAAATAAAACAACGCAAAAACAGCCTTAAGAATGTAGAAACTTGCCCTGGCTGGGTAGCCCTCAGTTGGTTAGAGAATTGTCTCAATATACCAAGGTTGTGGATTTGATCCCCAGTCAGGGCACATACAGGAATCAACCAGTGAATGCATAAATAAGTGGAACAACAAACTGACATTTCTCTCTCTCTCTCTCTCTCTCTCTCTCTCTCTCTCTCAAAAATCTATTTAAAAAGAATGTAGAAACTCATTCATATCATAGTATCAATTCACCATGCTCATTCTAGAAGGTTAGAAATAAGACCAAACACATCATTTTTAAATTTCTAAATAACTAGAAAATTCCAAGTAGGCTAACAAAAAACTTTAATATAAAACACCTCTATATAATCATGTTGATCTGCAGACTGAAAAATCAATTTGCAACCCAAATATATATCCTATGTTCACCCTTTAAATAAATGATAGTGTTTTATCAGATTCTGCTTCTTTTTGAGACTATCAGTAACTTTAGTAAATGAAACTTCTTGCATCTTTGAGTTCCAAGTATCTGCTCTTCAAACCATGGCAACAATTGTGGGAGATTCCCAGTAGATCCAATGCTGTCTTTCATATGGTAGGTGGCTCAGTAATTCTTTATTGAATCCAGATACAAAGATTTAAATGAATACTTAGACTTTAATAGAATTAGACTTTAATATGGTCTGATTAATACATTTATGTTCCAACTTCAAGTACATTCTTAAGCAAAACTGGCTCTTTAAAAAACAAAAACTTTGAGTATCTGATGTTGAAAAAAAATGCTATGATTACTATTGCACTTTGGTGCCACTCCTTTATTTTGTGCTGAGGTGCCAGTAGTTTCACCCACAATTGTCTGTTCTTCATTAGTGAAAATTTCAAGGCAGGAGAAAAGGCAAAAATATTAGAATTATTTTCAAAATAGTTTTGGCCTTGCAGACATCTGAAAGAGTCTTACATCTTACCCCTCAGGGGGTCCAGGTCCCTCACTTTGAGAAATGTTGCTATTGTGGATGATGTCCCAGTCAGTACAAGGCAGTCCAGACAATGTAGATGCATTGAGTGTTTCCCTTGCCTGTGCCAGTCTCTTGTTCTCTGGCAATTGGGAAAATGCCAAGAGCTCTTGGGAGCTTCCTTGGGGTTCAGGCCAGAGTAGGTAAGGAGCATTTTCTGAGGCTACACTAATGAGACTCTCTGAGGCTCTCCCCAGAGAACTGAAAGGGCTTGAATGATTCAGGGGAGTGGTGAGGTCTTGAGCAAATTCTGGAAAATTTAGAAGCTCCAAATAAAATCTTCACCTCCTGCTGTTTCCTCCTCTTCTATCCCCCAGGTGTTCTAGGGAGCTCAAAACACTTTTCAGAATCTGAAAGCATCCAGAAGACTAAATATATGCTAGACTCAAAGATACTCAAGCTGAAATGGGTCAGTAGAACTGAGAGACGCTCTGAAACAGGCCCAGGGTGATAGGACAGCACTAGCTAGAGGTGAATTATTCTGCCCTATCAGCACTCCACAGTTAAAAATTCTAGGGGTATACCTATACCTTGGCATACCAAACTCAATGGAGCAAAAACTCCACTTAAATTGTATGGCTGGAAGTGAGAAAATGCTATTATAAAATGTTTACATTGTACAGAAGGGAGAGCCTTTTCTCAAGGACATAGAAAAAATACATTATGAATTAAAACTTGTCTTTATAATTCATTATTATATTTAACCCTTACTCTGATTTCGTTCAGATAAGGCTTAAACTGTATAAAAAATATAAGAATATAACTTTACATCCTTGTTCACTGCTCACATTTGGAATGCAAATACTACAAGCTAAAAGTCAACTAACTGAACAAGTCAGAGGTTTGGCTCACACACCCCTTGTTTCAGGCCTAGTCACTGCCTTTGCTGACACCTGGCCACAGACAGGAGCATTAAACCTGAGCTCCCAGAATGACACCTTCAGGAAATTTGTCTTAGAGAAGGAGCCTGAGGCACAGGGAGTTAAGAAGCAGGATGCTACTACCTAGAAAGTGGTGGCACAAAAGCAAGAGGCCAGAAGGCCTGGCTGATGGTCAGCCAACCTGCCAGGTGCACTGGCTGACCCAGAGTCTGCCCTGGTCACTGAGGTGCTGTGCCCACACGGGAAAAAGCCAATGAGGAACCTGGACAGTGACTATGCAAAGTGCTTCCCACCCCCTCTGCGATGAAGGCTGGCTCTGACAAAAGAAGACATGGAAATGACAACATAGAAAATGTGATTGGAAGGTAATTCTGATTTTAGGAAGGGACAGTCCCTTGACATCACAAATATTGGGCAAGTAGATTTTACCTCTCTAGGACTTTGAGTTCCCCTTTCAGAGAGGATGGATTTACATGAGCTGAGGTACAATGTCTCTCAAAGCTGTGTTTCTCATGTTCCTAATCTTTGAGTCACAGCCTTCACATTAGAGCACAGGCCTTTGGTATCCATTCATTATGTAAATACCACAATAACCTGCACTCATGAAAATCCCAGACTGCATGAAGCCATGAGCAAACTAGCCATGGATTATGTGCTAGGTTGTGCGGGTTTCCAAATAAGCATCTATCATCTTTAAACAATCAATAGACTAGAAAATCAAACACTTTTCCCTAATTAAAAGTTGTGAGGTTAGCCCTGGCTGGTGTAGCTCAGTGGATTGAGTGTGATCCTGTGAACCAAAAGATCGTGGTTTGATTCCTAGTCAGGGCACATGCCTGGGTTGTAAGCCAGTTCCCAGCAGGGGACCCACAAGAGGCAAGTACATTGATATTTCTCTCCCTCTCTCCCTCCCTTCCCCTCTAAAGATAAATAAAAATAAAAATTTTTTAAAAAATTTGTGAGGCTGAAGCATTGCCTGGGACCCTGATGGGAACTGGCATTCACTCATATGAAGTTAAAAATTCCATAGGATTAGTCAACCCATAAGATGGCCCTTGATTAGTAGGGATGGCACCAGTAGGTCAGGGCCCCCCTCAGTCCTATGTATGAATAGATCTGAGGTCACCACCCAGCATGGTCAGCTTGGCAATGTGACTTTGTTGGGGCTCCCCTCCTTCCCTATTTCATAATCCTCAGGTTCCCACTCCTATTCTCTGAAGTCAGTTCTCCAAACAAACCATCTACACACATGCTCTTGTCTCAGCTCTGCTTTCTGATGGGACCTCAGAAGCAACAATATGGAGAACATTTGTCCAAGCACATAAGAAGCACTAAATAAACTTTATCTGTTATCTATTTTCTATGTGTCTGCTAGGTAGAGAGAAGATTTTGGATCTCTCTTCTCACCACTGCTAACTGCTTATCACCAGTTTCTCTGGTCTTTGTTATTGTCACTACATGGCAGCCAGAAAATAAGAAATGAAGCTGAAAGAGCCAAATGGCACAAGGCGGAGACCTGGAAATAGCTTCCACCAGGCAATTTCGGATCACCTCATTGTTAGGGATTTGGGGTTAACTAACAAACCACTTTTAAAATTTACATGTATGCTTGTGTGTTGTTATATATTTCAAAATTTAGAATATGCACATCAAAACCATGACTTCATGTATTGCTTCTGCTAATATTTTTAAATGACTTGACATATAAAAATAATTAATAGGACAAAAATTAGTATGCAGGTATAGCAAAAGTCATAAAGGAGATATGTGAAAAACTTAAGTCTGGGAAACACTAATAGATCAATGTTCTTTTTACAACCATAATGTTTTAGGTAAGTTGTGGAAATTTAGGAATTTTGTTATCAAGTATGTTATATATTTTCTTACCTACAGACACAGACTTGGTGTGCAATATTTATATTTTTTACTACATTGCTTTAACTTTTAGAAGAAGAAAATAAGATATTTTCTCATATTATACCCAAATAACATAGAACTTTCAAGGATTTTAATTATCCTGAAAACCTGAAATGATACAAACATGATCTGTGTGTTTGACATAACATGGGTAGGGATCTGTTCCCAGTTATGGAAAAACCTTTCAATTGTTTTATGTCCTGAATGGACAAACAACCCAGTTAAGAAATGGGAAAGGACCTAAACGGGCACTTCTCCAAGGAAGATATACAGAAGGCCCACAGACATATGAAAGGATGCTCAGCATCACTAGCCATCAGAGAGATGCAAATTAACACCACAATGAGATACCACTTCATACCAATGAGAACAGCCATCATAAACAAATCAACAAATCAGAAGTGCTGGCAAGGTTGTGGAGAAAAGAGAACCCTAGTGCACTGTCGGTGGGATTGCAGATTGG
>CM052542.1:85028217-85057810 GCA_028533065.1 Trachops cirrhosus | reverse complement strand
TTTTAAAGATTTTATTTATTTATCTTCAGAGGAGAAGGGAAGGAGAGAGGGAGAGAAATATCAATGTATGGTTGCTTCCTGTGCATTCCCTGCTGGGAACTGGCCTGCAACCCAGGCATGTGCCCTGACTGGGAATCGAACCGTGATCTCTTGGTTCACAGGCCCGCGCTTAATCCACTAAGCTACACCAGCCAGGGCTCAGTTGGTTCCCTTTTCATTTTGCTGATGCTTTCTTTAGCCATGCAGAAGCTTTTTAATTTGGTGAAATCCCATTTGTTTATTCTTTCCTTTATGTCCCTTGCTCTAGGGGACATATCAGTGAAAATATTGCTACATAGAATATCTGAAATTTTACTGCCTATGTTCTCCTCTAGGACTTTTATGGTGTCATAATTTATACTTAAGTCTTTCATCCATCTTGAGTTTATTTTTCTGTATGGTGTAAGTTGGTCATCAAGTTTCATTTTCTGCATGTAGCTGTCCAGATCTTCCAATACCATTTGTTGAAGAGGCTATTTTTACTCCATTTTATGCTCTCATCCCTTTTGTCAAATATTAATTGACCATGGAGACTTGGGTTTATCTCTGGGCTCTCTGTTCTGTTCCATTGATCTATGTGTCTGTTCTTATGCCAGTACCAGACTGTTTTGATTACAATGGACTTGTGATATAGTTTGATATCAGGTATTGTGATCCCTCTTACATTGTTCTTCTCTCTCAAAATTGCTGAGGCTATTCAGGGTCATTTATCGTTCCATATAAATTTTTGAAACATTTATTCTATATCTGTGAAATATGTCATTGGTATTTTAATAAGGACTGTGTTAAATCTATAAATTGCTTTGAGTAGTGTGGACATTTTAATGATATTAATTCTTTTAATCCACGAACATGGTACATACTTCCATTTATTTGTGTCTTCCTTAATTTCTTTTTCAGTGTTGTGTAGTTTTCTGAGTATAGGTCTTTTCCTCCTTGGTTGGGTATATTCCTAAGCACTTTACTTTTCTTATTGCCATGGCAAATGGGATTTTTTCCTGATTTCTGTTTCTGATATATCATTGGTGTGTAAAAATATCCCGCTGTTTGGCTAAATTCAGCTATTAAGGAGAGTAGTATTTTGGTGGAGTCTGTAGGATTTTCTATGTACACTATCATGTCATCTGCAAACAATGACAGTTTTACTTCCTCCTTTTCAATTTGGATGCCTTTTATTTCTTTTTGCTGTCTGATCGCTGTGGCTAGAATTTCCAATACTATGTTGAACAGAAGCAGGAAAAGGTGACAGCCTTGTCTTGTTCCTGATCTTAGTAGGAAAGCTTTTAGTTTTTGCCTGTTGAGTATGATGTTGGCTATACGTTTCTTGTATATGGCCTTTATTATTTTGAAGTATTCTCCTCTACTCCCACTTGCTGAGTGTTTTTATCATAAACGGGTGCTGTACCTTATCAAATGCTTTTTCTGCATCTGTTGATATGATCATGTGATTTTTGTCTTTCCTTTTGTTTATGTTTATTGATTTATGAATATTATACAATCCTTGCATCCCTGGGATGAATCCCACTTGATTATGGTGTATAATCTTTTTAATGTATTGCTAGATGCAGTTTGCCAACATTTTGTTGAGGATTTTAGCATCCATGTTCATCAGCACTATAGGCCTATAGTTTTCTTTCTTTGTTGTGTCTTTATCTGGTTTTGCTTTCAGGATGATACTGGGCTCATAAAAAGGGTTTGGGAGTCCTCTCTCTTCTTGGACTTTTTGGAATAGTTTGAGAAGAATAAGGGTTAGCTACTTCTTAAATGTTTTGTAAAATTATCCTGTGAAATTATCTGGTCCAGGGCTTTTGAGTGCCAGTAGTGTTTTGATTACTGCTTTGATTTCACCAGCTGTTATTGGTATGTTCAGGCTTTCTGCTGCTTCTTGTTTTGGAAGATTGTTCAGTTTTGGAAGATTACTTTTTTTAGAAATTTGTCTGTTTCACCCAGATTTTCATTTCTTGGCATATAATTTTTCATAGTAATTTCTTACAGTCCTTTGTATTTCTGTAGTATCAGTTGTAGTCTCTCCTCTTTCATTTCTGATTTTATTTATTTGGGTCTTCTCTCTTTTTTTCTTGATGAGTGTGGTGAAAGCCTTGCCAATTTTGTTTATCTCTTCAAAGAACCAGCTCCTGGATTTAGTGATCCTTTGAATTGTTCTTTTAATTTCTGTATCATTTAATTCTGCTCTGATCCTTCTACTGATTATTAATAATTCTGATTATTTCCTTCCTTCTACTCTCCCTGTGCTTTGTTTGTTGTTGTTCCTCCAGTTTGTATAGCTGTAGCATTAAACCATTTATTTGAAATGTTTCTGTCATTTTAGGTAGGCCTGTATGGCTACGAAATTCCCTCTCAGGACTGCCTCTGCTGTTTCCCACAGGTTTTGGACTGTTCTGTGCTCATTTTCATTCATTTCCAGAAAACTTTTGATTTCTTCTTTGACCTCATACTGAATCCATTCATTGTTTAATAGCATGCTCCCATTCATTATTTAATTCATGTTCAATCTCCATGAATTTGGTTGGTTTCCAGTTCAAGTCATTGTGGTCCAAGAAAACACTTGATATGATTTCAATTTTTTAATTTTTGGAGGTTTGTTTTGTGTCCTATCATATGGTCTACCTTTGAAAATATTCCATGTGCATTTTAATAAGTGCATATTTTGCTTCTTTGGGATGAAAGGTTCTATATATATATCCATTAAGTCTATTTGATATAAGGCATTGTTCAATGCCACAATATCATTGTTAATATTTTGTTTGGAAGATCTATCCATTGTTGACGGTGGAATGTTAAAATCCCCTTCTATGATTGTGTTGCTGTCTATATCCTTTTTGAAGTCTTCCAAGATTTTCCTTATATATTTCAGTGCTCCTATGTTGTGTGCATATGTTCACAATGTTTATGTCTTCTTGGTGGATTCTTCCCTTGAGTATTAATTAGGAAGTGTCCTCTGTGTCTCTTTTCATGACTTTTGTTTTGAAGTCTATCTTGTCTGATATAAGTATTGCTACTCTGGCTTTTTTTTCTGCCTATTTGTTTGGAATATTTTTTCCAGCCCTTCACTTTCAGTCTGTGTAGGTCTTTTGTTCTGAGGTGGGTCTCTTGTAAGCAACATATGTGCAGCTCATGTTTTCTTATCCATTCCGCTATCCTACATCTTTTGATTGGAGCATTTAATCTATTTACATTTAAGGCTTGATTGATAGGTGCTTATTCATTTTTCCCCTTTATACCAGTGTTCCTCTCTCACTCACCCCTTTTCTTCATCTCTTAAAGATAATACCTTTAGCATATCTTGCAATGCTGGTTTGTTGCAGGTATATTCTTTTACCCTTCTTTTGTCTGGGAAACTCCTTATTTTGCCTTCCATTTTAATTGAGAGCCTCACTGGGTAGAGTAGTCTTGGTTGCAGGCCTTTGCTTTTCATTACTTGGAATATTTCTTTCCATTCCCTTCTTGTTTGTAGTGTTTCTGTTGAGAAATCCGTTGCTAACCTTATTGGAGCTCCCCTGTTTGTTACCATCTGTTTCTCCCTTGCTGCTTTTAAGATTCTTTGTCTTTGAGTTTTGCCACTTTAATTATAATGTGTCTTGCAGTGGGCCTCTTAGGGTTGAGTCCCATCTTGATTGGGACTCTCTGAGCTTCTTGGACTTGCATGACATTTTTCTCTTGTCAAGTTAGGGAAGTTTTCTGTCATTATTTTTTCAACAGGTTTTCTATCCCTTGTTCCTTTTCTTCTCCTTCTGGTATTCCTATGATTCAAATGTTGTTGCATTCCATGTTGTCCTGAAGTTCCCTTTGGCTATCCTCATACTTTTTAAGTCTTTTTTTCATGTTGTTGCTCTACCTGGGTATTTCTTTCCACCTTGTCTTCCAGCTCACTCATTTGGTCCTCTGCTTCATCCAGGCTGCTTGTGATTCATTCTAGTGTATTTTTTTTTGTTTTAGATATTGTATTCTTCATTTCTTCCTAGTTCTTGTTTATACTTTCTATTTCCTTTTTTATGCTGTTGTACTTGTCACTCAGTTCTTTGTAGTTTGTCTGTGAGTTCCTTGAGCACCCTTATAACTAGTCTTTGGAATTCTAGTTCTGATAGTTTGCTTGCCCTCATTGCATTTAGCTCTTTTACTGGGGATTCTTCCATTCCTTTTGATTAGGAGTTCTTTCTTTGTCTCCCCACTTTAGGTGACTCTTTTTTTGTTTGTTTATGCATTTCCAGATGCTCTGCTTTGCCAGCTGTCTTTGTAGTGTGAACTTCTATGGTAGAGGTTCTGTGGGACTCAGTGGCACAGTCTCTTTGGTCTCCTTGTCTGTATACTCTAGGGTTGCCCTTTCTCCTGTTTGTGTAGGCTCTCTTGTTGTACTTGGGCTTTACCTATTGGTAGATTTTTTGTTGGTGGGTTCTCCCCTTGAGCGGGCTTACTGGTAGTCACAACTCCCACCATATCTTGTATGCCACTGCACAGGTATTGGTTTACAAAGCAGTATTACCAAACAACCAAACCTATGCCAGCAAAAAGAACCCCCTACCACATTAGCAACCTCCACCACAATTGAACTAAGATTAATAAAGGTGATGAGAGATTGTGGCTATTATAAGATATGACAAAGGGAATATGAAATGACTAAAAGAGGGGGAAAAGTTATTGCATGGTAAAATGGAGGAGAATTAATGAGTTGGGATAGAATTGAGGTTGAAAGGGAAAGAACAAAATTTAACACATAAGTAAAACACAAAAGGACAATGGGAACAATAGGATAGGAAAAGGGATGAGTATACTATGAGGTTTGAAGTAAAATTGAAAAGATATTGGACCAATGGGAGCAAAATTTCAGTAAAACCATAGCAGGGTTGATAGCAGTGGCATCTAAATGAGGCTTTATAAAAGTGGAATGGGAATAAGAATATTGTAGAAATTGTAGAAAAGCAAAAAGTGAATATGAGATAGCTACAGTAAAGAAAAATGATTTTGAGGGGATGAAGGAAGTAAACTAATAAGAATAAAGAGTAAAGCCCAGGTTGAGAGAGGGTTAAAAAATGAGAAAGAAAGAGAGAAAACAATGAAATAAAATTCCTCATTCAACTGCTCAGAGACAGGGGGAAGGTGAAATGGAGTAAGACAGAGGGAGAGCATTCTATTGGATTTAAAGTACAAACAAATAATGAACAATTAGGAGTTCCTTTGGAGATGTACAGTGATAACCATGGTATTTCACCCAACTAGCCACTGTTTATAAAGGGTGGAAAAGAAATAAGACTCTTGTAACAGGGAAAAAAGAATGTGAGCTGACTTAAGAAAGAAGAGAGCTTATGCGAGGTTAGATGGAGGAGAAATAGTGATAGTAATGGATAGAAACTTGGCATAGTGTGAGAGAAAATAAAGTTTACACCAACAATAATAAAGCTCAGGAAGATGTCGAAATGGATTAAGGTCAGGTAAGGGTACTGTGTGGGATTTGGAATAACAATAATATGATAAGAAATATATAATCTGAATAAAAAGGATAAAAAGTAGAAGACCAAGAGTAGTGAGTTATTTGGAATATGAGTGAAGTGAAAGAAGAAAAATTAAAATGCCATATGAAAGAGAGAATAAAAAAAAACAAGACAGACAAGAAACTAAACAAACAGAAAGAAGAAAGAAATAAAAAGAGCATGCAAGTTCTGATGAAGACCAAAGTGAAATTTGTCTCAACTGTTGGTTTTCACCTTCTGACTTCTTTCTGGATCTGTTTGTGGTTTTCTCTCAGCTTTAGGTCTTACTGTCTTGCTCTTAAAAAAAAAAAAAAAAGCCTCCTGCTGATTGTTAAGCCTGCCCAGCTGGTTTTGCAGATCTTCCTGGTACCTGCAGGCAATTGGGTTCTGCAAGGATGAGGGTTCAATGTGGACTACAACAATCACAGGTGCCCAGTTTCCAGTGAACACTCCCAGAGCACTGTGCTGCACATACACTGTCCACTCTGTGCAGTTGCTCCAGGCTGGCCCCAATAAGCCACCTCCCTTTGCACCCCTTTAATCAATCCATGAGGTGTCCTGAATAGGAGCAAATCACTGCCACACCACTCCCTCTTTGTTGGCCTGCCACTGTGCACTGGTCTCTGCACAGTGCACTTTAGTTCCCCTCTTGAAAAAAGCCTTTGTGTGTGCCACTGCCGCTCTAAGCCACCCCCCAACTTTTCATATACTCCAACTCTCTGGCAAGTCCAGAGTCTATCTAGGTCACAGCCAGTCACAGCCCACCTCCTCTCCCAGCTCCAGGTGCCACCAGAATCCCACAATTTTTCTGGCACTATCCCAGCCAACAACTGCCATCCCAGCCTGGATATGTCACTGGTTATGTGTGTGCTTGTTGCCTTTTTTATGCCCTGCAATGCCCCACCCCCACCCCAGGGACTTTATGCTTCCAGGTCTCCCCGGTGCAGGTCTGAGACTTCCCCACCCTGCAAGGGGTAGGAGCCACTAGGCTGCTATCACTGACCCAGCTCTCCTCCAATGTCTCCGGCAGCCCCAGTCTCTGGCGCCAGACCCTGGGACCTTCCCTGTTGACCTAATGAACCTCCTTACCACCCATTTTGAAGCATCCCCTGCACACTTTGGCTTCCAAATTTCATATCAGCTAAGATTCTGTTGCCTGTTCACTTTGTTTTTCAGAAGATCAGCTAAGTGCCCTAATTCAGTGCACAAGCAAGTGGGCTCAAGTCCCACCTACTTCACCACCATCTTCTCTCCTCAGGGACTCTTCACTTAACACCTAACCTATAGTCTTTGTGAATGCCACTGATGGTAAAATTTCATAGCAGTTAGTCAGGAAAGGCCAAGGGCTACTAAAAACACCAACTGCAATCAAAATAGGCAGATCCCAGTTTTTCTCCAACCCATTCTATCCTATTCATATCCTGTTATTAAGTGTTTTCTTTTGATTGCTCTTTGGAGCATTCATACAAGGTGTTTAAACATTCCAGAGGCTATGAAGTCCTGCCTCTGTTAGGGTCATCCTCAGTTTCTACTCCCACAGCTTTTCCTCAACTCTCCTGATTAGGACCATGCCTTTTGGATGGAGGATAAGTGACTAGAGGTATACTGGAAGGTGGGAGAAGGTACACAGAACGAGGAGGTAAACATAGATAATCTTGGGCATAAAATGTAGGGAAATGTATAGCAAAAGGGGAAAGGCAGAGAAGCAGACAGAACCTAATGGGAGAATGGAACTCTGGCTGCCCCAAAAAATCATCTGGCTCTTTCGTCTTTCATTAAGCAAATAATGTGTGTGTGTATGTGTTTGTGTTAAACAGTAAATTAGATCCAAGGAAAATGCAGAAAGGAGGCTATTCAAATAGGAAATAAAGAAGTAATGGAAGAAGAAATCCTGAATTTGATTGTATAAAAGCAATACTAATTATTAGTTTTGAGTCATTTTTCATTCATGAATTCATGGTATATACACAGTAACTATTAAACTCATCACTCATATGTTGAAGATTAATTTAGGTTTTACTTGATTTCAACAGCATATTATGTATGTGTAGATCTAGTTTGTTATGGCATATCTGCTAAAAACTTACAATTCTACACTGTTTAGGTAATTTTGAATACTCTTTAAATATAATAGAAAGAAAAAATTCAGTACAAAACAGGATAAAAAGGAATGTAAAAAAATAAAATGAACAAATGTGCTAGAAAAGTAGAATATGGAGTATTTGATAAATCCAGTGGAGGAAAAATAAATGAAATAGAAAAACCTGGTTAAGAGCAGGAAAAGAAAAAGGATCTGAGCTTTACAAACCATGTTAACAAATACAAGTTGTTAAATTTACAGGTAAGTTGCCCTGCTGGGACTGGAGATTAAAGATTTTTCTAGAAAGAACTGTACTTCAAGCCTTCAAAACATAGCTTCCACATCACATAGTGTCTAAAAGGCAGAGCAAATTCTTTCCAGTGCACCAAAGAGAAGGTTTTTACTATAATTATCAGTGCTAATCTTCTCAAAGAGAGATGAGATGAAAAAGGTGAATACCTGGAGAAAATTATGGCAAGTGTTTTTTTAATAATCCCTGGAGAGAAAAGAGTATAATTTACTGTGTCCCCAAAAGAAGATGGGGACACAGTCTAGCTCTGTCTACATACTCAACGACATCTGAGCTGCTGGAGTGCCCTACTCCACCCACCCACTGCCAAAGCCTGCTGGCTACCCTGGCACCCACTGACTAGGCAAACAAGAGCCTCCAGCACAAGGCCTTGGCAGCGATGGAAAGGAGGAGAGGTCTCTGCCTCACCTTCGTGTGCCCATATATCCTCCACAAGGCAAGAAAGAGACAGAAAAATTTATTGCTGACATCTCTGGGCCCTTCACCATTTACAAAAACCAAACTGAATGGGATGTATGGAGCTACTAGCGATTTCTTCCCACCTTCCACCCACATTAACTGAAGATCCAAAGCCAGAAGGCCCAGGTTACATAGAGAACATCCAACTAACTGTGAAGGATGTTCTTCAAGGGTTTATGAGGAGCAACATTCTCAGTCTTTGCTTCAAAAATATCCTAAAATATTTGATGACCAAATCATTTGATTTCTAATATTTGAGAATAGTTCACCACAAAACGATGCTTCCTTAAAATGTTCGCATTTCAGCTTAGCACCATCTCACTCTTTAAAGAAGTTGTCTACTTATAAAAATTATATCAGAATCTGGAGAAAACAGTACTGGAAAAAGGATAAAATTCATATTAACTATTAAGATAGTTTGTCATTTCAAAGTTATCCAGGAAGAATATTTTGTCTTCTCTGCCCAGCAGAAATTAACAACCAGAGAAAGAAAGTCTTCTGTTTGTTTGTACTATAACAGCCGTAATGAGGAAATCCTTCATAGCTGACTGAAACTTTGCCTGTGGAAATTTCTTCTTGGTGTATACATCTTGAACAAGACATTAACTCATAGGGAAAGTGGAGAACTAAAAAAGCCTAAGTTTTGATCTCACTCATTTCTTCTTTCCAGTATATCCTCTGCCTTATATTCCTAGTAGCTCATTCATTCTATTGTTCGTTAGAAATGCCCTTTGTATCTGAATAGTAACGACTAAAAAAGATCTTTCCCAAACCAGCTTAATAAGAATTAGTTGCTCTGATTAATAAAATATCGACTCTTAGACCTCAATAAGAAGGGAGATTTCACTTAAATAAATCTGTTCTTTCCACAAACATTTTTTTTATTGCCTATTATGTGCCAGTTACTGGGAAAGCAACTGAAAATGCAAGGGCAAGAGACATGAGGTCCTGACCTTGAGGAGTGATACTAGAGAAAGGTGACAAGCACATTCAAAACAATTGCTTGTGCTAGAATAAAGGCATAGGCAAAGTGCTGTGAGGCCCATGCGAGGCCAGGAACTGCCTGTGTATGGATCTATGAGGGCAAACTCACTAAGCGAAGATAGGGGAGGGGATTGTTGCTGGCTAACATTTATTAAGTGCTTACCATGGTGGCAGATGTTATTCTAAGTGCTTTTTATACATTATCACACTTAATTTTCACAACTGTCATCCCATTATCCAGATGAGGCAGCCCCTTGGTTGAAGCCCCTTGCCAAAGATCAAGCAGCCACAATCAGCACCCTTGTGCTGCACAAAGGAGGACATGGGCATGCCATCAGGCAAGGCGTGCTTATCACTGTCTCTGACCACCACCTCAACAACTCTACCTTCTACCCTGTGAGGAGGTTAAGGTCTTACAGAGATTTGAAACTTCTTCAGAGCAGTTATACCCCTAGTGGTGGTTCTCAGAATTTCATGCCCAAATCCACCCTTTTAAATGATCCTTAAGAAATGGGTTTCCATAAATTTGTTTTCATAACTTTGAAGCCACTAAGTACAATGTAACCTTCAGGTAGAGATGCCTATTCAAAGACATTCTAAGTACTTACCAAACTCAATTGCATAATTTACAATGCATAATCCTTAGTGAAACAAAATTAAAGCTTGCCTATTTATAAATGTCCCCTAATTCTACACTCAAGTGACAAAGTAGAATTTGAAAAGGGTCTGATCAATGACTATCTTTACTGATGTATGTAAGAAAAGATAAGGCAAAATTAATACTTTTCAGGAGACGAAATTAGCACACAATTACCTCATTATTTCCAGATCCTGAATCCTGTTCACTAGAACTTTCTTCCAGAAAACATTTCATCTTCTCATCCTTGTCCTTGCACTGGAAGAAGGCCATTTTCTCCAGGTGGTTACTGTTGTAGCATGTGGTGATTTCTTCCAGCCTCTTCACTTCTAGTATCTTGGTGGAGAGTTCAATTAAGTTACTGTCTGGAGTGTGGTTTTCATCTCCCTCTGTCCCTGATTTGTAAATCAAGACGCAGTTATGACTTTTGATTACATCTTCCTCTGGACTGTAAGGAAAGGAAACAAAGTTCTCATCACTCACATATTTGACTTTTGGGAAAATGACCAGTGAAAATATTGAAGTCTCTTCTGTTTAAAATAGAGACAGGATCCAAAAACAAGAAGAGAAATGTTAATATTAATATTGAGTTTGAAATGATAAAACTTTTAAAAAAAGGTTTTTTCCATACATGTTCCTACAAAAGCAAATAGTAAGAAGCAACCGTAAGCTTTACCAGGTAACAATATTTCCTCATTGCATAAAATAATAATAATAATAATATTTATATCAAGGGGCCAGTTTAAATACAGAATATAAAGTTTCTTTGTATTTAATTAGGATTGAAGATTTTGCTTCTCTCATCCCCAGTAGGAAGGGCTTCCTGTATAAAGGGTCTCACACGCTTCCCCTGGGAATTTTGCCCTCCTCTGGGGAAAGGTCTCTACCAAATTAGTAATTTCCAGAGCCCTTTTCTGCCTACACTTTAAAATGTTTGGTGTTTATTTTTTTTAAAAGAAATTTGTTTCCTTACAGCCCTCTCACATAGATAAGATACCCAGATACTTTTCTTTTCATCTTCATTAACAGCTCAGTACCATGGAGTTAAAATCCTTGTGCTTGCCTTGAAATACTTGCCTTACAAATTAGGTAATACACATAATACTGCTTTGATACTGGAGATCTACATGCATGTATGCATGCATGTATTGACACATCCCTTGATTATGGTGGGGCGGTGATTCGAATTCCTGAAAGCTTCCCACCACCAACTTCTGGGGCCCTCTGCTGGAGATTTTCTGAAAATGTCTTCTTCCAGCTTTTGTCAATTTGAAATAATCTGTGATTATCTCCACAAAATTTCATCTTTCATTTTCTCAACTCATATAGTAAAATGATACCTTGAGGTTCAAATTATTTAAGATTCAGTGATCTACAAAATTCAGCTTAGCCACATGAAGATCTTACACCCAAGCACACTAAAATGTAAATAGTATCAACCAGAACTCTATAAGACACATTATAGACCACTATTAGAATTCTTTCAAATTGCCCTGGAAAAAATTCATTATTAAAGTGAGGACAGGAATGCATGACTATTCCTAAAGCAAATTACAACTAAAATATAACATGTAATTGCAAATGGTACTCAAGTTGAATCAGAAACCCACAAAAAGTAACATATTAAAACAAAAGCTTAGGTCCAACATACAAAAATTTTAGGAAAAATTAAATGTTAAACCCTACCTGGAGTCTGGTACAACTTGTTATTTAAGGCAACGTGGAGAAAAAGAGAAGACATTTGAGAGGTTACAACAGTTTTTAAAAAAAATAGAGTAATTACCATTTATAGGAGGACATCCTATAATTTTTACCACTCCAAGTGTAGAGTATAAGTTCCAACAGATAAAGGGAAGTTTTTCAGAGTTCAAAATAACTACACAATTGTATGGCGTAAGTCTTCACTGTCAGTCAGTATAACTCTTCTGAAAAGACAAGTCTCCATTATGAAAAGGAGTATCCTCTCTCTCAAATGCCACTTTAAGCCCCTGTTTAAACTAATATGGTCCTTGATCTCATGTTGCTCAGCTGTTGCCTTCTTAGTCAGATGGGGAAGAATATTAATTTTAGACACCAGGCTTTTCAAGGCCAGTGGCTCCATTTCAGAGGTCAGGTAAGGAAAGGACAGACTGGGAGCGGTGGATGAAATATCACCTTCACCTTTTCCTCTCATCAGTGTGTCAACACTCTCAGAATTATAAAACTGCATTTGTCTTTGGAGATCATATGTCCAGATATGCGGCCCCTTTCACACTCAACGATCATGTAACTGCTCATTCCCAGACAGGAGGATCCTGGGTGATGGAACCCCACAACCACCTTTGCTTACCCATCTCACACTTTAACATGAATATGAGAGATCCTCTGAAAGCACTTAGCAAGTTTTAATTTTTTAATCCTTAAAATAATTTGCAGTATCTCCAACTGTTTATAGCCCTAGGGAAAGATAGAAGGCACAGGCATCTAGGGAGTTACAAAAACAGGAACAAATTTTCATAAACTCTCCTTACAGGCAACACTGCGCCTTTCCCCCTATTTTTCCATCACAGGCCAAGAAAAGACAATCTGAGCAAATAACTCACCTGCCTGATTCTAACAGTAGCACATTCCTAGCTTTATGTAAGAGGCATAAATCCTGGATTGCTTAGAACATAGAACTACTAATACAGACAATCATACAATGCTTCAAGGCCTGGATGATTTTCCCCTTTTTTTCAGGGGGGGACGTTTGCTGATTCCTCCACCCTCACTCTAACAGCATTCTCTAGTGCTCTCTTGATTTTCAAAAAAAAATTATTTTTAATTCAAATCAATGACGTATTCTATATAAAATAAAATACACACTCCCACTTGGATAGCATATAAAGAATTATGGCAAACTCTTTAAAAACCAGAACTTCTGGTATTTTTCTAGAATTAGAAAACTTTGTTCTTCAGGAAGAATAAGCAAAATTGTATATTTGTTAGAGATAAATTATTTGACAAAATTATTATGAAAAGACTGAGCTGACTTCAGGTTACCAATTTTTCTTGGCATAATAAAGTGTGAAATAGTGCTGATACGTTGAAAGATCTCTCTGCAGAGAGAATACAATGTGTATGGCCTTCTGCTGAGACCATCAAAACAACAAATCAGACTTTCCATCCCTTCAGCTTCAGCAAACCAGCCACAAGTTTTAGTGAGCAAGAAACCAGCAGAATACATTCATTTGTGTTTTTTCTTAATTTGTTAAAAATGTTAGAGTATTTTTTAATCTACAAAGAGGTGAAAAGTGATAAAATAGTAGTTTCCCTATGCCCATGCCCAGATTTCCCTATTTTTGAAAACTTCCATTGATACTGTCATAATTAATGAAACAATGCTGATACTTTATTAACCTAGTTTATTCAGATTTTACATGTTTCTCTAATGTCCATTTTCTGTTTCAGAATCCTATCCAGTATTTCATATTCTACTTGAAACCAATAGGATTTGTGATGGATTGGATATGGGGTGTGAAAGAAATATAGTAGAACAGGATGGCCTTCCAAATTTTTTCCTGAGCACTTCAACGAGAGAGTTGACATTAACTGAGATGAAAAAGGCCATGGGAGGATCAGTTTGCGGGGGGCGGGGGGGGTTGGGAAGGTCAGGAGCTCCGTTTTTGATGTGTCCAGTAGACATTTAGGTTGAATAGGTTGTAGAGAGAAACCTGGACTTTGGGGTTCCAGGTTGGAGATATAAACTTGGGAGTCTTCACATATACAGTATGTACATACTTCCACATACAGTATGTACTCAATAAATATTTGTTCATTAATTACTAAAGAAAAGACTTTTAATTATGTCTATTTTTCCTAAAAAAGAAGAATCAGCTAAAAGAATCCATACTACTTAGTACTTATCTTCTAAAATTAGATAACAGTCATCCATTTCTGCTATTTCATACTATTTCTAGCTTCTGATGGAACAGAGGACAGCAACCTGGTACAATTCTTGACCACCAGAAAATCAAACAATCAGCTAATGCATGCATATCCACCTGGCTTCCAGCACCCAAAGTCCAAAAAATAATGGGAATATCTTAAAGATGCTCTTATGCTTGGAAATATTCCCAGTGAGACTAAGAGCAGACCCAGTGATACTCTTTGCAGTTTCCATTGACATTTTGGAATTACAGGTCTTAAAAAAATGGGAATAAATTGGGAATACAGTATTCTACAAAACCATAGAAATTGGGATGCTTTTCAAAGGACATTTCAATTAATTCTCCAGAGTTTATGCTGTTAAAGGAGCAACATAAAATTATTCATTGCCAATGACTCTATACTGTTGACATTCAAACCAGGTTGGATAATACTAATTATCCAGGTTGTTTATACTTGTACATGGCATTGTGAATGTTTCCAGAAGAAGGCCTCACAAATGCTAAAATGAAAATGAAAAATATATCCTGTTAGCCACAAAACTATTGAATTTTCTTCCTTTCAAAAATTACCACTGAGAATGACCCATATAAATGAAAACAGAAAAATTGAACTTCATTGAAATTCAAAAATATTTTCTTTTTAAAAGACACCATAAGAAAATGAAAAGACAAGTTATAGACTTGGAAAAACACTGTGAGATCACATATTTAATAAAGGACTTATTCTGAATATACAATAAACTCTTACAAATCAACAATATGATGACAACCTAATTTTAAAAAGGGGCAGAATATTTGAAAAACATCTCATCAAAGAAGATATACAAATGCATTGATTAATAAGCATATGGAAAAATGCCCCAAATCAGTCATTAGGGAGATGCAAATTAAAATTACAATCAAATAGCATTTTAAACCTACTTGAAATTCTATAATAAAAAAGACAGACAGCCCTGGCTGCTGTGGTTCAGTGGACTGAGTGCCAGCCTGCAAACCAAAGAGTAGCCGGTTCAATTCTCAGTCAGGGCACATGCCTGGGTTGAGGTCCAGGTCCCCAGTAGGGGCACATGAAAGACAACCACACATTGACATTTCTCTCATTCTTTCTTTCCTCCTTCCCCTCTCTAAAAATAAAGAATTAAATCTTTAAAAAAAAAAGACAGAGAAAAGCAAATGTTGGCAAGGATATGGAGTAACTGAAACCCTTCTCTTGTCTTCATTGGTGTAAAATGTACAGTGGGCCAACTGTTTTGAAAAACAGTTTGGCAGTTTCTTAAAAAGTTATTCCCCAAATAGCCTAACAGTTCTTCTCCTAGGTATCTACCCAAGAGAAATGAATTCATATAAACACACAAAGCTTTGCACACGAATGTTCACAGTAGCATTATTCACGATAGTCCAAAACTGGAAATAACCCAAGTGTCCATCAGTTGGTTTGGTGAATAGAAAAAGATAATATGTGATATATCCATTCAAATGGCATACTGCTCAACAATAAGAAATGATGAAGTACTGACCCCTCTACAACTTGGATAAATAGAAACATTATGCTAAGTGAAAAAATACCTGATACAAAGACCACATCGTAAGGTTCCATTTGTATGAAATGCCCAAGAAAAACAACTCTATAGACATGGAAAGTAGATTAGTGGTTGCAGGGGGCTGAGAGTAGGAACAGGAACTAACTGTAAACAAAATCTTATTGGGGTTATGGAAATGTTCAAGAACTGTGCTGTGGTGATGATTATACAATTCATTACATTGCCTAAAACATTGATAAACTGAACATTAAGATAGGTGAATTTTAAAATGTGTAAATTATACTTCAATGAAGTAATTAGGAAAATAGAAAACCTAATTCCAGTAATAAAAAGTATGTATGTTTTAAAAAGAAGAAGAAAAAAGCACTACTGAACAATTTGTGGCCTGCTATTTCAGGTGACCAAGGCTAGAATCCAAGAGCATATAAATTATAACCCACACCTGTTGGGTCACCTGGAGCCGAAACAAAGAGGAAATGGTGAGTGGGAAAGAGTTAAGACCCTCACTCTTTTCTTCTTCTGGTATGAATACCACATAATATGTAATGCTATAATTAATGGCAAAATTAATGGTAATTTAAAACTAGCTTCTATCTCTTAGTTTCTACTGAGAGATATAATACTTTGAGCAGAGAGGATGATGTTGTTACAGAATACCAAGACATGTTCACAACCCAATTTGACATTAGACCCTTAAAATGTCCAAGTGCCAGTGAGCAGCTAAATTTTGTATAATTAAAAATGAAAATAAAATAGGAGGGTTTAAAAAACTAGATAAAAGTATAGATGTAGCCATTTAAAAATTCAGTCCTTCATAAATATTAAATATTTTAATTAATTACTCCTATAATGATTGCACAATTTTTTCCATCTATTATATCCTCTTTTACTTTCTTATAAAATGTAAATACATGTCACTGAGTCAATATACTCTTTAGAAAACAGCACATGTGATAATCAATGGTAATGAAGCACATTGCACAAATACTATTCATAAATTCATAAGTTTCCAAAACTTGTATGACTTTTTGTTTCTGACCTATTTTTTAAAGAAATTAAAACAACAGAGAATTTGCAAGAACAGTACAATGAATATCTGTACACCCTTCGTATAGATTCACCAAATGTTAATGTTATCCATATTTGCTGTCTCTCTTATAATGAGTTACAGATCTCATGAAACTTTATTTCTAAATACATTAGCATATGTCTCCTAAGAACAAAGACACTATCCCACATAACAGGATCTAATCAACAAATCACATAGTACATTTTGTTGTCATGTCTCTTTATTCTCCTTTTATCTATTCAGGGAACGATCACCCAGGCTATTTTTTTTAACCCTTCATGACAGTTTTGGAGACTCTTCATAAACTGTCTCTCAATTTGAATTGCATGATTGTTTTTTATGTTTGGATCCAGGTAAACCGCTAGACATGAAAACTACAAGTGATATTGTATCTTTCTCAGAATGTCACAATAGGTGGTACATGACATATGTGTCGTGATGAGTCATGTTAAATTGGGAGATCTGATTAAGGTGGTATTTGCCAGAGATCTCCAATGTAAAGTTACCCTTTTGCTTTTTGTAATTAATAAGTAACCTGTGAGAATTTATTAGTATCCTGGTCCCCAGCAATCTATCACTCTATGATTTTAGTATCTGTTCTTGCCTAAATAATTACCACAGTGATTGACAAATGTTGATTTTTCTAATTCTATTATTTCTCCTACATGTATTAATTGATATTTTTCTATACAGAAAAGCTTTTTATCCCCATTCTGATCTCCTTCTCATTTTAGTATCAGTATGAACTCATGGATTTTTAAAAATAAATATACGTTCCCTTTTGTATTCATTTTGATGCTCAAATTGTTCCATATTTGGTCAACACAAGCGTCTTTAAATTAGCTCCTATGTACTTTTGATATGTTATTACTATTTTTTGAGTACTTCCTTACTTTCTGGTATAACAAGATGCTTAAAGTTCACCTTGTACTCTTTTTACCCTATTTCTAGAATCTATTATTTCTTAAAGGAGCCCTGGTTCCTTTTAGGGAAGAAAGATATTTAGAAATCAAGATGAGGGCAATTGGAGTGCTCTTTACTGCTGGGATATCATTGCTTCTAGTCCTTTCAGTGGACAGAGCTAGGAAATATATATGAGGTCTATCCAGAAAAAGTCCAGCCATTGTTAATAAGATGAGAACAGTTTGTCCAGCATCAATGTAATCTGGTAGCCAAGGAGAGTGGACTGGAATGCACGTGTGTGAACAATGGTAACTACACTGTACTAGTCAGTGGGGGTGGAAGATGCCACTGAGTGAGGATGTGTACTGTGTGGCCATCACATTCAAAATGACTGAGAGTAGAGCAACAAATCTGCATCAAATTTTGCTTTAAGCTCGAACATTCCTCTGTGGAAACTATTCAGATGATTCAGAAGGCTACAGCTATGAGCAACTGGCAATTGGCAACTTCATCACAACAACACACCCACTCATGCATCACGTCTTATGCAGTTTTTCTGAGAAACGTCAAATCACTCAAGTGACTCAGTTCCCCTATAGCCCAGATTTGGCACTCTGTGACTTATGGCTTTTCCCAAAACTAAAATCACATTGGAAAGGGAAGAGATTTCAAACTATCAATGAGATTCAGGAAAATACAATGGGGCAGCTGATGGCAATATAGAGAACTGTGTGAGGTCCCAAGGTGCCTACTTTGAAGGGGACTGAGACATCATTGTCCACATACAAAGTTTCTTGTATCTTGTATCTTCTTCAATAAATGTCTTTATTTTTCATAGCAGATGGCTGGATACTTTCTGGACAGACTTCATATATTTTTAAATCATGGGTTCATACTGATATATTTCTAACTCCAACCCAACACCATAGGAACTTTTTGCCTTTTTCCCCCATTTCATGTTCATTTCTCCCTTACATTTATTATTTAAGCCTGAAAATGAAAGAACAAAATAAAATGCTTGGCACAAGACAAAAATGCATGCTACTGTTGTGAAACAAATAGGGAAAGTCTGAATGTTCATGCTCAATTTTTTAAAAATCCATTCTATGGCATGAGTCATCATTTTTTAGTTTTTGAAATTGGAGAAAGGTTATATTAATGTTTACATTCTTGGGAGTGTTTTTCTACTTTCTAAATTGGAAGTGAATTTCAGAGCTGGAAGAAGCTTATGTTAGTAACAAGGCATGAAATTACAGAAGTGCAAAGCCCAAGTCGTATTCTTCTGACCAAATGTTGGACTGCTTTTCCCAAGAGGGCAAGGTACAGGAGAGAAATTTTCCATAGGGAAAAAGTACTGTGTGGGGGATGTGGTATTTAGTGGCTGGTGGATAGATAGGTGAAAACTTGACACACTCTCAGGGATGTTATTACCTGTTAAAGGTAAAAGTTATATTTTTCACCTATAAGTGTAACTTAATCAACAAAACAAACAAGCAAGCAAAGTAGAACCAGAGACATGGAAATAAAGAACAAACTGACAGTAACCAGAGGGGAGGAGGAAGGGGATAACAGGGGAAAAAAGGGGAAGGGTTAAGTCAAGGAACATGTAAAAGGACACATGGACAAAGACAATGGGGTGGTGGGGGGAGGATTGAATTGAGGGGAGAGAGTAAAGCAGGGGAGAGTAATGGGGGAAAGTGGGGACAACTGTAATTGAACAACAATAAAAAAATTTTAAAAATATTTTAGGTAGAAAGTAAACTTGGATATTATGTAATGATTTATAATAAGTTGTTAGGTTTTATCTTATAAATTCAAAAGTACTAAAGTTTTGGGGTTCAAAAGGACCATGGTAGCTGGTGAAATGGCATTATCAGTCCCAGCTCTTATATGAGAAATATTTTCAGTTTAAATAAAGTCTGAGAGAACATAGGGTGATGGGCATTCTAATATATTTCTGGTTGAAAGATAAATTGCTCTAATCATTACGGAAGGTGATTTGGTCATGCCCTTTGACCCCAAATTGCAGTTCTCAGAATTTCATCCCAAAGAAATAAAGTTGTACATAATATATTACCTTTTAAGATGTCCATAATTATATTATTTATTATATTTAAAATATTGAACTAGAACCTAAGCACAAGTTGGTGAATAGATATGGTATAATAGATATAGTAGAATCGACATGGTATAACATAAGAAAAAATATTATTCTTTCATTAAGTTATATGTAGAAGACTACTTAACAACACAAGAAAAAATAAACATGATGGGGGAAGGGCAGACTATAGAATAGTATATGCAGTAAGATTCTAGTTTTGACTAAAAAAAGACACACTATTAATAGCTGAATGATAACACAAATAAATTTGTAGTTAGAAAAACAGATAATATTGCTATGCCAAATACTACCAATGGTTATCTCTAGAGTAGGAAGAGCAATTATAGTTTGTGTTTTTTGATTTTCTAAAATAAATATGTATTTCCTTATTTATCTGAAAAAATACCATTAACATAGATTTATAAGTACCATAATAAAGAGACCAGCCTAATGGATGGAGAAAGCATGGGCATTGGAAACGGATAGCTTAGGCTTTCATTTGAGATTTACTAGCTGTTTAAACTCAGAACAGTTGCTCAGCCTATCTGAGCCTCAGCATTTCTCATCTGCCGAATGAAGGCAATAACATTTACCTTACAGGATCATTGAGGTATAAAAAATGAGATTTAAATGACTAGTATATAAAAGAAACTTGATAAGTGACAAGCTTTATGGTTATCATTAACATTATTGTTACTAACATTACCAAATACCATTTTAGAAGTTAAAAATTGTTCACTAAAAATTTAGAGCCTAAATTTTATTTTTAAAAGGTTTTTGTTTACTTATTTTTAGAGAGAGGGTAAGGGAGGGAGAAAGAGAGTAAGAGAAACATCAATGTGTGGTTGCCTTTCTCTCACACCCCCTACTGGGGACCTGGCCTGCAACTCAGGCATGTACCCTAACTGGGAATCAAACCAGCAACCCTTTGGTTCACAGGCCACTGCTCAATCCACTGAGCCACACCAGCCAAGGCTAAAGCCTAAATTTTAAGATGAAAAATCACTCCCCAGTATCTCAATTTTCATAAGTCAAAAAGCAAGATCACTTACTGTCACTGTATGTCAGGTCCTCCCCAGCCCATGGATGCAAAATGAAATCACACTAATTTAAAATATTTTTATTTTTTCATTCATTGGAATATATAAAAAGAGAAAGTACATAAAACTGTAAGTGTAGTTTAAGAATAATTAAAGTATATACCCATTAAGCCACCTCTAAGTCAAGGAGTAGAATATTGCCAGCACCCACAAATCCCCATTCCTTTGTCCTACCCCTTGAATTAATCACTAATATGAATTTTTAAATATAATTTCCTTGATTTTCTTTGTAGTTTTACCACTTCTATATGTCCTCTAAACATATAGTTTTGTTTCACCAGTTGGATTTGTGTGTAAGTGTATTTGTATTATTGTACTGTTTTGTATTTTTTAGTCAAAATTGTCTTTGATTCATTGTGTTATTGTAAATACATGTCTTTGTTATTTGCTATTATACAATATTCCATTGCATAACTATTCCAAAATTTATGCATGTATCTACTATTGATGGACATTTTGTTTTCATTTAGAGTCTTCACTGAACATTATTGTGAATGCTATGTACCTTTCAATGTATATACCAATATAGACTCCTCCAGCTCTTTAAGAATGCTCCTGTTGCCCTATGTCTAACAACATTTTAAGGTTTGCTAATCTATTGGGTGTGTAATAATACAGGAGTGGACAAAGTAGGTTTACAGTTGTTTGTGTGAAAAAAAGACATACAGCTTATGATTATTAAAATAGCTTTATTAACTGTGTGTTTCACATACTCATAACTGTAAATCTACTTTTGCCCATCCTGTATGTCATTTTTATTTACATTGCATTTATTCAAGCAGTAAAGGAATGAGAACTTTTTCGTGCATATGATATTCAGTCTTTGTCTTTTATTAAGGACATATTTAAGTTCTTTGCTCATTTTTGTTAAATTTTCTATCATTTTTCTATTGCCAAGTAAAATTTTTAAATATATTTTATTAGTATTAATTTTAATTTGATTTTAGAAATAATATTTTTACATATTCTAAATACTGTGCTTGACAGTAATGTTTGTTGCAGATGTCTTCTCCTCTGTGTCTTGTGTTTTCATTCTTTTTTGTTGTGTCTTCTGATAAATATATACAGGAATTCTTCATTTTTTGTGTAATAAGATGTCTTAATGTCTTCCTTCATGGTTAGTGTTTTTTGTGTATTTAAGAAAACTACCCTCTTCCTCACCCTGAGATCATGTAAGAGTTCTACCATATTATTTTCTAAAAACTTTGTAGTTTGCCTTTCATATTTGGGAGATGGTTTTATTTATTATAGTATAAAGTAGGTCCAATTTTATTTAACATATTGTCACAGCATCAGTTACTGAAAAATCAATCCTTTTCTAATTTTCAGAACCATCTCTGTTATGTATCAAATATCCATGTTTCTGATCTGTCTATTCTGTTACAATGCCTATTTGCTTATTCCTATGCTGATAGCATGTTCTTGATTTCTATCATCTTTATACTATGTCTTCCTATACAGTACAAGTCTTTTCACCTGTTCTTTCAGAGTATCTTGCCTATTCTCAGCATGTTAAGCCCCAGCTGGTGTGGCTCAGTGCATTGAGCACCAGCTTGCGAACAGAAAAGTTGCCAGGTCACCAGTTTGATTCCCAGTCAGGGCACATGTCTGGGTTGCAGGCCAGGGCCCTGTTTTAGTGGCATGAGAGAGGCAACCAATTGATATCTCTCCCCCTCTTTTTCTTCCTCCCTTCTCCTCTCTCTGAAAATAAACAAAAATCTTTTTTTTAATCTCACTGAAAAAAATTTTTAATCAACTTGTCAAGTTACACACATGCACACATATACACACATATACCACTTGCCGAATGTAGATTGAGACTGTATTGAATCTATAACTGGGCACAAAAAAGAACTGACATCTTTATGCTATTGAATGTTTCTGACTTTTACTTTCCCTCAAAAAGATTTTACAATTTTCTTTTTCTGTAAAGATCTTTTACATCTTGTATTTGATTTATTCTCATGTATTTCATATTTTGATGCTGTTAATGTTTTGCTTTTAATTTTCCTATTTATGAAAATTAAATTAAATTTTAATTGATTGCATATGTAGAAAACTTACTAAACTGTTATCAGTTCAAAAGTTTATCTGTACAAAATTTTGATTTTCTGCAGATACAATCATATAATCAAGTAAAAATATTAATAGTTCTTATCTTCCTGTCCAATCCTTCTGCCTTGTCTTTCTTTTCCTTACCTTATAGGGCTTCCAGTACAACACTGAGTAGGAATGGTGATAATGCACTGACTGGTGTGGCTCAGTTGGTCAGGCATTGTCCAGCAAAGGGAAAGCTCACTGGTTCCATTCCTGTTCAGGTTACATGCCTAGGTTGCAGGTTCAGTCCCCCATCAGGGAGCATGTGGGAGGCAACCAATCAATGTTTCTTTTTCACATCCATGTTTCTCTTCCTCTCTTTCTCCCTCCCTTCCCTTCCCTTCTCTCCAAAAATTAATTTTAACAATTAAAAAAAAAAAAGAAATGGTGATAGCATGCATCCTGTTCCTGGTGTCAGAAGGAAAGAAAGCTTTTTCTATTTCACTGTTAAGATTAATATTCGCTCCAGATTAATTTTCAATGATACTCGTATTCCAAAGCATCCCTCCCTTTTATTCCTAGTTCCTAAGAGTTTTTAAATCATAAATGGACATTAAATTTTATTAAATGCTTTTATATTTTGCATTTTTGAGATGATTCTCTGATTTTCTTTTTTAATGTCATGAATTATACTTTTGACATTCTAATGTAAAGTCAACCTTGAGTTTATAGGATAAGAATTTGGTTATTATGTATCATCCTTTTCATATATTACTGGATAAATTGGTTAACATTTTTAGAATTTTTGCACAGATAGTCATTAAGTGAGATTGGCCCACAATTTTCTATTTTTAAAAAGTCCTTGTAAGGTTTTTAGCCTTCCTTCTTTGTTATATGCAATTAAGTTTACAAACTTATCATTAAATATTGCTTTATTCAGATCTCACAAGTTTTGATATGCAATATTTGGGTGTAATTTAGCTCAAAATATTGTCTTATTTCCATTTTGACTTCTTTGACTTGTGGGTTATTCAGAAGGTGTCTCTTCCTCTAGAGAGGATCTCCCTCTCCCTCTGACAAGCCCCAGGAACACTTCTCAGAAGTTCAGAACCTAATAGTTTATGGCTTAAGGCTCCAGTCAGGGGATTGCAAAACCGGGCTGAAAATCCCCACGAGGATAAGCCTGTGAGTATGCACTGCAACATTTTTGTCTCCCTGCTCTCACTCAGTGTCAAGGCAACACAAACTTCCCCACAGTCTCATGAGGGCAGTTTCAAGGCTTAGATTTGTTTCTGAGTCACCCTTACCATCAGGGTGCTGCCCTTTGCAATAACACCTTAATGGAGAAAGATCTATTAGACTCCTCACCTTGGGAAAACACTGTTATCTTCATCCCATGAGGCTGGCCAATCCAAGCCTATCATTGGCAGAACTGGCAAAAGTCCTCAGAGCAAAAGGAACTTTTGCGCCCAGGTCCCTCTTGCTTCTTTGGATAAGGATTTCCCTTGAATTTTTTCCTGATGATTTCTTACTATTTTATTAGGTCTTTGATACTTTTAAGATTTTTTAAAAATATTTTACTCAGCATTTTTAGATGTTTTTAGCAGGGATATTGATCTGAATTTTCCAGCTTCCATTATTAGAAATAGAAGCCCCTTGCAATAAGTTGTTTAACTGGGATGAAATTTGCTAACAGTGTAATGCACAGCTCTTAAACATACTATCTAATGGGCTTCAAGAGAACTGTGTATATCCAACTAACAAACACCCAGACAGGATATAGAACATTTCCATTATGTCCCCTTTTAGTCCATTTCCCAGTCTCAGAGATGACCATGCTTTTGATGTCTAACACTATGATTTCCCTATTCTTGTCTATTTTTTAATGTTTTATCAATGGAATCATAGCCTGACTTTTTGTGTCTCACCTCCTTCACTCCACATAATATTTATGAGAGTCATGTATGTTGTTGTAGAAACCAGGAGTCCATCCACTTATACTGCAGTGTAGTATTTCACTGAATGAATAGACCACAATTTGTTCATTCCTTCACCTACTGATTCACATTGTATTCAGGTTGTTGAGGGGGGCTATCATAGATAAAGCTTCTATAAATATTCTTCTACAAGTCTTCTTGTTAATGGATGTTTCATTTCTTTTGGGTAAACACCTGGGAGTGCAACTGGTAGGTCATAAGGTAAGTGTGTGTTTAATTTTATCAGAAACCAACAAGTTTTCAAAGTGTCTGTACCATTTTTGAACTTCCACCAGCAATGTATGAGAGTTGCAGCTGTTCTTTATGCTTGCCAACATTTGGTGTTGTCAGTCATTTCAATTTTACATAAGTAAGCTGCACCCATTTCAAGTGTGTGGCTTCACGAGTTTTGATAAATGTACATCTATGTAGCCATTTCTTCAATCAATACATACCACATTTCTATCACTACACAAAAAGATCCCTCATACCCTGGCACCCACCACAAATAATCTCTGTCCCTCCATCACAGATAGCCACTGATATTATTTCTATTACTATAGATTAATGTTGCCTGGTTTAGAATTTTATAATTAAAATCATTCAATATATATTCTTTTGTATCTGGCTTCTTTTATTTCACATAATATTTCTAAGATTTGTCTATCTTGATGTGCATATTAGCAATTTATTTTTACTGAGTAGAATGTCATTATATAAATAAACCAAAATTTGTTTTTCCATTCATCTCTTGATGGGTATTTGATGTGTTTCCAGTTCAGGACTATTGTGAATAAAACTGCTACCATTTACATACAAGTCATTGTGTGGACATGTTGTGGACATGTTTGTATTTCTCTTGGGTAAATTTTCTAGGAGCAGAATTGCTGGGTCTTATGGTAAGAGTATGTTTCACTTTTAAAGGAAACCACCAAATGATTTTCCAAAATGGTTGTACCATTTTATACTCTCAAGAGCAATGCATGGGAGTTCCAGTCATTCCTTGTCTTTACCAGCATTTAATATTGTCAGTCTTGTTATTTTCAGTTATTCCAGTGGGATTAAGAGTATCTCATTGTGGTTTTAATTTACATTTCCCTGTGCACTTTTTGTGTTTTTTTGGCTATATTTTCTTTTGTGAAGTACTCTTTTATACCTTTTGTCTACTTAAAAACTGGGATGTTTTATCTTACTAAGTTGTAACAATTATTTATGTATTCTTGATACAAGTCCAGTGTAGATGTAAGTATTACAAATATTCTCTTAGTCTATGGATTTTTTCATTTTCATAAACATACCTTTTGAAGAACAGATGAAGCCTAGTTTTTATATCTGTGTATATCATTATTTATTTCTATATATAACATAGAAATGTCTTCTAGATCCCAGAGCAGCACCATTTATGCCCAGAATGCCCAGGTTCTCATGAATAACTTGTTCATCTCCTAGTCTTCAGCCCTCGCACCATAGGATTGCAAATTCAGGTCAATGGACAAGAAGGAAACAGATGTCATTGCATACCCTACATATTCTCTTCTTTCTTCAATTAAATATACATCTCTTGCAAAAGCAACCAGTCATTCTTCCCAGAGGCAATTCTTTATTGTTCCTAGGTGACCACCCCTATTAATTTCCCCTCAAAATATATATCTTTTTTTTCTTCATGGAATGGTTCTCTAAATATCTCCATGTCAACAGAAAGTCTTCATCTAATCCTCCTGTAACTAAAAGCCCCATCCAAGTGGTTTTTCTGGGAGAAAAAGATGCTCCAAATGTGAACATTAGGGGAAAAGAGTTAAACCTATAGTTTAAGTCTGCCTGGTAGTTTTCACTCATTGATTTCATTCAAGCACATTCTCATTACCCACTACATGTCAGCATGGGGCCTGGCGTAAGGGTACAAAGTGAAAAACTCTATCCTCTAATGGAAGTTAGAGGCAGGAGTGAAAATAGACATACAAGTGGGTAATTATAGTACTATGAGGTATCTGTTATAAGGGATAGACAAGGTGTCAAATAAACTTATGGCAAAGGGCACCAAACTAGCCTGGAGGGTCAGGGAAAGTTAAGAGGATTTACATGAACTGAAGAGTAAATAGTAATCCAGACATAGCAAAAGGCTAAAAAAGTATTCCAGTACAAGGAAAAGGTGCAGTTGTGAGAATAATATGACAACTATCTTTAGTGTTTTTATCATTAAATATAATAATGGCTCCTAGTTTGAGGTAAAAAAAAAATAATCATGATATGTTAAGTAGGAATCGTTATTTTACTGATTTTTTTAAAATTAGGGATTAAGTAGAATTTTGTCTATGTCACTTCACATTTCACTTTATAAGATAAACAGACTTGCTTCTCCAATAACTTCATAATATGTAGTACTGGCCAATGTAATTCAAAAATAAAACAAAATAATAGATAAATGTATCGAAGAGGAAAAGACACAAGTAGTGCTCTGACACACATTCTCCCACACCTACTCAGTGGCCTGCAGCTCAATTCGTTTCTAATAGTAACTAACTGAAGTTAGTTTTAGACTCCACAGATTCAGGGCAAAGACTTCCCCAAGACTTCCTCACATCAGACACCAGCCTCAAGTCTCAGAAACCAGCTGCACTCTTGACCAACCAGCTACAAATCTGAGGGTTCCCACAACCCTCTAAAACTTGATGATTTACCAGAACTAATCACAGAAATCATTGAAAATACTTTAGCTATGATTATAGTTTTTAAATAATGGATACACATAAAGTGAGGTCTGGGAGGGTCCCAGACACAGAACTGCTAAGCCTTCTTCCTGGAGATAAGGCTCATTACCTTCCCTTCCTGTGTTTTCACCAACCAAGAAGCTCCACTGAGCTTAGTGTTTTTATTGGGGTATTACTATGTAGGCATGATTGATTAAATCACTGGTCATTTCACTGAACTTGATCTCCAAAACCCCTCTTTCACTCCCCAGAGATAGCTGGCCTGATGTTTTAACCCTCTAATTATGTGGTTGGTCTTTCTGGTGATCAGACCCATTCTAAAGCTATCTAGGGACTCGCTAGGAGTGATCTCATTGGCATAATAAAGATTCTTCTATTACTCAGGAAATTCCAAAGGTTTTTTAACTCTGTGCCAGGGAAAAGTTCAGATATGTTATTCTTATACTATAGGAACCAATTGAAAATCACCTAAAACTAATAAAAATGTTCCCCCAAAAACAGATTTAAAAAGTAATAAAAATCAATATATTTCTTTTACACCAATAAGACCAGTAAAAAAAAAATAGAACAATTAAAAGGTCTTATTACAATAGGAAAGGTCTTATTCCAATTGTAAAATGTATATAATTTATTAGAATAAACTTCATAAGAAATGTGCCACAGATCCCAGAGGATACAGGGGAAAATCAGGAAAAGAAAGGAGCAGGAGATTGGGTTAGGGGAGAGGAATCACAAAGCAGGAAGATCAGATGATTAGAGGGCTTTTAGGATAGTGACTAAACATGTCAGGGATGTGCATTATGGTGGGTTAACTGGACTCAAATTGTCCACCATATCCTATCATACACCGGGCATGAATAAAGGTGCAAGATGATGCCTGGAAGTTCAATAACACTAGGAGGTTTATTATATACCTGTTGGCTGAAAAATGGTATTAGACCCATGGAGTAAGACTGGACCACATGGGTCAGCAACCTTGATATTTACGTTCTGCCTAACAAAGAATTCAGGGCCAAACTATAAAAGAAAACTTGTTTAGAAAGCCACAGAGGTAGAAGTGAGCCACAGAAAAAGTGGACTCAGGAAAAAAGTTACAGAGGCAAAAGCCGGGGCCTTGGAGCTTAGGAGAAAGAGACAGGTAAGGAAAACACACCTGGGAAAATAGGGTGGGGAAAGACATGGGTAGAGAGCCACACTAGGTCCTCTGTCTTGAGGGTATTTATCTGGGGGTCTCAGGGGAGGATCCCAATAGAATATTCAACAACTTTCCAGGTGTATCCCATCAGGGTCATGGTCTCTACTGATTGGTTGCAGCTGGTCCTACTGAGAGCCAGGGCATCAGTTGACTGCTTTGCTGCTTTTCTGGGCTTGAAGCTAGAACATAACTGAGGCCTAGGTGTATTGTATGCAAGTCAGTACCTCATTACCCTGGGGGCTTAATGCTTCAGGGCTATTCTCTGGCCCCATTGTTAATTCCCCCTCTAAGAGGGTCTTACCCACTTGACTAGCAACATGCCAGGGAAGGAATGGTCAGGGGATGGTCCAAACACATGGCCAGCAATATGAAAGGTCAGAGAGGCTAAATCACATGACCAAAGATATGCTAGGGGAGCAAAGGTCACCCGGAGGATGAGGTCCCAAAGCATTTTTTTCTCTTGCTAGGTACTTAGGACTTTCTGACCTGGTAACCTTCTGTACCTGGCTCCTCGTTTACTTTGCTGAGGTCTATCTAACTGCCTACCACCTACCTGCAATTAAGCACTGAACCCAGGCTGAGACTTTTCTTCTGGCCACAAAACAGAGAGCTTATTTGAGTCACCCACTCAATACATCATCCCTATTCTGCATCTGGGGAAAGAGAACAGAGAAGATGCTTATACCGCGCAAAGCAAACTCCCAAGGCCAGTTGAAAACAATTAAGAGGGATATTAGAGAAAATTTTAGCTCAGGTTTTATTGCTTCACATTGATCTCATTTTCTGTGGCTTAATAATAGAGTTTAAATTTATTTGTATTTATGCTAATTTTTTAAAAAGTGGTTGCTGCTGGAATACTCAGATTTTTTTTAATTTATTTATTTATTTTTTTTTTAGTTTATTCAGTACAGTTTCCCTCCTTTACTCCCATTCCAGCCCACCCACCCATTCCTCCCCTCCTCCCTCCCCTTTCCAACACCCCTAGTTTTGTCCATGTGTCCTCTATATTTGTTCCTGTAAACCCTTCCCTTCTCCCCTGAAATTCCCTCCCCTCTCCCCT
>CM052542.1:84986219-85027717 GCA_028533065.1 Trachops cirrhosus | reverse complement strand
GCCCCTTCTTGCCTGCAAGTTCTCTTTTGAGAAATCAGCTGACAGTCTTACGGACACTCCTTTGTAGGTAACTCTCTCATTTTGTCTTGCTGCTTTTAAGATTCTCTCCCCATCTTTAATCTTGGCTAATGTAATGATGATGTGCCTTGGTGTGTTCCTCCTTGGGTCCAACTTCTTTGGGACTCTCTGAGGTTCCTGGATTTCCTGGAAGTCTATTTCCTTTCCCAGATCGGGGAAGTTCTTTTTCATTATTTGTTGAAATAACTTTTCGATTTGTTGCTCTTCCTCTTCTCCTTCTGGTACCCCTATAATTCAGATGCTGGAATGTTTAAAGGTGTCCTGGAGGTTCCTAAGCCTCTCCTCATTTTTTTGAATTCTTGTTTCTTCATTCTTTTCTGATTGTATGTTTCTTTTTTCCTTCTGGTCCACTCCATTGATTTGAGTCCCAGTTTCCTTCCCATCACTATTAGTTCCCTGTACATTTTCCTTTATTTCACTTAGCATAGCCTTCATTCCTCTAATTTGTGACCAAAGTCAACCAGTTCTGTGAGCATCCTGATCACCAATGCTTTGAACTGTGCATCTGATAGGTTGGCTATCTCTTTGTCACTTGGTTGTATTTTTTCTGGAGTTTTCATCTGTTCTTTTGTTTGGGTCATTTTTTTTTATCTTGTTGCGCCTGTTATGTAGTGAGGGGCAGAGCCTTAGGTGTTCACAGGACAGGACAACCCAGTCGCCCGGCTGTGACGCAGTACGTGGGGGAGGGATCTGAGAGGGAACAATGGCACTTGCTCCAATCTCAGCCAGATTTCAGTCACTTCCCCCTCTTCCCACAAGGAAACTGGGCCCTTCTGGTGCTTATTTCCATGTGGGTGGGCTTGTGTACATTCTACGACCCTGTGGGTCTCTCCAATGAACTCTCCTGTGAGGCTGGGAGTCTCTCCTGGTACCTCAACCCCCACAGGTGTTTTCAATCGGTGTTTTGAGGCTTTATTAACCCGCACTGGAACCCTGGGTTGTGCCGCCTATCTCCCTCCTCAGTTTTGCCTGGTTTATCTGCGTGCGAATGTGGGATCGCTTAGTCTGCCAGCTGCCTTGTGTGCCATGCCCCTCCACAATCTGCCACCTTGCTGGGTCCACCCACTGCCACGTTGCACACCCAGGTCCACCAGCCACTGCTTTGCTGCAAGCCCTCTCCACCCAGCTGCCCGACTCTGCCCCTCCTACCGGTCTGGATGAGTATTTCTTCTTTAACTCCTTGGTTGTCAGACTTCCATAAAGTTCTATTTTTCTGTCAGTACTGGTTGTTTATTTGTTTCTAAATTTTTGTTGTCCTTATTTTGGTTGTGGGAGGAGGCACAGTGTGTCCACCTATGCCTCCATCTTGCCTGGAAGTCTATACACAGCGGTCTCTTATGCAAAGTGCACTTCAGGGAGAAGCCTGCACTGCACTACCTGTCTCTGCACTGAACTGCAACCTGCACTGTGTTTAGGCCATCTGAGCCAGCCCTTATAAAGGAGTTCCTGGAATCCTATTTCAACCGATAGGAGTGAGTCTTCCTCCCCACCCAATTAGCATCTTCACCAATTAATCAGAGTAGCTTCACTGTAACCAATCAGAATAGTGCCTTTTGGGGCATTCAAACTGACAAGACATGAAGTCCTCATTTGCATGAGGATGGGCCAATCAAGGCACTGAAGGGACTTCTCTGGCTCAGAGAACACTGTACCTGTCTAAGGAGGGCTGTGTTTCTCCTAGCTCAAGCTGAAACACAGCCTGGGCAGTAAAAAGGTCTTGCCAAGGGACTTCCTAGTGGTGTGCTGTTATTGCTGGCAGTCGAGCTATTTGCACTGAATAAAATTTCCTTCTTCAGCCCACCTCAAAAATTTTAAATTGCTATCAATGAACTAGAGTTGACAGGACACATACTTGACACCCAATATGAACAGACAAAAAAAAATGCTTCCTTTACACTTCCTTTTTAATAATATCCTTAACCTAATTCTAGTTCTTTTTTCTTTTTTAATCTTTTATTTATTTATTTTTAGAGAGATGGAAAGGGAAGGAGAGAGGGAGAGAAACATCAATGGGTGGTCGCCTCTTGCACACCCCAACTGGGGGACCTGGTCCACAACCCAGGCATGTGCCATGACTGGGACTCAAACCTGAGACCCTTTGGTTTGTAGTTTGGCACTCAATCCACTGAGCCACACCAGCCAGGGATACTTCTAGTTCTTTATGATCATTTCTCTTTTTGTAAAATCATCTTTTATGAAGGGGCTAATATAGTCATTAGGTGTTTACTTAAGGATACATTTCAAGATGTTCTTGTGTAAATAAAAATCCAATTTTTGTGGACTTCCAGCCAAAATGTAGGTGTAGGTAAATACACTTTGCCCACGCACACAACCAAAAGGACAACAAATTTAAAAACAAAACATAACCCGAACTGCCAGAAAATTGAACTGTATGGAAGTCTGACAACCAGAGTTAAAGAAGAAACATTCATCCAGAGTGGTAGGAAGGGTGGAGATGGGCAGCCAGGGCTAAGAGGACTCAAGGCAAGGCAGCAGCTGGAGGACCAGGCGATCCCACATCTGCATGCAGATAAGCTGGGAGGAACAACGGGGGAGCAAGATAGACCACAAAACCCAGAGTTTCAGCTCAGAAAAGTACAAAAAAAAAACCCTGACGGTAAAACCTGTGGGCATTGCAGTGGCAGGGGAAACTCCCAGTCTCACATGAGAGTCCATTAGAAAGGCCCACAGGGTCCTAAAATGTACATAAACCCACCCACCTGCAAATCAGCACCTGAAAGGGCACAGTTCGCTTGTGGAAAGCCAGGAAAGTGATGGAAAATTGTTCCCTCTCTGATCCCCTCCCCCACTTACAGCACTACAACACAAAGACGTGGGTTGCCCTGCCCTGATGAATACCTAAGGCTCTGCCCCTTACTACATAAAAGGCAAGCCAAGACAAAAAATATGGCCCAAATGAAAGAACAGATCAAAGCTCCAGAAATAGAGCTAAGTAATGAAGAGATAGCCAACCCATCAGATGCAGAGTTCCAAACACTGGTAATCAAGATGCTCACAGAATTGGTTGAGTATGGTCACAAAATAGAAGAAAAAGTGAAGGCTATGAAAAGTGAAATAAAGGAAAATGTACATGGAACCAACAGCGATGGGAAGGAAACCAGAACTCAAATCAACGATTTGGAGCAAAAGGAAGAAATAAACATTCAACCACAACAGAACGAAGAAACAAGAATTCAAAAAAAAATGAGGAAAAGCTTAGGAACCTCTAGGACATCTTTAAATATTGCAACATCCAAATCATAGGGGTACCAGAAGGAGAAGAGGAAATTTTAAACATATTTGAACAAATAATGAAGTAGAACTTCCCTGATCTGGGAAAGGAAATAGACTTCCAGGAAGTCCAGGAAGCTCAGAGAGTCCCAAAGAAGTCGGACCCAAGGAAGCACACACCAAGGCATATCGTAATTACATTACCCAAGATTAAAGATAAGGAGAGAATTTTAAAAGCAAAAGGAAAGGAGACAATTACCTACAAAGTAGTTCCCATAAGGCTATCAGCTGATTGTATTCCAAGTCATGATAGGCAAGGACCTACGTCCAAAATTACTCTATCCTGCAAAGCTATCACCTAGAATGGGAGGGCAGATAAAGTGCTTCCCAGATAAGGTCAAGTTAAAGAAGTTCATCATCACCAACCAAGCCCTTATTATAGGAAATGTTAAAGGGACTTATCTAAGAAAAAGATGATAAAAATATGAACAGTAAAATGACAACGAACTCACAGCTATCAACAAGTGAATCTAAAACCAGAACAAGCTAAGCATACAACTAGAACAGGAATACAATCACAGAAATGGAGATCACGTGGTTATTTCCAGGGAGGGTTATCAGCAGGGAGGAGGAAGGGGGAGAATTGGGGAAAAGCTACAACAAATAAAAAGCATAAATGGTAGGCACAAAATAGACAGGGGGAGGTTAAGTACAGGAAATAGAGAAACTAAAGAACTTATATGTAGGACCTGAATGCTGGTGGGAGGTGGGGTACAGGGAGAGGGGAATAAAGGGGAGAAAAAATGGGACAACTATAATAGCATAATCAATAAATTAAAAAAAGAAAAAACAATTTTTGTCAACTTTTAAAGTTCATTCTTTTCTAAAATTCTTTTATTTTTTCACCTTTTGTCCTCTGTCAATTTATTTTCTACCTGTAAATACCAAAACTGCATGCTTGTGACACATTTTCGAAGGAGAGGTTTAAAGAAAATCAGATAAAGTCATAGAAGACAATAATTCTTTCAAATGTGTGGAATACCATACATCTTCTTAATCTATGTTGGGCATTTTCTGTCACTGACTATAATGTATGGTAATTCTAAATGGCTGCCTGATATTTTATTGCTATGGGGATAACTATACCCTAACTTGACTAACCACTTAGAATTAAATATCTTTCTAATTTTTAACTATTAAAGAGTAGAAGGGGACATGCACCTAGGTATACTCCGGTAAAAAGGCCAAAAGTCTAAAAGGGCGTCCAGAGACGAGGTGTTCTCCTTATTTGCATTTCTCAGCATTTGCTCAGGTTAACATTTTGCTCACACGTGTATTTCAATTTTTATCCTTTGTTGAAACTCTTTTTCCTACTAGAGCGTTTTAAGAGTCACCCCACTCCCACCCACTTTCCGTTTAAGGAGGAGGTGTCCACCTTGGGCCTTTTCAGGTCCCTCCACTCTCCTCACACTGCCGCTTAGCACAAGAGCGTGGAAAGCAGCTTTCCCAATAGCAACCTAGGGGCGCCTTCAGGGACACTGCCCACTTGTCCCAGCCTGGAAGGACGCGTAAAGGAACCGTTTTCGCTACCAAGCGAGCCTGCGCACGCGCAACCGTCTTGCCTCACCGACCCCTCTCAAAGGTGGTTCGCAGGTCGGCAGGAAGTGGACGCGCGGACTACACTTCCCGATAGGCGGTGGTATGCGTCTCCCGCGATGGCTGACGCACAACGCTGCAGAGCGCCCTTCCCTACGTGCCGCGCGAGACTCTGCCGGAGGCGAGACCGGCTGAGGGCGGGCTGAAACGGGAAGCTCCAGGCGTGAGGCATGAGCGGCGCCCTCACCCGGTGGGCTCGGGTCCTGCCGCCTCCCGGAACGAGGGGAACGCGGCGCGGGGCCTAGCGCCTTGCATCGAGAGCCCTCGGCGTTCGCTGGGGTGTTGCTACCGCGCTGAGGAAGGCAGCGGCAGCCATGGAGGTGAGCGGGCCGGAAGACGACCCTTTCCTGTCGCAGATGCGCCAAGTGCAGTGCCCAGTGTGCCAGCAGATGATGCCCGCAGCACACATCAACTCACACCTTGACCGTTGTCTGCTGCTTAACCCCGCGGAGCCCACGGCCCGGCCGCACCGCGCTGGGGAGCGACCCAAGGGGCTCTCGCCGCCCAGGACCAAGAGGCGGCGGCTCTCCGAGAGCTCAGCACTGAAGCAGCCGGCCACTCCGACGGCGGCCGAGAGCAGCGAGGGCGAAGGCGAGGAAGGCGACGACGGCGGTGAGACCGAGAGCCGGGAAATCTACGACGCGCCGCCCACGCCCAGCGGCGCCCGCCTAATCCCGGACTTCCCGGTAGCGCGCTCCAGCAGCCCGGGGAGGAAGGGTTCGGGGAAGAGACCCGCCGCTGCGGCCGCCGCGGCAGGTAGCGCGTCTCCGCGGAGCTGGGAGGAGGTGGAGGCACCGGAGGAAGAAGAAGCGGTGGGCGATGCTGATGCGGACGCTGATGCGGACGGCGAAGACGACCCGAGCCACTGGGATGCAGACGCCGCTGCTTTTGGGGCCTGCGGCGGAGGCCGCCCGCTTTCAAGGGCGCTGGCGGCAGAGGAGATTCGGCAGATGCTGGAAGGCAAGCCGCTGGCTGACAAGATGCGTCCGGACACGCTTCAGGACTACATTGGGCAGAGCAGAGCTGTGGGGCAGGAGACCCTGCTCAGGTCCCTCTTGGAGACGAACGAAATCCCCTCGCTCATCCTTTGGGGGCCGCCAGGCTGCGGCAAGGTGAGTGCCGCCTTGCCAGAGAGGTTCAGAGTGTGGATTTCCACGGGTCGGGGCGTGGACCTAACGGTGAAATAGTTTCGGCGTTGGCCGATCCCGAAGAATCCCGAGTCTCTGGGTATTGAGACCTAAGAGTGCGGGGCTCAGGTAGCTTCTTAGCCGGGGCAATGCCTGGCCCACGCGTGGAGTTGTGATGGATGTAATAAAGGCACACCCACCCAGATTCCAAAGACACGTTTTCTCTCGTCAAAATGAGAATTTCTGAATTTATAGGTTCATACGAATATGTGGACTCTTAGATTTGATCTGCTTTTCTATTTCAATGACACATTAATGATCAAATTCTCAAGAAAACAGAATGCTATAAATTGCAGGAGATCATTTGTATATTACATTTGCAGGTATACGGATTCAGTTTTGGGGAAAAAATTTAATTTCTATTGCGCTTCCTTTCCTTCCATCTGTTAGTTTATTTGAACAGACTGATTTTTATTTATTGAAACTACATATATTTAACAAGACTAGCATGAACCCTCTTTTCTCTCTGCAAGTCGTTATCATATAGCATTTCCATAACAGTGCTGATAATGCCATGTACGTTAGAGAAGAAATATCGATGTACAGTATTTTGGTGTCCAGTTTTATATGCCTTGCTAGGAATTACTACAAGTCCAGAGGAGGGCAGGTAGGATATTGGGGTCTAGAAAACATGTCACTGGAAGAACACAAAAAACAGTCAAGAGTTCAGACTGAAAAGAAAGAGTGGGCTGAGATTTTTAAGTATGTGATTTTTTTTAAAGCCATAGGAAGAGGGAGAAGGAGCACCAGTGAATGAAAGGCAACATTCAGGATCAGAGCGTATAGGGGCTCTCAGAACTTTCATGTTCCAACTCCTTAGCACACAAGGACTTTTTTGATTTTTCTCCAGTTTTTCTTTCCAGCTCCATTTCCCTCAACTTAATCACATCTTCCTTTACTCCAGTTCCTGGAATACATGTTGTTCCTTTTGTGCCTTCTTGTTTGCATTCATACTTCCCCTTTGGCCAGCTATAAATCAGATCTAACCCAAATAACACTTTACCATGGTGGTAGATTTAGTTGTTACCACATTTAGGAGATTGTGCTGTAGTAGCATTTTTATTAATTGTCTTTGAAGTCTATACGTAAGATCATAAGAATGGCTGATCAGCTGTTGATGGTCCCATATGGCAAGAAAAAAGTCCCCAGAGAAGTGAGTAGGGTGAACTCGGAAGATGCTGGATAAGAGATTTTTAGTGGGCTATACCCCTCAGTGTAATGGTTGATGAGTAAGTCACAAGCTTTTACATATTTAGCATGGGAACCCATAGGCTGGGATTTGCCAAAGAAGCAGCCACAGTGTCTAATGGTGCTGTACAACTTTTAAGTATCCGTTGGCGCTATGCAACTTTTAGAAATTAAAGTGCCACCTTTCCAGTCGGGCAAATTTGGCTCTCTGATTAAACAATCTTCCCTTTTGCTTTATTCTCCTACTTATTATTATATTGCTAACAATAATAATGTTAGTAAATAAGAGTATATGCAAATTTGTAGAGCACCATTAAGTACTACGCACTGAGCAGTATTTTCCTTGAATCACCATTGTTTTCTGGTAAGTACTAACATAAATTGCTGCTGTTTCACTTTCCAAAAAAGACATTCAGAAGTGGCATGCAGTCATCTTAATTGCTAGGTAGTTGCCATTATTCTCTCAATTCAAAGGCTCACTTTCCTTTTCTAAGCTGCAATGATAAGTTTCCAGTTGTGGAATTAATCGAGTCTGTGGTCCTGCACTTCAGTTATACACTCAGTTCTTCAGCAGTAATGCTTTCTTGGCTGGAAGAGATCACAGCTGTCACCCAGGCTCTGCTAAATCAAAACAGCTGTTCTTTTTACTGGGATTCCAAAAGTCTTAGAGTCCCCCTCACTTCCCCCCAAAAAAGGAATCAAATGGGGTTAGGTACAAAGGAGAAAAATCAGGATTAACCTAAAGTTATGTTTCCTGTTTTATTTATAAATTTTTTAAAAATTTCTGATAATGTGTTGTGGTATTTCAGATTGTATATATGCTGCTAAGCATTTTTCAGAGGTCAGATTGGTAAATTGCGCTTATGCTTTGCTTTGTATTTGTACCTGTGGGTGCTTTTTTTCCCTCTGTGTCTGATCAGCTTTCCAAATTCTGTAATCTTTTCTAGACCACCCTGGCTCACATCATAGCCAACAACAGCAAAAAACATAGCATAAGGTTTGTGACATTGTCTGCAACAAATGCCAAGACAAATGATGTGCGAGATGTCATAAAACAAGCTCAAAATGAAAAGAGCTTTTTCAAAAGGAAAACCATACTTTTTATTGATGAGATTCATCGGTTCAATAAATCTCAGCAGGTATATTAACTTCTCTACCTTTTGGTCATTGTGAATGTTAAATAGAATATAAAGTATGTGAAATCACTTTGAAAAGCATTAAGCACTGTGCAAATTCTAGGGACTGTTATCATTATTAACTCTGTCTATAAAGAAGTACAGACTGCCAACCCATCTCTCTTGAGCTTTTTCTCTACTTAGTGTCCTTTATGACAAGAAAATGTTTTCTGATAAATGAAAATTGTATATCCTTGAGCTATACATACCAAAAAAAGCAGTTTTGGATCAAAGTTTGAAATTTTTAATATAAATATTAGCAGCCATAATGAACAGTTTAACTTAATTTTAAATTTCTTTTATAAAGTGTTACTTTTTATTTTTAAGATTAAAAGGTGTTTTCCATGGCTTCAGGTTTTTGTCACAGAGAAAATTGCCAAGATCTAATCCTTACTACTTATTTAAATGGCTTTCTAAAATTAAAATAAAAGCACTACTTTTTGTAAACAAAGCCACTTTTGTATTCTTCCTAAATATAAACCTTTTTTTCAGGTATACTTTTTACAATATATACATTTGTTACAGCTTCTTAGTCAGAGATAGAAATATTTTACAAAACCCTACTAAACTTTTTTTTACCTGATTTGTATCTGTGTACAACATGTATTAAATAGACCCTTAGAGTTCTGACTGGACATTAGCACTGTAGGTTTTATATTGGACCATTGACTCATCTTAGCATTTCTTTTCCATAAGCAGCATGTGGTGGTTACATATTCACTGAGATAGATATAGATAAAAATATAGATATATAACTTTTTTACCAAGTTTTTTAGGAGGGATAACAATATATTGACTATTTGCATTGGAAGGAGATTTTGGAAATATTAATGTTTTTGTGTTTTCTTATACTTCTATAAATAAATAGCTGCTATATTTAAACTATGGCAGTTTGGCCTTGGGATAGAGGTTACTTTTCTAAGTAAAGAAATTGTTTATGTTGAAACTACAGTAGAATTCTACTTTGAGCTGTTAGTCTACCAGACATGCCAGAAGATGTGTTTTTAGCTTAAAAAACATTAAGTGAGCATTAGCTTTTGCATCCATATTCAGTGAATATAAAGCTGCTATTCCTGAAGTCAAAGTTAGGAAAAGGAAGGAATGGATAGCCAACTTACGTAGGATTCTGCATGTTGTTGACTGGAATCAATTTTTTCTGTTTTCTTCCCATGATTAGGACACGTTCCTTCCTCACGTGGAATGTGGGACAATCACTCTGATTGGGGCAACCACGGAAAACCCATCCTTCCAAGTCAATGCTGCTCTTCTGAGCCGCTGTAGGGTTATTGTTCTTGAGAAGCTTCCAGTAGAGGCAATGGTGACTATTTTAATGCGAGCAATCAACTCACTGGGTATCCACATCCTTGATTCCAGCCATCCTACTGATCCTTTGAGCCACAGCAGCAACAGCAACTCTGAGTAAGTTGATTGTGTACAGTATCCTGGGGTCACACACCTCCCAGAGAATCCACTGGCAGGGGTCCAGAAAGGGATAGATAGCAAGCAGTAAGGAGAGGGTGGGGACCAAGAAGAAATGTTGATCTAGTATTAAAAACAAAAGAGGAGGGAAATGCTGAATTATACCAGCAAGTATGTCTTTATTTTAAGATGTTTTGTAGCTTACAATTGCCATATCTAAAATTCTTACTATTCTTTTGATATTTATACTCAGATTTCAGTTTCTTCTTTTTCTGCAGTGTACTCTTTCTTTTAAAAATATTAAGTAAAAATCAAAGTAAATGTTACCATAAAATCCCTTAAATCATTTAGACTGATTTTTTTCATACTCTAAAAGTCAAACTCAGTTACATAAAGGTAAAGTAATTTTAACTGAAAAAGACACATTAGAAACTGCCTCTTTCCTTTAGGTGGTCTATTTCTGTGTCATGAGTGCTACGAGTTCCTTAACTCACAGGGTGTATATCATGGATAATCAATTAGATTACCTGAGTCAGAAGATTTTATTTATTTATATTAGTTTATATTCTTCAGATGTCATTGGTTCATGTGTCAGCTGAAATACTGCAGTGGAACATAATCTGGTGTGATGAGAGGCTAATGCCTACCTTTTCATGCTGTGGATCCCACAGCTGCTGGTGCCTGCTTGCCCTGTGGCAAAGTTCTGGAGTCACACTTCTGTGAGGATTACAGTCTAAGACATAGGCTCAGGGTTTATATTTCAACAGTCCCTCCCTATGTGTATGACCTCTCCCATTTGCTTATTTCTCAGACATAGGAATTAATGCTAAGCTTCAGGAAAGAGCTGAAACATGTCCAAGGACCCCCAGGCAGAACAAAGTCACATCATTTTAGAGTATAGTTGTGAAGGGATAGCCATCAAAATTGTGGTTAGGAAGATAAATGGAACTTGGGCTCCTAAATATGAATTTATTTGTATGCTGGGCTCTTGTTTTTCCCTCTCCCATCACTGCCATGCCATAATTTAAATGAAATGAGAACTGTAGAACCATGAAGCTCATCTTAAAAAGGATTTCTGCATCTTAATAGAGTTCCCATGTCACTTGAATGCACACTAAAATTTGAGAGGAGCAAGTAAAAGAATTTTTTCTTATTGCTGAAACTGAAAGCTTGATAAAAAAGTGAGCCAGTGATTTGTAATCTGCCAGAATTGCCTTCTAGTCAGAGAAAACCACCTCTACCCAATAGATCATTTACTTTTTCCATTATCACTTATTTAGAATTGATCCTAACTATTATTTCTTTTCATTTTCTTGTTTACTTTCTTATATCTTTTACCTTCCTGAAAAAGCTAGAATAGGAACTTTTCCTTCTTGTTCGTATCTTCAGGACCTATCACAGTGCCTAGCATAGAACATGTTTAGTAAATGGTTTGTAAATGGATAGGTAAACTGTAGCTATCAGTATGAGAGAAATAGTTCTTTGTTTTTTGGGTTTTTTTGTATAGTGCAGTGTAAGGGATAATAATCCCGTTGCCCAGGTATCAAGAACCTTTTTTTTTTTAAATACTGTTGGCGAAGCACACTAACAGCAAGCAGAGTGAAATTAAAGATTATTACATTTAATTAATCTGATTGTTAGAAATTCTGACAAGAAGTTGGGAGATGTCATAGACCATAGAAAGAATTCTTATATTACATAGAAAGAATTCTGGTGATTTCCTAGTAGAAGTACCTGGCCATCCAGTTGCCATGGATCATTAATAGTGGATTGCACTGTCTTTCAGTTTTAGATAAAATTTTACTTTCAAATTTTTACTGACTGGCATTTACTACATGTACATTCTTGTGGACATAAATTAGATTTGGTTACACTAATTTAGTGGGAGGGAAAGACTTTCGACCCCAAATAATTACTCTCTCTGGAAAACTGTGAGTGTGCATTTGTGTTACTATGTTTTGGTGCCTTAGGTAGAAAGTAGAATATTTACAGAGGGATTCCAGACTGTTTACAGCTGTGTGTGAGAGGAGCTGAGCAGGTACTGAATCTGGAAACTAACCAAGCTGATGCTCACACCATTCTTGATTTTACTTGAAGAATTGTGAATTCTTGGCATTATGTACCTGTACACTATAAATTCTCATTAGCATGAGGTGAAAATGTTCTTTTTCTCTATTTCCTTCCTATATTTAGGCTGAAGGTCCATGGGCATAAAAAACTGCAGCTCCTAGCCAGCCAGCTTCACAGTATTATCAGGGACTTGGGCCCTTGTCTTTCTGCTCTACATTTTCAGAGGGGGCTTCTACCTCATGCCCCAGGGTAACTGCTTAATGGAGATCTAATCATTACATTTGTATTCCAAGCAACAGGAAAGAAGAGCCAAAGAATAGCACATCACCTCCCTTCTTGCTCTCCAGCTTTAGTGTTACATCTGCAAAATAGTACTGTGTATATACTCAGTTTTGTTTTGGTTGTGAAGAGAAAGATGGAGGTCAGCTGGTAATTTATGTTGAATTATCTATCCCATAGTTGCTTTGGTTTGAGTAATCAACAGTTTTCGTATATTTTGCTCACTAAGCACTTTGGTCACATAACAGGAAAGCATGTTACCTGTGCATTGGGTTAATTTTAGAGGCCTATAAAAAAATCCATGGTTTAGAATCTGATGAGTTTGTGCTATTGAAAATGAGAAAGTAAACTAGTGTTTAATCACCCAGCAGTACTTGCTGCTTTTAAGGATTGTAAATTCCAGATCATTGGACGTATGCTTCTTTGAAAACACCCCTAAAGAATCAGTTGTTTGTAAACCAAGTAATAGTGCATAAGCTTGTGGACATGAAGAGAGTGAAATGAGAGGCTGTAGTTGCCCTTTTGCTGTATAACTAGATATAGTGCCAAGAGTTGGTTGAAAGAGTTGAAGTAGCCTCAGTCCTGAAGTGAAGGTGTTGTATGGCTTGACTCTGAGACTGGGGTTTTTCTCTGACTACCCTAAGAGGGGAGCCTGGGCAAAGTGGCTCCAAAACAAGATGGCCCAAAACAAGATGGCTGTAGGTTTGTTTCTTGGTTGTTTTTGTTTTTAAAAAAGTTTGAACTATTCTGCCTGCCCTTTAAAAATAATCTTTTCTAACACTGAATAGAAAGAAAGGTAGTGGAACACCAGCATAAAAGGTACTGGTCAGAAGGAGCTGTGGGTTTTAATAATCTTTATTAAAATGTTTTGATGTAAAGAAATATGTTACATTAACATACGTTAATGATAACATAACACTGCCAGCTAGAAACAGATTTCAGGGACCTGGTATTCTCTTCCTGTGGCAGCTATGACAAATTACCACAAATTATGTGGCTTAAAAGAACAGAAATTTACTCTCTCACAGTAATGGCAGCTTGCAGCCTGAAATCAAGCTTTTCAAAGGGTTGCACTTTCTCCAAGGACTCTAGGAGTGAGTCCTTCCTTCCTTTCAGATTCTGATGGTTTCTGGCATTCCTTGGCCTGTAGCAGGATTACCCCAGTCTCTGCTGCCATCTTCACATGGCTGTCTCCTTTATTTACCTCTGTCTTCTCTTTTACTGTCTTTTATAAAGACATTTGTCATTGGATTTAGGACCCACACCAAATCTGGAATGATCTAATCATGAGATTTTATAGTAGTTACATTCACAGGTTCAAGTATTAGGACTTAGACACATCTTTTAGGGCTGTTTATCCCACTGTGCCCTACCAAGTGTATAAGATACAGTGTAATTAGGAAAGATGTGCACCTCCCTGGGGTTAAACAGAAAGGGGCATTATCTGTGAGTTTATATTCTCTTTGGAGCAAGTTTTGTTTTATTTTCACTCTGGTTATCATGGAAGCAGCCGAGCTTAGGGCTCTGCCTTGAAGATTTGTAGTTCTTCTAGACAGTATACTACTAACCAGTCCAGTTAAAATGATTCTCATTAGTAATGATAAAATTGAGAGCTCATGATGTCCAGTCACTATTCTAAACCTTTTACATGTCTTATTTAATCCTCTGCAAAGTATATATTATTATCTCCTTTTTATTAGATGAGGAAACTGAGGCACAAAAGGGTTAAGTAACATGCCAAGATCACCCCACTTGAACAAGGACGGAACCAGCTTTTGAATTCATGTTTCTAACTACTAAGCTACCTCAGTTGTTAGAATGGTCTAGGTATGAAGTTGAAAGAGTTATTATTATCAAATTAAATTAGCTACTGGTAAGTATTAATATTCTCACCTTTTTCTCTGTTCCTTTGGGCAGCACTGTATTAATTTTTAAGTATCAGGAACACAAGATTCCCAGCTGTAATTTAGCAGCAGTGCCTATTAACCAGATCTGCACTGTTAAAATTACCAGGGGTGCATCTTGACGATACACATGTGTTCAGAGCCTATCCCTAGAGATTTTAGAATCAATAAATCTGTAGTAAGATACACACAGACTGTACTTTTGGGAAGTGCTCTGTAATCTGATGCACACTCATGGTTGAGAACTGCTGCATACCAGTTGGTACCATAACCATGGGGTATTTATTTTCTTAAGTGAAAGAGATGCACAGCGTATTGTTTTGTAATTTAGGGAGAGTTTAACTGAGCCATGTGTATTCCTTTGTTCTGCCATGAAATAACAGATATGCTTTCAGTACCTCACTCCTTCAACTTAAATATCCAACCATCTGAATAGAATTGTCCAAATCCCAATGTCATTCACCAGAAAAACAATGGGTAGAAAGATTCACACCCTTGGAAGAAAAAAGGAAAGGAAGGAACTGTCTTTACAGCATGTATCCCATATTCCTGCTAAGCCCAAAGCATTTCACTTCAGTTGGAGAAACTAGGCTCTGTGTTTTATTTCTAGGTCTTATTAACTAGGAATTGGGTCTTTTCCAAAGCATTTATTTTAACCACTTTTTTTCTCTTATTATGGAATAATTGAGGGTTTTGTGTTGAGAGGTTTTTTTTAAACCACATTATAACAATATAATTTACAATCTCCTTTCTCTATGGGATGCTATGAAATTTCAGGACTCTATCCCCAAAGTAAACCATGCCTCATTTAATCCTATGCTAATTTTGGAAAGTTACTTATAAATGGAAAACATTTTATAAGTTTATACTTTATTTAAAAATCCATGTTAAATTCTCTGGACTAGGAGTATTCTTTCAGGGTACTTTGTAGTTACTTATAGTTGCAGTAGTTACTGTTTGCTGGTAAGTTTTGCAAATATAAATACAGATATCCCCTATTTCATTATTCTTAGCCTGAGTACTCTCATCTGGTCCCTCTGCTAAAATCTCAAGGTATTTTCACACATTTTATTGCTCCTCAGAACCTAGGTAGAGTAAACTAGGTTTCAGGAAATATGGAATAGTAGGTAGAACCTTTTGAATATCCTACACAGTGTTCTTAATAGCAAATTTCCACTTGGGGATTTATTTGTGTGACTATTGTGAGTTCTGTCAGTAGTTGCTTTTTATGACTTGAGTAGAATTGCTGGAAAATTCATTTGTGTTTAAAAATGTTCATTTTGGACAGGGGTGAAATTTGGAGTGTGGATTATATTGAAGGGGAGGAGGAATATAGTTAGGTAAAAACACTTAGCTCTGGTTTTATTGCAGCAGCATTCCCATTCCTTGTGACATCAACCCTGATTCAAAAGGATAACAATAGAACAACTTGCACTTTGGTTAAGAGTTTAAAAATTGAAGAATCCTATTTTCCAATCACAAAATAAATGCCCATTTAAAAAGGCTTCTTCACAGTGTGCTGTATATAAATCTGTGAAACAGTTTGTAAGTTATCTTCTCTCATAATTAAAAGGGCCTACTCACTGGCTTTATATGGGACTTGTGAAACGAGACAGTATAGTAAGCACTGAAGTATTAAAGGCCACATGTTTTTTCTGTCCCAAAAGTACTGTACTCATGTCTTTACATACGAAGGACAAAGTCATAGAAAAGGAATGTATACCAAAATACTAATGTTAAGGTGATACAGCAGTAAGTGACTTTTACCACTTTGTCTCTATTTTTAAAATTCAATATAACGTACATTTTATAAAGAAGTAATATTGAGAGTTCTGAGTATATTATTTTTCAAAAACTTCACTGTTAAGGATGCAAAGTACAAATAGTATGATACCAGTTTTGTTTTAAATTAGATGTAAGGTTTATGGTTGGCATGGTGGATGGATCATAAAGGAACTTCAACAGAGGCCATAGTAGCTGGTGTTATTTCTAGGTAGAGAAGATAATGGATTTTGGTGGTGTAGGGTTATACTTTCTATATATTGTAATTTAAAAGGAAATAAGTGTTTCACTATGAAATTGTGGTAAAATTGAAATTAGTCCATTCATATTGTGCAGATATTGAACACCTATTCTGTACCAGGTACTGGGAATACAAAGAAAGAATAAAATGTAATTTCTGTCCTTAAGGCCTCAACATTTATGGGAAATGGAGAGATGACAGATGTGATCCACAAATGGCTTGGCTCATGGTGATGGCTCAATCGGTTAGGATTGATTAAGGCTCCCACTTTACTTCTTTTTCTTCCTGCAAGTGATCCTGCAGGCTTTTTGTTGCTAGGAAGCTTGCCAAGGAGATGGAAGGTGTTGCTTTTATTAGGTCTGAGGCTGAAATGAGATATTCAGGCAATTTTGGTTCTTTCTGCCCCCCGCCCAAATACCCAACACACATCGTGCAGTACCAAGCCAGGTGTGTCCTTTCCCTTTTGGGTGCATTGGGGACTGCCATACATCTCTGGTTCTTCCTGACACATTTTCTTTTGGTTTATATTGTCTGTCATTTTCTTTCAAATCCTCTAAAATCTGCTAAGTAATATCTGCTTGAGAAATGGTCTGTCAGCTTTACAAAATATCAGTGATATGGCCTTGGTGTGTATTTTGAATATTTGGCCTGGAAGGAAGAAGTACGGGACTCCAGATTGCAACCATGGCTCTGAGGCCAGGGAGGCTGTCAGGAGTCTGATGAAAGAGTTGGTCATTATCAAGCTATAAAGTGAACAAGTGCTTTATGTGTGGTACAAGATTGCAGTTAACTAGAAGTCTTAGCTTAGGTAAATTAGGAAATGAGATGAGGCAGTCTTTAAAGTGTTAGAAACAAATCTTTTGGTTAATGAAAGGCAAATTGGTATTACTCAAGCCATTCAACCAAGTAATGGGGTGAGTGTGCAGTAAGGAATTCTACACTGACCTTCAAAGACAAGCTGGGCCCCCTTTCCTGACAACTCCCCACCCACCCACTCCAGTTCCTGTGTGTTGGCCCAGCCCAGTTGGTGCCTGTGCATTGTTTTCCAAGTAGCTGGTTTGGACAGTCCTAATTGAATTGAACATTTTGACAACAGACATTTTCACCTCAAGTTTAGTGATGACATGGGTGAGCTATAACTGAAAAATTGTGCTGCTAACAGCTAGCCAGTACTTAATAAGACCCCTCTAAGTAACTAAATGTGATAGATATCTTTACTAAGTAGACTAGGAATAGAACATTTAGCTCAATTAAATTTGAAATGAATCATTATCAGTCTTTTTTTACAGAGGTCCACATTTAGAAATGTGATAACTTTTAGTGGTGACGTTCAAGGGGTAGATCACTTACTCAAGGTCTCATGGCTGACGTATGCCAGAATCTTCTATTAGATGTCCAGGCTTGTGACCTCTGCTACTTTATGCAGACTTCAAGTGATTAATACCTACCTGGAAGCGCACCCCAGGCCAAAATTCCAGAGACCTGCTTCTAGGTCCTATTATGCCCAAAATAATTGGATACCTGGTTTGTTGTTTATAAAATGAAGGAATTGAGCTGTGTGATCTGGAGCCTTTCAGAGCTAGCTTTCTGATGTGATGCTATCTCCTGTATGTGGGAAGTAGTCTGGACATACCTGTGTTGTCAGGGTATGGACTGCATTTGAGGCATGTTTTCTGTACATTATAATGAGGCACTGGTGTTTTGTAGTTTTCACTATTTCTGGAGACCACATGTCCACAGTGAGTTTATAAAACTTTCCATGTCTCTTTCCTACATGCTTATGTGTGTGCTTATACAGTGAAATACCCTCCTGGCTCAGAGTCAGGTCTGTTCATAGTCTCAGTAGTACTTAACCAAGCTAACAATGTAAGTTAAGAATAAAGTGCAGGAATCTTGAACCTACACTAGTTTTTAGTGTCCTTGCTAAGACATGAGTTCGCTAAGAAGTGCTATAGAATGAAAATTATGTAGTATGAGTGTGACAATAACTAACACTTGTTGTATTGCAGGCCCTCCGTATTCATAGAGGATAAAGCAGTAGACACTCTGGCTTATCTCAGTGATGGAGATGCCCGAGCTGGATTGAATGGACTGCAGCTGGCAGTACTGGCCCGGTTAAGTTCTAGAAAGATGTTTTGTAAGAAGAGTGGGCAAACCTATTCTCCCGGTAGAGTTCTGATCACTGAAAATGATGTGAAAGAAGGCCTCCAGAAATCTCACATTTTGTATGATCGAGCAGGTAAATAACTCTGAAATGTGAAAAGAGGGAACCTTTAATGAAATAATTTGTTTATATACACACTCTCACTTTCAGGCCTCTGACCTTCATCTGGGTCCAGAGCATGGACATGTTTCTCAGTTGGATCTCTATATTGGTAATAGAATTAAATCTTACACTCGGTGATTTTAAAGACCTAGCTTCTGGAGCTTTCTTAACAGATACACAGAACAGAAGCTGTCCTGATAAGAACTGAGAGGACTTTGCAGGTTTGAAATGGCAGGCTTCAACTTACAAGATGGTTATTTTTCCATTACTCGCTGATGGCACTTTTTAGAACACACGCATTTTTAAAACCCGTACACTCAGTTGACAGCAATTCTTATGATAGTTTGTAATGGCAGTTAATAACAATGGGACTCTTGGAATAAGTGACTATCAGTTTAATGAGTAAAATTATTAATTTCTAGAGTCTGAACTAAAATGTTAAATTTATTTGGATCTTGATGCTCTTATTTTGTCATAGCTTTTTAAAAAATTAATTTTGTTTTATGCAGTTATCTGTTTTCATAGAACTTACAAATACCAATTTTGATACCAGCTCTTATTAAATCCATGACCTGGCAATATTAAATGTCATAAGTGCAGCACATTTGTGTGTTTTTATAAAAGATCTAGGCACAGAAGATAGCGCACTGTAGATTAGCCTGAACTCCTAGGGCTTGAGTATTTGTGAGGATAGACTCCTATTGCAATAATAGGAATACAATTTCCACACCTTTAAAAGTTATGCCAGAAATAGAAGCTGGTAATTGAACATTCTAGATATCCCATAAGCTGTACCATGTCTTTTATCAGTATTTCCAAATGCATTTTAATGTTGGAGAATACTTCTTACTGGTTAGAGAAGAGGGTGAGGGAGTTTAAGAATGACTCTGGTTCCAGGCACTGACCACTTCCTCATCAGTGAACAGAACCTTGCGTGAACTTGAGGAAGTGACTGAAGCTCCTCAGCCTTTGTGCACCACAGCTGATGGGGATGGGGTGGTCAATAAACACTAAGGACAGATCAGAGGCATTTAACAAACAGTTCTGTTTGCTTTCTGATGTGAATGTGCCCCTCACCAGGGACCTCTCTTCTCATGACCCAGTGATCTCACATGGTCAGTTCTCTGTGCTCTTGAATGTCATATGAATGCTTGGAAAATCTGAAAATTAAAACATTCTAATGTAGAGTTTTACTTTATTTTTGGCCAAATACAAGAATTGGAGATAAGAATAAAATTAAAATTTTTAAGAGGTAAAAAACAGTCCCACATGCTGGACTCTGCTTTGTTTCTGGGGGTTCCAGCCACAGTGGTCTTTTTCTCTATTTGTAGGTGTCCTAAAAGAGACCTCATTTTGATTGGACCAACTAAAACTGTTCTTTCATATCTTATCAGACTGTCAGTTAAGAAAAAGAAAGCTACCATTTAACAAAACTTTAGCTAACATTGCATCTCAGTATTTTATATACATTTTCTTTTTTCTTTTAATTCTCAAAATAACTTTAGGAGTTAACTATTGATATTATCTTCATTTTATAAATGATAAAACTTGCCTAAACTCACAAAGCAAGTGGTTAAATTCATCCTCAACTCCAGGTCTGATTGGTTCCCCAGGACTACGTCTTTCCCCACTGTCAGTGCTGCCTCCGTACCAACACCTCCCCACAGTCACCAGTCTCACTGCTGGAGTATATCACTCACCTCACACCCACTCACACATGCACTCACACACTCATCTACTCTCTCACACCCATTTGAACACTCAAGCCTGTAAACACTCATGCATATTGACACATACCTACTCATGGACACACACCCACACAAGTGGATGTCAGATGTGTCCATTCTTAGGGTTCCTACTTCTTGGGGCTCATATTTCATCATGGGGAGCTATGCACAATGGGGATCACCTTCTTTGCCACCCCAGGAAGAGCTGGGGGTAGTGGAAGCTACCTGGTGTCAGGTCTTGAGAACCCACACAATCCACAGGTCTTATACCCCACCCTGTCCCACCCTGTGTGTAATATACCTGCTCTACAGTTGAGCTGGAGACACTCAAACAATTCATGTCCTAGAGAATCAGGCTATGTTCCATCAGTAGGGATGATAGAAGCATTATTCTGGAAACCTACTAGCCTACACTTTCAGGCCTGTTTATAACTGGTGAGACAAAGACCTTCATCCCCAGGATTTAATTATTTCTTTTGTCATCTAGTATATAGTTACCTGTAGGACCCAGTAACTAGCTCAGACAATGCTGCATCAGAAGGAAGAAATTTCCAAGTAAGAACACATACTGTGCCATGCATCGAGGTCAGGGTTCTACATAAATAACATGAAATTTTAAGTTAATAAAGTTGTACATAATAAAAGCAAAAATAGAAGCTAGCATAGAATACTATCTAACACATGTTTTTATCACTCTATACCAGGTATATATTATTTAGTATTCATAACACTATGCGTTAGCTAGTCTTACAATGTCCATTTTATGGATGAGAAACCCCAGGAGACATAGAGGGTCAGCAACTTGCCCATAATTACATGGCTGATACATTTGGCATTCAAACCCAGGCTACTTGGCTCCAGAGCCTGTGTTGCCTTTTATTGTTTCCCCTCAGTAAAGATAGAAGAAAATGAGCCTGTGTAGCAGGGGAGATTTACTACTGTCTCCTGTTTACATTTGACAGAAAGTGAAGTGGAGGTGGCCTCGTCCATCTTCTCCATGTCCGTGAGTTGGCCAGGCTTGCACTACCTGGCCGCCTCCCCACGTCCAGGCTCAGCCCTGGAAGGAAGCAGAGCACAGGGTCCATGTCCAGGCCTGTGCAGGTGGTGGGCCAGAACCATGTGGATTTCATGCAGGACTCTTCCACCCAGTCTCCATGCCACTGTGACTTAGCTGAGAAAGCCCTGGCACAGGTGGCAACTCAGTTTGTTCTTAGAAATCTGGCAGCCCTGCTGAAACCATTGGTCTACCTTGGTGCTTCTCTGAAAAATGGAAGGTCCTCGGGCACCACAGTCAGCCTCTCAAGGGTTCTTCCTCTGGCAGGCTGGCATTTTATCTCATGTTCTCTCTATCTGAAGGTTGTGCCGTTTTACCAGCATAGTCTATTGCCAGGACTTGTTCCTGGGGCCCAATGCTGTGTAGAGTAGATTGTGGTCTTGCTGGCCTCAGCTTGATGAAGAGCACAGGCCAGGTGCTTCTCTGGAAGGACTAATACTAATAAGAGTAATGCCTCTGCTTTCTCATGAGGAGGGCGCCCTCCCCTCAAATTTAAGGAAGTGGTGGTGGTCAGAACTTAGTGAAATGTGTGCTGATGCAGATGTTTGTAATTTTTTTACATATGACTTTCTAAAGCACATTTCACTGATTTGTTTACACGGGTTAAGACCAAGTGGTGAGGGAGAAGGGCTGCAGTGCTTTCAGGGTAAGAGCTGTTAGTCCATGTGTCAGTCCTTCTGGGATCCTGCCACACATGTGTGTCCCCACACTAGATTTAAATGACCACAAGCTTCAGATATCAGAAAGACAACTGGAAATGACACTGAGGAACAAATGGGCTGTAACAGCTGCTCTTGCCACTTGACTCTATTTTAATGGCTACATCCAGGCCCAGGGTCAGTTTTCCTCAGATTGACAGTTGGGTCAAATGGTGGAACCAGAACATCAGAATCACTCTCCACTCTTCAGTCTGGCACATCCACTGAGGTCTATAAGGACCAGGTGAATGCCCCCTCCCATTGCCTGGTCTTTGCTCACATTCAGTGTGAACCCCACAAATTTCCTAGCAGCTTCCTACTCTGAGTTAGACTGGGTGACCACACAGGTCCACGGACCCTGCAGGGAACTGTGGGCCTTCTCCAGCAACCATACTAGGGCACTGTCCCCTCACACTGCGCAGCCTGAAGATAACTACAAAACCTCATTCTCCTGGGCTCTCGTAGGTACCGCACTAATTAAGCCTTAATGTAAGCCAAGTGAGGGCAACATACAGCTTGGATGGCTTCTGCTAGGAGACTGTGGGTTCCCTCTTCCAGTAATTGAGCAGATGCTTTTTTGGTGTCCAGGAGAAGAACATTACAACTGCATCTCTGCACTTCATAAGTCGATGCGGGGCTCAGACCAGAGCGCCTCCCTCTACTGGCTGGCACGCATGCTTGAAGGAGGAGAAGACCCACTGTATGTGGCAAGGAGGCTTGTGAGGTTTGCCAGTGAGGACATAGGTGAGTGTGATGGGAAGGGCCCAGAATCTGGTGTCCATGTAGGGTAGTGTGGGGTGATGTGGAGGGATGAAATACTGCTTTTTGACTTATGAGTTTCTTTGTGCCATGTGGGACAGGTGAGGAGTTAAGTAGGAACTAACTTTATTTCTTGATAGTATGTGTATGAGCTTTTGAGTGTTTATGTTCTTAAACACTTTGTCATCCTTTTGTTTCCTCTTCAGTGGTGATTTTCCTAACATGACTGTTGAAATAGAAGAAATATTTTAAATTTGCTTTCCAGTCAGGTATCCAGGTATTTATTGGATCACTACTGAGATAGAAATGGAAGATTCTGGACACTGTTTTTCTTTTAAGTATTTTTTATTGATTATGCTATTTCAGTTGTCCCAATTTTTTTTCTTGCCTTTATTCCCCCTCCACCCTCCCGCATTCCCCACCCTTAATTCATGTCCATGGGTTGTACATAGAAGTTCTCTGTCTTTTCTGTTTCCTATACTGTTCTTAAACTCCTCCTGTCTATTTTAAGCCTACCAATTATGCTTCTTATTCCCTGTACCTTTTTCCCCATTCTCCCTCCTCCCCCTCCCCACTGATAACCATCCAGGTAATCTCCATTTCTGTGAATCTGTTCCTGGCCTAGTTGTTTGCTTTGTTTTTGTTTTTGTTTTAGGTTCAGTTGTTGATAATTGTGAGTTTGTTGTCATTTTACTGATCATAGTTTTGATCTTTTTCTTAGATCTAAATCCCTTTAACATTTCATATAATAAGGACTTGGTGATGGTAGACTCCTTGAGATTTTTCTTGTCTGGGAAGCTCTTTATGTGCCCTTCCATTCTAAATGAAAGCTTTGCTGGATAGAGTAATCTTGGATGTAGGTCCTTGCCTTTCATGACTTGGAATACTTCTTTCCAACCCCTTCTTCCCTGTAAGGTTTCTTTTAAGAAATCAGCTGGTAGTCTTATGGGCAGTCCTTTGTAGGTAACTGTCTCCTTTTCTCTTGCTGCTTTTAAGATTCTGTCCTTATCTTTAATCTTGGGTAACTTAATTATGATGTGCCTTGGTTTGTGCTTCCTTGGGTCCAACTTCTTTGGGAGTCACTGGGCTTCCTGGACTTCCTGGAAGTCTATTTCCTTCGCCAGATTGGGGATGTTCTTCTTAATTATTTGCTCAGATAAGTTTTCAATTTCTTGCTCTTCCTCTTTTTCTGACACCTTTATGATTCGGATGTTGTAGTGCTTAAAGTTGTGCCAGAGTTTCCTAAGCCTTTCCTCATTTTTTTGAATTCCTTCTTTCTTCGATCTGTTCCAGTTGGATGTTTATTTTTTCCTTTTGTTCCAGATCGTTGATTTGATTCCCAGTTTCCTTCCCTTCACTGTTGGTTCCCCGTATATTTTGCTTTATTTCACTTTGTGTAGCCTTCATTTCTTCCTTTATTTTGTGACCAAGCTCTGTCAATTCTGTGAGCATCCTGATTACCAGTGTTTTGAACCCTGCATCAGATAGGTTGTCTGTGTCCTCGTCGTTTAGTTCTTTTTCTGAAGTTTTGATCTGTTCTTTCATCTGGTCCATATTTCTTTGTGTCGGCATACCTGTTATGTTGTCAGAGGGTAGAGCCTTAGGCATTTGCCATCATGGGGCAACCCTCTTTGCTCCTTTGTGGCATTGTCTGTGGGGAAGAGGTCAGAGAGGGAACAATGCTGCTAGCTAAGTTCTCCCTTTCCAACGAACTCTCCTATGAGACTAGGAGTTTCTCCTGCCTTCGCAACCCCTGCAGTATTTTTCAGCTAGAGGTTTTGAGTCTTTAGTTTCCAGGTCAACCAGCCCCATCTTGCCCATGCAGTCCACGGCCTTGCCATGGGTCCTCTCCACCCTCTGGGTTGCCTGTCTTCGCCCCTCCTACCAATCTGGATGAATGTTTCTTTAACTCCTTGGTTGTCAGAGTTCCATGCAGTTTGATGTTCTGGCAGTTCTGGTTGTTTATTGTTTTTAAATTGGTTGTTATCCTCCTTTTTGTTGTGCAAGGAAGTGAAGCATATCTGTCTATGCCTGCATCTTGGCCAGAACTCTCTGGACACTATTTAAAGAAAAAGATCAGAAAAACTTTTCTTTGGTGTTAGTAAGTGTTTTGTTTTTAATGTATCCATCCTTGTGACACACATCATGGTCTTCACTCCTTATGTTTATTATGTATATAGTCCCTTATTTTTCCTACTAGATATAATAGAGTTTTTATTCTTGAGGAAACAGTTTTTGACATAGCACAGTAACCATTCAGTAAATATTTCTTGAATAAGCTAATGAGATCAAAGAAAAGTTGGACCATTTTGCTAAGTGGGATCATTTTGGTCAACAAATTCTACAGCAATGATGGTCTCTGGCCACAGTAGCACATAGGTCAGGATGGGGATGTGACTTGTCATTTAAACATTCCTTTCTCTCTCTCTGTGTGACAGGTCTTGCTGACCCGTCTGCACTAACACAAGCAGTTGCTGCCTACCAAGGCTGTCATTTTATAGGCATGCCTGAATGTGAGGTAAAGTAATCTGCTCAGTTCTCTGCAAATCAGTTCTTCATGTTTGTGAAGCCTTTTGCTTGTGTTCTGTCCCTTTGTGGATTTGAGTATATGCTCTGTCCTCACTGTTGAGGTATGGGCCCATTGAAAAAGATGCTTGGCTTTTTAACTGCCATTTTATAACCCTAGAGCCTATAGAGAGAAGGGACCTTAGGTATCGACAAGGTCATATTTTCAAACTACTTCCAGGAGTCTGAAGTTCAGAGGAAGTGCTCAGGATTTCCTGGGGACAGAATTATTGAAAGAACTGAACAGGAAGTCTCTGCAAGTTCACTCACAAACAGAGCAGCTTCATGGTTATGTTTTATATATTGGGGTTTCAAGAAAAACTTCACTTAATAAAAAGTTCTTCAGTTTTTGAAAAATAAAACCACTGGTCTGGTTCAACCTCCCTTCTCATGTAGGAATTTCTTCTATCATAGGTAGTTATCCAGACTATAGGCAGAAAGGGGGATAATAAAAGCATGGTGGGAACCTTTTCAGAATTAACTAGAGATGTCATAAAGTATTTGCAAAACAGAAACTTTCTGGAATCCTCATAATAAAATGTTTACTTTTCACCTAGGTGCTTCTGGCCCAGTGTGTAGTCTATTTTGCCAGAGCTCCAAAGTCTATTGAGGTGTATAGCGCCTACAACAATGTCAAAGCCTGCCTGCGAAACCACCAGGGGCCTCTACCCCCGGTCCCACTGCATCTGAGGAATGCGCCAACCAGGCTGATGAAGGATTTGGGCTATGGCAAGGGCTACAAGTACAACCCCATGTATAGCGAGCCTGTGGACCAGGAATACCTGCCGGAAGAATTGAGAGGAGTGGATTTCTTTAAACAAAGGCGATGCTGACTCTTGTATGCTCTGACAGTGGAAGAATGTTACTTCCCCCTCTCCGCCCTTTCTTAATAGGAATGGCCAGAAAGAGAGTAAATGGATTGTGACATTGGCTATCTGGTGGGAGTTAAAACAGACCAACTTTTTGTACCAGAAATTTGAGAGTTCCTTAGGTGAAGGCACAGTTACTTCAACTAAATGTAATGTTGAAAATGTGTTCATTTGCACTCTGCAATGGTTATGCTTATGAAAGTATCTGGCAGCTTTGTGCAATGAATTAATGTTATAAGGAATTATCTATTTTGTCAAAGTATTTAAGTCATAATGTCACTCAGAATTCAGTTCTGTAGGATTTTTTTCCTTTAAAAATGTATATTCTGGGTAGTTTTAATTGCTAAAAAAATTAATTGTGATTTAATACTGCATAGTGTTGGGGGTATTTTTTTTATATGCAAAGTTCTTACAAGCCAATAAAACTATTTCAAAGTACTCTTAAATTCTCTCACGTTTTTCCCACCTTGGTTCATAGGTTCCAATGTCTGTCACCATCACATTGTGGTCAGCAAATACTGTGAAAGGAAAATTATGATAGGTGAAATTGGAAAGCTTATTTTTTTAATTAATCTTAATTTTTAAAGGAATATATATAATTTTAATTGGCTTATTAAAAAATCCAGTGGTCTGTCCCATTTTTCCTCACTTCCTCCAGTTTCTTCTCACAGCCCCATGTTTCTAAATGGTATATACAGTCCTGTTTCACTTTTGTGTTTCTTAAAGTAAAATATCATACACACACAGAACTTAGTTTTCTTTGTATCTACTGCCAATTCTTTTCAAACTCCTTAATAGGCATTTTGCACACATTTCCACAAGGATGGCCCCGTCAGTAATCTTACTGGTTCTGTTTCCTGCCCTGGGTGTGATCCCTCCTGGGTACAGCCACTTCTGTCTGGAATGCTACACAGCCACCATCCTAAGACGACTCTGCCTTTCTCCTGAATGAGAGGTTTTAGCAGCCTAGAGGACAGTGTGATTGAATTCACCAGTCCTGGTGTGTGACCCGCCCCGTCCCTCTTCTATCTGAACTGGTTGTGCTTCAGTACACAATTGTCATCCCTTTGTTGTCATCCTGGAGATTTCCTTTGATTTGTCCCCCCCCGTCACATCTGATTGCAGGATCCTGTGCTTCCCTCTTTCTCCATAGGTGATGCACATCCTAGCTTTAAGGCATGGGAGGCAAACTGCTTTTAGACCTTGGGTGTTGAAATTCTTTTATTTTACCTTCAGACTTACCTGGGAATAAATTCTAGGTTGGAAATTTGTCAGTTGTCTGCCTCTTTCCCAAGTTGCTGTCGAGAAGTTTGATGACATTCTGATTGTGACCTCTGTAAGCTTATAGGATCTCTCTGTTCCTGATGTTTGGAAAGTTTGCAGTGATTATACTGGTCATTAGGTGGACCTTTTAGTCTGGAAACTCATGTCTTTCAGTTCTGGGATAGTTTCTTTTTTATTGAATAAATATTAAGTTCCTGCCTCATGCTGATTATGCTTGTTGGGAATGCATCAATGAATGAGACAAAATCCTGTGCTCATGAAAGAGGAAAAAAATAGTATTTTAATATGTCAGTTAATGATAAGTGCTGCCCTGGCTGGTGTGACTCAGTTGGAGTGTTGTCCCATAACATAAAGGCTGTGGGGGTTTGATCCCCAGTCCAGGTGCTCAGGAACCCTGGTCCAAGCATGTATGAGAGGCAATCAATAAATAGATGCTTCTCTCTTGGATTGATGCTTCCCTTCCTCTCTAAAAAATAATGAAAAATGCCCGTGGGTGAGGATGAAAAAAAAATTTTTTAATGGTAAGTGCTAAGGAGAAAATAATTGGAAGATAGAAAGGGTAGGGAGGTGTGGTTGGAATTTTAGTTAAGAGGAACCTAAATTAGTTAGGTGGACGTCAGGAAGATATTTGAGGCAAGGATTAGAGGACATGAGTATGCCATTCAGACATCTAGAAAATCATTCCATGCAGATGGAACAGCATTCCAGGCAGAGGGAACAGAAGGGCGAAGGCCCTAGGGAGGAAGGTGCCTGGCAGACTCCATGTCCAGTATGAAGGCCAATAGAGGAGTAAAGGAAGGGAAGTAGTGGAAGTTGAAGTCAGGAAATGATGGGGGTTCAGATTATGAGGAATCACTTTGTTCATGGTAAAATCTTTGGCATTTACTCATGGTTTCCAGCAAAGGAGTGTCACGATGGAATTTAAATTGTATAAGGATCTCCTTTGTTGCCATGTTGAGACAAGACAGTAGGGAGGGCCGAGGTGGGAGATGGGAAATCAGAATTAGCAGTATTCTGGGACAGGTGATAGTAGATGAGTGGTGATAATGGAGATGAGTGGTTTGATAATGAATATACCTTAAAGGGAGAGCCAATAAAATTTGATGGCAGATTATACATAGTGCATGTATGTGAAAATTAATGATGGCTGTCATTTACTGAGAATGTAACAAGTATTAACTTGGTCTTAGCACTTGGCATGGATGAATTTGAATCCTCAATCATAACCAAATAAGAAATCTCAAGGGAAGGACACTGGGGCAAAGAAAGGTTTAATCTTTGCTTAGGACCGCCCAGCTAGCCAAGGTTTGAAATGTAGGCTAATCTGATGCAGAGCCCATGTTCTCACCTATGGATTTTTCTTACCACTCTGGTCCTTTTCTGTAACTCAAAGTACCATGGTAGGCCCTCCCTCAAACTGTTCTTTGTATATGTTTCTTTGCTCCTTATTTCCCATCCTTTTGAATCTGTTCCACTTTCTGGGAGATTTCCTCAATTTTGTTTCATTCCTGAATTTTGCCATCATGTTTTAAATTTCCAAGAGCTCACTTTTCTCAATTTTTGTGTAGTAGTGTGTTTACTTACTTATTTTATGACTGCTTATCCCTTGAGGATAAATTTGTTTTTCATTTTCTCTCGACATATTCTCTTTCCTCCCATGGTTTTGGTCTCCACCTTTCATATAATTTGTTCCTCAGATGTTCATTAATCATGAACATCTTGTTACATACTTGTTTTTTAAACATGAAGAACTGAAAAGCAGATTAGAAGCTCTGAGCATGGGGATGGGGGGACAGGGAGTTGACTTTGATCATTGCCGAGCCATTTGTTGGTAAACCAGGAAGTCAATGATTTTAGGACTCTCCTCTTGGCTGGTGAGAGCCCCAAAGAAACTCTTCTACTCTCCTACCAAGCCAGCCATGTCTGGCTCCCTGCATTGTGAGTGCCACGTAGGGAAAGAGGGCAGTCATCATTCAGTAATCAGTGTGCATATCCCTGGGTATCATTATGAAATGGTACCCAGGCCCCCAGCTCTAGCTGGAGTCCAGAGATTTCCCAATGGTCTGGAGTAGGAGAGGATACCTACCATTTTCCCAGCCTTGGGGGGTCTGCCACATAGATCAGGTGGGTTCTTGGCTTTCCCCACTGGGATCTGCGAAGTCAGTTACCACTTGCCCATCACCTTACTAATCTCCAACTTTGTATTGCCATGATCTTGCTTCTCCCCATCCTAGGGGGTTGATGACTTTTAAAGATTTCATTATATAGTTTTGGTGGGGGCTTTGGAGGAAATGAAATTAGATGTGGGTTCAGTCTATCACCTTTACTAATATTTAAGGTATTTAAGATAGTTCAGATGTTAACAGTTCACAACCACAGGAAGCATTTCCACTTGTAGTCCTGAAGAGGCAAAGGCATGGCCTGAGAGGGAAGCCTGGGACTGCAATAGACCCGCAGCCTTTTGACAAGAACTGTGGACTTAAATACAGATGGAAGATCCCAGCAACATCTGTGGTTCCTACACATCTAAGCAGGAATAGTAAAAAGTGGGAAAGGAAATGAAATGAATAGGTTGCTATCATTCAAAGGAAGTGAATAGTTATCTCTTTATCTGTCTCTCCCTCCTACCCTCTGATCTTGTGCTAGTACCTCTCATTGGCAGAAGCCAGCAGAAGTTTCCCTGGCTAAAAAACAGGTCCAGAAGTGTGGAGGAGTGGATTTAAAGAATTAAGTGAAGAATACCTAGTATGGACAGATCTCTGAAATAAGAGATATAACTACTATAATATAAAAGAGACAAGATTCTGCATGATTATATACCTTAAGAACCAAAGAGAATTATCACAAAAACTAATAATATAGTACAGGAAAATGATCAGGTGTAAATGTATGAAAATTAGTAGCTTCTGGACTACAAATTGTAATCAGAAAAATGTACCAAGAAAAATATTTCATTTTCAGTAACAAGATAAATAAACTTAGTAGTATCTGAGGAGCAGGACCTATGTGAAGAAACTACCATATTGAGACAAAAAGAAAACCTGAACAAAAGTAGAGATAAGCCATATTCCTAAACCTTATTTTATTATAATTTATTGGGATTTTTTAAATTTCCGTTATGCTAAAACTTCATATTTGTTGGATGACAAAATGAGTGAATAAATATGCACTAAGATATTTATGTAGATGTCTTAAAATAGAGGTCTGTCCTTGATGTTTCTATCCACTAGGGGACAGGCTTCAACCATGACAGAATGAGCCAGTACCTTGGTCTCACCAGAGTTTCCACCCAGTACACAGGGCCACACTCAGTCAAGGTTTTCAATATTAGTCATTAACCTCATAGACTAATAAGCAGTTCCAAAAAGCATATTTATTTGATTATAAAAGTAATATGCTATCATTGCAAAAACAGGTATAAGAGAGGATGCAAAGAAAGAAGAAAGATCAACTTTATTTTTTAATTTAAATATTTTATTGTTTGTGCTATTAACCGTTCTCACAATTTTTTCGTCTTTGCCCCCTTCCACCCAGCCTGTCCCCAACTTCCACAGGCAATCCCCATACCCTTGTCCATGTCCATGAGTCATATATATGTTGTTTGACTAATCCCTTCACCTTTCAACCAGTCCCCACCTCCCCTCTCCCCTCTTACTATCAGTCTGTTCCTTGTTTCTGTGCCTCTGGTTCTATTTTGTTCATTAGATTCCACTTATAAGTGAGATCATATGGTATTTGTCTTTTACCAGTGAAAGATCAACTGTAATATTTCTTCTCAGTGGTAAGCACTATTACCATTTTTGTATATGTCCTTTGGGTATTTTTTTAATGTGTCTATGTGACAATTGGAACCATGCATTATCTCTTACAGCTTGCTTTTTCTCACCTCACCACATGATTTTTACATCCGGAAATGATGGGGAGGCTCAGATTTTGTGTGCGCACAACCCCAGCTTTGCTATTCACAAAGGCTATGACAGGTGGACACCTAAGAATTGACATTAGTAACCGTTTAGAGATACAGGGAAGGCATTCTGAGGGCCTAAGTCCACTTCCTTGCATCTCCTTTCCAGTCCCCTGGCCTGTAGTGCCCTCATCTCTTACCTGGACACCTGTCTGATCATATACCAGTAACCCTTCCTACCCCTGCTTAAACTCCTTACGTGGAGTTCTACACTCTGCTCTCAGTCCTGAGACCAGCATGATCTGGCCCCACCAACCTTGTTTCACAACAGCATTGTTTCACAACACCCTCCTGCCCTCCCTGGTCTTCAGCCCCCCACCTCCCACTCCTTGCTTCCCGTCCCCACCCATTTCTTTCAGCTCTTCTGCCAACTGTGCAATGAAGAGCTTGAGCCTAGAGATCTCTGCTTGGATTCAGCCCTATCTGTGCCAATTCTTCACTATGTGGCCTTGATCAAGTTATCACTTTTCCCACCTCTCCGCATCTGAAAAATGGGAGTTATGTATTGCCTAATCACAATGGGAATTGCCTGATTTGAAATACAGGGTCCGGCAGAAGTAAGGCCTGATTGAGTGTGGTTGGTAGACTAATAATACAGGTGTAACAATTTATAGTTTAAATTTGAACATTTCACTAAATATGTCGTATGGTGTGCTTGAATGTGATATTGTTATGTTATAGAATGACATGCTTACAATTTTATAATAAAATATTTTGTAATAAAAAAGGGATATTATTTGTGCCAGGCCCTGTATGTCATTGCTGAGAATAATACCTGGCATCTAGTAACTGTTTCTAAAGAGTTAGTTATGACCGTTACTTGTTCTTCTGATCTCCTCAAACATCACTTTCTTAGGGAAGCCTTCTCTGACCCTGCAGGCCAAGGCAGGTTCCCACCCCAGCTGAACACCCAGCCCAGCATTTGCTTCTACCACCCATGTGGGCTCCATGTTTGCTCTGAGCTCCATGAGCACCTGGGGTTTCCCTGGGCTTCAGGTCATTGGTGGATATTGCTCTGTCCCTCCGGACTCTGTGGTGCAAGAAGGCACAAGCAGCCTGCATCCTCTCTCATTTGCTTCTCTGCAGGTTAACCTGGGGAGAGTGAGGGTTGCAGTCTTCTAGGACACTTGATGCTCAATTCTGGCTGGCTCCAATAATTGCAAATGTTTGTACTGCTTGCTACATGTTGGCAAAAAACAGTTATGTTCTCAATTTCTGAGGTGACTATCTGAGATAGCACTGTTGTTACATCTATTTCATACCTAGAAGAGGACTCTGGGACTAAGAGTGCTTAAGTAACTTCCCCAGGGTTACAGACCTATCTAGGCTTGAAAACCAGGCAGTCTGACCTGCTTACCACCTTGCCAGAGATTCTCAGACTCTTGTGGGCATCAGAAGTACCTGGAGGCCTTGTTAAAACCCCAGAATTTCTAGTTCAGTCAATCTGCCAGGGGGCCTAAAAATTTCTAATAAGTTCCGAGATGCTGCTGCTGGTCCATGCAGATCATACTCGAAAAGTCACTGTGCTCTCTGCCATCATACCCTAGAAAGAAGTCTTCAGTGGCAGGCACACAGATGCTTTTCAGACCCAAGTTAAAATTGCACTGTTTGTCTTCCCCCAACCCCTGCTGCCTCCCTACTTAAATACATCATTTATTTTTTTCTTTCTCACTGCAAACACATTCAGTGACTCATGAAGCCATGAGGCCTGTCCCAAGTCCCCATGCCACCTGGGTCTGCCTCCCTTCTTGCCCCATTTTTATCCCTCAGCATCTCAAACAGCAACTGCTAATTCTATCCAAGTGTAGCTGGTTTAAGTCATCCACATTTGAAACGGACACAGAAAGCAGGGTGGTGGTGTGTTTGCTAGCCAGGCATTTTCAGTGGTGTGTTGTCTGAAATCAGAGGAAAGGGCTCTTTCTTATTCTCACAAAGGCACGCCAGGGCTGGCCACACCCTAAAACTGACTAAATTAATCTCTGTGCTTCTTGGCTATTGTGATGAACTTTCAGCTTCCATTGAAAATACCCCTTTTGAGTCACTTAGCTCTTTAATGAGAAATAAATACACAAACTTCACGTTGCAGCCTGCAAATTCTCTTCCTGCCTGGCCACTTCTTCATTGTTACAGTTAGTACAAACAGGCCTGGAGAGTTTGCTTATACCTAAGCATGAACATCAGACTCTTGAGTCACAGGTGCATACAGGAAGGTTACTCAGGAGGGGTTTGTGCTCTGGTGAAAACCAGCTCTGAGGAAGCCAGAATCCCTTCTTCAGCAACTGGCTACAGCCCTGGGTCTGGTGTTTCTTTACTGTGAGGGGAAGTTTTGTAACTGGCAGTTCAACTGTTTCATGTAACACTCAACTATCTTAAGTATTTGAGTTGGAATCCCACATTTCCTCCATTATCTATTATTTAAAATCTGGCCATGAGATCTGTCAAAATGTGAAGTCTTCACTTAACCACCCAGTTAGAAGACAGTGTTCCATCCTCACTCACATCATACCTGGCCACAAACATTGCAAGTAGGCTCTTTGGCTCTTACCTAGATCATAACCCTTCTGAGGGCATTCATTGAAATGATCATGTTAACCTCAAAATGCTGGCCTTTGGCAGATTGTCATCCAGCAGCTGTTTAGTTGGCTTTACTTGCTAGGGAAGACAGTGATATTTAAGAGGAGACAATTCCCTGTATCAGCTGCTAACCTTTCCCAGGTTCAGGCAATGGATGGGTCATGATCTAACATCATTTTTCCAGTCTGGCTTGCTGTGCTTTTGTGGGATGCATAGGATATGTAAAAGCGTGCAGCCAGGGGGCCCCCCAAAGAAGGATTTGTAATGGGGTCCAGAATTCAGGCTGTCCAGGAAATATTAAAAATATGGGATGTTCTCACCCCCCACAAATCTGAACTGGAGGATGGGACACGTGGACAAGGCCATTGAGAGTTGTTTTGCATAGCAACAATTTTGCAGATAACCTCTAGAATGGCCATTTGACATATCTATAACTTTTGACCAGTTTCATAGATATGTTAAATAGCTGTGGACATGCTTTATGCCAGCAGGACGGGAGTGACCTCCACCCAGGATGTAACTCAGAGGCAACTCCCCCTGGTTACAGTGCCTGCATAACAGCTTGGAGATGATTGACTCCACACCACAGGGCCACACCTGCTTGCACTTACAATGGCAGCCCAGAAAAGCTGGAAAAATACAGGAATGCTGGCAGGTGTAGCTGATTGTGGGAGGAGTCGGAAATGAAAATGCAGAGGAAGATTGACACTGGGATTTAAATCCAGACGTGGCAGCCATGACGAGAAGAATCACAGGCTTTGGGTCTGTCTCCCTTTGCCATGCAGCTTAGGAAGCCAGAAAGCAAGATGTAGCAACGATGCAGAGCTCTCTCTTAGCAATTTGGAAGAATGCAGGAGAGATGCTGCAGGAAGAAAAGGGGTAAAAGGACTCCTGCTGGTGGGCCATGAGAAGGTGCCATGTGGTTTTGGAATAAAAACTGGAGATCCCGGCAACACAGCTGATGGTGCTTGGAACTGCCAGCCTGCCAGCTGAGCACGGATTACTGGGAAGAACCAGGGGCTGCCTGAGCCACGGACTTCTATTTCTTTTCCTGAGATATGGTACCCCAGACTGTGCAAAGGGGGGAAGGAAGGACTGTGTATGTTTGTGGGTGTTTTAAGGGACTTTGAGATTTTAATGAAAACATTAAGTTATTACCCTTAAGTCTGTATAACTTTTGAATAAATAATTCCTTTCCTTTTCACCAGTCTCTGACATGGAGAGCTATCCCTGGTGGTGGGCAAGGCAAACCTAGTACAGTGAGACCCCAGGAGAAGGGGGGGTCCATTTGGTAACATTGTGCAAGCCCTTCTCCGGTGGCCAATTAAGGAAAATCATGGGAGACCACATGTGCAGTAGCTTTAAAGTAATACAACTACTTGTACATGTGCAATAAAAGCCCGCCAAAACTAGCCAGGAAGGATCCACCCTAGAAGAATAGAATCCCTCCAGCCCATGCATGAAGTCAGTCTCTACTTAGAGTTGGCCTGCTCCCATGTTCTCCGCTGTACACTCTGTGTTCGGTTCACTTCTTTGTCCTGATCACTAAGAACCTGGTTACCTGTGCCCACCTGTGACAAAACCACTTAAAGAAACCCAATTTTGCTGTTGAATCATTCTGAGACAGGATAGTAAGACGCTAGGAAAATTCCTTGGCAAGTGAAATAGGGAAACTGAAAGAGATAGTGGAACAAAAATGGCAGAGCAATTTACAGCCAGGTACAGAGATGGTCACCAGGGTGAAAAGCCCCCAGTGCCTGGCAGGGGGCAAAACTGGGAAAACAAGAACCTTCACTCTAGGGTAACCTCTTTTCCCCTGGCCTTTCCTTCCTGGAGACAACATCTAGACCTCCACTGTATTTCAGCTCCAGGCCCAGAAAAGCAGCAAAACCAGGTGGGTGAAGCCAGAACAAATTCTAATGAGTAAAGACCCCCTGTCCTGTCACTGGCCAATCAGCAAAGACTGTGACCCTAAAAGATCACACCTAGAAAAATGTTGAATATTCTGCTGAAACCCTCCCTTGAGACTTCCTCTAGATTCCTGCATACAAGGAAGAGATAAAAGCCTCAGGACAAAGGACGCAGCTGTCTATCTCCCTCTAGGGAGCAGCACAAGCCATTCCCTCCTTCTTCCCCAACTTCTTTCTTCACAGGTACAAGTCTCCTAAACTCTATGGCAATGTGCAGCTGGCAGCTTGTCCCAGGCTAATTCCCTAAACCTGTCTCCAAGGCCCCCTCTTCTCTGACTTCCCAGTGAGCTAAGAGTGGCTCTCCTATTTCTTCCATATGAAGCCCTTCCGTTTTTTACAGTCCCCCACTTTAATAAATGGATCCTCATAGTCACCTGGTCTCATGTTGTGAAATCTTTCCTACAGAAAGTCAAGAATCCATGCACTACCAACTAGCCCTGAACAGACACCCTCAGGGCCAGGTTCCCTATCCAGTAACAATTCAATTAAAGTGTACATTTTACATCCTTCTAGCATTCTTCACTGTTAGGAAAACTACGTTTTGAGACAAAGCCATTGTTTAATCTCCGGTAAGTCACTTAACTTGTGCAGGCCTCATTTTTTTTTTCAGCATTTGAGTGAGAATAACAGTGACTGCCAGGCCCACTGTCACACTGAAAGTTTCTTATGAAAATTAAGTAAGATAGCATAGGTGGAAATACTTTGTCAACCATTCAGTGCTATCTAAAAGTAAGGGATTGTTATGTTTTTGGCTACTTATATCTGAAACTGGTAAGAAATATTAGCAATTTTGGAAGACCTAATAATATGAAGTTGGATTTTTTTTCATTAGCTTGCTTGATATTCATTCACTCAGGAATGGAGGGAGCTCTAATGGAAAATTCATAAATGTGTCCCGTACTCCTTCCCATCTGCTCATTTCCTTTCCCCTTCAGTCTTGGCTACTTTCTCCAATAGGGAAAACAGCTGTGAGCAGCCACAGACTTAACTCAATCTCTACTCTTTGTTCTTGTTCACCTTCGGGCAGCTCTGGTCAGGCAGCAGGTCTGCCTCCACCTCCCCATTCCTAAAATAAGAAACTGGTGATGATGTTGAAATCCTGAAAGATCAAAGCAAATAACACCTCAGGCCAGTTCATATAGAAAACTTCTTTTTAAAAAAAAAACTTTCTAATTTCTTCGTCATGTGAATGGCACAGAGACAAAGGTTGGAACTGGAAAGAGACTAGAGAAGGTGTTATAATATCCAGGCTTAGGAAATCTTTGCAAGCATTTCCCAAATCATGTTGTAACCACACAAAACTTAATTTCTTTAATGTGGTTTTATTTCTTTAATGTGACCTTTCCTCTTGATTCAGACTGGCCTTGTCCCATCTCATAGTATCATGACTCACCTGCCTCCTTCTTCCTTATATGTCCACTCCCTTCCTTAATTATTAACCACTTAGCACATCGATCCTGGCTAGCATCAGTGTTAGGAACAAAGCCTCAGGTCTGTGGACCACACAAATAGAGTTTTGGTCAAACTAACATCTTGAGCTCAGTTGTGTTTCTGCCCCAGACCCATGAAAGCATAGTGACCCTGTGGATCACACCCTCACAAAACCAGACAGAGTGACTGCCATGGTTGATATCACAGTGTGCAATAATGACCAGCTACCCTCTACCCTGGCCCCAACCAATCAGTAGAGCCCAAACCCCAATTCCACTAGTCATCATGATTAATGATTTCCCCCCTTATAAACCATCCCCCGAAAGCCATTGGGAGCCAGGTTTTAGAGCACTTACCTGTGTCTCCAGGCGTGGCGTTATTGCTTTAAATACACTTTTACTTTCTTTGCCACAAACTTCTGTTCACATTTTATTGGGCCTTGATGCAGAGACAAATAAACTTTTTCTTTGTTTGGTAATGAGTCAGGATAGTAAGAAACTAGGGGAATTCCTTGGCAAGTGGAATAGGGAAAGTGAGAGATAGCTGAACAAACTGGCCAAGCAATTTACAGGCAGATACAGATTGTCACCCGCCTAGAGATAACATCTAAGCCTCAGTTGTATTTCACCTCCAGGCCTGGAAGAGCAGCAAAACTGGGTAGGCAATGCCAGGATCAACTGCAACGATCAATGACCCTGTACACTGTCACTGACCAATCCGGGAGACCACAACTCTGAAAGACCATGAATCTGAAAGACCATACCCGGAAAACTGATGAATATTCTACTGGGACCTCCCCTAAAATTCCAACCTGGAAGAAAGAAAAACTTCAAGACAAAAGACCCAGTGCTCTCCCTCTGGGAAGCAGTCCATGCCATTTCATTTCCCCTCGTCTTTCCCCACAGGCACGCATCTCCTAACTTTAGGGGACCTTGAGACTTGCATTCAGGGGAGAAGTGGGCAAAGGCAGCTCATCCCAGGCTAATCCCCTGAACCTGTCCCTAAGGCCCCCTTTTCTCTGACTTCCCAGTGAGCCAGGGCAGCCCAGCCTAGGCTCTCCTGTTGCTTCTTTTATGCTGAGCCCTTCCTTGTTTTCACTGTCCCCAGCATTAATAAATGTATCTTCATAGTCACCTGGACTAGTGTTATGAAATCTTTCCCACATGCAGTCAAGAACCCACATACTACTGGCTGGCCCTAGGCAGACCTGGTCAGGGCCAGGTCCCCTGTCTGTTAACAGTAACTATGCTTGAACTGGGAGTGCTATCTGACTCCAGGATAGTCAACCAATTGTCTAGGATTCTGCAGAACAACCAGCTCTGTCTTCTAAGTCAGCTACTCAAAGTGGGGTTCTTAGCCCAGCAGCAGCAGCAGCCCCGGAGCTGTGGGAATGCTGATGGGACACCTAACCCCAACCCTTCTAAACCAGTGTTCATAAGGGCTGGTGCCCAGGAATCTGTGTTTTAACAAGGTCTCAAGGGATTTTTGTGCCCACTAAACTTTATGAACCAACATTGTAAGTTATTCTAGGACACTTCAGTGTCATAATACTAAGGAAATGGGTTGTGGTTCAGTAACGGTCACGTAATATCCAACAACTGCTCACATTCCCCAGACTCTTCTCCATCTCAGGACCCTCACAGGGACTTCCCTTTCCTTTTCCCTAGAAGCCTTGCTCATCTTCCCATAGTCCAGAAAGATAACAGGAAGGCAGTAGATGTACTAAAGTACAAGGAGGAGGAGAAGGCAGACATCTCCTTTGCCTGTCCAGTGCCCACCCCCAACCGCCAGGCAAAAACCCAGTCTCTAGAAAACAAATCCTCTCCCTTCTCACGCCCTCCTTTTCCTCAACTTCAAGTCTCTTTCTATAATGAAATGTGCAGGACACTGTCAGGCTGGATATCCCTCAACATGGTAGTATCTAACTTACTTCAGTTGTTTATATGCCCAATGTCTGCCATATTACTTGCTTTTGGCCCACCCATTCCTTCTGGATTTAGGGAAAAAACTACTCACAGGTCACTGGCAGAGGGAAGAATTGTGTGGGACAAGTTCACATGCTGGGCCCTACAAGGTCGATGTGGGTTGGGCTCTGTCTGCAAGTACACAGAGGGAACCCAGTTGGAGCAACAACTGGTGTTAGTGAGTTGTGAAGTCAAGGCCTCAATGGAAAAGAATGGTGAAAGGAAGCTGGCCCAGGGCTCTATGGCCCAGAAGCTCAACATCAAGTTCATTCCTGCAGTTTTCCAGAACTTGTTTTATTCCTTCCCCTCTCCTTTCATCCAGGACTTTGAATTCTAGGTGAAAGAAGCCCCTAAGGCTCCCTGGGCTGATGAGGGTTGGTAAGCAGGGAATGGCCCCAGTACTGATGTGAGATGAATCTTGTCCCTGGAACCTTAGGTTAGGACCAAAAATGAATGTGCCCTCAGTAGTGCTGAGCACATTCCCTTCCCTTCTCTGCCCTCCTCACGCCAAGTCTCCTGGCCAGGAACAGCACAGACAAATTTCACTTGAGCACCACACTCTGTGGTATAACTCTCAGCTCATTGCACACTGAAGGGCCTCAAGAAGACAATTAACACACAGGGAAGCTTGGATGAACACCCAGGAACTAATTCACTTGAATTTATACAAACCAAGCAGCTGCCAACCTGAACACCCACGTGCATGCATGCTTCAGTCATCACCTGGTTCCATCAAATACAAATGCTGTCTTCTAGTTCTCAGTCCCCACATTGTTTTGGGCAATTTCTGGGAAAAGAAGGGGTGCAAACTGTTTTCCCTTTAAAATCAGATTTCACTGTAGCTTCAAGTTAATTCAGCCCACTTTCTTCAAACCATTTCCTTCTTTATGTCCATATTTGTTTAAATGTCATCATTTTATCTTTTTCTAGCATTAGAAAGATACTTTAAATATTTATTAAGACTTAAAGATATCCTTGTGAGTTAGTTATTATACCTTCTAAATAAATAATATTTTAAATATAAAATTGATGCAAGGCCCTCTTTTGGATTGTGATTCTTGCATATAACATGTTACAATATGGGGAGCCACTGGCTGAACTTCCAGCAATGTTCTCCTCCCCCTCCCCAATGGGTAGGAATGCACTTTTAGAGATTGTCCTGGACAGCAATGGTGGACACCTAGACTTTTGTGTACATATTACAACCATTCCTTTCTTTGGGAACATTATGCCCCCTCTAATGTGTTGCCAGGGAAAGCCGTGAACTTCTCACAGGTCCAGTAGTGTCAGCCCTGGGCCTGAGAGAGAAACTTGATACAGTCCTCTTTGTTTGTTGCCCTACCTCAGGTCCTGATCCTTGGACTGAGTTCTTTCCTGGGACCAGATAGAGCAAGCCCAAGTTCCTCTTTGGTTGTGATGATCAGAGATGTGAAATGTGTCTCCGGTTTTGTGAAGAAAGTCAGTATGATGAAATAAGGCTGACACAGGGAAAGAAACCAGCCAAGAGAAGCCTGGGCTTACTTGAGGTCTTAATGAAGAATTTTCTGAGGATAGCCACACCTCTACCATTTCCGTGGGAGTGTCAAGCTTCCAGTAATAAATCCCCCCCTTTTGTCCTTTTAATCCAGTTTAAACCAGGTTCTAATAACTTGCAACCAAGAGTTATGACCAACAAATAGCAAAAGCTAAATTAGGGATCGGGGGTTGGGATAGGTGGGATGTAGCAAGGCGTGGGGGCCATTATTCAGTCATGATTTAGTAGCTGTCAGAGTGTCTCCACACTCTGGGCAGATGAAGGGAGACTATCAAAACCTCACACCACTGTTTATTGATAATTTGGGATTTCCTACTGGAAAAGCTCCAGCTTTATTTTGAAATGCAGGCATATAACCACATAGGCACTTGAAATCAGATTCTGGTCAGTGTCAAAAGGTCTTAAGAACAATGTCTCAAGCCCTAGCTGGTGTAGCTTAGTGGATTAAGCGCGGGCCTGTGAACCAAAAGATCACGGTTCGATTCCCAGTCAGGGCACATGCCTGGGTTGCAGGCCAGTTCCCAGCAGGGAATGCACAGGAAGCAACCATACATTGATATTTCTCTCCCTCTCTCCTTCCCTTCCCCTCTGAAGATAAATAAATGAAATCTTTAAAAAAAAAAAAAAAA
>CM052542.1:84946806-84980304 GCA_028533065.1 Trachops cirrhosus | reverse complement strand
GTAGAAAATAGACAGGGTGAGGGCAAGAATAGTAGGGGAAATGTAGGAGCTAAAGAACTTATGACACATGGACATGAAGTAGAGGGGGGAATGTGGGTGGGGGAGGGTGTGCAGGGCAGAGGGGGATGGGGGGCAATGGGATAGCTGTAATAGCATAATCAATAAAATACTTTAAAAAAAAACAAAAAAAAATGTCCGAATGCCCAGGAATAAATCTAACAATAAATTGTATGTATGTGTCCTGTTAAGAAATTATTCTCTCCACAAGTACATGAAGATATATTCTAATATTATCTTCTAAAAGCATTATTGTTTTGCTTTCACAATTAAGTCTATTGTCTATTGTCCACCTGGTATTAATTTTTGTTTAGGGTTAAGGCAGGAATCAACTTTAATTTTTTTCCATATGGGTTCCCAAATGTTCCAGAACCATTTATTGAAAATTTCCTCCCTTTACTCACAACCTTTAAGTACCATATTTGTCAGAAATATGATGTCCATATGATTTATTATTCAAATTGATTAAATTTTCAGAGTAAAAGACATTGCTTATAATAGCAATAGAACAAGAGACATAAACAGGTTGGTTGAACAAACTGGGGTGATGATCACTCATCATAAAGCAGGGTTCCTGTTTCTGGACTCTCTGTTTTCTTCCATTTCTAATCATCTTTGCATGAGAACCCACTATATCTTATTTCTTCAATTTAGAATATGTTGTTTTTCTATTGAGTAAGTCCTCTCATCTGGTCCTTCAAGATTGTCTTAGATATCCTTGGTCTTGTGCTTTGTCATATAAATATCAGAACCACTTGTGATATCTCACCAAAAACAAAACAAAAAATCTGTTTTTTTTTAAGTAAAATTTCATTGATTATGTAGTTCAATGACATATTTAAAATAATGAATTATGACCATGGTATAGCTCTCCATTTATTTACAGCTTCTTTATTTTTTTTTCTCAATAACATTTATAGTTTTCTGTACAGAAGTTCTCAACATCTCTTGTTGGATTTATTCCTAGGCATTTGAACATTTTTTTGACATTATTATAAATCCTTTCTCAAACTTTTAAAAACACTTTATATCACATAGAAATACAAATTAACTGTGTAAATTGTACTTGTAACTAGTAACACCTTACTTAATTCACTTTTAAATTCTAATAATTTAGACTTTAGATGAAAATAATTATCTGAAATATAAGGTCTGCTCTTACTTTCACATTATTATATATTTTATTTTTCTTGAGTTACCCATATCAGCTAGGATCTTCATTAAATTTTGATTAAGTAATTGCAATATACATCCTAATCTTGTCAAATTACCAACAAATTTTTTTTAATTTTTAAAAACTTTTATTGTTTCATTTTGAGGGCTTATAATTGGGTGCACACAAATTTAGAATTGTCATATTTTCCTGGTGATCTGAATCTTTTGATCATTATGAGGTGTCTGTCTTTATCACTAGAATAGGAAAACCTATTTTGCCTAATATAGCTACATCTACTTTTATGGTCAGTGTTTGCCTCACATATCTTTACTGTTCTTTTTTCTCTCAAATTTCATATTTATGTTAGAGATATGTTTCCTATAGACAACATATAGTATTTTTAAATCTAGTCTAACCATTTTTGTCTTTTAACTGGGATATTTAATCAACTTACATTTGAAATAATTGCTTAAATATTTGGAGTTTAATATAGTGCCTTGCTATTTGTCATGTTTGTTTAGGGTCTCTTTTTCTCTCTTTTTGTTTCCCTAGTTTGGACTGATTATGTATTTTTAGTTTTTCCTTTTTTTGGTTTATTTTGGATGTTATGGACTCTCTTACTATTCTTCTTTTGGTTACTTTAGACAGTAAAAAATGCATTCTTGACTTATCAGAATCTAATATAATTGTACAGATATGTGCCACTTCTGGATACATTTTAAGAAAAGTACTGTTAAGTGAGTTTGTTGTAGTGCAAACACCATGAAGCACACTTACACAAACCTAGATAGTAAGTCTGCCATAGACCTAGGTTATATGGTGCAGTCTACTATTCCTAGGCAAAAACTCTGTATGGCATGTTACCGTAAAAACAGCATGACATTAAATCAAGCACAAGAGAAAACGATACTATCAGGAGACGGTAAACACAAGATACATGAGGCTGCGGCCATTGTAACATTCCATACTGTCTTACAGCACACTGGTTTTTTATAAGTAGAAAAATTACCCTGTCAAATAATGATTAAAACTTATAGTAACTACATAAATCAGTGACATAGTCATTTATTATCATTTTCAAGTATTATATACTCTACATAATTGTATCTGCTATACTTTTATATAACTGGCAGCACAGCGGGTTTGTTTACACCAGCATCACCAAACACATGAGTAATATTTTGCACTACAACATTATGATGCCTACGATATCACCAGACAGTAGGAATTTTTCTGCTCCGTTATGATGTGCAGGACCACCAAGGTAGATGTAGTCTTTTGTTGACCAAAATGTTATGCAGCACATGTCTGGAATTGTACTTTCATTCTCTTCCCAGAAAATGCAAGGACTTTAGAAATTTTACCTTAATTTTCTTCCCCAACTTCTATGCTATCATTTATTTTAATTTTGTATATATTTGAAATTCCGTAAACATTATTACCATGGTTTTATATGGTCAATATTTATTTAAATTTATCATATTTATAGTTTTTCTTGCTTTGTTCTTTTCTTACAGCTTTGATGTTCCTTTTACATAAAGAATGTTCTCTAGAATTTTTTTTGAAGTCTGCTGATAATGAACTCTCTGAGCCTTTGTTTGTCTGAAAATACCTTGAGGAATATTTTTCCTGGGTGTAGAGTAATTCTGGGTTGGCAAGACTTTTGGTGTTTTTCTCAGCATGTTAAAGGAATCAGTCTACAGTCTCTGGCTCCCATAATTTCTGTTGATTTATGTGTTGACCTTCAAACTGCTGCTCCCCTGAGGGCACTTTGCCTTTTTATTCCATTATTTTTATCTTCTTTTCCGATCATTTCTTAGTCTTTGGACTTCTGCAGTTTTACTAGAATGTGACTAGAGATGGATTTCTTTGTAGTATTCTGCTTGGGGGTTGAATAGGGTTTCTGAAATCTGTGAATTGATGTTTACATTAGTTTTAGAATACACATTTTAAAAGTTAGATCTTTAAATATTATTATGCCTCATATTGTCTATTGTCTTCTCTTGCCCTATTAAGCATTTTCTTACTGCTTTCAGTTGCTCATCCTCCCTTTTATATCTTCCACCCTTTTCTCTTTCTGGGCTTACTTCTTAAAGTCGTATTTCTGGAAGAAATTATTTCTTCTGGTCTGACAACTCACTTTTTTTTGTATCTCTAATTTGTTGATAAGTCTTATCTATTTTGTTCATGTATTGAGTTGTAGGATTTCTATTTCATTTTTATTCAGATATGCAGTGCCTCTTTTAAATTTCTAGTTATCTGCTGGAATGCTTAATCTTGACTTTTATCAAGTATTTATCAAGTGATAAAAGTATTCCAGTATTTGAAGCACTGTACTTCTGTTTGCATTCTCTGTGTGTGTGCTTGTTTTAAGTTGCCATGGCTCCTCAACCATCCAATTATGTTTGATTATGTGCTGGATGTTGTATTTTAAAAAACAGACTATAAAAATAACTTGAGGTTTAGGAGTAATCTGTCCCCAGAGATTATTTTTGTTTGCTTCTGTCATGTGCCTCTGGGTAGTAGCAAACCAGAACAAATATAACCCAACGCCAAGAATTGGAATTTTGGGGGCTGTCCAATGACTTACATTAGGACTGTGTTCTGAGCTGTTCCACTCATACTCATGGGGTATAGCTCTTATGGTGCCAAATAAAAGCAAAAGAGTTATAATAGGGACTCCACTCTTGACAGGCCCAAACTCTACCTGCCTGCCCTTGAACATCATCAAAATCCTTGCTTCACTTCTTAGTTCTTTTGGATTAGAAAATGTCCCTGGGGCAAAAGTGATCCCATTTTCCATATTCACCAGTTTACCCCAGATTGCTTAGTAATTCTTCACCATCATATCAGCTCTCCTTTGACTTTGGGCTTATTTGTTTTGGTCTTTTAGTTGTTAAGAGGTCTGAGTTACCTACTTCACCATTACAAGAATTAGATGTTCTCCACATAAAATATGAATTGGATTCTAGTTTGTGCTCTGAAATTTACTAGTTATTTTAACCTTCAACAATTTATTTATAGTCCATGGGCCTGTTCCTACATACATAAAAAGAAGGATTTAACTAGAGTTGCTTGGGACCCTGAAGTTTAACTTGATTAACCAAGTCTACTTGATTAGCTCAATTTACTCTAGATCACCAACTAGATTTTAGGATAAGAAGCCCAAAGAGAAGAATTACAGAATGCAGTGACTATTGTTTTTCTTGCCTTACCTATAGCTAAGAGAATCTAGAATATAGTAGGTGCTAGTAAGTATTTTAAGGGGAAAAAAAGGAATGCAGGGAAGGAGATTTACTTAATTTTTTTTTTTTTCAGTGGAGCCACTATCATCATGGTTGTCAGTACTATCAGTCCAAGAATGCCATTTTATAGTCCTGTCACTTTCGAGATTGGGTGAAAACAAGAAGAGGACTGAGATCAGTCTGGCTAAGGGGAATCTTGGGAAACATTATTAGCCAGTCCACCAGCTTTGTAGGAGCCAGGAAACGCAGTGTTTCAAGCCCCATTCCAAGGAGTACATTTGACAAAGGTTTATATTAATCAAAGAGGCTTCTGTCCCCCATCCAGCATTGCATTAAAACATCGCATTGCTGTAACAATCTGTATTGGAAGATAAAAGTCAAGAGCTTTTATCAGAAAACACAAGAAGCCAGTTGACAGTGAGATCTCTGAACCCCTCTTTGCCTGACAGTCTCTTCTACTACATTTTTCTTTTTGCAGTTTCTTGGCATCTTTTATAAGACACCTGCTTCTCAACTCCTTATGAGATCCCACACAAATTATATCAGAGAAGATAAAGGACAATAAAAAGGGAAGGCCAAATTATCACCAGGTGGATCTTTAATAGTTTAAAAACTGGAGGGCTGTAATAGAATACTAATCCTATAGAATGAATGGTCAGAAACACTGGCCAAGGCAAATTTGTCTTCATAACCCAACCCTTAATCGGGCTGCTCTCCTATATTCAACTGAATATGTTTTTAAGCCTCCCTTTGACAATCAGAGTATTTCTCTTTTGACTTCCAGAAATCTATCTGTGAAATAAATTACAGTATTATAATTTTTCCTATGGCTACCATGAAAGTTAGCAATCTCAGATTACTACATTGTCAAGATTCTGCACATCTGATTGATGCATCAATAGCTATCACTGAAAATTTTCAATATAAAAAAAGGAAATAAAATCAAAGTTAATGGGTATGAACAGCCGACAGAGCTGAATTACAGAATGCAGTGACATTACAGAGATGACCATACAAAGGAAATTAAAGGTCTGTTTTGGGATGGTAGTTTTATTGCTAAAGAAACATGAAAACTATTACCATTGCAAGTGCGGGTAATAAAGCTCTGAGCTTGGCCTTGTATTTCCACAGTCTCTAAGGGGAAGAAAGTCTGCCTAAGAACAGGATGTTAGTTGAGGGATTGTGTCGAATGAAGAAAATGAATGGATGGTCAGCCACAAAATTTTCCTCAAACGTAAGCCCGCAGAAGGCAATGATGCCTGCTGTGGCGGCTGCTGCCTCTGTGCCCTCCTCATTCACTTCCACAAAAGACTTGTGGATGATTTTTGATACAAAAAGATCTCTGGTTACTGACATGCCAGACAGGTCAGCCTTGCTATTAAAGAGATCCTCTACACCCAGGCAGGCTAGGTGTGAGTTGAGGTTGTAGCTCTCTTCCAGCTTGAACTTGGGCAAGTGAACATTGACTTCAGTGCTATGGAGATTCTCAGGTTTGGTCCACTCATGCAGTTTTTCCAAAGTCAATCGTTCCTCGATCTGGAATGACAATGGGCAAACAGAACAGGTGAGAACAATTTCATTCCTATAAGTAAGATAATAAAAGCATTATTTAAATGAATGGACTCATAATATCAGTTGCTAATTAGCTTCCTTCATGTTTTGTGCCAAAACAGATTCCATTTGGAGGATTTCATTTCTTTTTAGCAATTGGTGATAACAGAACAGAGCTGTGTTCCAAGCTATCAAGGGCCCAAGTAACAGGGACTCTGGACATTGGCTCTACCAACTATCCATCCATCACCTACCCACTTGCCCATCCATCCATCTAGGCCTTCCTAAACCCCTTCCACCCTGGAATACTATGATAAGAGACAAATGTGGAAATACAATTAAAATAAGGAACACCTTGATTTTAATACATTCTTTATACATGCAAATGGCTAATATTAAACTCCTTCCTGATAACAAGTTTGGTTAGGAAGAGCGTAGAGAAAAACCACAGAACAGACTAGAGGCACTAAAGAAAAAACATAATCTTCACAGTTTTACCTTAGCCTGGCAAGAAAGGTCACCACCTTTAAATTATATATAATAAACATCATACATAGTTCATGTTAGAACAGGCTTAGCTTTCAAGCTAATGCATCATGCAAGTCTTTCCTACCATGTAGCTCTTAGAAATTTAACTCACAATCTATATGAATTGTGATGAGAATGAGCGGCGTAATAATAGGATTTATCTTAGTACAAGATAAAACTATATAGTAGACATGTTTTGGGTTTTTTTAGTTTTAAAAAACTTGTTTCAATAAAGCAATTCTAATTTTGCTGCACTTTCCTCTAAAGTTCATTTAAGGGAATTTCCATGAGCTGCCACTGACCGATGTTAAATTTAGTAAGTATCTTTAGATAGCCCCAACCAGAACCATTCACTGACAATAGCTGAAAAGTTAAACTTAGGGCTTCAGAGTAGCAAACATTGATGGGCTAATTCACAAAGGAATGCAAAGAATTGGAAAGGAAAATCAAGCAGTATTAGTAAACACATAAGAACCTATCACATGGCACACACACAAGGCAGAATCGATATATCAGAGGGAAACATGGAGCATCAGTGAGGGAGCTGTTACCTTCTTCAGACCTGTGGACTCGTCCTCGATGTCATCTGGCAGCAGGATAACCATGCTGAGCTCCTTGCCTTGGTAAGGCAGTTCCAATATACGACATTTAAGGTCCTTGATGTAGCCATATGGAAATTTCTCCTTCTGATACATCATTTTCACTGTTTTTGTGTCTTTCTGAACAGTTGAAAAAACAAGTCACTCACATTATTATCTGTTCTCTTTTAGAGCAAAGAGTAATTTTATAATTACATCACCTCACCTTATTCAATCTGAAAGGTACATTGGTCGTGCCCTTTTCACTGAATTTCTTCTGCCAGTTTCCTTTGAAATAGATGGCATTAACTAGCACAAGTTTAGTCATATTATCAACCACACCTGCAGCCAACAATTCTGGAATTTTCCCTAAAAAGATAAAGTATTTTTAAAAATTTACATATCAGAATTCCAAATTTGAACTGACATTTATTTGATAAGCACTAAAATTCAATTCAAATGCATACTTTTTACTTAATTTCCTTTAACATATTAAGTTAGGAAAGCCCTACCAGGATGTTTCAACATTAAATAAACCAACTAAAAGGTTTAAGGGCTAAACACAGGAAAATTCTTTTCTGGAATGTATGAGAAACAATAAGCCTTATTTAGTAAATGGCCATTCTTTTTCAGGCATAAAAAAGATTCCTTAATGAAAATGGTTTTAGTTACTAGTAAATAAATCACTTCTTCAAATCCTCCAAGTGGAAGCTACTCTCACAAAAAAGATTGTAACAAATATCCAAAGGGTAGTAACAGTTACTCCACCACACACATTATCCCCCGTGACCACGGCATGGCCATGAAGAATTCCTTGTATGGGAGACAGGTGTTCAGTAGGTGCCTTGACTCAGTCCGTGACTAGATCAGAAAGAGTTGTAGCGGGAAAACAGCTGAGGCAGAGCCAGTGCCACCTACCACTCCTGTGCTCAGGCAAGACTTTGGCAAAAAAATTTACAGCCACAGCAGTATGTGTCACAAGTACCAGGATATTCTTTTCCATAATGTGACCAGGCTGGATTTTCCTCAAAACTTTACCCTTTCTATTTTACATTCAATGTTAGTTTAATTTTAAAAGGTAGTTTTGAGAACTTACGGGAAAAAATATTTAGCTGCTTCAGTTAAATCATGTTAAGTTTCCACTTTGAGGTATTTCTACATTTGAAAGCTGTCTGGCACTGGGCAGTGGCAGAATTTATTGTCAAGGTCAGGATGAGGACAGAGGAAAATGGCAGGGGAATCATTTGCTGGTTGGGAAAGTGGAAAGAAGAAAAAAAAGACCAGTGTGTAATGACTACATTGGGCCCACTCTCTTACCTTCTGTCTGCCCTTTGACCCACTCATTTATCACCTTTCTTGCATCATCAGAGGCACGCTGAAAATCCACACTGGCCAATTCAGCACCATACATTTTTTGAGTTGAAGCTAAGAACTCCTGTTAGAAAGATAAAGAGAGGGTGACAAGGGGAAGGAAGGGAAGGGAAGAAAGAAAATGCCTTGATTAACTCCTACTACATACAGAAATGGTTTTCTAAAATCCTTAAAGCAACAGAAATTGCCCTAAAAGCCATAAATTTTGTTGTAACAAAAAAGATTCTAACCCTTATACTTTTTGCATTATGGTAAAAACACATAACATTAAATTTACCATCTTAACCATTTTTAAGTGAATAGTTCTATAGTTTTGGTACTGTATAAAATTGACCAACTCTTTTCTAACTTTTGATTAACATTTTCATAAATAAGTATACACTGATTGTTCTTGGAAGTGAATTATGGAATTCACTCTTGCTTTAGTAAAACAGCCAGGGTCAATCTGTTCATTGTGAAGACTATACAGTGAAATCATTATCAATTAATGGGGACATTGTCATGTTTTCATTCTGCATCATTTTCTGAATGTTTATAAAAGTAAAAACTGTCTTCTGTGACTTGATTATGCTGAAGAATGTCTGCATTGTCTAGTGAATTTTAAAACATGACTATAAATATAAAGTACTTACAGGGAGGAAATCATAGGTTTTCTCGCCATATAACCTATTAGCAAGTTTCAGAATATAGGGAGCTCCATGCTTGTTGATATCAGCACTCAGACTCTGAAATCTTGAATGAATATCCTCAACTGCATCAAAATGAAGAGTCTAAAATAAAAAAAAAATCTTTCTATAACCATTTATTTTGAAACTCATTCCTTGGCATTTGCTTCTATCAAATTAATGTGTTTTATTATGAATTATTGACAATTCCCAGCCCAATACTTTATTAATTTTTCATTGGAGAACAGATAATAGAGAATCTAAAATTTATACCTTTATGAGAAGTAAAAATAACATTTGAAGCTGTTTCATATCACTTTTTGTTACAATTATAGTTCCACAAATATGAGTGGCTAATAAGCTAAGTATTTACACATCTGCTTTTTTCCAAGAAAATCATAAATGTATGTTTATATGTAAATTCTGTATCAAATATAGTTTTAATGAAAGTTCTCAGAAATAAACAGTAAAAATAGAATCATCGCCTATGCAGAAACACAAAGATATTACAGATTAAGAAGTTTTGTAAGTTACACTATCAGTAACTCATTTAAAAATAACATCTATAAACTTAATACTTGGCAAAAACTTAATTCCCACTTTACAAATCAAGTGTCCCTTTATGGTTTTATGAGGCCTGGACTGGTTCCTTGTTTTAACATGCAAAGAACAAACCTTTGCAATGTACAAAGTTCAGTTACTTACCAAGATATGGAATGTTTGCATAGTTGGTATGATCAAATAGAAATGTAAGGGAACCCTTAAAACTATTTTTTGAGGTAATAAAGCCCCTGGTGGATTTTGGAAAACTTTAAGATACTTTAATATCTGCAATGTTAAAGATGGTTGGTTTTCATAAAATACAGTAACAGAAGCACTGCAACTGGAACAGGTCAATAAACTTGAATCCAGGGATGGACCTTGCCTAATTACAGACACCATATAATTTGTGATGGGTATGTTAGAAAGACTTTAGCTTTTGGGACTCATTTCCCCTAGTTTCAAGGAAAGCCAGAGTTCCCCTCTCAGAATTAAAGAACAAGTAGCCCAGATGTACCCTCCACACCCTCAAGGTCAGGTGGAAGGCTAGGCGGCTAGGCATTACTGCTTCTTCTCCTGCTGTAAGAGTGACCTGCTATACCACCCAGGGCTTGGTCCTGTCTCTGCAGCTGCCACAGCTCTGCCCTTTCCTTGTAGTGCCCTCCTGCTCACACAGGCACTCAGTGCCAGGCACAGGACTAGGCTTCAGGAGTGCAGAAGCACATGGTCACCTGTTCCCTCAAAAAGGCACCACCGCCAACTTCTCCAACTTCTCGCGTTTCCTATGTGTCATTTGTACTTAAAAGTAACATTACATAAGGGGCATTATTTATGTGTAGCAGGTTACATGCAAAGCAGAAACAGAAAAATCTTAGTCCAAGAGGAGATGCTCTCAAAAATTCGCCCACTGGAATAGAAGCAACACACCACAAGGGTTCTTGTGGCTTTCTTCACTGCTGTGTCTTCAGCCAAAGAAGAAACAGTACCCAGCAGACAGTATATGCTCAGTAAAAACTCGATTGTGAATGAAAGCCTGCCTGCATAAGAATGAATTGTTCTTGGGGCTTTTCTGAAAGTCCAGCCTCATAATGTATACTTGTGGAACACAGAAATACAGTTTTTAAAATATACTGCAAGTATGGTGATTGGGGAGGGGAGAGAGAGGGGTATAAGGGTAATGAAAAAATACAATAAAAAATTTTTTTAAAAATGAAATAAAATACACTGTAAGAGCTCCAAGGCACAACTTTTTAGTACAGGCTTTCGGGGAAACCATACTATTTCTCTATTTCTACTGACCTTGGACATCTGTGCCGCAGTAGTGCCTCTGGTCCCCAGAAAAATCATGGCCAGAGCTGATGAAATGCTTATGGGAGAGAAGAAGATGTTTCCAGTAGGATTGTCCTCATTCAGGGTGCGGAAAAGGTCCACTGCAAACCGGGTGTTTGCCATGCTCAGCTGTTCCATGGTGAAAGCTACAACGCAGAAAAGAGGCCCGAGCACACCAGCAAATCAGGCAACCGCATGTCTCCATGTCTTCCTCACCCTGAAGCACCCTGGCACTTGTTCTTTTCTTTTCCCTCCTCTCCCTTCCCTCCCCCTTTCCTTTTCCTTCCTCCCTCCCTTCCTTTTTTATTAAAGAAGGAAAGAACACTGTCTCAGGAGCACAAATGTGGGAACTAGGGATAACTGGCCAAGGATCTAACAGCGACCCAAGTTCACAACCCAAAGTATCCTAAAGGGCTCTAACCTTTGGGAGCACACATTTCCCACCCTTTACCTGAAATAAGAATGTTTCTATTAGAAAGTCATAGCTACCTACTATGCATTAAAGCAAATTCCAGCAGAGTGGTATAATTAACATCATTTTCAAGATTTCCGTTGCTAATGTTTAGAGAGGTTAAGTGTCCCATAGCGGTATTGAAAACCCAACACAGGCCCCAGGGTCAGATGCTGCAGCCCACCAGCCAGAGAAGGAGGCAAGCATCCTCTATGACACTCCCTCCTGGTGCAGGTGACCCAGCCTTCCACCTGGACTTGGCTGCCCGCTTACCAATCGTGACTTCTCTCAAAGGCTTAGTTTCCCCACATACAAGCAAGGAAGAATAGTTGTGCTGGCTACTTCGCTTGCAAGTAATACACTGAGTTATTATTGTTGTTGTTGGAAAGCAATCTCTAGGGTCACATCGGCCTCCTCTCCCTCCTTCCCTCCCTCCATCCTCAGAAATGGGAAGCGGTTCGCCCCGGGACTGCCTAGAAAATTTCACAGACAGCTCAGGGAAGAAGGGAGTTCCCGGAAGTAAGAAAAATAGTCCGATCTCAGGCCTCGGCTCTGGCTTCCAGCCACAGTGCCCCAATTTCCGTCCCTCGCCGGCAAGCCTGCCCTTGCACGCAGGACTTACAGCGGGGGATCAGGTCTCGCCCCGGACGGTGCGAACTGCGGCGGCTGCTGCACTGCAGACGCAGGGTCGGGGTTGGGGTGGGGGTGAGGGTGGGGTGCGGAGCAGTCCCGGAAAACACGCAGGGGCCCCGGCGTCCCCAGGGCCCGAAGGGCCAGGGCTGTGTTGGGCGGAGGCGGCTCGCAGATCCTAGCCCCGGGGACCCTCCCCTGCCTGCCAGCCAGCCCAGTCCCACTTCCTTCAAGGTCCTCAGGCCCGGCCTTACCCGCTGCTCACTGCTTGGGCGGTGCTCTGGATCCCGGAATGAGGGAAGCGCCAGCAGCCCCTGTATATAGTTGCAAGGGTGGGGCGCTGCTGCCCAGGCTGAGGGGAGGGGAGGGGAAGAGAGGGGAGGGGCGGGGCTGGGCGAGGTGGGGGGCGTTCACCGGGGCGGGCACAACACTGGCTCTTCCCCCTAGACTTCCTAGGAGTCTGGGCGTTGCCTTGTAGAAGCCTAGGCGAGGGTGGACTCCGTGAAGTACCCTACTCAGGGTATCCGCACCTTTTTGAGTCTAGGCAAACTCAGATCTGTGGCAAAGACCTGATGGCCTGTCTTGCCCTAGGTGTGAGTGACTGAGATAACATAACACGCCAGATCTTAGAGGGCTAACTAGCCCTTTCTCGAATCTGATCTGTATACTCCAAAATCTCTCTGTGTGTGTGTGTGTGTGTGTGTGTGTGTGTGTGTGTGTTTGAGGGGGGAGGAGATGAAACAGAATCAGTTCTGTCAATTAATGGTCATTAGCCTCAATTCAGTGCCCACAGGAATCCCCAATTTGGGCTGTGGTGAAACAGGAAGTTTTATTCCGTGACAACAGCCCAACTGTAATACAGCACGGCTGACAGAACCGCGCTGCTGTGGAACAGCTCAATAGTGTTACAGCTCAGTTATAAAGCAGCATGGCAGCAAGGCGGCGCTCTCTACCTAGCCAGCTCTGCTCCACCGCTCCATTCCTAGTCTTCCTGTTTCTCTGGAAGAGGCGGCCATGGGTGGAAAGGGAAAGTGTGCTCCCAGATCCAGGGAAAAAGCTGACTTATACAAAGAGAAGTCCCCACCCCTCACGCAAAAGGGAACTCCAAATTCTCACAGTTTAATTGGTCCAAAACTCACTGTCCTGATGGGTCAGAATGGAGTTGGTCTGATTGGTTGGTGAAGATGTTGATGGGGGGATATAGCTATGCAGCTCCAGTTGGATGGGGAAAGTCATAGTCCTATTGGTTGAAAAATTATTCCAGGGACTTCTTTCTAAGGTTTGGCCCAGAGGAGAGGAGTAGAATGCATTCAGTTCAGTGTGGAAGGCAGGTAGTTCAGCGCAGGCCTTGAAGTTAACGGTATGTTTTTTTGTGAGGCCCCTGTACATAATGGCTGCAAGCCTGTTTTTTGAAGTTGAGTCTAGTTAGCCACTAGGAATCCTTCTTGGCAGATGTATCTTCTTTCTCAGGGTTCCCAGTTCCAGACAACAACCTTAATGTCACTATCTTTAGAAACAAAAATAAATTCAGCCCCAATACTCCCCTACAAGTTGATGGTTACGCCACTATTTCCGGGGGGGGTCGTTTTCCCCTTTAAATGCCTGGGTATGTAATTTCACCGAAATTTACAGTACTCTAGGGTCTGAATTAATTCTGCATTTATGAAAGTTCTTCCCTGTTTTCTTGCAAATCTCAACATAAAACAGCAACAAAGGAAAACTCCTATTTTTCTTTTTACTATGGATAATATAGTGTGAATAGGTTTCTAGATTTTTTTTTTTTACTCTGAATGCTGGTTCGTAATGAAAAGGGTCAAGGAAGATTCAATGAGTGATAAAAATACTCTCTGTAATGTTTTTTAAAAGAAAGAGTTCAATTACTAAGATTTTAGAGAGTCTTACCATTTATTAATAAAGAAACCAGCATTTATTGAAAGCCATTCTGATAAATTCAAGTGTTTGATCAAATCTTGTAACCTCTACACCATTTCTCACAGAACTAGAGAACCACTTACTAGCTTCTATAAAGAGGTCAGTGTGAAAAAGTCAAGACTGAGAGGCTGCACTGAGTTGTTACCATTAAAATCTAAGACACATAAAGAAAAAAACATTTTTAATTTTGTGTTTGCTGCTGACATTTTGTATTTGTGCTTACCTGGAGTTAGCAATGTGGGTTAAATATAAAATGAAGCCACTTTCTAAATCAATACATATAAGGTTCAGGCAAAATTGCTCTTAATATATCAGTCAATCAGTACATTTACTGTCCAGGGTTGAGGCAAAGTAACCATTCTGTCAAACAACATCAGAGTGTTCCACTTGTGGCTTTAAAATATAAATGGGCAGCCCTGGCTGGGTGGCTCAGTTGGTTGGAGTGTCATCCATGCACAAAAAGTTGTGGGTTCAATCCTGATCAGGGCACATACCCAAGTTGCAGTTTCCATCCCCATTTGAGGTGTGTGCGTGAGACAACCAGTCAATGTGTTTCCCTCTCTCTCTCTCTCTCTATCTATCTATCTCTCCCCCACCTTTACTCTTCATCTAAAAAAATCAATGAATATGTCCTCGGGTGAGGATTAAAAAATAAAAATAAATGAACGGCCACAATCAAAGTCAGAGATACTTATACATTCACGATGGCACAGCGGTCTGGTACAGCATTTGGTGTATCTACTAAACTTGAGCACATGCATACCCAAGCTACAGTCCAGGAATTTTACCCCTGGGGAGATTTTTCCCAACAAAATTGTCTGTGAGCATGTGCACCTGGTGACATGTACAAGAATAACAGCATGATTTGAATTAGACCCACATTAGAAACCACATAAATGCCCATCAGCAGAAGAACAGACAAACAAATACAACATAATAATATACAATAAGAAAAATGAACAAACTACAGCAATACATATCAACATGGCTGAATCTCACAAATACACTGTTTAATGAAAGAACACAGACACAGAAGAGCTGTGTGGTTCTGGTTATAGAAAGTTCAAAAATAGGCAGAACTACTCTATGGTGTTTGAGATCAGGGGATTGGATTGGCTATATTTCCTTATTTTCCATATTCTCGATGTTGGAGAGACTGCTTCTTCCAGCACAAATTCCTGAAGATAGCAAGTGACTCCCTGATGGCCCGGTGAGTGTACCTTTGATATAAATTCAGTGACCATACTCTCAAATATCTCCTTTATCAAACTCTTCCATGCCAAGCCAATATCCCCCCTGTTCTAAACCATATCAGCGCCAGGTACCAAATAACTGGAAACCACTTGTATAGTACAGCCCACCAAAATTACTTAAGCTATCTAGTCTAAACTTAGTGTGCCTAGCCTGCCTTGCCCATTCCTTCCTGCATGAATCCCTGTAAAAGCTCTGGGCCATGGTCTTCCTTCTCCCCTCTTTGCCTCCTGGTGCTTCCCAGGGCCCATGTGGTGTGGCATCAAATGCCTTCCATTTTTAAGCATCTATGAATTTAAATTCTTCCTTTGTGACAATCATTTCTACTTTAGATGTTTTACTATACCTGATTAGAACAAATCCCGGGGCTGTTTTTAACACAAGAGTTATGAGTGGGAGAAGCAGTAGGAGCAACTGCTGGGATACTGATAACATGCCATTTCTTGACATGTGTAATTACACAAGTGTATTAATTTTATGATAATGCATTGAGTTGTACACATAATTTATGTGCTTTTCTGTAATTTTTAAATAGTAGCAACAAAAATGTATAATATTAGTGATTATTTTATTTCCTGTCTCTCCTTCCTCCTTCCACACATACCCAACAAGATTAATAAGCTTGAAGCTAGTTGGGGCTTTTTGTATTCTCTGGCAAGCCAAGCACCCTTGTCATGGTCAGTGGCTTGTGCACAAATCTTTTCCCATCAATTCTGATGTCAATCACTGGTTCAAGGTGCAGAATAAAGAAGATGCAGAATAAAGAAGATGCAGTATTAATTTATCTAAGACCCATAGCTAGATTTATAAAACTCATGGTAATGAGAAAAATACCAAACAGGAACCAACAGGTGTTTGAGAACTAATTATCTGTGTTGTTGGCCTCTAGGTTAATTGTATTGTGGTTAGAGAACATGATCGCTGCATTATTTCAGTGTTCATAAATGTTTTGACATTTGATTAATGGCCCAAAATATAGACAATTTTTTAAATATTTTGTGTGCACCAGGAGAAAAGATGTTGTAAATCTGACAAGGGAAACATTCTATATGCGGCCACTATGGTAAGTGCACTAATAATTTTATTCAGCTCTATACTTAGATTTAATATACATGTTTAGCAAGGTAATGACTAAATATTAGTTTTTCTATTCACTACCAACAAACAGAAAATGAAATTTAAAAAATTATATCACTTAAAATAGGATTAAAAAATCAAGTAATGGAAATATAGAGGCTCCAGCACAAATAATGCCCCGCTTTTATTAAAGAATCATAAGCATGTAATTCTGTAACATAATAATATCACACTCAAACACCATATGACATTTTAGGTGAAATGTTCAAATTGCTATCCATCTGGTGCAAGACATTCATGTACCCTATCAACTGCACTCAAGCAAGCCTTACTGCTGCTGGACCCTGTATATAAAAACATATTCAAAATTTCTATACAGAAAAAATATTAAACATTATTAAGAGAAATTCTTTAAAAAACTAACTGAACAAAAGCATATATCATGTTCATTGAGTAGAACTTTATATTGTAAAGATAACTTATTCTCTGTGATTTTTATGGTAGATTTGTTTATTTTTTATATATTTTTTTCAATAACACTTAATATAATATTATATTAGTTTTAGGTGTGCAATACGATTAGACATTTATGTACCTTATGAATTGATCGCCCCCATAAGTCTAATACCCATCAGACAGTTATTCACATTTATTACAATATTACTGACTTATTCCATATGCTGTACTTTACATCCCTATGAATATTTTGTAACTAACAATTTGTCCTTAATCCCATCTCCTTTTTACCCATCTCTTCAAGCCCCTTCCCATCTGGTGACTATCCATTGCTTCCATATCTTGGCTATTGTAAATAATGTGTCAATTAACATAGGGGTGCATATGTCTTTTGAATTAGTGTTTTGGGTCACTTCAGATAAATATATAGAAATGGAATTGCTAAATCACAGGGTAGTTTTACTTTTAATTTCTTGAGGAACTTCCATACTGTTTTCTATAGTGACTGCACCAATTTATAATCACATCAACAGTGAACAAAGGTTCCCTTTTTGCCACATTTCACCAGCACTTGTCGTTTGTTGATTTAGTGATGATAGTCATTCTGACAGGTGTGAGATGGTATCTCATTGTGGTTTTAATTTGCATTTCTCTGATGATTACCATGGTTGACATCTTTTCATATGTCTGTTGGCCATCAGTACATCGTCTTTGGAGAAATGTCTATTCAGGTCCTTTACCCATTTTTAAATTGGATTGTTTTGGGGAGGGTTGGTGTTAAGTTGTGGGAGTCCTTATATATTTGGATATTAACCTCTTATTAGGTATATCATTGATGATTTATATTCTCCCATTTAGTAGGTTGTCTTTTTGTTTTGCAATGGTTTCCTTTTTGTACAAAAACTCTTTAGTTCAATGTAAATAGTCTCCTTTGCTTATTTTTTGTTTGTTTCCCTTGCCACAGGAAACATTCTCTCTCCTCTCTCTCTCTCTCTCTCTCTCTCTATATATATATATATATATATATATATATATACACACACACACACACACAAACACGCACACACACACATATATCTCTATATATGTATATATATATATATATACACACACACACCCTCTCTGTCTATATATATATACAAACTAAGAACAATGTAACAAGTTTACTGCCTATTTTTTTCTAAGAGTTTTATGTTTTCAGGTCTTACATTTAAGTCTTTTTTCTATTTTGAGTTTATTCTTGTATATGGTGTAAAAAAGTGATCCAGTTTCATTCTCTTGCATGTGTCTGTCCAGTTTTCCCAACACAGTTTATTGAACAGACTGTCTTTATGCAATTGTATATTCTTTCCTTCTTTGTCATAAATTAATTGACCATATAGGTGTGGGCTTATTTCTCATTTCTCTATTCTGTTTCATTAATCTATGTGTCTGTTTTTTCAACAGTATCATGCTGTTTTGATTACTATAGCTTTGTACTAACGTTTGATATCAGTTAATGAGCACGATACCTCCAACTTCGTTTTTTTTTTCTTAAGATTTCTTTGGCTATTCAAAGTCTGTTGTAGTTCCAGATAAATTTTAGGATAATTTGTTCTAGCTATGTTTTAAAAAAATGCCATTGGTATTTTGATAGAGATTGCATTCAATCTGTAGATTGCATTGGGTATCTTGGACAAATTAAAGATATTAATTCTTCTTTGAGTGTTTGGTAAAATTTACCTGTGAAGCCACCCAGTCTAAGACTTTTGTTTGTTGAGAATTTTTTGATTACTGCTTTGATTATTTTGTTTGTAATAGTTTTGTTCAGATTTTCTGTTTCTTTTTGATTCAGTCTTAGAAGACTGTTTCCAGGAATTTAGCTATTTCTTTTAGATTGTCCAATTTGTTGGCATATAGTTGTTTGTAATATTTCCTTATAATCCTTTGTAATATTTTCTTACAATTCTAAGTGGTAGTCTTGCTAAGTAAAATAATCTTGGTTGTAAGTCTTTGCTTTCCATCTCTTTGAATATTTTGTGCCAATGTCTCCTGGCCTGCAAAGTTTCTGCTGAGAAATCAGCTGACAGTCATATTGGAGCATCCTTGTAGATAACTAACAGCTTTTCTCTTGCTGCTTTAAGATTCTCTTTTCATCTTTAACCTATTTTAATTATAATGTTTCTTATTGTGGACTTTTTTGTCTTCACCTTATTTGGGTCTCCCTATGCTTCTGGGATGCATATGTCTATTTTTTTTTTGACAGGTTAGGAGAGTTTTCTGTCACTGTTTCTTCAAATAAATTTTTAATCCCTACTATCTCTCTCTCTCTCTCTTTTTTTTTTTTTGGTCTGGTCCTCCTGTGATGTAAGTATTGTTACATTTGATGTTGTCTCAAAGGTCTTTTAAAGTATCCTCATTTAATTTTTTTTTCTTTTTGCTGTTCTGATTATGTGTTTTCTGCTTCCTCGTTTTTGATGATTTAATACTCTGTTTCATCTAAGCTACTGTTGATTTCCTCTAATGAATTCTTTATCTCAGTTATTGTATCCTTCATTTCTGACTGATTCTTTTTTATGTTTTCATCTCTATTTTTATGTTTTCTATCTGTTTGTTGAGGTACTCACTGAGTTTATCTACTCTTCCTTTAAGGTCATTGGGCAGTCTAATAAAGTGTTTTGAACTCCAAGTCTGGTGGATTACTTGCCTTCATTTCGTTTAGTTCTTTTTCTTGAGTTTTGTCCTGGTCTTTCATTTGGGATGTGCTTATTTGTCTCTTAATTTTGGCTGACTCCTTGTGTTTGTTTTTATGAATTACGTAGATAAGTTATGTCTCTCAGTCTTGGCAGGGTAGCCTCATGTAGAAGGTGTCCTATGAGTTCCAGTAATGCAATCTCCCTGTTCACCTTCTTCAGGAGCTTCAGGGGAGTCCCTTGTATAGATTATGTGTACCTTGTTGTTTTAGTTGAGACTTGATCGATATTGGCATGTCTGTTGGAGGGACTGACCCTCAAGCTAACTGGCTCTGAGGAGTGGCCATGACACAGCCGATGAGCTGGTGTGCAAGAGCTGATCCCATAGAGCTGTGTTTGCTTTAGTGGGGCTCTGGTGCCTAGTAAGTCAGCCTTTTTGGGTGTTTCATTTGTGGAGCTTGTTGAGTGGTGTTCTGGTGTGGTCTGAAACTGGCCACAACACGTGTTGATTCTAGGACCTCTTAGGAATGGCTTTGGTACAGGACAAGGCCAGCCCCAGCCTGTTTCCAGGCCAGAACCACCTGGTAAGAGCAGGTCACTTTCTACAAAGTGACCTGCAGAAAGTTGCCACTTGTGCTGGACTTGGAGACTCCTTGGAGAGGCTAAGCTGGGAACTGAGGAGAGCTTCCCCTAATAGCAGGCATGGATCCACTTAGCAAGATGTATGGGCCACAGTGAGGCCAGATGTTACTTATCTGAGGTTTGTTAACTTTTGAGAGATGTTAGGGAGGTCTGCAATGTGAGCCAAGACAATCTATTGGTGTGGAAAAGCGGCTTGAAGAGGATCCAGCCAGGTGCTAGAGTTGAGTGGGATCAGGCCTCAGAGAATCACAAGACCATGTTGAAAAGTATTAGCCAAGTTAATGGAGAGTACAGATTTGGTGCCTAACTGCTCCTGCTGGTTGGGTGAGGGAAGGGTTCAACAAAGGAAACTTAGCATCTGCCTGTATTTCTGTCCTCAACTGTCCTGACTCCTTCCCTCCAGCCCTCACCCTGAATCTAGACAATTCAGCTCCTCACCACATGTCCCTGCATTTTGGGCTGCTGCCCTAGTTCTGGAGCTCAAAGTGAGTGGATCCATGAGCCAGTAAGTTCCCAGGACCCATAAGAGGAATGCCCAGGACTCCAAAAGCCCTCTGTCTTACTCAGCCACAATCACAGCTGGTTTTCACAGCCAGAAGTTATGGGGACTTCTGTTCCTAGCACCGGAGCCCTGGGCTGGGATGTGTGTGTGGGACTGGGACCTCTCACTCCTCAAGGAAGGGCCTCTGCAGCTGAGATATTCTTTCCATTTCTTGTTTGCCACACCATGGGTGTGAGGCCTGCCCATTCTGTATCTTCACCTTCCCTACCAGTCTCAGTGTGGCTTTTTGTTTATATCCTTGGTTATATACAGGACTTCTGTTCAGCTAGTCTTCAGGTGGTTTTAAATGATGGTTATAGTTGTAATTTTGATGTGGTCTAGGGACAAGGCAAGCACAGTGTTTACCTACTTTGCCATCTTGAATGAAAGATCTTCTCTAATTGATTTTCTTTATCAATCACAACCCCAATAAATATTCCAAAGAAAGTATGTGTGTGTGTGTGTGTGTGTGTGTGTGTGTGTGTGAAGGAGACAAGCTGATTATACAATTTGTATGGTGATGCAAATGGTCAAAACACTCTTGAAGAAGAACAAGACAAGAGGACATATTCTATTAAATATCAAAACTTATAAAGCTATAGTAATTAAAACAGCAAATTATTGGTGCACAGATAGACAAAAGAACAATAAAATAGAATGGAGAGTCCAGAAACAGGACTTTGTACATACTGATGTTTGCTATAGAAGGGCCATGGTATTCATGGGCAGATGATGGAATACTTAATAAAAGGTGAAGACAATTGAATATCTCTGTGCAAAAATTAAAAAAAGGAAGAATGTTAGGGAAAATTCCTTACCAATTTGATGGATATCTAAGATCTATGAAAACCAATGTGAAAAATAAATAAAGTTTTACAAGAAAGTGTAGGTAAAAACGTTTTTTTAGAAAACAAAGAAAGCATTTACTATAAAGAAAGTGATTAATACATCTACATAAAACATTTTTGTGTATTACCAAGACACCATTAAGAGAGTTAACTTCTGGCCAAGACGGAGGCATAGGTAGACACACTGTGCCTCCTTGCACAACCAAAAGAAGGACAACAACAATTTAAAAACAAAAAACAACCAGAACTGACAGAAAATCAAACTGTATGGAAGTCCTGCAACCAAGAAGTTAAAGAAGAAACATTCATCCAGACTGGTAGGAGTGGGGAGGACTCATGGCAAGGCAACGGCTGGTGGACCCAGCAAGGTGGTGGATTGTGGAGCAGGTGGTCCCATATTCCTGTGCAGATAAACCAGGAGGAACAACTGAGGAGTGAGACAGACCACGCAACTCAGGGTTCCAGTGTGGGGAAATAAAGCCTCAAACCTCTGATTGAAAACACTGGTGGGGTTGAGGTGGCAGCAAGAGGAACTACCACTCTCACAGGAGAGTTAGTTGAAGAGACCCACAGTGTCCTAGAACGTATACAAACCCACCCACCCAGAAATCAGCAACAGAAGGGCCCAATTTGATTGTGGGTAGCAGGACAGGTGACTGAAAACTGGTGGAGCAAGTTTTCATAGTAAAAGTTACATAGTAAGAGAGTGGAGCAAGTGCCATTGTTCCCTCTCGGACCCCTTCCCCAAATACAGTGTCACCACACAGGGATGTGAGTTGCCCTGACCTAGCGAATACCTAAGACTCCACCCCTTACTACATAACAGGCACACTGAGACAAAAAAAAAAGGCCTAAATGAAAGAACAGATCAAAGCTCCAGAAAAAAATACAACTAAATGATGAAGAGATAGCCAACTTATTGGATGCACAATTCAAAACACTGGTAATCAGGATGCTCACAGAATTGGTTGAATATGGTCGCAAATTAGATGAAAAAATGAAGGCTACAATAAGTGAAATAAAGAAAAATGTACAGGGAACTAACAGGAAGGAAACTGGGACTCAAATCAACAGTGTGGACCAGAAGGAAGAAAGAAACATCCAACCAGAAAAGAATGAAGAAATAAGAATTCAAAAAAATGAGAAGAGGTTGAAGAACCTCCAGGACATCTTTCAACATTCCAATATCTGAATTATAGGGGTATCAGAAGGAGAAGAGGAAGAACAAAAAATTGAAAACTTATTTGAAAAAATAATGGAGAACTTCCCCAATCTGGCAAAGGAAATAGACTTCCAGGAAGGCCAGGAAGTTCAGAGAGTCCCAAACAAGTTGGACCCAAGGAAGCACACACCAAGGCACATCATAATTACATTACCCAAGATTAAAATGAAGGAGAGAATCCTTGAAGCAGCAAGACAAAATGAGAGAGTTACCTACAAAGTAGTGCCCATAAAACTGTCAGCTGATTTCTCAAAAGAGACCTGCCAGGCAAGAAGGGGCTGGAAAGAAGTATTCCAAGTCATGAAAGGCAAGGACCTACATCCAAGATTGCTCTATCCAGCAAAGCTTTCATTTAGAATGGAAGGGCAAATAAAGTGCTTCTCAGATAAGGTCAAGTTAAAGAAGTTCACCATCAGCAAGCCCTTATTTATATGAAATGTTAAAGGGATTTATCTAAGAAAAAGAAGATAAAAAACATGTGTAGTAAAATGACAGCAAACTCACAATTATTAACAACCACACCTAAAACAAAAACAAAAACAAACTAAGCAGACAACTAGAATAGGAACAGAACCACAGAAATGGAGATCACATGGAGGGTTAGCCAGAGGGGAGTGGGAGGAGGAGAGAGGGGAAAGGAACAGAGAATAAGTGGCATAAATTGTAGGTAGAAAATAGACAGGGGGGGTTGAGATATTGTATAGGAAATGTAGAAGCCAAAGAACTTATATGTATGACCCATGAACATGAAAGAAAGGGGGAGAATGTGGGTGGGAGAGGGTGTGCAGGACATAGGGGAATAGAAGGGGGAAAATGGGACAACTGTAATAGCATAATCAATAAAATATATTTTTAAAAAGAGAGTTAAAAAGACAAGCCACTCAATGAAAGATAATTAAAAGTAATATAATAGATGAAGGCTGTTATTGTTCATGTGTGTATAACTTCTACAAATCACATTTAAAAACACATTAGGAAAAATGGGCAGGTTCAGTCGTTTGCCAGTGCCCAGGAGTTTGGCTGTGCCACGGGCCTCAGCTCTCCCTCCCATTACTCTGGAAAGATGACTCGGAAGGAGAATGCTTACCCTGGCCCTACCACTGGAAGACAGCTCAATCTGGCCTGAACACCTTGCCACAAAGAGTCCTCCAGAAGGAGCTTACCACTCCATCCTCGCTTGTCCTCATGAGCCACTCCAATGCCCATCCCACAGCTGCCCCTGGCCAGGATAGCAGTAGGAGAACCAACTTAATGCAGACATTCACAACTGATGAGTTTGAAATTGGGTGTCTTCTGGGCAAAAGAAAGTTTGGAAATGTGTACTTGGCTTGAGAGAAGAAAAGCTATTTCATCATAGCACTCAAGGTCCTCTTCAAGTATCAGTTAGAAAAGGAGGGTATGGAGTACCAGCTTCACAGGGAGATCAAAGTCCAGTCCCATCTGCAGCATCCCAACATTTTGCATCTCTACAACTATTTCTATGATCATTGAAGGATGTATTTGATTCTGGAGTATTTCCCCAAGGGGACCTCTACAAGGAGCTGCAGAAGAGCCGCACTTTTGATGAGCAGCGAACAGCCACGAACATGGAGGAACTGGCAGATGCGTTGATGTACTGCCACAAAAAGGTGATTCACAGAGACATGAAGCTAGAGAATCTGCTCTTGGGGCTCCAGAGAGAGCTGAAGATTGATGACTTTGGCTGGTCTATACACACCCCCTCCCTGAGGAGGAAGACAATGTGTGGCACCCTGGACTACCTGCCCCCAGAGATGATTGAGGGGCACATGCACAATGAGAAGATGGATCTGTGGTGCATCGCAGTACTCTGCTACCAATGCTGGTTGGAAACCCTCCTTTTGACAGTGCTTCACACAATGAAACTTATCAGCGCATCAACCATGTGGACCTGAAGTTCCCCCCTTTTGTGCCTATGGGAGCCCAGGACCTCACCTCCAAGCTGCTCAAACATAACCTCTCAGAACGACTGCCCCTGGCTCAGGTCTCAGCCCACCCTTGGGTCCAGGCCCACTCCCGGAGAGTGCTGCCACCCTTGGCCCTTCTGTCTGTCCCCTGAATCATCCCTGTCATTTACTCAGTTGCATCTGTATTTGCATGTCTGTGTATGTGTAGTTGGAAGGAGGAGTCTCTAGCCTGTTCCCTTATCTGTCTTCTACCTCCTTTTTATTTAATAAAGGCTGAAACTTTTTATAAAGAAGAAAAAAGAAAGAAAAAAAACAGGCAAACAATTTGAATAAACACTTTAAAAGAGGAAATACAATAAGCTTATAAATGTATAAAAAGATGTTTGATATAAATTTAAAATATAATGAGATACATTACATTTACACTGGCAAAAGGGAAGAGGAACTGAGGCTAGTTCTGGAGGGGTTCTGCCACACTGTAACAGGATGCCTGCGACATGAGGCCAGACTCTGTCCAAACTGTCTGTCAGAATAGGCAGTACTATGCAATAGAAGTTAAAATTTGTACAGTTCTCTTGGTGTTGTTCAGAAGTTTTTAGTTGAATATAGGTCAGGAGAGAGGAACAGCTTGCATTAATTGAAGATAAGTAAAAACTAATTAACAATTTTAGCATTTTTATTAAAGGGCATGTAGACCTAGACTTATCTTTAAAGACTTGAGCAAGAGTCACCTGAACAGAAAGTCACCGCATGAAAAGGTGAGTACTCCCAACTTTATCTTCCAGAATGAAATAGACTTGCTTGAGAAAGAACTGGAAAATGCAAAAATCAGGTGCTCAAAACAATGTGAATTGCTAGAAGGCATGATAAGAATGGTACAATCATTGAAGATGAATTAAATTCCATTAAATCATAAGTGCCTTTCCAAACAGAACACGTGTGACAGTGAGCATTTCCATCTGGTCCCTCATTGTAAAGCCAGTCTTTTTTTGAAAGGAGAGCTTCCCCACAGTGTGCACACAGACTCTCTCCAATGCAGCGTGCACCCTCCTTCCATCCAGTGAGAGGTCTCATTGCTGGTGAGTCCAAAGTGCTCTTCCTGAGAAGAGGAGCTTTTCTTCTCCCTCTCATCTCAGAAGAATGTGTGGACAACTTTCCTTTCCACCACGCCTTCCTGACTGGCTCATCCTACAACCATACAGAGAAGGATCAGTCCTCAAAGGGGTTTTCCTCATGACTTTCCACCTAGACCTGGATTATTCTTTCTTCCCCCACATCCTGAAGTAGAAGTGACTTACTCTTAGACCTGTCCTGACCTTTAAACACGTGATTTTTGATCATCCAGAACACCCCAAAATCTTGTTTTTCTTTTCTCTCTTCAAAAGTAATTTTGAATTAGCTTGTTTTTTTTTTTTAAATTTGGTTTAAGAAACTGTAGTCAAGTGAATTCTTATACTGTTAATCAACTTGAAGCTTGGTGGAGTTATAGGTCTCACAATTGTGTTTTGTAAATGTGTTAAATGTGATTATAAGTATATTGTTTCACTTTATTGTGCTTTTAAATTTTTATCTTAGGTAATCAATTTCTCAAGACATGACTAAAATTTACAACATTCCCTGAGCCTGGAAATATTTTAAAGTACAGCTTATTTACCATAGTTAAAAGAGAAGTATGGAAATAACTTGATATTGACTCAAATAATTGTTAAACTTGTTTTTTATAGCTTATTTTTAACTTGCTAAAAGAACAAGAAAAATAACTTGAAATCAGTCCCCAAGTGTTTTCCTATAAATCATCTGAGGGTTTTGGATGAGCCAGAGTAATTTCATGACAATGAGTAGTTTTGGACTCTGGGCTGTGGTTGCAAGTGACTAGATACTCCTAGGAAATTCTACATCGGTTACATTCTTCTGTCTTGGCAGTTTAAATGATTGGGGTCACAGAAATGATTAAAATAACCTCTTAGAGTTTCTTCTAGTCCTTTTACTCTCTGCCAAATAATGAAACAAAAAATTTTTGGATACTTTATCTATTCATCTCTTGACTGACACTTTGGTTGTTTCCATATTTTGGCATTTGTGAGTAATGCTGCAGTGAACATGGGTGTGGTTATATCTCTTGGAGATCCTGTTCTCACTTCCTTTGGATATGCAACTAGAAGTGGAATTTCTGGATTATATGGCAGTTTTGTTTTTTATATTTTCAGGAAGTTTTATGTTGTTTTTCATAGTGGCTGCTTCAATTTACCCAGCAGTGCACAAGGGTTCCATTTTTTCCACATCCTCTCCAACACTTGTTATTGTCTTTCTGATAATGATTCTAACAGCTATGAGGTAACATCTCATCATGGTTTTGATTTGTACTTTCCTGATTAGTGATGTTGAGTTCCTTTTTATATGTGTGTTGGCCATCTGTATGTATTCTTAGAAAAAATATCTATTCAGATTATCTGCTTATTTTATAAATTTTTATCATTGGCACTATTACAGGTGTCCCCCGTTCCCCTCCCCTTTTGCCCACCTACACCCAGCCCCTGCCCTCTCCTCCCTCTGGTCCTCACTACATTGTTGTCTGTGTCCATGGGCTCTGCATATGTTTAGCTAATCTTGGATTGTTTTCTGTGTATTGTATCAGTTTTTAAAAATATATCTTAGATATTAAGTCTTATCAGATATATAATTAGCAAACATTTACTTCCATTACATAGATTGCCTTTTCATTTGTTGAGCTCTTTTGCTGAGCAGAAGCTTTTTAGTTTGGTGTAGTCCTACTTGCTTATTTTTGCTTTGTTGCCTTTGCTTTTGGTGTCAGATCCAAAAAATTACCATTAAGATTGACATTAAAGAGCTTACTCCATATTTTTTTGTTTAGTGGTTTTATGGTTTCAGGTCTTAATGTTCAAGCCTTCAACCTGTTTTGAGTTGATTTTTGTGTTTATGGTGTAAGATAATGGTCCAGTTTAATTCTTTTGCATGTGGATGTCTAATTTTCCCAATGCCATTTATTGCAAAGGCTGTCTTTTCCCCATCTTATATTCTGGGTTCCTTTTTCATAAATTAATTGACCCTATATGCATGGGTTTATTTCTGGGCTCTTTTTATAATAACAGATCTCTTCAGATTTTCTATTTCTTCATGATTAAGTCTTGATAAGTTGTATGTTTCTAGGTATTTATCCACTTCTCCAATGTTCTCAAATTTGTTGGCATGGAACTGTTCACAGTAGTTGCTCATGATCCTTTGTATTTTTGTGGTATCAGTTGTAATGTCCTTTTTCATTTTCTTGAGTTCTTTTCTTGGTGAGACTGTTTAAAAATTTGCCAATTTTGTTTATCATTTAAGAAAATCAGATCTTAGTTTCAATGATCTTATCTATTGTCTTTTTATTGTTTAATATTTTTATTTTTAAAATTATTTTAGTTCTCAATTGCAGTTGACATTCAATATTATATTAGTTTCACTAATGAACATTGTGTAAATTATAAAGTTATCCCACTGATAAGTCTAGTATACCTAATACCATATATAGTTATTACAATATTATTGACTATACTTTATATCTCCACAAACACTTTTGTACTGATACTTTGTACTTCTTAATCTTTTCAACTTTTTCACCCAGTCCCCTAAACCCCTTCCCATCTGGCAACCATCAGTTTGTCCTCTGTATCTCTGAGTTGGTTTCTGGTTTGATTTTTTTGTTTATTTTATATTTTAGATTCCACATATGGATGAAATCATATGGTATTTGTCTTTATCTGTCTGACTTATTCCACTTAGCATCCATGTTGTTGCAAATGGTAAGTTTTCATTACTTTTTATGGCTGAGTAATATTCCATTGTATATATGGACCACATATTCTTTATCAGACTTTCTGTCAATGGAACTTAAGTTGCTTCCTCATCTTGGTTATTTTATTGGGTTGGCCAAAAAGTCCATTTAGCTTTTTCCATAAAATAAAAGACAGATCTTTAAATTTTCACCAATAACTTTATTGATTTGGATATTTTGAGTATGCTGGCTATCTCCCACTATTGGCTTCTAGTGGGTAGAGGCTGATGGTGCTAAACTAAAATAATTCAAACATGTTCCAATGCATAAGACACCCCACAGCTAAGAATTATTTGGCCAAAATGTCAATAGTATCAAGAAACTTCACAAACCACTTTTGATGTATTCAATCAGACACAGAACCTTCTCCATACAATGCACAAATATTTTTTTTTGCATTTCAGTTGGGTTTTTACCTTTCTTGAAATAATAAAACATAATACACTGAAAATGTTGCATTTCTTCTACCTTCAATATTAAAATAGCTACATAAAAATTCACCAATTTGGTAAGTTTTTTAAAAAATGCACACTGTGATAGCTGTCACAACACAATCCAACAAAATTGTTTTGAATGAAGTTAAAGACAACTAAGCACTACAAGAGCCAGCATACAGAAAAAAACTAAATGAACTTTTTGGCCAACCCAATATATATGAAATGTCCTTCTTTGTCTCTTGTTATAGCCTTTGTTTTAAAGTCTATTTTGTCTGATATAAGTATTGCTACTCCAGCTTTTAAAAAATTTCTATTTGCACAAAATATCTTTTTTTATCCCTTTCATTCTGTGCATGTCTTATTATCTGAAGTGAGTTTTTTATATACAACATATGTATGAGTCTTATTTTCTTATCCATTCAGCCAGCATATGTCTTTTGATTAAAGCATTTAATTTATTTACATTTAAAGTTATCATTGATAGGTATGTAGTTACTGGCATTTTATTATTTAAATTTTATGTTTACTTTTTCTTCTTAAAAAGTTTCTTTAAAATTTTTTGAAATATTGGTTCAATGTTAATGAACACCTTTGGCTTTTGCTTCTCCAGAAAGCCCTTTATCTGTCCTTTAATGATAAATGACAATCTTTCCTGGGTAGAGTAATATTGGTTTTAGATTCTTATTTTCTTTTTTTTTATCATTTTGAATATTTCGTACCAACCTCTTCTGGCCTGCAAACTTACTGTTGAGAGATCAGCTAGCTGTCTTATAGGAGCTTCCTTTTATATAACTAACTGCTTTTCTCTTGCTGCTTTTAAGAATCTCTCATTGTCTTTAATCTTTGCTATTTTAATTATGATGTGTCTTGGTGTGGGCCTCTTTCTGTTCATCTTGTTTTGTTTTATGTATTAGGTACATCTGCTATGTCTCCCAGTCTTGGCAGTATGACCTGAGGTAGTGTTGTAGACTCACTTTTTGGTAACATGAACTGGGTGCTTCAGGGATGTCCGTTGTGTGAGTTGTGTATGCCCTGTTGTTGTAGTTGAGCCTTAATTGCTGTTGGCACATCACTGTATGGGTTGACTCTCAGGCTGGTTGGTTTTGAGGCCATGACTATAGCCAATGAGCAGTTGGGCAGGATCTGATCTTACAGAGCAGGCACCACTTCAGCAGGACTCTGGTGCCTGGTGAGTCCACACTATGGGTGGCCACCAGGAGAGTTGATCCTTTGTGCTCTTTGTAGGTGTCCTGTTGTAGGCCGAGGTCATCTGCTGACTGTAGAGACCTGAAATTACCTGGTACAAACCACAAATTCGTTTGTAGTTGGTGGCTGCCTGTGCTGAACTTGGAGGCACCTAGGATAGACTAAGCTGTGAGTTAAGGCTGGCTGCTTCTAGTACTGGGGTTTACTTACCAAGAGGTACATGGCATGCCAAGGCCAGCTGATGCTTATTTGGGTTTTGTGGGTCTTTGAGAGATTTTAGAAATTTTGCAGCATGGGCTAAGGCCAGCAGCTCATAAGGAATAGCCAATGAAAGCGGTTCAGGCTGGTGCATGTGTTGGGTGGAGCAAAGCCTCAGGGAATCAGGTGTCAGAGGTGTTAGCCAATTTGATGTTATAGGAGTTCTGTTCAGTTCATCTTCAAGTGATTCTCAAGGGTGGTTGTGCTGTAATTTAGTTGTAAATTTAATGAGGCCATGGGAGGAGGTAAACTTAGTGTTTACCTACTTCACCTTCTTGACCAGAAGTCTAAAAAAGTGCCTCTATTGTCTTTTTAGTTTCTACTTTATTAATTTTTGCTCTAGTTTGTTATTTTCTTCTACTAACTTGGGCCTTCATTTATTCTTTTTTTTAGTTTTAGTTTTTTGAGGTGTTAAGTTAGGTTGTTTATTTGAGGTAGGCATTTATAGCTTTGAACTTCCCTCTTAGAACTGCTTTCTTTGCATCTGATAAGTTTTGGTATGTTGTATTTCTGTTTCCATTTGACTCAAGGTATTTTTTTATTTCTCTTTTGATTTCTTCTTTGATCCATTCAGGAGCATGTTATTTAATATGCACATATTTATAAATATATTTGTAAAATTTTCAGTTTTCTTCTTGTAATTAATTTCAAATTTCATATCATTATAGCTGAGAAACATGCTTGAATGACTTGTTTTTAAAAATTTATTAAGACTTGTTTTTTGTCCTAACATATGGTTGATCCTACAGAATGTTCCATGTGCATTTGAGAAAAATGTGTATTCTGTTGCTTTTGTATAAAATATTCTGTACATATCTGTTAAGTCTATCTGGTATATCCTGTCATTTAAGGATAATCTTTCCTTATTGTATTCTGTTGGAAAGATTATATTTGTGAAAGTGGAGTATTTAAGCCCCCTATTATTGTTGTAGTGCAGTCTATTTCCACTTTTACACTATAATGTGAGACATTATCAGTGCTCATTTTCTTAGGCCCAAGATTCATATTTCTTAGGTTCCTAGTCACATTCCTGATGTTGAAGGTTGATATTTAAGTTAGACTTTATATAGTATAAGTACTTATATATTTAATAATTCATGTACAATAATATAAAATTACATTATACATTGATATTTATATACTCTATTAATAATAAGAGTCTCTATACCTATGTATTAGATACATGTCCAAATATCCACTAATACCATGTGTTTAAAAATACTTTTATTTAAAAATGGTTGCAGATTCACAGAAAGTAAAAAAATTTTCACAGGGAGGTCTACTGTAAAAATCACCAATCTTCCCGTAGTAACTTAGTACCATCTTGCATAACTTTAATACAATAGCAAAGTCTAGAAGTTGACATTTGTACAATCTACAAGGTTTATTCAGATTTTACCAGTTTTATGTGCACTTGTGTGTGTGTGTGCTTTGTTGTTTTAAGGGTAGACACAAAGGAAAAATCATTAATTTTGTATAGTGCAAAAAGGGAGAGACCCTCCCCACCTCCATGCCCACTTTTGTTTCAGAGAATTTTCTTTAGAAAATTTGTAATTATAAATTATTTTAATATCCTTTTGATATGCAGGTAAACCTTTTAAAAATGTAGTTAGGTTTTAAATAGTCTCTTGTCACTTTACAGCCCAAGGCTGTCTTTCTCAAGGACCTGGGAACCATTTCTTTGAAAGGTAATCCTTGAAGAACACAGCAACACTGTCTCCCAGTCTGTAAGAGGGCAGAAGTCTAACTTCAGTGTAAAATGAGAAGTTTATTCTTCCTTTGGATAAAGCCAATTAGCTAACACGATTCACACCTACTACTAGATGAATTTAGAATAAGTTATGTGTAATGAATGGTGTTTTCAGGTCCTGTTACTTGCAGATTAATTAGTGTTTATCTTCAGAACATATGTATAATGGGGTGTACCTTTCTGGTTTTATGAAAAAAGTGAGATTTCTTCTGTCTTATAATCTTTTAGTAGATTACCTATGATGCATGTCACTCTCTCATTCGATAAAAATGTTTTCTTTCTCTTCTACCTTTGTAGAAAAGTTTGGGGATTAACAGGAGATCTAGCTTTGAATTGATTTCACCAGCAGTATATGGGTTTTGTAATTGTGTGACAAGGGTAGATTTATGAAATCACCATAATCAAGATACAGAATAGTCCCTGTACCACAAAGCTCTCTCTTGCTACACTTACAGGTATACCTCAGAGATATTGTGGGTTCTCTATCACATCACCATAATAAATATCACAAAACAGCAATTCACGTGAAATTTTTGGTTTTCCAGTGCATAGAGTAGTTATGTTTACATTTTTCAATAGTCCATTAAGTGTGCAACAGTAAATGTCTAATAATCCAATGTATATATCTTAAAAATGCTAATTATTCATTGTTTGAGCCTTCAGAGAGTTATAATCTTTTTGCTGGTAGAGGGTCTTGCCTCAATGCTTAAGCTGCTGACTGATCAGGATGGTGGTTGCTGAAAGTTGGGGTGGTTGTGAAAATTTTTAAAAATAAAACAATAAAGTTTGCCACATTGATTAACTCTTCCTTTCACAAACTATTTTTCTGCAGCATATTATATTATTTGATAACATTTTACCCTTTCAAATCCTACCACTGCTTAATCAATTAAGTTTAAATAATATTCTAAAGCTTTTGTTGTCACTTCAACAATATTCACAGCATCTTTACCAGGAGTAGACTTTATTTCAAGAAACCACTTTGCTCATCAGTAAGCAGGGACTTCTCATGTATTAAAGTTTTATGTATTAGGTTTCAGCAATTCAGTCACACCTTCAGGCTCCACCCGTGAAGTTCTCTTGCTGTTTTCCCCACATCTGCAGTAACTCCTCCCCTGAAGTCTTAAACCTCTCAAAGTCATCCATGATGATTAGAATCAACCTCTTCCTAACTCTTGTTAATGTTGGTATTTAACCTCTTCTTATGAATTCAGAACATTCTTTTTTTATGTTATTTATTTATTTATTATTTTTAATATATTTTATTGATTATGCTATTACAGTTGTCCTATTATCCCCCCTTCATTCCCCTCCACCCTGAACACCCTCTCCCACCCTCATTCCCCCC
>CM052542.1:84927386-84946306 GCA_028533065.1 Trachops cirrhosus | reverse complement strand
GTACTTCTCCCAACCCCTGGCAACCACCAATCTGTTCTCCATACCTGTAATTTTGTCGTTTCTAGAGTTTTATATAAATAGAATCATATGGCATACTTTTTCTGAGATCCATTTAAGTTGTTGCATATATCAATAGTCCCTTTTTATTGCTGAGTGGTATTCCAGAGTATAAAGGACCACTGTTTTTTTAACCATTCATTTGCTGAGGAAATCTGGGCAGTTTCTAGTTCGGGGCAGTTGCTATAAACATTCATGTACAGTTTTATTTCCAAACAAAAAGTTTCTTTTCTCTGGGATACATGTCTACACTGCAGATATTGAGTCATATAGTAAGTGTAGGTTTAATTTTATTTTTTTTTAAATTTCCAAACTATTTAAGGGTTGGCTGTGATTGTTTACTTTACATCCCTACCAGCAAGGTGTGAGTGACCCAGTTTTTTCAAATCTTTGTCAGTATTTGGTGTTTCACTATTTTTTATTTTGGTCATTCTGATAGGTGTGGAGGGATATTACATTGTGGTTTTAAGTTTATTTCGCTAATGGTTAATGATGTTGAACATACTTTCACACGTTCACTTGCTGTCTGTAAATCCTCTCCGTGTGATGTGGACCATGACTTCTGCCCATTTTCTAACTGCATTTTTTGTTTTGCTGTTGGGTTTAGAGCTTTCTTTAATAAATTCTAGGTACAAGTCCTTTGTCATAGGTGTAACTTTTAAATATTTTATCCCAGTCTGTAGCTTGTCTTTTCAGTTTCTTTATAAATTCTTTTTCAGAGAAAATGATTTTTAACTTCAATGAGGTCCAATTTGTCAATTTTGCCTTTTACGGTTGTGCTTTTGGTGATAAGCCTAAACACTCCTCATCTAGTGTTGGGTCTTAAACATTTTTTCCTTTTTTCCCCTAAAAATGTTACATTTTATATGTAAGCCCATGATTCATTTTGAGTTCATATTTGTATAAGATGTGACAGTTAGGTCAAGGTTTCATGTGTTTGTTTGTTTCCTTGTTTTGCCTATGGATATCCAATTGCTTCAGCACCATATGTTGTAAAAAACATTTTTCCTTCATTAACTTATTTTGCAAATTTGTCAAAAATCAGTTAGGCATACTCGTATGGGTCTATTTCTGCATTTACTTCTCATGTGCTTTGAACCATATTCCTTCTACCGGTGCCACACTGTCTCCCCTCTACCAGTGCCACACTGTCTCCCCTCCACCTGTGCCACACTGTCTCCCCTCCACCAGTGCCACACTGTCTCCCCTCCACCTGTGCCACACTGTCTCCCCTCCACCAGTGCCACACTGTCTCCCCTCCACCTGTGCCACACTGACTCCCCTCCACCTGTGCCACACTGTCTCGATTACTGTAGCTAGACAATAAACCTTAGCACATTGTGAGTATAGAGTAATTTCTCTCACTTAAAAAAAAAGAAAAAATCCTCACCTGAGGATATGGTTTTTGAGGTGTTTTTTTTTTTGTTTAGTTTAGAGAGAGGAAGAAAGAGAGAGAAACATCAATATGGGAGACATCAATCAGCTGCCTCCCCTACGTGCCCTAACAGGGGATCAAACCTGCAGCCCAGGTTGTGCACTGACCAGGTATGGAACCTGCTGCCTTTTGGTGTATGGGACAGCACTCAAACCAACTGAGCAACTTGGCCAGAACTCTCACCGTTTTTTTTTCCCCAAAATTCTTTTAACTATTCTGTCATTTGCCTTTCAAATAAGTTTTGCAATAAGCTAGTTTCTGTGTACAAAAATCCTTGCTGGGATTTTGACAGGAATTGTGCTGACCCAGCAGATGATTGGGGAGTCCTACTTACTATGTCAAGCTTTCCATTCATAAACAGTGTATGTCCTTCCATTGATTCAGATCTCCTTTCATTTCTTTCATCAGCACTGTGTAAATTTCAACACACAGATTCTGTACATAATTTATCAGGTTTATACCTAAATGCATAATTTTCTTTTGGATAATTGCAAATGATATTATATTTTCAAATTTGTTTACATGTTTGTTGTTACCATGTGAAAATGTGGTTGACTTTTTTGCATTTTTGAGACAGTGTTGAATTCACTTATTAGTTCAAAGAAGGCCTTTTTGTATAGATTTTTAAAGAGCTTTTCAATACATAATTGTGTCATCTGCAGATAAGAACAGTTTTATTTATTTCCTTCTATTTTGTTTTATTTTTGCGTTACTGCACTGGCTAAAACTACCAACACAGTTTTTAGTTGACATGTCTCCTAATTGTCTTCTTTTTAAAATAATCTTTATATTTTAGAATAGTTTTAGATTTACAGAGAAATTGCAAAGATAACACAATTTCCCCTATTGCTAACATCATAATATGGTACATTTGTCACAACAAATAAATCAATATTGATACACCCTTAACTAAAGTTCATAATTTATGCATATATATTGGTTTTTACCTAATGTTCTTTTTTGTATTGTAGGGTCCCAGCCAGGACACCACATTATGTTTAGTCTTCATGTTTCCGTAGACTCCTCTTGGTATGACAGTTTCTCCGATTTTTCTTGTTGCCTATGACCTTGAAGAGGTCAGATATTTTGTAGAATGACTCCTCCGTTGGGATGTCTGACATTTTCCTCATGGATAGACAGGGTTTATGAGCTTTTAGAAAGAAGATCATAGAAGTAAAGGGCCATTCTTATCACATCAAGAGTACATAATAATAACATGATGTATCACTATTGATGCTGACCTTGATCTCCTGGTTGAGGTAGCGTTTGTCAAATGTCTTTACTCTAACTCTCCCATTCCAACAGTGAGGAATCTGACTCCCACCATCCACCGTCCATTTACTTAATTGTTCAATTAGTGAAATCGATTTTAATCAAGAGATGCATGCAGAGTTCTTCAGACTTTTTGAAGCTGATAGGCCGTAAGAAATGTTGTCTGGTCACAATTCCCTCAAATGCCCCAGAGTTTTATTTAATTATTTGTGATCTATCTCATCACCGAGGCTGCTTAGTAACCTTGAGAATGAGCATACTTGGAGTTCATATTGAACACGGAAAGTTTGTGCGAGATGCCAACATTTGAATTTTTATTCAGTTATAAAAGTGAATCTAAACTTTACTCTGCAGAAATCAAGCTGCTCACTTCCCTGTGATAAACTATCTTTGTAATTTTTTCTTATAACCTACTGTCTATTATGCTCATGCAGTGTTCAAATAGTCTAAAATTTCCTTTTTTCCTATTATGTGTAAGGCTGTATTTGAAGATTCTGTGCCTTAAAGGGAACCAGAACCAATAACCAATGCCAAGAAGTCTTGAGCAAAGACTTAGCTCTGGGGAAAGCACCACACCATGACCACACCAAGGGTCAGACTGGTAAACAAGGACACACAAGTCAGATAGACTGTCACTGACCACTCCCCAGAGGAGAATGATAGTCCAGTCAAGTGAACCAATAATCAGGAAGTTCTGTTAGCTCGTCCCATTCTCTGTTAGGTAAAGGCTTGCTCAAAAATAAGTACATTGTCCCTTTTATTTTCCTACAGCATCTATCTCCTTTCCTTCTGCTGCTAATTTATTTCAAATCTATTTTCATGTTTAAAAATGTTGAACAAAAGGGGCATCTTTATCTGGGATATTTATCCTGAGGGCAAAGGACAGGAAGTTGTCACTACAGAGAGGAAAGGATAGGTGGTTTGAAGCAATGGACGACTTCAGAAGGGTCAAGGTGTGAATGCTGACAGAGGAACATCCAGGAGATTGAAGATAAATTTTGGGAACGGTCTGTGAGCAGCTATTTGCTCCTCCAAGTCTGGAATAGGCATTTTCTTTCTAAACCCAAATTAACTTTACTTCCTGTTCTAATTTCCAATGTACCTCAGAGCATCCTACAGTTGTTGGAAAAATCACAGTATAAAGTGAAAGTGCACACATAACCCTAAGTTCTGAGCTTAAAATTTCAAATGAGTTGTTTTATTGGGGTGTGGGGTTCTCACTGTCACAAGGCTGAGATCAACTACATGGATATTGTGATAGGAAAGGGCAGAAAACAGCAAAGCAGCTGAAGAGGAACACCTGCCATGGACAGAATGCTCTTTGCTCTGTGGTGCTAGATAAAGAGGAAAGGTGTCATCTATGTTCAATGTTTCCGCGGGGCTTGTGCATTTTGTCACCTCTGTGCCTTACTCTGTGAAGGATCTGTGCACAAACTTGGACTGGAACAGGGCTTCTCTCAGATGACATTCCAGAAAAGTCACCCTTGGCTTTGCTGAAGGCATATCAGTAATTCCCCAACTGCCATGAACAGACCCCATACTGCAGTTTCCTTCATTGTCCATTGAATCTGGCTTTGTCCACTTGCTGAGTTTTACATGTATAAGCTCATTTTCCACCTGGAAGAAATGGGACAAAGCCCTAGGGTCCAGATGGGCTGACCACTCAGGCCTGCACTTTTTCCCCATGTAATTACCCAGGACCATAGCACTGGAGTCCTCTCCCCATGAACTAGGGTCTTCAGAAGTTCAAACAAACCCAGCCAGTATAAAATTTTAAGTCTCCTGTTTTAATAAGAAAAATAAAGATGTGGTAAACATTATGGTGTGTATTAAAATTTTATATTTAACAAATGAATGCTCTTTGAAATGCAATGCATTATAGTTGTACAAACCCCAAGTTAACTATAAGATTTATACAACATTGTTATGCAGTGTTTTTATAAAACATGAGCTTGTACTTAAAGTATTTTCTGTCCATCTTTTCTGTGTATCTATCTCTGAGACTTTACATATAATTTCATTAGAAAGTAATTTCAACAGTTTTATCTTTGAGGCCCAAGATAAGTGGCCACAGACATCGCAAGGCCTGGAAACAACACCAAGTCCCTAAGTGCCCTGATATTAGCTCCCACTGGTCACTGGGGCCCTGAGGCAGGTGTTTGGTTTTAAGTGACAGTTCAAAATGGAGTTGAAGTTAAAGAGTATTTGAGTGTCTCATAACCAACAACTGGTTTAAGATGATGGTCAAGTTGATTTAAAATAGTTGATTAGTTAGTGATAGATCATATTTTTATATATTTTGGCTACTTTGAATCTATTCGTGAATTGCTGTATAGCAGACAGAAAAGAGTTTTTCATCTTAATAGCAAAGAATTTAGCCTACATCTTTGAGCCTGTCAGCAGTTTTGTATCTGACATTTGAGTAATTTCAAAGTGCTAAGGAGCTTTGTTCTTGGTATATTTTCTTCCGTCTCAAAAAGAAAACAGAAGTTGGTCCAAAAAATCTGTGCTATTATAAAATGGCCAAACAATTTATACAAGGAGGAAGTTTACTCAACTATTGAATTTTCAGAAAAAAAAAACTTTACTGAATTTAACTCATAAAGCATTTCCAGGAAGGTAGCGGTAAGAAGCCCTATTTTCACTTTACTTAAACAGATAATCTTCAAAGGGAAGCCAGTTGTTTTGGATAAAACAAACAATGGGATGTTTTTGAACAGTGTCCACCAGCCTGTGCCACAGAACCAGAAATCCTCCTTGGATCACAAAGGCACCTCTATGAAATCTAAGAGACGCTGGAGCCAGAGGAAGACAGGCTAGTGGGGGCACAGGGCAGTGTTCCAGAATTTTACATAAAGAAAATAGTGTGGTTGAGCTGTCATAGTGCTTTGGCTAGGGAGAGGGGATTGCAGGCTCTGGGCTGGGTTTGGGGAAGCAGCAGAGAGGAACTGCCTTGCTGGAGGGAGAGGGTGGGCAGTGCTGTGAAGAGAGGGTTTGCTGAGAGACAGCCTGAGCCAGGCTCAACCCCTGAGTCCCCCAAAACTGAGCAAAGTAACAGCACAAATATCTTTTCAAAAAAGGTTCCCAAGCGAGAATGTGAAGAAACTGGAATCCTTGTGCACTGATGGTGGGAATGTAAAATGGTGCAGCTGCTGTGGGAAACAGTAAGGAACTGCCTCAGAAAATTAAATATAGAAGTAAGAAATTTCATTCTGAGTAGTATATACCCTAAAGAATTAAAAACAGGGTCTCAAAGAGATATTTGTACACCCATGTTCATAGCAAGATTATTTGCAATAGTCAAAAAGGTGGAAGCAAGCCAAGTCTCCTTTGAAGGACGAATGGTCAAAATGAGATGTATACATACAATGGAATAATATTTAGTCTTTAAAAGAAAGAAAATTCCGACACACGCTGTATAACATAGATGGGCCTTGAGAACATTATGCTAAGTGAACTGAGTAACAAAAGAACAAATATTCTATGGTTTCAGTTTTGTGAGGTACTTAGAGTAGTCCAATTATCAGAGAATGTAAATACAAAAGTAGAAGGGCTGTTGCCAGGGGCTGTGGAAGGGGAGGATGGGAGTTATTATTTAATGGGCAGTTCAGTTTTGCAGGATGAAAATGTCTGTGGGTGGGTGGTGGTGATGATTGCACAACAGTGTGAATGTACTTAATGCCACTGAACTGTAGGCTTTAAATGGTTAAGATGGTAAATTTTACGTATGTATTGTACTGCAATAAAAAATTGAAAGAAAAAACAAAAGGTTAATAAAGGAGAAAATAAAAGATTTCTCAAGATGTGACCTTAGTTGTATTGTCACAGGTGGGCACAGGTAACCAGGTTCTTGGTGATCAGGACAAAGAATTGAACCGAACACACAGAGTTTATAGCAGAAAGAGAGAGAGAAGATCTATTAAGTGATAGTACACTCCACAGAACATGGGAGTAGGTCAACTCTGAGCAGAGATTGATCCTGTGGGCTGGAGGGATTCTATTCTTATAGGGCAGAAGCTTCCTGGCTAGTTTTTGCCGGGCTTCTATTGCACATGTACGAGTAGTTGCATTTCAAAGCTACTGCGCATGTGTGGTCTCCCATGATTTTCTTGGTTGGCTACTGGAAAAGAAAGTCCCACAATGTTAATTTATTATAATGCTATTATAATGAAGCAGGGTCGTGTAGTATCTTCTGCCCAGGTGCATTCTTGAGTCACCATGATTCAGCGTTTTTCCAGAAAGCAGGAACAACCAGTCTTAGAGGGTCTTTGTCTTGTATGGATGTCCTTTATCTTAGCCTTGGGGCACCTCTGGGGTTTCCTCCTTCCTGACTATCTCCTGCCTCAGTATCAGCTAAAACATCTTCTCACTTCCCCTCCAGTCCTCCCAAAAGTGTCCATTCATGTGTGAGGTGGGTGAGAATAGTGGCAGCACTTGTGTTATTGCTTCTGCTCCTTCCCATCTGAGTCATCTGCAAAAGGCAAAGCTGAATGTGCCACAAGCCAAAGTGCCTGAGGTATGGCCATGTGGCTGGGCAAACCCCTGGCCTTCTTACTGGGGCTGGGCCTTCTACCCCATTTTGTGACAGGAAATTCTGTGGCCTGATTGCCAGAAAGGTACTTATGGATGGGAAAGTGACCTTCCTTATATTAACAGTGGTATAAAATGAAAAATATAAATGCCTGGCTAGGACATCATTTTAGGTAAGAGGTTATTAACCTAAAAAATAAAAGACCAAAGTGAGAGGCAAGAAGCATTTGTTTGAGATCAAATGAATGATCATTGGGAAAGCACTGATTCAAGCAGAAACCCAAACAGTGTTCTGATTAGGGGACATACTCATGAGAAAGAGAAGGGGCACAATTTCATCAGTAGAAGGAAGGCATTTCTTTAAGTGCAGATAAGCTAATAGAGTAATGCTAATTCTAAAGAATGTTTTCAATTTTCAGTGCAATAGTTATAATACCTGCTATAAACCAAAATTAATTTTAGACTGTAATAAAGAATAAAAAACATTTATTTGAGCACAAAGAGCTGCAGCCCAGGAGACACAGACTCAAGCAGCAACCTAAATTGTGCTCACCACAACAAAGGAGAGGCAGCCTTTTATAAAGAAATTTCCCACCCATAGTTCCCATTCTGGTCTATTTCATGCAAATGAGGTTTTCAAATTGTGCACTTCTGATAGGTCATGGCAGATCACTGTCTATTGGCTGAATGGTAGCTTGGCCACAGAAGGAAAAACTTTCCTGCAGTGGTCCACAAGGGGAAATGTTAATTCACCAACTATTGATAAACTACCCTTAATGCCAAGCCCCTCTGCAGTGTGGGACAAGATGGGTGCTGTTGTAGAGCAGATAGCCAAATGGGTGGCATTTAAATGAACCATCAGTAGAACTGAGCACTATGAGAATTGAATGGGAGAACTGGAGGTTATGGAAATACATGGTTGGGGACCCAATCCAGCCAGGAAGTCTGGTAGGTCTTTCTGAGAATGTTGAATCGTCAACCTTCATCATAGAAACAAGTGGCTATAACATATTTTTCCTGTTTGAAAAAGGGGCAGTGAAAATAGCCAGAATTAAATTAGATTACTGCTGAGATGGGAGAAAAGAACATGAAAAATTCCCCTCAATCAGGTCTCAGCTGTCTTTACAGGCAGGCGAGGGTCATAGATAATAGACCTTAAGAATTTTTGCCTATCTTTCTCTCCTGTTGGGAATCACCCTGCCTGGTTTCAGAAGCTGTAATCCACGTGGCTAAGGCTGAGTAAAAAGACCTTGGGACCATAAGCCATTAAGGAGACAAAGCTTATCTTCCTGGTAGGGGTGCTGCCTCTGCCCAATTTACTTCATCCTGCTTGGTCCCTGGAGGATGACTGGATAGTCAATGATGGGTAAGATTCCTCAAAGTAGGGATGACCTAAGACAGGCATGGTCATGAAGGGACCCTTAGGGAAGGACTTGGGGGCTATAGAGAAAGGGGGTGATGGATCCTCCTCGCTCAGCTTTGACATAGCCTGAGTCCCCATTCTGTCTGCAAGAAGTCTCCTAATCTTTTGGCTGCCTTACTTCCCCTGCTTTACTTAAGCCTGAAACAATGCCTTAGGCCTAAAACCATGCTAGAAGTGGGTGTGGTCCTGCTGGAAAGGGCGAGTTCCCCAGGGTGATCAGGCCTAAGAAAGAATGCATAAAATCCTGTGAAATAGGCTTTGCTAAGAATTCCCTCAATTTCAATGATAAGGGTCCAAGCATGAAATGAGTTTGTTTCCCCAAAGTTTTATGGCCCTTTAGCTATCTGACCCTGACTCAAAATAAGCCCTCAGAGTTCTTTGAACGTTATCTATTGTCTGATCATTACTGCCTGACAAAGATTGATGAGCTTTACATAGGTGCCCTGTATTCCTATGCAAATTAAACCCAATAAAGCCCATTGAGGAACAGGCTCCTGGTCCTTCCCCCTTTGAGAGATTGGCCACCTTTCCTCCCCAAGCAGATCATGTCTTGGTAGACGTATTCTCATCCATGGTGAACGGGGTGGAGGGTGGCTCTGTAGGCAAAGTTCCCCCATACCTCCTGGCCTCCTGCCTGTCTGTCTTTGCCTTCTTTCCTTCCTCTTTCCATCCTTGCTGTCTCCTTCCCTCCCTTCCTTCTGTTACAAGAGAAATTCCCAGCAACTTGGTTCTCACTGACCCAGTAATGAATTACAGATTAGAGAGTCTACTAGCATGCAAACAAAGTTTATTGGTGCTAAGTTCTAATGGGAGAGCAAAAGCAAGTGTGGCTAGAGTGGGGGTTGCAAGAGCTAGGGCTTCCCCCAGGGAGTTGTGACTACTCATGTTACAGAACAGATCTGGGGGCGGGGCGGGGATCCGAGGCTGAATGATATAAAAGAACCCCCTTTTTCTCCAGGGGTTCCTCCCCACCTACTGGGTTCATTTTGCCCGCTGCCTGAGGAAAGATCTCTTAATACCAGAGATCAGTGAAAAGGAAAGGAATTTATTATTTGAAATAACACAAACTAAAATTCCCCACAAATACACACAGTCCTCCAAGCACCCTCCATGTGGCAAAAGGGAGCACTTCCAAAGCCTCGTGGTCTTGACTCTCACCCAAGCTGCATGGTCCCAACCAAGTCACCAAAGCCAAATGGTCCTAAACAGACACGTGGTCCCAAAAAGAGAGACGCCCAATGGCTGCCATGCCTCCGTTTAAATCCCAGCGCCAATCTTCCTCTGCAGACCATTTCCAGCTGCTTCCACAATTGGCCACAGCTGTCAGCATTCTGGGCAGGTGTGGCCCTGTGGTGTGGAACCAATTATCTCCAAGCTCTTCTGGACCCTATTACAAATCCCTATTTGGGGCTCCCCTCTTGGCTGCACCCTGTTACACTCAGACATGGTATGTGTGACAGTCAGTTAGCCCAAATCCTTATCTTGCTTCAGACTCTATTTGTTCATATTGCATACATGATGGGAGGCAGGCAGTTAGCCAAAATTGCTTTATGGGTTTTTTTTTCCCCTTTGGGTACTGTAGTATCCCTCCCCTTTTCTCTTCCAGACCTTGGGATGAATACACACTCTCAAGGTTTTCCTTTTCCCAACTAGTGGAGATGATACACACAGACTTTCAAGGACTTCCCTTGCCCCTGAACTACCATAGTTTTGCTTATGTTGTTTGAAATGCCTGGCAGCCTTATCAAAGCAGAGTCAGGATTACTAGGTCAACAAGCGAGCCTTTGTTTTTGGCCTCCTGTATTAAATTCTTTGTTAGATTGCCATGGCGAGGGCCCTGCTTTTATTTCCTCTCTGGCTGCTCATTCTATCCAAAACTTCTTTTTTTTTTTAAATTTAGTTTTACTTTATTTTTTTTTATCATGCAACTAGGAAAAGAGACAGCTCTGACTCAAGGTCTGCAAAGAGTAGTTGAGTTAATTCTGTTTTTCACAATAGATCACAGGCAGATTCCTGGTCAAAACACACTCTATGTTCTTGAACGAAGTGTTGCCGATGGAAGTGGGGTCTTTATCCCCACACGTGAGGATAAGGTCTGGTGATGAGATTTATTTGTGGTACCAGATGCAAATTCAAAGGAGTTCCCCTAGGTACTCAGAGTCCCATCTCTGTCCTTCCAGCCATAAAAAAAAGTCTAATCTTGCCTTCATCAGGCACAGAAGTAGGGCCAGTGTCCAGATATTTTGTGCCCTGCCAAAGTTTTAGCCCATATTAAAGCTTAGTCCAATCCAGTCCTTTTGACCATCCAGCTGGCTTAGCCTGCTGGGGCCCACACTTGGAGTCTTCATGGCCACTGGGGCTCCATATGGCTGCTGGGGCTGCAGGCAGCTGCTAGTCTCATGTGGCTGCTGTGGAGAGAACATGTGAATGAATGGGGCAAATGCATTATCAGTTGAGAGAGAGAGAGACAAAGGGAAGAACATCTTTATTAAGGTGATTCTATTGACTTTAGGACAGACCAGCAACTTTTTCAAAATAACCAATGAACTTCCTGAGATTTTGTAGGCTTCTGATGGGTGCACTTCCTAACCAATCCATTCTTTCCCAGACCGGATTGACGGGCCTCTGTGTTTGCCATTTTGTCTCTTACTACATGTGCTTACCTCCCTTTTGTTGTTCTATTTCTTCCCCCAGTGATCTGTGGGGAATAGACCAGTGGTTCCTTGGGGAGTGTGAAGTTGTAACTTCCTCAGGAAGCAAATGGGCTTCTGCTCTAGTTTACTATGCTTAATAATGTCTGATTTTCCTTGTTCCCTTCCTTTATTAATAACTAGCTAACTACCTATGCTAAAAAAAAAAGCACTATCATGTTTCCTGACAGGAGTCACACCCTTTCCCATGGCTTTCTCCATCCTCGGGTTCAAGCCCTCCTAACCTCTTCTCCCATACCCAAACCAGCCTCTGTCCAGTTCCCAGATCATCCCCTAAACAAAGGTTTCAGTTGTTTTTACAATAAATGTTCATGGTACACTTTTGATTAACATGCCAAGAATCAGGTTAGGTTCTGGAAAGACAATTAATAGTGTTTCTGCCTTCAAGATTATATTATACTGTTGATCATAAACAATGCCCTGGAGTTAATAACAAAGAACATATGGTCCCAGCCCTTACACGTATATTCCTCATCTCTTCTCTGTCCCTTTTATGGCCATTTTCTGTTTTCTGTCTCCCCACCATTGTCCATGCTGATGCTTTGTCTGAGGACACATTATCAGATGTTCATTCAACTCATCAGCTTTTTCCCTGAGTTTTTCAGCTTAACCTTCATCCTCCTCTCTTATTTGTCTGTCTCCCTAATCCAGTATCTAAGTTTCAGTCCTGAGTTCTACTACTTACTGTCTGTGATTTTAGGTAAGTTGCTAAACCTTATTGTCCTGAATTCTTCATTTGTTAAATAAAGATAATGGTTCCTGCTTTGTCGATAGCCTGGAGTTGTTATAAAAATCATGCATACAAATGGATTAAAGGTGGTTTCTAAGTTGCACAAGTATTCTACACATGTATTTTATCATGTTCTATCTTGTATTAAATGTGAACTTTTTTCTCTTTCATATATTGTAAATTCCTTGTAGAACAGGACCATATTTTAACTATCTTGATGTTTCTCACAGTTTCTAGTGGATTTTTAACAATACTTCAGGCCTCAGCCAGAGGATGAGCAGGGCCACAAGGTACCCAGCTCCAGGGATAACACAGCCATCACACACTCAGTGTGAATGGCAGCCCCTTGAGCTGTGCAGAAAAATGAGACTCTTTCCTCCCCAAGACAGGGGTCATAACATCCCAGAAAATGGGTCAGCCTTGCTCTGCCACAACAGTAGTTGTATCCAACTTTTAAACCATCCCTACCACCCAAAATCAGGTACTCAGAAGAGTGTGTTTTGGATGTCAGATGTGGGCATACAGAGCACAACACCAAGCAATGACTCATGCAGTTTAGATCTACACGTTGTCAGGGAATGGAGTGACCACTGATGGGGGGCTCTGCCTACAGAACTCCCCCAGGTCATCATGGATGAGAATAAAAATACCCAATGCATGATCTGCTTGGGGAGGAAAGATGACCAGTCCTTCAAAGGAGAAATGTCCTGAACACCTTCTTCCCTGCATTTTTATTGAGTTCAGCTCACACAAAGATACATAGTATGCACATAAAGCTCATCGACCAATATTCAAAATGCTACTGACACTATTTACAGATACTAGTTGAAGAAACACAGGGGGTTGTTTCAGGTCAGGGTTGGCTTTAGCTCAAGTGTCTGTTTCATAGCAGCAGGGCAAAGCAAGTCTCAAAGGAAACAATGTATAGTCTTGCTCTAGTCAGATTGACCCTGGGAACCATCTGTTCCAATACAAGGTCTCAGCTGCCGCTGGCATAGTTATCAGGCTGAGTCTGGTGGGAAGGGCAAAGCAGCCAATAGAGCAAGAAACTTTACAGAAAGACGGAGGACTCAGGTTATGACAAAGCCAAGGGGTGATGGTCTTTCTTCCCCTTCTCCGAAACCCCTAAGTCCTTCCCTGATGGCCCATCATGACTGTACCTATCTTAGGTCGCGCCCCACTCCAGGGATCTTACCCATCATTGGCTAACCAATCATCTGCCCAGGCCATGCAGGGGGAAGTGAGTGAGGCAGGGGCTGGACTGCTGCCAGGAGGAAATGTTCTGTCTCCTTAATGGCTCATGTCCTCAAGGCCTTTTCACTCAGCTCTAGCCGTGGGACCCATACAGTCCCTGAAACCAGGCAGGACAGCTCCCAACAGACCACACTGAGCTTCACAGACAATGGAGCAGCTCCAGGACCTGGGCCCACACCTCCCTTACACGGGACACCAGAAACTGAGCTGCTGATACATTATCTCCACCAACTTGTTCACATTCTGTAAGTAAGCAAATGTAATTAAAACCAGATGACTGTGGATGAAAGAGGGGTTTTACAGGAGGTAATCTCACAGGTGATCTGATCATAAATTTTCAACTGGGCAGGTCATAGTGGGTTGTCATGCCCCAGGCCTACAACTTCTCCATTTAAAGGTTTTTAAGCCAGCCCTGTCTCTGCATCTAGGTTAACATACTTTTGAAATGCCAGAAGTAATACTCCTCAAAGTGAGCATGTAATCTTAAGTATCCTATAATCAGATCCCTGCCTTGATTTCTCCCACCTCTATATAATCTTCCTTACATTCCCTTCTTATTCCAAATATATAAAAGAAACTGCAAACTGTTATTTTTGGAAGCATTTGAGATCTCACTTCCTAGAAATTGTACCACTTTTGGCTCAAATAAACTCTTACAAAAACTTTCTACAACACTGAGCATTTCTTATATCAACATGACCACAACCAGATGATCAAAGGGGAAAGCAAAAGATCTTAACTTACAAAAATATAAACTTGACACAGAATACTCACATGATGCAAATAAAGAGAAAATCATCTCTGGTGTTTAAGTACTCATTTGCATTTAAAAATCCAAAAGAAATCATTGTGATTCTTGAAATATGAATTGGTTTCTTTTGGCTGCTATAACAAAGTATCGTACTCTGAGTGGCTTAAACAACAAAAACTTATTTTCTCACATTTCTAGAGGCTGAAAGTGCAAGAGCAAGGTGCCAGTAAGGTTGATTCCTTGTAGGCCCGTCCCCTTGGCTTATAGATAACCATCTTTGTGTGTATTCACATGGTTTTCCTTCTGTGTCTCTGTCTAAATTTCCTCTTTTTATGCAAATGTATGTCATATTAATTTAGGGCCCATTTATGAATCTTGTTTTACCTTAATTACCTTTTTCAAGGTATCTCCAAATACAGTCACATTCTGATGTACTGGAGGTTAGCTGTTAACATACAAACTGAAAGGGATGAAATTCAGCCTGTTACAGAATCCCAAACTCAAGATAGTTTCTACACAGGTAGACATAGCAAGCCTTATCTTGCTAATTTTAGAAGTACTTTCTACATTTTTTTCATTGTACTGCTTAGACTACTTTCTTTGAAGTATATAGTATTGATAAGGACCGGTTTTGTTGATAAATCAATTGAATTGACAAGGAATATCTCTATAATTTTGGCTTTTGAAAAAAGAAATAACATAGAAACAGAGGCATAGATACATGGAACAGACTGACAGCTATCAGAGGGGAGGAGGTGGGAGAGATCGGATAAAGAAAGGTGAAGGGATTAGCCGAAGAACATACATGCATGACCACTGGGTACAAACAACAGTGTGGTGACAGTCTGAGTGAGGGAGGAGGGGGGCTGGGTGGCAGTGGCAAAGAGGAAAAAGTGGGGACAACTGTAGTAGCATAAACAATAAAAACAAAGAAAAAATAGGTCTAAGTAATATTTAAACATGCATACTGTGATAACACACATAAAAGATGTATTGAGAACTGAACATCAACTTCTCCAATTGCATTACAGTTTTCATGCCTTGAAGTCAAATTAGTATAAATTTGATTTTGCCACCCAACAGTAATTCCTGACTTTTCACAGGGTGTTTGAAACTATTCTTACCTATATGGAGTTCAGAGTTTGAATTGGTTGTTATCTTGGCAAGAAGGCAAATTATTATTCTTTTAAAAAGAAGTTAGGAATGAACAAAAATATTGGTTTATATAGAGAATGTTTATAAAATAAATGAGTAGATAGTAAAATTGTGCTGCATCCTGGCTTTATAAAGAAAACTTTTCAAGACATTTAGGAATGAAAGATGAAGAGAATCCTGCCACTCCAGTGTGGAAAATTCCAGAATGGGATTGGGAAGATGGCATGAGGAATGTGTACCGTGTCTGACTGGAATGGCAGTATAGACAGGTGTGGAAGGTGGAGTGTCTAGGATTAGAAACTGATGGCCTCACTAGGACCTATCATGTCCCAGGCATTGCCCCAAAAATATTGAGATGAATTAATGTGGGGGAGTTCCATCCAGCAGAGCTCTCCTGGCCACCATGGATGAGAATAAATCTTCCAACACAGGATCTGCTTGGGGAGAAGATGCTGGCCAATCTCTCAGAAAAGAAGGGCCTCAAGCCTCTTTCTCAATGGGCTTTTGTTGAGTTTAGTTTGCATAGATATACATAGCTTGCATGTAAAGATCATCAATCAATGTCAGACAGTGATGATCAAAGAAAGGAGATAAGATTTACAGATAACATTTCTGAGATCTTGGAGGTCCTTTTGAGTCAGGATCCAATAGACAGTGTGACGCCAATCAGCCATAAAACCTGGGGAAACAAACTCATTTTATGCTTGGACCCTTAACATTTAAATTGAGGCCATTCTTAGCAAAACAGGTTTCATAGGATTTTATGCATTCTTTCTCAGGCCTGATCGACACCCCTCCCCCGGGAATACACAGGGCTGTGCACCGCTTCAGCATTGTTTCAGGCCTGAATCAGGTTGGGGATGCAGGCAGCCAAGAGATTAGGAGACTTTTTATTGATAGAATGAGGACTCAGGCTATGACAAAGCCAAGGGGTGAGGGTCTTTTGTCCCTCCTCCATAATCCCCTAAATCCTTCCCTGATGGCCCCTTCACAACTGTGCCTGTCTTAGGTGGTTCCTTCCTTGAGGATCTTACTCATCATTGACTATCCAGCCATCCCGCAAGGGCAAAGCAGGGTGAAGTAAAGCAGGTAGAGGCTGCTTCCCTGCGGGGAGGATAAGTTTTGTCTCCTTAGTGGTTTATGGTCCCAAGTTCCCCTGACCATGGGTCCTTTTCACCTGTCGGTAAAGTTACAGCTCCTGAAATCAGACAGGATGGTTCCCAATAAATTAATGTCTTTAATCCTCGGAACACATTTCCAAGGAGGAAGGCTCTAGCATGATCCCCACAAGATGCTAGTAGTAATAAGGCTTCTCACATCTCCCTGAAGGAAGGTTGTCTTGAGCTACTAAGTGCAAGAATAACTCACACTTACAATGTCAGTCAAAATCTATAAGGGCAATTTTTTTTCCATTTCTGTATCCCTAGTATCTGGGCTAAAGTCAAATTCATATGTGTTTGTCAAATACCAGGTGATTCTTTGACTGCTATTAGCATATTCCTGAGCTATAGAGCATATCTGTGCTCCAATGGTAAGTGTAGAGATAAGTGAAGGAAAATTCATTTGCTGATGGCTATTGCTATAAAGCTTTTTTTAAGTCTCCCAGGATAATTAAGAATAGAGTGCTTTCTCTTACGCAATATTACTGATCTATATGTGGCAGAACATTCATAGAAATCCTAATGACAACATGAAAATTAAAGTTTTCCTGTTCAGTCTTTTTTTCCACCCAGGCATTTGTGTGTTGCCTGGGCATGTCTGCAGTGTCAGCTAAAAACTGCCCTTCTGGTTTGGCCTGGGCATGTCTGCAGTCTCAGCTAAAAACTGCCCCTCTGGTTTGGCCTGGTACAATTTCTGGCAAGATCCTTTAAAGTCCTGGAAGAAAGACCAGTATTAAAACAATCCTTCTGATTCCTAAAGAGTTGATAACTTTTCTAAAACATAACCTTAAAAATTGTGTTAATAAGGACTTCCAGCCAAGAGGGAGGCATAGTAGACACACTGTGCCTCCTCGCACAACCAAAATAAGGACAACAACAATTTAAAAAGAAAAAAAAAAACCAGTACCGACAGAAAATTGACCTGTATGGAAGTCTGACAACCAAGGAGTTAAAGTAGACACATTTATCCAGAGCAGTAGGAGGGACAGAGTCAGGGAGCAGGGACAGAGAGTGCTCATGACAGGATGGCTGGCAGACCCTGGGCACACAAGGTGGCAGCTGGCAGACCCAGAGAAGCGGCAGATTGTAGAGTGGCACAGCACATCTGGTCCCACCTTTGCATGCAGATAAACCAGGCAAAACTGGGGAGCAAGACAGACCACACAACCCAGGGTCCTAGAGTGAGGAAATAAAGCTTCAAAACACTGATTGAAAACACCTATGGGGTTTGAGGTGCCAGGAGAGACTCCCAGCCTCACAGGAGAGATTGTTGGAGAGACCCACAGGGTCCCAGGGTATACACAAACACACCCACATGGGAATCAGCACCAGAAGGGCCCAATTTGCTTGTGGGAAGTGGGAGAAGTGACTGAAATCTGGCAGACAGCGGAGCAAGTGCCATTGTCCCCTCTCAGACCCTTGCTCCTCATACAGCCTCACAACCCAGTGACTGGGTTGCCCTGCCCTGGTGAACACCTAAGGCTCTGCCCCTTACTACATAACAGGTGTGACAAGACCAAAAAAAATGGCCCAAATGAAAGAACAGATCAAAGCTCCACAAAAAATACAACTAAGTGCTGAAGAGATAGCCAACCTATCAGATTCATAGTTCAAAACAGTGGCAGTCAAGATGCTCACATAATTGGTTGAATTTGGTTGCAAATTAGATGAAAAACTGAAGGCAATGCTAAGTGAAATAAAGGAAAATGTACAGGGAACCAATAGTGATAGGAAGGAAATTGGGACTCTAATCAACAGTGTGGACCAGAAGGAAGAAAAAAACATCCAATCAGAAAAGAATGAAGAAATAACAATTCAAAAAAATGAAGAGAGGCTTAGGAACTTCCAGGACATCATTAAACATTCCAACAACCGAATTATAGGGGTGCCAGAAGGAGAAGAGGAAGAGCAACAAGTGGAAAACTAATTTGAACAAATAATAAAGGAGAACTTCCCAATAGTGGCTAAGGAAATAGCCTTATAGGAGGTCCAGGAAGCTCAGAGAGTCCCAAACAAGTTGGACCCAAGGAAGCACACACCAAGGCACATCATAATCACATTAACCAAGATTAAAATTAAGGAGAGAATCCTTGAAGCAGCAAGACAAAATGAGAGAGTTACCTACAAAGTAGTGCCCATAAAACTGTCAGCTGATTTCTCAAAAGAGAACTTACAGGAAAGAAGGGGCTAGAAAGACATATTCCAAGTCATGAAAGGTAAGGACCTACATCCCAGATTGCTCTATCCAGCAAAGCTTTCATTTAGAATGGAAGGGCAAATAAAGTGCTTCTCAGATAAGGTCAAGTTAAAGGAGCTCATCATCACCAAGCTCTTATTATATGAAATGTTAAAGGAACTTATCTAGGAAAAAGAAGATAAAAAACATGTGTAGTAAAATGACAGCAAACTCACAATTATTAACAACCACACCTAAAACAAAAA
>CM052542.1:84913915-84927286 GCA_028533065.1 Trachops cirrhosus | reverse complement strand
AAATAGACAGGGGAAGGGCAAGAATAGTATGGGAAATGTAGAAGCCAAGAACTTATAAATATGACACATGGACATGAACTAAAAAGGGGGAATGTGGGTGGGAGGGGGTGTGTAGGGTGGAGGGGAGTGAAGGGGGGAAAATGGGACAACTGTAATAGCATAATCAATAAAATATATTTTAAAAATTGTGTTAATAAGATAGTCAGCTTCCCATCAACAATCTCAGATTTTCATACATTTAGGACTACATTATAAAGAGACTAGAGAGTGACAGCAGGAACTGACCAGCCACACAAAAATGGAGAGAGTGGCAACCTGATGTGGTGAAGATCAACCCTAAAACAGTTGGCCCATTTGTCCCTCTTCTTACTTGGCTGGATTTCTAGGTACTTAAAGATAGACCCTCTTTGTGATCCTTCCCTTTGCCTTAACAACAGCTAGCATTGAACTCAGCATTTGACTCACAACTAGTCATTTCCATCCTTTTTCAGGCTTTCTATGAGGTTATCTTCACTTACAATTACAGTATATTTTAAAAGTAGACGTGGAATTTGTTCCCAGTTCTTGGAACAAAGCTTTTAAAACGGGTCATTACAGGGTTGGAATTTTCAGCTTCATTCCCTGACTTCTGAGAAAAAGCTGGACTGGGCACTGAGTTCAATCATGTGGCCAGTGATGACTAAAAGCCCCTGAACAGTGGGGTTTAGGGAGCTTCCCGGTTGGTGAACACGTGGGGGTTCTGGCAGGGTATTGTGCTTAAAAACTCTATGTACCCACCCCCATACTTTGGCCTATGCAGTTATATCCTTTATAATAAACCAGTAACTGTAAGTAAAGCCTTCATAAATTCTGTGAATGTTTCTGGCAAATTATTGAATGTAAGGGTAGGTCACGGAAACTCCAAATGTAGTAATCTGGAAAGAAATATGGTTATCCTGAGGAGCCCATTTGTGGCTGCCATTCCCACTTCAGGGTTAGTCTTATGGAACTGAGCCCTTTAACATGTGAGATGTGCACTAACTCTGGGAAGTCAGTACAAAATAAGTTGAATTTTCAGACACCCAGTTGGTGTGGAAGAATTGTTTGGTGTGAGACAAATCCTCTCAGCATCTTTGCTCCTACTTACTGAAAGTGTTGCTAAGTTCATAACTATATTTCTTATCAGTCATGATGTCATTAGACATTAGAGATTACTGAGAGGAAATCATGTATCTTCTCTCCAAAGAACTTGTTGGCCATTCTAAGCAAGTAATGAGTCTCTTGATTGTTAATGTCAGTGAGAATAACTGGAAACCTTGATAGATTTTTTTACCCCTATTTACAGACAGTACCTTTCAAAAGAGAAAAAAGAGAGTACCTTGAGTGTTGCCCTTCACTTTCCCAACGTACAGTGGGATGTTCGCCAAGCAATATCTTTCACCTTGGCTCCACAGTGCCTTTTCCTGTCTTAACAGACAACTGAATTGACTTTGTTTGGGAGGTTCACGCATTTGGGGAAAGATCATGTGATAAAATTAGGATGAGACCAAACAGCAGTGTTAACATTTGATAGATTGAAACTTGCTCCATTCATGAGTAATAAACAGTGAACACAAATGACAATTAGAACATCTGATCTGAAAGCATACAGAAGTGCCCTGAGTGCAATTGAAGCTGCTCTGTTCACATACATGTGTTAGTCGTTTGTGGTTAGTTAATATAAGGATATCTGGAGTGCTTTGTGCTCTCCTTGCTTTAGCCATGCAGATTGACTTGTTTCTCAAGACACAGTTACATGCAGGGTATTTAGGGAGAACCCTACCATGTCTTTGTCCAATAAAACAGAATTAACTAATATTTTCACTATTTTTAGGGAACACAAAAACCTTATTATCTTACAAATTTCGTTTCTCATGTCTGAAATAAATTGCATAACACAGGAATATAAAAAATTAAATTATAAAAACAAGAAAAATACAGGTGAATGTTAACATAGTTTTAGTGGCAACAGGTCTTTTTATGCATGACTCCAGAGGAAGAAGGCATAAAGAAAAGTTGATAAAGTTGATTATTAAAATTAAAAGATGGCATAGAAATGTATTTATGGACATTGAACAAAAGCCATGTGATATTTTAAGTGAAATACTTAGGTAGGACTTCTCTAGCTTATTTGGCAGCTAAAATCATAAAAATCCATAAAAAATTTATTTGGTGCATCTTGTCTTCTCCTAAGCTTATTTTAGCTAAAATCAACAAAAATGAGTTCCAATAGAAATCTTGTTTATGGGACATTGTACAAGAATAATTTCTTTCTCAGTGTCTCAGAAATTGAAGGAGTTGGAAGCTCAGGAGAAGCTGTCCTGGATTAAAAGAGATTTAAAAGACATAATAATAAAATGTAATGCACAACCCTGAAAGGCATTATTACTTAAAGAAATAAGTTGTAAAAGACTTAAAGGACCACAGGAAATTTGAATATGCATTGAGTATGAGAAAATGACTGTTCACTTGATAACAGCAAAGGTGACATTATGGTTATGTAGGGAAATGTTCTTTTTTAAAACATAAATGCAGCCCTGGCCAGTGTGGCTCAGTTGGTTGGGGCACTGTCCCTTAAACTGAAAGGTTGCGAGTTCAATCCCCAGTCAGAGCACATATCTAGGTTGAGGGTCTTGTCCCCAGTTGGCGTTTACGTATGGAGGTAATGAAAAATGTCCTAGGGTCAGGATAAAAATGGGCTGTTATTTATACCAGATTTATAGATATAGGTATTGATATAGATAGATAGATGATTAGATATAGATATAGATATATAGATGATATAGATATAGATGACATAGATATAGATATAAATAGATAAAATTGGAAAAAGTCCAGCCATTGTTAATATAATGAGAACAGTTTGTGTGACATCAATGTAAACAGGCAGCCAAGGAGAGTGGACTGGAATGTGCATGTGTGAACAGTGACAACCTCACTGGATTACTCATTGGGGGTGGTAGATGCCATTGATCGAGCATGTATACTGTGTGGACATCACATTCAAAATGAGTGAGCGAGTAGAGCAATGAATCTGCTTCAAATTTTGTGTTAAACTTGAACATTCTTCCATGGAAACTATTCAGATGTTTCAGAAGGCCCCAGCTATGGGCAACTGGTGATTGGCAGCTTCATCATGACAATGTGCCCATTCACACATCACGTCTTGTGCAGAGTTTTTTGGTGAAACATCAAATCACTCAGGTGACTCAACCCCCTATAGCCCAGTTTTGGTGCCCTGCGACTTTTGGCTTTTCTTAAAACTAAAATCACCTTTGAAAGGAAAGAGATTTCAGACTACTAATGAGATTTAGGAACATATAATGGAGCAGCAGATGGCAATTGGAAAAATTGTGTGAAGCCCAAAGATACCTACTTTTAAGAGGACTGCAGTGTCATTGTCCTGTGTACAACGTTTCTTGTATCTTGTATCTTCTTCAATACATGTCTCTACTTTTCATATTACATGGCTGGATACCTTCTGGGCAGACTATATATGTATAGTCATGATGTACATAATTCATGGATTTTTATGGCAATGTCCAATCCACCTTTAAGCCCATCTACCAAATTTTTTACTTCAGATTTTTTAGTTTTAGACTTTCCTTTTTTGTTGTTTCTATGTCTCTATTATTTTCCCATCTGTTCACTCACTATGCCATGTATTCCTCAAATCTTTTTAACATATTTATAACAGCTCTAATGCAATTATTGCTTATTCCAATGTTTGTATCATTTTTGTGTCTGTTTCTACTGTGAACTGCTATTTTGAACTGTTTTGTGACTACTATTTTCCCTGGTTATGAGTCATATTTTCCTGTACTTTTGTATCTTTAAATACTGTTTACTCTAGTACACTGAAAACAAATAAAATATCACCAAGAGATTTTCCTATGTAGCCAAAGGGAAGAACCCCTACACTAGAGGTTTCTAGTGTCCATTCCACCTCTAACTTTCTAGAATTCCATGACATACAGGGGCCCACTTGCAAAAGATAAGAGAGACAGGAAGTTACTAACTGCAGGAAGGGAAAGCAAAATGGTAGGACAAGTAAGTCTTGCCAATTAGAATCCTCAACTTCAAAAATGGGACACATAAGCACTGCAGCAGAAATGCATCTAAGAAAGAACTCTGAAAACTGCATCAGTTTAATCTAGGCAGAAGATCCTCACACTCTGGTAGTTTTATGTCTGGGGGAAGGTTCTGCCCATCCCATATTGAGAACTAATTCTTGTCCAGGCAATACTTTCTCCATCTACAGTATGAGTTTCCAGTGTAAAAGTTGGATTTGCTTTCTTCAGTGAGTATACAGCCAATATTTTTATAGCTAATATATGCATTATTTTATAGTTTATAAAGCACTTTCACATACATAGTTCACTAGATTACAAATATTTCATGAAGCAGTAGGACAGGTTGATATTATTTCTCTTTTATAAGGCTCTGAGAAGTTAGGAGGTTTAGGAAAGTTTCATTAGTGAATCAGGGCCATAGCGTGGACTTTAGAGTTGATCAACTTACTCCACAGAGTTGCCTTGCCTTGACTTGCCATCCCACGATAACAAAATCTCTGAGTTTATATAAAAAGTGAGCCCTGGAGTAAATCTGAAGCTCTATCAAATTGTTTATTTCCTTTTTTATTCCAACAGCATTGGCAGAAGTCCTCACAAGCACTTCTATGAAGATGTGGAAAAAGTAAGGTGTGATTGTCTTGGTCAGGAAAAGAATGCTTATACTACAGCAACAAATAATCCCCCAAATCTCAGTGGCTTAAAATAACAGAGTCACTTATTCTTCAGGTGGAGTAGCCATCATCTCCAATGTTATAGATGCTATGCTAGAAGGACAAAAATAATTCTAGAGGATCTCAAACTGCCAGCTAAATATTCCTGTGGGTGTCACTTCTACACACAACTCAATAGCCAGAACAGGTCATATGGCGCTCCACAAGGGAGCCAAATAGAACAATTATTCTCTATGCTGGGAGGAAGAAAAACCAAAAACTTTTGGCAAACAACTCTAATGACTACACACAATTTTTCTTCCTTTTGCAGTGGAGGCCTCTGGGCATGTAAAGCAGAGGACACATTCAGGGTAGAAAAACACACATAGTATGAAGGGTTCCCATCACGCAGTTTCTTTAAAAGACGGATGGCAAAGGTGCCATTGTTTTAGAGTCGGCCTCTATGGTGCAAAGTCTGGAACCAAAGAATAGTGGGAAATGTATTATTGTGTGATTGACAGTTTCTAATGATGAATAAAGACAGGCAACTTCTCAGACCAGCAGAATCTTCAAAGAGTTGGAGGAAAGAAGTGGCTTGGCTGTTGTACAGCCCAAGGTAATCCTGGGGAGGAATGGGCAATGGAAAAACCAACTCTTCTCTTTTTTTCCCTCACTCTCACTCAGAAAACTTTGCAAGCAGGGTGAGGACCAGGCAAGGATGGGCAGTGGTGAAGCAGAAGGTGATATTGTTAAGGGAGGGACCAATGTCAGTGGCAGCTCTCAGAGGCCGTTTAACATCAGGGAGGAAGGATAAGTCCTCTCAGACTTAAATCTCGCCCTCTTCTATACAAGCCTCTTCACTTGTAACTACACTTTCCCCTGCCCTGCATCTGCACTCAGGACCTTCCCTTATGCCGCCTCAGGCTGTCCAAAGAAACCTCTATAGCAGGCCCCAGGCTCTGCCATTCCCCACCCAAGACCCTGAATTAATTAATTAATCAGTGCTTGTCTCTTCCTCCTTTCCCTGCCTTTCTTTTTCACCTTCCCATACAATGTTTTGTAACAGGAAGGTCAGAGCAAATCACTAGGGAGTGGGAGAGACCCCAAACCAAGGACCCCGATCCAGCACAAAAGGCTGCTGCCCCCTCCAGCCAGGAGAAGACAGCAGGCAGAGAGAGCTGCCAAGGTGGCTGATAGAAGCAGTCTGACTACTCCAAAGGAAAGGGCCACCAAAGCAGAAAGATTGCAGGAAAACCGTAAACAAGGGCAACTGTAAACAAAGGCAACTGTAAACAAAGGCTACTGTAAACAAGCCAGTGGTGTGATATACCCCAGACTTCCCAGCAGGGAGGGGCTGAAAAGAAGGCTACTGCCTCAGACAGCCTCCAGAGCAGCTGCAGCTAGCAGGAGGAGGGGCAGAGAGTCAGAGCTGAGCTCCCCAGAGGGACACTTGAAAGGAGTTGGAAAGCGTGGTAGTCTGCCCAGCAGGCTGAGCTGTAGGGGCCAGATACCCACTGCCCTGCTGAGACCCAGTGCTCCTATGGGTGACTGGAGACTTTGCCCCCTTTCGGAACATGGTGGCCAAAAGAAGGGGAAAGGCAAATACCACCATCATGGCACACATTGATTGAAAAGCTGGACACTCCCACTGGCTTTGGCAGGCATGGGATTTGGGAGAGGAGTTTAAACAGAAGACAGGTAGGAGCCGCTCCCCTTCCTTGTCCCACAAGGGCAAAAGTGTCTGGGGCTTCTGCCTCACATGGTAGGAGGTAAAGTCCCAGATGTGCCTCATGCAGCACCAGCCCTTGGGACACTATGACCCTGTGCAACATGGCACATAGATCCTGGACAGCTTCTACTTTCTCACCCAGAGAGCAGTTCGAGGAAGCTGAGAGCAGCACATGGAGGCGTGAGCTGGGAAGTTCCTCAGCCCCAGGTAATGGAAACTTTGGCACCAGAGAGAGCCTGGAGCTATAGAGATAGAAACCCATTTCTCTAACAACCTTAGGCTACAGAGAAGGAATGACGGGGAACTTAACTTCTGGGCATAGATTTGGACATTAATCTTCCCGAAGATGCTTGGTTTTCTGTGCTTTATGGATGAGACTGGCTGGAGCAGGAATGCTCCCAGCCCCTTCAAATTGGGAACTTTGCTAATAAAAACATATTTCCTTCCCCACAAATCTTCACGTTATGCATATACAAGGTGGCAAGCAGCCAGATTCCAGGCTGCCCAGTTACAGTTTCATTCCCCGCTTCGTTGGCTTTAGTGGTGCATTAGGAAGAGAGCAATCCAGTTAATTCAAAGCCATAAGAAAAGCTAGCATTTTGTAAGCTCTTTCTATGCTCCACATGTTGGGCCAAGTACATCATAGCCCTCATTCTCAAAACCACCCTTTTGATGGGGGACTCAAGAGTTGAAAAATTTTAGTTTAAGGTAATAGTTAATAAACCTAGCAGTTAATGCATATAAAAAGCTATTGTTTCAGGAACTGCAGATACAGCTCACTCTGACTCCAGGAGACCACAGCAATTGAACTTTGTGCTCCAGAAGAGACCATAAGCAATCCAGGTGGTATCTGAGCATTGTGTTCCAGGGAGCGAGAGTCCGCCGCCCAGGACACAGATAAAGAAAATGACCAGTCAGCGGGTGAAAGGATGTTAGGGAAATCGCCGGACTGCAGCTTTTATCTGATTAACTTCATTCCTGAATTCTGAATCCCTTATTACACTTTTGCCCCCTTATAGAAAAGGCTGGCTTGAAAGGGAATGTAAGATGATCTGTTAGGGTACAAACCTGCCATCTTCTCAGATTGCCAGCCATCTAAATAAAGCACCCATAAAGATTCAATCCCTGTCTCTGCTTGTTGGGTCTGGCAGTTGACAGGCAGCCCAAATGCCCACTTTTCCAGTTTCACTTTTCTTTTTTAAAAACATATTATTTATTTATTTTTAGAGAGACAAAGGGAGGGAGGGAGAACGAGAGGAAGAGAAACATCAATGCTCGAGAGATACGTCAATCGGTTGCCTCTTGAATGCCTCCAGCCAGGGACCTGGCCCGCAATCCCTCATGTGCCCTCACTGGGAATCAAACCAGTGACCTCTCGGTTTGTGGGCTGGCACTCAATCCACTGAATCACACCAGCCAGGGCCATTTTAACTTTATAATAGGTATCATTATAGATGAGAAAATAAAATGTGGAGAGCTGTGGTACCTAAGTGGTCCAACCAGCAATCAGCACCACAAGGACCCAATTTGCTTGTGAGTAGCAGGGGAAGTGACTGAAAGCAGAGCAAGAGCTGAGCAAGTGGCATTGTTCCTTCTCTGACCCCTCCCCCACATACAGCTCCACAACACAGTGAAGTGGGTTGCTCCGCCCTGGCTAATACTTAAGGCTCCACCCCTTACAGGTGCACCAAAATAAATATGGCCCAAATGAAAGAACAGATCAAAGCTCCAGAAAAAGAACTAAGTGACCAGGAGATAGCCAACTTATCAGATGCAGAGTTCAAAACACTGGATGCTCACAGAAATGACTGAGGACAGATGCAAGATAGAGGAAGAAGTGAAAGCTTTGGAAAGTGAAGTAAAGAAAAACATAGAGGGAACCAACACTGGAGGGAAGGAAACTGGGGCTCAAATCAAGGATTTGGAAGAGAAGGAACAAAAAGAATATTCAACCGGAAGAGAATGAAGAAATAAGAATTTTAAAAAAATGAGGAGAGGCTTAGAAACCTGAGGGACAACTTTAAATGTTTCAATATCTGAATCATAGGGGTGCCAGAAGGAGAAGAGGAAGAGAAAGAAATTGAAAACTTATTTGAAAAAATAATGGCCCTGGCTGGTGTGGATCAGTGGATTGAGTGCTGGCCTATGAACCAAAGGGTCGCCAGTTCAATTTCCGGTCTAGGGCAAATGCCTGGGTTGCAGGCCAGGTCCCCAGTAGGGAGTGTACGAGAGGCAACCAAACATTGATGTTTGTCTCACTTTCTTTCTCTCTACCTTCCCCTCTCTAACGATAAATAAATAAAATCTTTAAAAAAAATAATGAAGGAAAACTTCCCTAATCTGGTGAAGGAAATAGACTTTCAGGAAGTCCAGGAAGCTCAGAGGGTCCCAAAGAAATTGGACTGAAGGAAGCACACACCAAGACACATCATAATTACATTACCCAAGATTAAAGATAAGGAGAGAATCTTAAAAGCAGCATAAGAAAGGGAGTTACCTATGAAACAGTTCCCACAAGACTATCAGCTGATTTCTCGAAAGAAACCTTGCAGGTAAGAAGGGGCTGGAAAGAAATATTCCAAGTCATGAAAGGCAAGGACCTACATCCCAGATTGCTCTATCCAGCAAAGCTACCATTTAGAATGAAAGGGCAGATAAAGTGCTTCTCAGATAAGGTCAAGTTAAAGGAGTTCATCATGACCAAACCTTTATTATATGAAATGTTAAAGGGACTTATCTTAGAAAAAGAAGATCAAAACCATGAGCAGTAAAATAACAAAGTCATGACTGTCAACAACTGAACCTAAAAAACAAAAATAAAACACAAAGCAAACAACTAGAACAGGAACAGAATCACAGAAATGGAGACCACATGGAGGGTTATCAGTGGGGAGGGGGAGGGGGGAAATGGAAAAAAGGTACAGGGAATAAGAAGCATAACTGGTAGGTACAAAATAGACAGGGGGAGGGTAAGAATAGTATAGGAAAAGGAGAAACCAAACAACTTATATGTACAACCCATGCACATGAACTAAGGTAGGAGGATGCTGGTGGGATGGGTGATGCAGGGCAAAAGGGAATTAAGGGAAGAAAAATAGTGGGACAACCATAATAGCAAAATCAATAAAATATACTTTTAAAAAAGATTTAATCTTTGTCTCTACTTATTGGTTCTGGTATTGACAACCAACACAAATGCCAAGTTTTCCAGTTTCAGTATAATCTAATTTTCATAAGTGTTTTAACCTCAATTGTTAGAAACAAGTAAATAAATTATTTTAACCAAGACAAAAGGCTTTTTTGTAGCTAAACTCTGTAGTAATAATTATATTAAAAATGGTTTTCTTAATGTCTTTCCTAACTTGACACTTTGAAGTTTTGCTACATAAATTAAATAATGATTATTCATGGAATGTCTAAACAATTTCCAAACAAAAATAAATAATGAAATATTAACTAGTAAGCATAGGTTTATCTATTCTTTGTTTCTTATTGTAGGGACACATATTTTGTTCTATTAGTAAATGTGTGACATTTAAAAATTATTTTATGAGGAAACATATATTTCTATAAATTATTAAATGTGTTTATAAATGTATCATATAAAAATATTATAAAAGTTTACAATTGCTTACTTCTTAATTTTCATCACTTAAGTTTTTTAAAGGTTAAAAATTGAAATATGTGATTAAAGCTACAGAAATTCATATATAATGATAGGAAAAACAGCTGTGTATACCAAAAAAATAAGATGATTTGGCAAAAAATGTATACTGTATGGAGCTGTATTTTTGATGGAAGGAAAGTTTATCATTTCTTATAATAATGCTGGTTGTTTTAGAATGGAAAAGAGAAAGAACAAGACAAAAATCTGAATGTAAAGAGGAAATTTGTGGAAGAATTGTGAAAAAGAAATCATAAAAATATTTTAATCAAGTAATTTAGTTGAATTTAAACATCAAAAGTAGGTTGATGCAGCATTAGAATTTGTTTTTTTTTCTTTGTTGAAAGAACTATTGGTCTGCTCCTGATAATGTGAAAAAAGTTTTTAGCCTAGAAAGCAAAAATTTTGTGTTTATGAAAATAAGATTTTGTTTTATGATGTCTTGATCAGGTTCTTGATTACTTAAAAAAACCTGAATCTTTTCAACAGTAAAAACTAAGTGCTGCTAACAATCATATAAACTTCTATATTTGTGTTTGAAATCCTCTATTGCCACTTTGGTTAAATAGATAATTAAGTATTGCTTCATAATGACTGGTGAGCCATTTTAGTCCAATGTCCAAACCTCTTGTATATGTTAATAAATTTCCCAAAATTTAAGTTGTAAATAATATCTTTACATGGGAATAACTTTGGGGTGCTCTAGAAAGGCCCTTAAAACACCCCAAAAGATTAGTTTTTCTCATGCCTTGACTGGTGTGGCTCAGTGCGTTCAGCATCATCACCACAAGACAAAATGTTGCTGGTTTGGTTCCCAGTCAGAGTGAGGCAAGAGACAGCATAGGAAGAACTCTGAGACTGCAATACTGTTACTGGCCAGCGTCTAGCATTCGGTTGCTAGGAAATGCTTTTACCAATTAGGTAGATTAAATAGTAAACCAAGGTGAGGGGGGAGGGCAGACAAGTCTCACAGGTTAACTCAGCAGTCCTGAGCCTGGCCTGATAATATTCCCAGGTGTTCCAACATCACAAAAAAACACTATGTTAGCAAGAAAGAAGAGAAGTCCTTGAAATTCTATGTAGCATTTCCACTATTTGGGAAAGAAAGCCTTGAAACTATACTTTCCTCCCAGGGTCTAGAATGTGGGAGAGGGTCCATGGTGCCCAAAGAAGAAGCCCATAAAACAGCTTTGGTTAATTGTCTACCTCTGGTCATTATCTGTTTTATGAGGGAGTCCCTGATGCTTACAGAAAGAGCCCATAAATAACTTTGGAAAGTGCCCCAAATTTAATTAACTGCCTCCTGTCACGTATTTGTTTTACAACAAAATGAACAAATGGAGTCTGGAGCAAGATAAGGATTCGCGCTAACACACCCCCACACACACACCTAAGTTTGGGTAGTCACATTTCCCCAGGAAAGCTGGCACCACATTTACCTGTTAATCAATATGTAACTTTTTTTCTCCTTTCCCACCAACTATATAAGTCCTCAGAACAAAGGACTGTCTCTCCCTCCCTCTCTCTCTCTCCCTCTCTCTCTCTCTCTCTCTCTCTCCCTCCCTCTCTCGGGGGTTCAGGGTGCTCTTGATGCTCTTGACTCCCAGGCCACTGGGCCTCTGGCCACCCGCCTCAGGCTGCCTGGGGGCTTGCGTGGAGGCCTGGTCTTCAGCCACTCTTACTTTTGCTGCCCTGCTTTGCCCTGGAACTTTGCCTTTCACCCCCTACTCTACCCAGTCCCGGTCTCTTCCACAGGAACAGGTCACTAATAAACCGATTATACGCTAATAGATTTGCTGATCTGTAATTCTATACATGTGCCATCAGCAAGAACTAGGTCTCTCCCGTCAACAAGGGCACATGTCTGGGTTGTAGGCCAGGTCCCCACTTGGACTCCTGTGAGAAGCAACTGCTCTATGTGGGATGTTTCTCTCCTTCTCCTCCCCTCTCTCTTAAAATAAACAAATAAAATATTTTTAAATAAATAAATAAATCTGAGATGTCCTAACATAAGATGTCTCTCATCAAAATGGAGGAACACACTAAAATAATTAAACCTGAATCCTGCCTGGAGTGACATAGTGGATTGAGCACCAGCCTGCAAACCAAAGGGTCACCGGTTGGATTCTGAGTCTAGGGCACATGCCTGGGTTGCAGGCCAGGTCCCCAGTAGAGGGCACGCAAGAGGCAACCACACATTGATGTTTCTTTCCCTTCCTTTCCCTCTCTAAACATGAAAGAAAGAAAGAAAGAAAGAAAGAAAGAAAGAAAGAAAGAAAGAAAGAAAGAAAGAAAGAAAGAAAGAAAGAAAGAAAGAAAGAAAGAAAGAAAGAAAGAAAGAAAGGAAGAAAGAAAGGAAGAAAGGAAGAAAGGAGGGAAGGAAGGAAGGAGGGAAGGAAGGAAGGAAGGAAGGAAGGAAGGAAGGAAGGAAGGAAGGAAGGAAGAAATTCCTTATTAGATTGTGGTATAAATGGATAAAGTTCGTTTGTTTTTGCAAAATTAACCCCTCATTGTGAAACCTTTGCTCTTCTGTTTTCCTTGTAACAGGACAACCGTCTGCTCCTGAATCACATGTCCATACTTGGGTTCTAGTATTTAAACATAAAATTCTTTTCTCGATATTCCTTTTCTAACCTTCTAAAACTTCCCTTGTCCTTCTTAGTTTGTCTCTTTTTCACTCATTCAGAGTAACTGACTAACTTATTAGGACAAACTACTTCCTTTCAACTTTTCTGAAAAACACATATCCCTTTCCTTCCTTCTGCAATATCATTCCTTTTAAATTTCAAAAGAGAAACTATAAAAAGGGTATCCATAATGTAAAAGTTATCTTGTACACCTTTATCAATTATTTTTTTCTTTTTTAAATATATTTTATTGATTATGCTATTACAGTTGTCCTATTATCCCCCCTTCATTCCCCTCCACCCTGAACATCCTCTCCCACCCATATTCCCCCCCTTTAGTTCATGTCCATGTGTCTTAAGTTCTTTAGCTTCTACATTTCCCCTACTATTCTTGCCCTCCCCCCTTTCTATTTTCTACCTACCATCCATGCTACTTATGCTTCGTACCTTTCCCCCTTCTCTCCTCCTCCCACTCCCCTGTTGCTAACCCTCCATGTGTTCTCCATTTCTGTGGTTCCGTTCCTATTCTAGTTGTTTGCTTAGTTTCTTCTTGTTTTTGTTTCAGGTGTGGTTGTTAATAATTGTCAGTTTGCTGTCATTTTACTATACA
>CM052542.1:84899185-84913415 GCA_028533065.1 Trachops cirrhosus | reverse complement strand
GATGTGAGACCCATCTTTCATTCCATCACTATTGGTTTCCTGTGCATTTTTCTTCATTAAACTTACTGTAGCCTGCATTTTTTCATCTAATTTTCAACCAAAATCAACCAATTCTGTGAGCATCCTGATCACCAGTGCTTTGAACTGTGCATCTGATAGGTTGGCTATCTCTTGGTCACTTAAAAGGATGGGTTCTGGGGCTTTCAATTCTTCTTCTATTTGAGCCATCTTTTTGCTGGGTTTTTTTTTTTTTTTTGTATTGTCAAGCTCGTGCAGTAAGGGGCGGGGCCTTTGGAGTTCACTAGGGTGGGGCACCCCAGTCACTGGGTTGTGATGCTGTATGTGGGGGCAGGGTCCGAGAGGGAACAATGGCACTTGCTCTGCTCTCTGTAGGACCGCAGACCCTTCTGCCACTTCCTGCAAGCTAACTGGGCCCCTCTGGCACCATTTCCGGTGTGGGTGGGCCTGTGCACCCCGCAGGACCTTCCTTTTCAGTCAGTGCCCCAAAGCTCTATTTCCCAGTGCTGGGACCCTGAGTTGCGTGCAGTGCCTTGCTTCACAATGGCCGCCTTTCTGGGTCTGCCGATCGCCAACCCCCTGGCCGGGGCCCACCAGCCACCGCCACTTGTGTGCCCAGGGTCTCCTGCTGTGGACTTACACACCACCCCAGTTTGTCAACTCTCCACTCCATGTCCCTCGCCCAGCCCGACTCCGCCCCTCCTACCGGTCTGGATGAACGTGTCTATTTTTAAATCCTTGGGTGTCCGACTTCCATACACTTCAATTTTCTGTCAGTTCTGGTTGTTATTTTGTTTCTATTTTGTTGTTGTCCCTATCTTCGTTGTGCAAGGAGGCACAGTGCATCTACCTATACCTCCATCTTGGCCGGAAGTCTCCCTTTATCAATTATTAACAGTTGGGCTACATAAGAACAGTATTTGAGAAAAGCCCAAAGAACAAGTATAATAATTATTATACTTAATGTTAATGGCAGACAGGTGAAGAAAATCCAACAAATTTATTTTTAATTCAACAATTTATGACCATAGAGGATTTGGTGGTGTCTTAGGAGAGCTGTCTGCCTTCAATGTTAGCAGCTTCTTATCCTCAATGAGTCTTTAATATCCACTGATACGTTCTCTTCAGAAGAGAACGTATTGGAGTGTTTTTCATTGATGTCTTTTGCAACGGACAAATCTTCTGGTTTTAACTTGTGGCCTTTAAAGTCTTTGTCTCCTGGGAGTACACTGTGCAATAAGTCAGTTTTTAAAGCTATCAAATTTTAAACAAATCAGTAAATCCTTGATAGTAATGCAGAATGTCATAGTAAGGTTGGTTCAGATGACTAATTATGAAAAAAGGTACGTTTGCCAAAATAAGTACCGCAGATCTCAGTTTGAAGAACAGTATAGGGAGAGTTAGGGTGGCCAAGGGAGATTAAAAGCTTCTAAAAATTTACCCATTTGTCCATTCTACCAATTCAGAGGAAAGGGGGTGATAAGCACAATGAAAATGCTATAGAATAGGTCAAATGTTAAGAATGGATTACATTATTTTTGCAGTGAAATGAATCCCTTTGTCAAAGGTGGGCACAGGTGACCAGGTTCTTGGTAATCACAGACAAAGAACTGAACCAAACACAGAGTTTATGGTAGAGAGAGAGAGAGCAGATTTATTAAGCAATAGTACACTGCACAGAAAATGTGAGCAGGCCAACTCTGAGCAGACATTGACCTCAGAGGCTGGAGCCATTCTATTCTTATAGGGAGAATATTTCCTGGATAGTTTTGTTAGGCTTTTATTGTGCATGTGCAAGTAGTTATATTACTTTACAGCTACTGTGCATGTGGTTTCCTGTGATTTTCCTTGATTGGCCACCAGAGAAGGGACTTGCACAAAGTTAATTTATTATAATGCTATTATAATGAAGCAGGGGTCAGGTAGCATCTTCTGCGCAGGTGCATTCATGAGTCACCATGATTCAGTGCTTTTCCAGAAAGCAGGAACAACCAGTCTTAGAACAGGCTTTCTGTCCTGTATCAAAGTCCTTTATCTTAGCCCTGGGGCACCTCCGGAATTTCCTCCTTTCTGACTATCTCCTGCCTCAACTTCCCCTTGAGAGACACGGTTCTCAAAAATCTTTTTGGGATTGTTAAAGGGTGAAGATCATTCTTCTGTAACTTCTTCTGCCTTAGATTGGGCAGTCGTCCCTGCCTATTAAGAACCATGAAACTCTTGCCCTATTCTACCTAGAGTTTGAAGAGGAACTCCTGAGGTCACCACAGATGCTGTATGTTGGTCAGCTTCAATATCACTCATCATGCCTGTTCATAAATTTTCCTTATGTTAATTTCAACCATTCCAGAGTTATTTACATAGGTGCAGCAGGTATTATTGATAACAGTGCCTACCCCACCTTGTTCTGCTAGAAGATAGCTAAGGGGGAGGCAGTTATCCAGGACATTTGCCAGTGAGTCTACTGATCTTGATAGTCCAGCTAGAGTATCGGCAATATCTTTTAAGACTTCTTCTATAATCTTAGTGATTTCCCTTACAGTGGCATCATGGTAGGCAAAGTCTCCCCAGAGGGTTGCAGCGGCTATAGCAGCAGCAGCTACAGCCACTACTAGACCAAAAGCTAGTTTTTATCTGCTGAGAGATGGACTGCCAGAACCCTGGGTTATGTTGATAATGGTAAGGTCTTGGGGTGCCAATGTCCCTAAGATACAGTCACCCCCATGTTTAGAGTTGCTGATATGTGTATAAGCAATAGCTTCTTGAAGTTCTGAATGATCTGTTAGCTAGTTATTGGGAGTCCCACACTGCCAGATGAGGCCCGGGGGTGCTGCACTGACAAATGTGGCAATGGTGGGGTTATATTTGTTAAGGAGGGTGTATGGCAAGGGGCAAAGGCAATCCTTAAGGGGGCCTGTGTTATTTCCCAGTCTTTCTCTCCTACACGAAGTGGTAGAAACTTTGCTAATACCCCTTGAAGAGATTGGTCTAGCAAGTCAGTCCTGCTGGAGCAAGTAAGAATGATAATGTCTGAGCAGGAATGGGTTAAATCTGGGGATGATTCAATAGGCATTAAGGGGGCTGGATTTAAGGTATTACAGGTCTTTACGGTTACTTCAGAATTGTCCAGAAGAAGGGCCTGATATTTGCTCAGTCTATGTCCTGTTAGCCAGAGGTACCCTTTCATTTTTATTACCCTTTGTACCTGATGTGGAGTTAAGACCTCTAACTTCTGCCCGAGAGTTAGTTTAGCAGCTTCCTCAGTTAGCATGCCTGTGGCTGCAACTGCTCTTAGACACAGAGGCCACCCAATTGCTACAGCGTCCAGTTTTTTAGAGAAATATGCAATTGGTTGAGGTTCCCTAGTCATTGGACTAAGACCCCTATTCCTTGCTTCTCTGCTATGTTGAAGTTAGGGAGGCCTAAGGCTGGGTCCTCGACTAAGGCCTGCTTGATTTTATTAAAATCTTGATTACATTCCACTTCCCATATAATGGGTGTCTGGCCCCTTAGTAGCTTCATACAAAGTTTTGGCAATTAGCCCAAAGCTGGGGATCCAAATCATACAGAATCCTGACATTCCTAAAAAGGAGCAAAGCTGCTGTTTAGTAGCAGGAGTTAATACAATAATGGCTTTAATTCTCTCCTGTGATGGTTGCCTAGAACCAGGAGTCAAAATATACCATAAATAATATACTTTTTGTTTGATAATCTCAGCCTTCTTCTTTGATACCCCATATCCTCTTACAGCTAGGAAATTCAGAGTCTGGATGGTATTTTTATCAGAAGCCTCCTTGGTGTGGCTGCAGATTAGTATGTCATCTACATATTGTAAAATGGCTCCTCCTGGTAACTATAGCTCTCTAAGATCCTTTTTCTAATACCCTAGCAAAGAGGTGGGGACTGTCCCTGAACCCTTGAAGCAACTCACTCCAAGTATACTGCTGATGTATCATCACCTTTGGATCAGTCCACTCAAAAACAAACAAATACTGAGAGGATGCAAAGGAATGCAGAAGAAGGCATCTTTCAAATGTAACACTGAATACCACTGAGCATCAACAGGTACCTGGGAGAGGAAGGTATAAGGGTTAGCTACCATTGGATATAAAGGGACCACTGCTTCATTGACTAACCTTAGATCCTGGACTAACCTATACTCTCTGGTGGGTTTTATCACCAGTAAGACGGGAATGTCGCAAGGGGATTGACAAGGAACTATGAGCCTATGTTGTATAAATTTAGTTATGATAAGCTTAACCACTCAAAGCCTTTTGTTTAATAGGATACTGTTTCTTGTAAGGATAATCTGACCTGGGCTTTAACTGGATTTTAACCAGTAATGCAGTCTTTGCTCTTCCCGGAATCCCTGACTCCCAAACTAGCATGTTTATTGCCTCCAGAACCAAACTTGGGATATCCTCCTGGCTTCAGCTACTACTGATTATCATGACCTGACTTAACTCAAGTGGCTCTTCAGGGAACAACAAGGAAGATGGTTCCTTTTTGGGGCTAAAAGGTCCTGGCCTAACGGAGGAATAGGGCACTGAGGAACAATCAAAAAGGAGTGTTTGAGTATTTGACTCTCAAATTGGCAAGTGATTAAGAAATATATAGAAATAGGCCTTAAGGTTCCTTTTGACCCACATTATCTTAGCTGATTTGGAGGAAAGAGGTTCAGAGAAAGAGTTGAGGACAGAGTAAGTGGCCCTAGTGTAACCAGAAAAGACACTGGCATTCGGGCTGCCTGTCACTACCAAATCCAATAAGCAATGACAGAGATTGAATCTTTTATGGGTGCTTTATTCAGATGGCTGGAGATCTGAGAAGATGGCGGGTTCATACCCTAACAAACCATCTTCCCTTCTCTTTCTTGGCCACACCTTTTATAAGGGGGTAAGGGAGGACAAACAAGGTATGGTGAGGGCTTTGAGATTCAGAAGCTGCAACATCCTTGTCCTCCGCTCTTCCCAAGGGGGAGTGGTCGTCTGTTCCCCTGGAACAAAAGGCCCGGATGCCTCCAACTTGTCCCTAGGCGGTAATCTCTAGCCAGTGCCCCAGGAGATCAGCTGTTTTTCCAGGAGCCAGGATGGGCCTTATGTATAGTTTCTGAAACAAAAGCTTTAATATATGCATTACTTACTAGGCTTATAACTATTTACCTTAAACTAAAATTTTCCAACTCTTAAGTCCACTATCACTAGTGTCAACAAGAAAGTTGATTTTCTTACCTGCCATGTTCAGAGTTACCTGGGGCTCCTTGGTAGAGATGGGAATATTAGTATTCTCTGGGGACAACCTGTTCTCCAGGCACCCTCAGTCCTCAAGAGTAGCCATGGCCTTGGATGATGGCTCTTTCCACTCTGAGAACAGGAGCAGTCTACCTTTCAGTGCCAGGGGTCAGAGGACAGGGTCCCAGAGGTGGTCGAGTGCAGTTCTTTGCCCAGTGTCCGGGGTGTTTGCACTTATAACAGGTCTGATCTTTTCACCCCCGATTCTTTTGAGGCCTCCCTGAGCTCCCCTGATGAGGTTAGTTCCACCAATAGCACTACTAAAGACCAGTGCAATGAGCTCAGCTTGCTTCTTCCTTTCCGTCTTTCCCTGTTTTCTTTCCTCCAAATCCCTATTGTTAAAGATGGAAAAGGCCATATCCATGAGCTGGTCTAGGGGGAGCTGCCAGGTGCAAGAATACAGATAGTATTGCTGTAATTTCTGAAGCTTCCTAAAAATATTAGGGGCAGACTGACTTATAAAATGCTGCCCTATCAAGATTTGACCCTCCAGGAATGACAGATCCAAGTTTGTATATTTTCAGAAGGCTTCTACTAATCTGTTTCATTGCCCTAGGTGATTTCCCTAAACTTTTCGTAATTTACTAGTTTCTTGATGCAGTTTCTCATTCCTGCCAGTAGGCAATCTATCATTGCATTCCTACTCCAGAGTCCTACCTGAGTATTATTTCCTCAGTCAGGATCCTGGTCTGAGACGGCTTAGGTGGCAGGCTGGTTAGTGCCAGGGTTCTGGGTATGCAACGGGTCTGCATGTTTATGGGCCTCCTCCCAGATCCACTATTTCTCATCTGGGGAACAGCAGGTGGTCAGAATTATGTACAAACCCCTCCATGACATACTAAAGGCTAAAGTAAGAGTCTGGAAATTACCAGTAAAATGTGAAGGGTCCTCTGAAAAACTCCCTAGCCTATCTTTACATTGTTGTAAACCAGTTATAGAGGAGGCCACTTGTATGCTTAAGTGCCTTAGCTGCCTGTTACCTCCCACAAGGGTAGGAGTATAGGACTGGTAAGGAGATAAGAAGCCACTCCTAGTATGTCTTGCTGGGCTGAGTTTTTCCTCAGCTGGTGGCTTTAGGTTGTCTGAAACATAAGGTGGTGGAGAGGTTGATCCCTCTAAGGTAGGGGCAGAGACTCCTGAACTCTTGAGTCCCTTAATCTCCCTTCAGAGACAAGTGGGGAACTAAGTAGGTTATCTTCTAATTGATCAACACTTGGGCCCATAGGTTCTGTCAGGGTGTGGATTGAGCAAAATGAGGGATCTCAGTACAGAGCCATATATACTGGCTTGTAAGGAATTTTGGACGATTTGCCTTCCTTCTGGCAGAATAAATCTAACTGTAGGATAGTATTATAATTCCTGCTCCCATTCTCAGGCCATATCTCTCCGTTCCCTAATTCATATTGGGGCCAAACTGTGTTACAAAAGAAAACTAATCTTTTCCTTTTTAAACTTTTAGGGTCAAGTTTATCCCAATTGCTAAGAATGAAACCCAATGGTGATTTGGAAGGGATAGAAGGTGTGGTTCCCATCTCGACTTCAGTGATCCTAAAGAAAAAGAAAAAAACACAAAGATACTCCCTTGTGATCTAGAGGCATCCCTCTTTTTTTGCCTTAGGAGCTTTCCTAGTTGGCCACAACGTGTCCTCCGGGATCCCATCCACCTACCAGATGTCTCTGGCTAAAGAAATCCTAGTGAGTGTTGGCCAACAGAATCTAAAATACTTAAGAGGATCGCCACAGTCTAGTTTTGTTTCTTTTTCTATTTTTAGTTCAGAGGTATTGAGTTCCCTGGACACCGTTTGCATAACTCATGGTCCTACTGAGAGTCCAGGCTGCAAAGAACTGTTGGGAAGGAACCAGTCCAAGATCCTTGAGCAATTGCCTATAATCCTGATGACCCCAGGCCCACTGCTCTACCCCAGTAGCCTGAGGACGTTTCCATTCCTGTATTCTCCATCTATGGAGATCTCATTTTCCTGTAAATCTTCAGGTCTGGGGCAAAGGAAGTGTCTTACTAGCAAAATGGTTTCTGGCCCTGTAAACCACCAAGAGGGGCACCAAGATGACCTTATTATAAAGTTACTCTTCCAAATTACAAAGAAGACCCTCAGGTATTCTATCTAATTTTTCCAGAGGTTTAAGAAATGCACCTGAGTCTGAAACTTCCCCAGAAGGGACCTCATGAGGTGTCTAAAGGCCCCCCTTCATACTGGAGGTGGATCTCATAGAGGGATGATGTACCAAGAGGGGAAATTAAAATACCCCTATAGGAGCAAGTAAACCACCTTAGAATTTCAAATTCAACTAATTGGATAAGAGTGGTTCCAAGTGACCATTCTGGTAACAAGTGACCAGTAGGCGCCTGTTAAGCAGCTCTGGGCAATGTTGCTGCTTACAATGATAGCATATACATGCCGAAGATGGGAGTGACTGCAACTATACTTAGCAATGAGAATATTAGTGACCCTGACATAGATATTCTGGGTACAAAGACAGCAGGAACCCATCCTACACAAAAGGCAAGTGTGATGTGGATACAGGTATAAAGGCCAAAAGTCAGCAGGGGAGACAAGCATAAAAGACTATCTATGGGTCTGCAAAAGGAAGTCACAGCACAGGCAAGATGGTCACTGATATCCCATATGGAAGGTCAAACTATGCCTATGAGGGAGCGACCATGGAGTGGGGCAGTATCTTGTGGTTTTCACAGCATGTCTGACTGGTGTGTGGACATTTTCTTGCACCTGGCAGGGGCTAAGGCTAACCCCATTCCGCACCTAGGTTACCCTATCATGGGTGTTTTCAAGCAGCAGGCACCCTTGTGCCTTTTAACTGCCTGACCCATGCCTGCAGTTTAGTGACCGACCTTCCATCAGGGAACATCAGACCCATCAAAATGGAATAGATGGCAATGGAAAGGGACATCCCTTGTGTCAGGGCAGCAGAGGGGACTTACCACACCAGTGTCTTCTCCTGGCTGTCTCACCAAAAACGGTCACAGGTGAGCACAGGTAACCAGGTTCTTGGTGATCACAAAGAATTGAACCAAAAACACAGAATATATAGCAGAAGGAGAGAGAGCAGATTTATAAAGCGATAGTACACTCCACAGAAAATGGGAGCAGGCCAACTCTGAGCAGAGATTGACCTCAGGGGCTGGAGGCATTCTATTCTTATAGGGAGGATATTTCCTGGATAGTTTTGGTGGGCTTTTATTGTGCACGTACAAGTAGTTATGTACTTTACAGCTACTGTGCATGTGGTTTTCATGATTTTCCTTGATTAGCCACCAGAGAAGGGGGTTGTACAAAGTTAATTTATTATAATGCTATTATAATGAAGCAGGGGTCAGGTAGCATCTTCTGTGCAGGCACAAAGTCATGATTCACCATTATTCAGCACTTTCCCAGAAATCGGGAACAGCTTAGTCTTAGAACAGGGTCTCCATCCTGTATCAAAGTCTTTTATCTTAGCCCTGGGGCACCTCCAAAGTTACCTCCTTCCTGACTATCTTCTGCCTCACCTTTGTCATTATGTAACTCAGAGGAAATTCCCTAAATGAAAATTTTTTTCCAACTACTAAGGCCGTTGCTCTCCTGCAAGGGAATGCTTTAAGCCAGTCAGAAAAGATACAAATCATGACTAACACATATTTGTATTTTTGAAATAGTGGCATTTGGATAAAATCTCATTCCCATACCTCAAATTGACCTAAAGGAGGTGGGAAATGTTGTTGGAACCGATGAAATAATTTTCTAGAGTTACATTTTGGATAGAACATCTGCTATACACTTTATGAGCTACAATAGTGGAAGGTTTCCAGTAATATTGTTCACTCTGTGAAATCATCTTTTCAGGATCCTAATGTGTTAGCTCATATACATGTTGAAGTACACAGGATTAAGCCTCTACAGGTAAAACTGCTTTCTGATTAGGTCCAAACCATATCTGTTTGCCTGGGTTAAAGTTTCCTTTATTTTTGTTGCTATACCCTTTTTTCTTCTTCTGCAGCTATCCCTTAGGACTGCAAAAGAAAGTCTTGTATTAGTTTAATAGGGAGAAGAAACATTCTGGAATCTGGATAATTTGGCTGGTTTCTGCTGTTTGTCTAGCTGCAGCATCAGCTAAATTATTTTCTTTTGTTTCCATGGTTATAGCATTAAAATATCCTGGAATTTTGATTATTACCAATTGTTTTGGTTACTGTATGACATCTGTTAGTTCTGCGACCTATTTTTTATTTTTTTATGGGCTGCCCCAAGGAAGTTAAGAAGTCTCAGGCCTACCACAATATTCTAAAGTTGTTAACTACATGTGTACAAAGGCACAACAACTATTGGTGTAAATATTGGCTATTTGAGCTTTGTCCAATTAACAAGCTCAAGTTAGAGAAATTAATACATCAGGGAAGATATTATTTAGCCAAATATGAATCTACAATTATGTGTACCATGAAAGTAATGTCCAGTTCAGTACGGTCTCTGTTCATCTTTCATAGAAGGTTCATTTCTAAGCCAAATTAAGCCAGCATTATCGATAAGGGCTTCCTGTGGATTCTAGAAACAAAAAGGCAGATAGTAAGCAAAACACTGTCATGGATGTCTTTATTCTGCAAAGCAGGTAGCTAAGTTTCTGGGTTAAGACCCTTATATCAAGTTAAAGTAATATAAGGCACAGAAAAGCAAGAGTACTTCCTAAGAAGGCTGTTTACTGACAAACGTATTTAATGTGATCTAAGTTCAGTTGTGATTCAACAGAATGAGGAACATGAATAAAGGAAAGTCCAGAACTATTTCTTCTGGTTGTTGGCATAACATGGCTATAGACTCCCATACAGGGCCGAGGTACTCTGGTTACAAAGTCTAATTGCTGATCATAATCTCCTATAGATCTATGGAAATCTCTATGCTTTTGAGTTAAGAAGTCCTAAAACATTTCCTTTGTTTTTATTTATAAAAAGAAAGAAAGTTTATAATTAAGGTGCCCCACAGTAGGAGGTTTAGATAATACTTTCTCTAGAAATTCTTTGGGTAGTTTTTTTCTAGGGGTTACAGTGCATGGGATCTGATTGATCTGATTTTAATAACACATGTAGAAGTTGGGCCATTATTTAAAAATTTAGAATCCAATTGTGACCGTAATGGGAAAAGTAAAATAAAGATTAAATTAAAAAATAAAAATATAATAAGCAATAAAAAAGAAATGATATTACTCTTCTGAGACTTTAAGTGTTAATTAGTAGCCCATTTATAGATATTATATAACCAAAGTATTTTACTTGTAATCGTGAAACCGGAAAAGAAACCAGAAAAGACACCGGGGCTCATGCTTCCTGTCACTGCCAAACCCAATAAACAGAGACAGAGTTTGGATCTTTATGGGCACTTTATTCAGAGGGCTGGCAATCTGAGAAGATGGCAGGTTCACACCCTGGAAGAACCATCTTATCTTTTCTTTCCAGGTCAACGTTTTTATAACAGGGAATAAACAAGGTGGATGAGGGGGGCTGAAATTCAGGGAGGATTAGGCCAAAGAAACTGCAACATTCTTGTCCTGGGCAGTTAGCTGTTTCCAGGGATGTGAGGCCCCTGAAATACAATGTCTCAGATGCCTCCACTTGTCCCCAGGTGCTAATCTCTAGCCAGTGCCCCAGGAGGTCAGCTGTTTTCCCAGGAGCCAGGATGGGCCTTATGTATAGTTTCAGAAACAAAAGCTTTAACATATGCGTTACTTACTAGGCTTATAACTATTTACCTTAAACTAAAATTTTCCAACTCTTAAGTCCCCTATTAACACTAGGTAACCAGGCTTTACGTGTATGTTCATGGATAAGTCAATTATTTAATTTCATTTGTGTAGGAATTCCCTATGGGGTCCTGTTTTTATTGAGAGATACCCTGTGACACCTCCACATAGATCCTTAGTCACCTAAGAATACCTGAAATTCAAATGAGAGGAACTAAATGCCCCTTATCTTCAGAACTGAATGAGTTCAACCTCACATTTATCTAGCAAAAGGGTTTTTTTAGATTCTCAATAAAGCAACTCCAATTGAAACACCAAAATTAAAAACCAGCCACCCTTTTTTTTCTCCTGTTCCCGAGCTCTTTCAACACTCATCCTTAGCCTCTGTTATTTCAACCCGTAGCCTTTAGTGCCTCCATGAAGATTTTTAAAAAGAGCTCAAATGAAGTCAGGGCCTCCTTTTCTTAAAACAGGGAAGTCCAGAATTTCAAGAAAAACTTACTCAAGCTCACCGATACAAAGCAGGGAGCTACTGGGGCTCTTGTTGGCATCTAGCACCAATCTAGGTCCCCAGGGGTCCTGGGTGGCCTTCTTTGGAATCCTGCAGACTGCATCATTTAAATGTCAACATAAAACATTAAACTATTTTTATGGGTTAATTTTAGCTAAACTGATGACATTTGCCAGGAGGCAAAATATCAATAGTTTGAGAAAATGCTCTTGAGAATTGCTGTTTTATACCTTATTTTATACATTTAAATCAAAGGAGGACATGTAAGGGGGGTTACATGAAATTCATGGATGGTAGATTAAAGGGAATGGAGAAAGCAAAGTAGGAAATCTCTGATATTGAATAAAGATCAAAATGGAGAGACACATACTTTTTTTACGATAGTGGGTATAGAATAGCTAACAATTAACATTTACAGCCCGTAGAGATGGTATTCAGGGAACAAAATAGCCATGAGGAGTCCCTGCGCTCTGGTCCAATGTGTGCCCTGAGGCATCTGGAAAAGAAGATGACTCTGACATTTCAAAGGTATGTTATCTTGATGCAAAAAGACAATAGACAGTTTCACTAAAGGTAAAGATTGATCTCTGTCAAGCAGGCTACAGGCCTGGAACGTGACCACCCACCATACTCTAACTTTAGTTAGGAATTTTTATGTTCAGACCATTCCCAGTGGCTACTTTTGATGTCTGAATTTGTAGGCCCTGCATACTGAGCTCCTCTGAGCTTGCTAGGTTTTGTATGTAACCCTTTTCTATCCATGGAGTGAAAAGTTTGTCATTATATGAGCACTGACTTTACATAATAACTGTATGGGACCTGAAAATTAGGCCCTAGGGCTTGCCCTTCTGTCAGGCCAGCTCTATGCCCCCTCCCACCTCTAGGGAGGAATCTTCTTATGGGTCAGTGAAGCTAACCAGTGTTGAGCTGAAGATGGCAGCCCAGCATTGGGATCCAAGGGGAGAGTTCTGCCTTTCTCAGACCAGAACCTGAGAAGCAGAGCTCCCAGCCAGGCATCCAGTTGTCAAAGCCCACTCGGGGGAACCAGAGGGAGGCTAGGGCTCGAAGGGATTGGGTTCTGAAAGGATAAGGATTGGAACAATGCAATCTAAGTTTACCTAAGGCAAGTCAAGGATGTCCTTGGCTTGGCCACAGGGCCCCGAGGGGTCAACTAGAAGACTCTGGCCTGGGAATACTCTGGCTGGGGATTAAGCAAAAATCTGCCCCAGAATATCTCCCCTGAGTAGCCTGAAATTCAAAATCAAGATTCCCAGGACTTCCAGCCAAGATGGAGGCGTAGGTAGACACACTGTGCCTCCTCGAACAACCAAGATAGGGACAACAACAATTTAGAAACAGAATAACAACCAGAACTGACAGAAAATTGAAGTATATGGAAGTCTGACAACCAAAGAGTTAAAATAGACACATTCATCCAGACTGGTAGGAGGGGTGGAGTCGGGCATCCGGGCAGAGAGGGGTTGCCGCACAAAGAGCGTTGGGACCAGGCGTGTTTAAGACTGCAGCGGGCAGACCCTGGGTGCGTAAGCAGCGGCTGGTAGACCCCAGCCGAGGGGTGGCAACTGGCAGACCCAGCAAGGTGGCGATTGAGAAGCAAGGCACTGTATGCAACCCAGGATCCCAGCGCTGGGAAATAGAGCCTTGAGGCACTGATTAAAAACACCTGTGGGGGTTGAGGCACAGGGAGAGACTCCCAGCCTCACAGGAGAGTGCGTTGGAGAGACCCATGGGATCCTAGAATGTACACAAGCCCACCCACACAGGAATCAGCACCAGAAAGGCCCAGTTTGCTTGGGGGAAGCAGCGGAAGGGATTCAAATCGGCAGAGAGTGGAGCAACTGCCATTGTCCCCTCTCAGACCCCTGCCCCCACATACAGTGTCACAAACCCAGCTACTGCGGTGCCTCGTCCTGGTGAACACCTAAGGCTCCGCCCCTCATACTTAACAGGCGAGACCAGACCGAAAAAAAAAAAGAGAGAGATGGCTCAAACAGAAGAACAATTGAAAGCCCCGGAACTCATCCTTTTAAGCGACTGAAAGATAGGCAACCTGTCAGATGCACAATTCAAAGCACTGGTGATCAGGATGCACACAGAATTGGTTGATTTTGGTCATAAATTAGATGAAAAAATGAAGGCTACAATAAGTGAAATGAAGAAAAATGCACAGGGAACCGACAGTGATGGAATGAAAGATGGGTCTCACATCAGTGGAGTGAACCAGAAAGAAGAAAGAAACAACCACACAGAAAAGAATGAAGAAATAAGAATTCAAAACAATGAGGAGAGGCTTAGGAGCCTCCAGGACATCTTTAAAGGTGCCAACATCCAAATTATAGGGGTACCAGAAGGGGAAGAGGAAGAGCAACAAGAGGAAAACTTATTTGAACAAATAATAAAGGAGAACTTCCCCAATCTGGCAAAGGAAATAGACTTCCAGGAAGTCCAGGAAGCTCAGAGAGTCCCAAAGAAGTTGGGCCCAAGGAGGAACACACCAAGGCACATCATAATTACATTAGCCAAGGTAAAAAATTCTCTAGGGAAGAATCCTAGAAGCAGCAAGAGATAAGGGGACAGTAAACTACAAAGGAGTTCTCATCAGACTGTCAGCTGATTTCTCAAAAGAGACCTTGCAGGCAAGAAG
>CM052542.1:84868045-84891257 GCA_028533065.1 Trachops cirrhosus | reverse complement strand
TTTGCCAGATTGGGGAAGTTCTCCTTTATTATTTGTCCAAATAAGTTTTCCACTTGTTGTTCTTCCTCTTCCCCTTCTGGTACCCCTATAATTTAGATGTTGGAATGTTTAAAGATGTCCTGAAGGTTCCTAAGCCTCTCCACATTTTTTTGAATTCTTCTTTCTTCATTCTTTTCTAATTGTATATTTTTTCTTCATTCTGGTCCACTCCAATGATGTGAGACCCATCTTTCATTCCATCACCATTGGTTTCCTGTGCATCTTTCTTCATTAAACTTATTGTAGCCTGCATTTTTTCATCTAATTTGTGACCAAAATCAACCAGTTCTGTGAGTATCCTGATCACCAGTGCTTTGAACTGTGCATCTGATAGGTTGGCTATCTCTTGGTTGCTTAAAAGGATGGCTTCTAGGGCTTTCAATTCTTCTTCTGTCTGAGCCATCTTTTTGCTGTTTTTTTGTTTTTGTTTTTGTTTTTTGTTTTTTTTGGTCTTGTTGAGCTCCTGTAGTGAGGGGCAGGGCCTTAGGAGTTCACCAGGGTAGGGCACCTCAATCACTGGGTTGTGACGCTGTATGTGGGGGCGGGGTCTGAGGAGGAACAATGGCACTTGCTCTGCTCTCTGCAGGACCCCAGACCCCTCCGCCGCTTTCCGCAAGCTAACTGGGCCCCTCTGGCACCAATTCCAGTGTGGATGGGCCTGTGCATCCCACGGGACCTTCCTTTTCAGTCAGTGACCCAAAGTCCTATTTCCCGGTGCTGGGACCCTGAGTTGGGCGCAGTGCCTTGCTTCACAATGGCCGCCTCTCTGGGTCTGCTGGTCGCCACCCCCTGGCCGGGGCCCACCAGCCAGCGCCACTTGTGCACTCAGGGTCTGCCCGCTGCAGACTTGCCCGCTGCCCCAGTTGCTCTGTTCTCAGCTCCTCGTCCCTTGCCTGGCCCTACTCCGCCCCTCCTAGCAGTCTGGACGAACATGTCTATTTTTAAATCCTTGGGTGTCTTCCATACACCCAAGTACGGACTTCCATACACTTCAATTTTCCGTCAGTTCTGGTTGTTATTTTGTTTCTATATTGTCGTTGTCCCTATCTTGGTTGTGCAAGGAAGCACAGTGCGTCTACCTATGCCTCCATCTTGGCCGGAAGTCCTCAAGGAATGGATTTTATATATGGAGATTAATCTTTCACCTTGTTCTTTATTTAGATATTATCTTTTCTTTCTATTATCAACATTTTTTCAATGCAAAATAAGTGCTGGTACTGAGACAACTGGATATTTCATATATCAACAATTAATTTGGACCCCTTATGTCACATCATATACATCAAAATGCATTAATATTCTAAATATGAGAGGTATAGCCATAATAGTTTCAGACAGAAACCATAGATGTCAATCTTTATGTCTTTGTATTTGGCAATGTATTCTTAGATATGAATCAAAAGTATAAGCAACAAAAAAGTAAATAAACTGAACTTTGTTGACAAAAACTTTGTGGATCAAAGAGCATCACCAAGAAAATGAAAAGACAACCTGAAGAATGGAAGAGAATATTTGCAAATCATATCTCTGATATGAGTCTACTTTCCAGAGTATATAAAGATGAACAACCTGATGAAAAAGGATGACACCAAAAATATGAAAAACTCAATGAAAAAAATGAACAAATGACTTGAAAACACTTTCTCCAAAGAACATACACAAATGGCCAATAAGCACATGCAAAGATGCTCAACGTTATTAGTCATTAGAGAAAGACAAAAAAACGCAATAGGATGCCACTTTCCACTCTCTAGGATGGCCATAAATTGAAAAAAAAAAGAAAAATAACAAGCATTGGAGATATTGGAATGCTCAGACATTGACAGTGGGATGGAAAATGGGTCAGCGACTGTGGAAACTGGTTTGGTGGGTTGTTCTTCAAAAAGTTAAACATAGAGTGACAATATGACCCAGCTATTCTCTCCTAGGTGTATACCAAAAGAATAAAAAACAAGTGTCCAAACAAATATGTGTATATCCATGTTCATGGTGGGATTACTCATGAGTAGGCAAAAGGCAGAAACAAACCAAATGTCCATCAATGAATGAATGAATGGGTAAACAAATTGTGCTACATCTACACAATAGATTATTATTCAGTCATTAAAAGGGATAAACTCCTGACACATAGTACAACGTGAATGAACCTTGAACACATTATGCTAAGTGAAAAAGCCAGACTCAAAAGGTCAGAGATGATGATTTAATTTGTATGTAACATCCAGAATAGGTAAACCTGTAGGGGCAGAAAGCAGGTTACCAGGGGTTAGACGAAGGTGAGAATGGGAAGTAATTGCCCAGTGGGTACGTGTTTTCCCTTTGGAGCAATAAATTTTGGAGGAGAACCAGAAAAAAGTGACGCTTTCACAACATTGTTAATGTTTTAACTGACACTGAATTCTTTATTCGAAGAAAAGTGTTAAATTACAAGAGGCTCACATGAGAATTTTAATAACATTAGCATCTTCACCTTGGTTGATGTAAAAGCTTGGTGCACAGGTTTGAAAGACCAGGTGTCAGAGGATGCTGCTCCTTTATTTCCCCTATACCTGATGTGATGTTGGACATATACTTGGTGATCAGTGAATGTCAAAGAAAAAGATAAAATAAAAATGTGCATTAAAGCAACTTCCCAAGAAGACCAAGCACCAAAAAATATATGAAACTGTAGCAAACACTAGGAGCATTTATTACTACTAAAACATTCAAGCCAAAGCAAGTATGTGCAAGATGTGAGGTACAAGGCAGAACACAATGTAATAAGAATGAGTTGCAAGTGTGATGAGTGGGAAATAAGTCTGGAGCCATAGAGGAAACTTCACATGCTGTCCTACCACGTTGGGACTATCTAATAAAAACAAGAGGAATCATTGAGGTTCATTGTCCCTCGATCTTGATTAAGTGGCATAAATGAGTGATCAGTATGGGGCACAGCTGAGTGTGCAGAAGCAAGGTCAATCATTCAGGCTGGTGAGGAATCTGCCCTCACCTTTGCCCTCTGGCTTTCATTGACCTATAGAGAGAGAGACTTGGGAGCAGAGAAAAAGGGAAATGTTCACAGGCACAGTAAATGCATCCCCTTATGGAGAGGAAAACTTGCCACAGAACAGAATGCAGTTGGCTTTGTTGTGCCTGATGAAGAAAAGCAATGGATGGTCTGCACAGAACCTTGGCACATTTTCCAGGCAACAGTCAAAAGCCCCCGTGTGTGAGGCAGCTGCAGCCTCAGTGCCTTCCTCATTCACCTCCACAAAGGCCTTGTGCACAAACGTGGACAGACACAGGTCTTCCTCAGCTGACATTGCTGAAAAGTTAGCCTTGCCCACTTGAAAGGCATCAACTATTCCCAAACGTTGAAGCACAGATTCCATGTTATAATGCTCTTCCAGTTTAAATCTTGGAAGGAAAACTTCAACTTCAGTACACATCATATGATGAGGTTTGGTCCAGGCTATGAATTTCTCAAAAGTGAGCTCTTTTTCCACCTGAAAGACCAATTAGCCATTAGGATTCATACATCAATCCATATAAATATGCATACAGACACACTCAAGTACCCTTTCTGCTCTTGGAGATGGGTGTTGATTGTCACACCAGACCAGAGGCACCTTTATCTGCCAGATTTGTAAGATCTTGCACTCCCCCTATTACACACATGGCTTCCTTGACAAGCAGGGGAGCCCTCAAACCTCCGAGAGGCACGAAGACTGGGCTGCTCCTCCTCTCGCACCTGACTTCTGAGAGCCAGTTCTCTATCTATCTTGACAATTGGCAATGCCCAGCTGACTGTGTTTTTTTTTTCTTTTACGCTAATTTTTGAAAACAACAAGACATTGCTGCTAAGCAAAAAGACTTGAAAGGGCCCGCAGTGTAGCCCTCCAGAAGGAGAATCTGCTCAGCAGGGGCAATCCCACATGCTTTCTGGAGTAGAAACTTCACAGGGAGATGGATGTAGGGCAAGTGAAGGGATGCACATCTTTCACACAGGCCCCTTAAGGACATGGGCAATGGTTGATTCTCTCACCCTAAGGACCCATGCTCAGAAAGGGCAAGGTGCGTGGCAACTGCCTTTTGGGGCTGTTTCTGGCTCTGTTCTCTGAGTACTGGTTCTTACCCTCCTCACCTACCCCTTGTTAGGTCAATGTGTTAAGATATTTCTCATCTACTGTTTCAGGTTACAGGTAGAGACAACAGTTCTTATTTTTCAAAATGTAATGCTAATAACAATGATTATGACAATAATAAAGGTCTCATTTACTGAGGGCTCATATGTACCAGAAAACATCCTGAGCTTCATTCCTGGATTACCCCCAATGTTATCAGAAAGATAACTTTATCTCACAAAAACTTTATCAGAAAGATAATATTACCCCCAGTCAGAGATGAGAAAACAGAAACTGAGGCAAGTTAAATAATTTAGCGAGGTCACATAGGTAATAATACAGAAGTAGGTCTTGAGTAACAGTTTGATTCTAAAGCCCACGTGCTGAATACTACTGCCTGGTTACCCACATCACCAACATAAGAGGCAAACAGGACAGGGGAAAGTTCTATCCTATAAGGAAAGATGAAGGATGTCAGTCAGTGGGTTCATCTCGCCAAGCTTAGGTCCACATTGTAGTCAGGCAGCAGGATGAGCATGCTTAGCTCCTCACCCTCATAGGGCAGCTCCAGCACCTGGACCTTCACATCTTCTATGTGGGCAAGGTTAAACATACCCTCCTGGAACATCATCTGCACTGGCCGTTGGTCCTTCTGATGGGGATAAACACAAATGCATAGAGTGAAAAGCAGATTGTTGGAAGACGCCAAGTCTCAAGAAAAAATGCTGTTGACTACAAGAGTGTTTTTGGCAGCCGTGGTGAAAACAATATTTATGCTCTAATTAGCACTTATGAAATGGCTCCCTGTTGCAGTCACTGTCCCGCGGTGACCACAGACGTTGTAGGTGGCTCGCAAGTGGTGAGAAAAACATACACACAGACTACCGAGTCCTGAGTCCTGTGGAGGAATAGTGACGGCATGGCAACCCTCTCAAGGGGAGGGTGCCTCCGAGTGGCCTGGCCACTCTCTCAAAGGAGAGCGCCCGAGCTGCCGCCTCAATAGGCTTTTATTAGGTAGTATTGGGTAGGTGAGCAGATACAGAATGTGGATTCATTGTCTAGCAGAAAAGATCAAACAGGTAGATAATTTACATAGGGTTCAAAAGTCTCACGCTGGGTTTTGGGGCTGGTATCCCCTAACAGATACAGGAGACAGGATTAGTCTAGTTTCCTGCCAGAGCGTACACATCAAGAGCATCCAAGCAAGCAGGTCTCACAGGATTTTACATATCTTATGCCTCAGGTTCAATTTACCCCAGGTGTCCACTGACTCTAGTCTGAGCCTCACGGCCCCTGCTATTTCCGCAGACCCTGAGTCGGGCTGAGGAGACAAAGGCAGCCAGGAGACTTGGATTTCTCACATCCAGGACAAGGACTCAGGCTATTTGCAAAGCCGAGGGGGCAGGGGTGATATCGATCACTCCCTCACTTCCACAGCCCCTTGAGTCTCTTCCCTGATGGCTTATTCCCACGTGATCGTGTCTGTCTTAGGTCCATTCTTTCCAGAGAATGGTTGCCCATCCTTGACTATCCGACCAAGCTGAAGGGAATAGCAGAGCAGGCAGTGCCCATGTTCAGGGAAATAAGTTTTGTCTCCTTAGGCCTCCCAGTTCTGGGAGGTTTCTCACTCAGCCTTAGCCACGGGGGGTTACGGCTCCTGAAACCAGGCAGGGCGGGCACCACAGCTCCCCTCTCCTTCCACCACCATGACAAGCCATCTGTTGTGAGCAGGTGTGGCTAGCCCCAGAAGATGTTTCATTCAGCAAGAAAAATGTGATAGTCTGTATTTACCAGAAGAACTAGTCTGATATTCTCCATGTAAAATATGCTATGCAAAAATATTTAAGAAAACAAAGGAATCACAAATTTCTCTCTATTACAAAAGGTTTTATGAAAAAGTGGAACGAAGTGTCTAGATTCACAGCAGTGTGACTGAAACTGTGCATACACCCTCGCAGAAAGCAGCCTCTCAGCAGGTACAAAACCAAGAACCAGATGTATCTCCATGCATTTCAACTCAATTTTCCCAATTCTGATACTGTAATATAGGGAAATACTTTTTAAATTATTAAAGTATTTGCCTGAAGAAGTTAAGTATTATACTTGTAAATTGATTTTTAAAGCTGATACAGACTATTCCATTGTAAAAGTTAAAATTGTTTCTAAAATCAATGCTACAAAATTTCTCTCCTCGTCACTTTGCAACAAGAGAACTGATTATTTAAAGTACACATTATTTAAAAAAAAGAAGGCATTACCTGTATACATTTCCAATTAATTGAAATGGTATCTTTTAACGGTTGAAAAATTTGGCAAACTATTTTAATGTCTGCCTAAATTGAAGATATACCTCAAGGTCAAGACTAAGGTCTTAGTTGTTTTAGTATTAGCAACTTATAAATATTTTATTAATATGGATAAATTGTCAGCAATTCATGTCTACACTTGCTTTGTTTTAAAATATCTGATTAAAATAATATTTTTACATTTGCTCTCTCTCCCTGCAATGCACACAGGTCTCACACTCCCTTAACACCCATCTTTTGCTTCTTATCTACACAACTTGAGCTTAAAGAAATACCTTAAGTTTCCTGAAATAGGTGGTAGTAATGGGTGCAGGTGAAACTAAAAGGCAGTAATACTAATAATAAAATGCCAAAAAATTTTTTTTCTTTTTTTAGTTCTTTTCTATTGAGTGTATAATTTCATTCCAAAATATGTTATTTCCAATTATTTTTAACTAATGAATTTATTGTTTCACAAAGTTAAATTTTTCCATTCATTTTTTTCATCAGACTGGGAGGATTTTTGAAAGCTTCCCCCACCTGGCTTATTTTAAAAGGCATTTCCTTTGTGCACGTTTTCTCGAAGGGTCCACTCCATGTTCCTTTTAAGTAGACAGCACTGACAACAACCAGCCTTGTCTGTTCATCAACAGCGTTTTCTGGCAACAAGGACCAAATTTTACCTTTCCAGAAAAGTAGAGAATTCATTCAGTTGATTGTTATAAAAGCATAATGAGTAAACTGTGATATGGTTTATTGACAGGTCCTTGATTATTAGTCAAGAGCTAAACATTCTTTTGTCACATCTGCACAGTTTGGATTGCTATGTATGGAAATATATGGCACATACGAGTGGCATTGGTGATCACCAGTACTTCAGGAACATTAACGAAGTTGATGACAGCGAAAGACTTCTACATCACTCAAGAGAAAACACTGCACCAGGTGGGAGAACAAGGCAAGTAAGAACTGAGAGATGGGCTAGAGGGGCCTTGGCTGTATCATTTGGTTAAATAAAGAGTTTTATCTCCAAGAAGGTGTCCAGTGCTGCATTTCCAGATACATGTGGGCACAGCAGAGGCAGCCAGAATGAATGGCTCAAATGAGAAATGGCTGGCAATGGGCAGTGTGGGTGCATTGCAAAGCTTCTGGAAGCCTCTAGAATAGAGTTCAGTATTTGATCCTTCAAACAAAACATGAGACATTCCCAGAAAAGTTAAGGTGGGCAAAAAAAAAAAAAAAAAGATACTCCCTTCTTCCATTTGATACCAAGTTGTACCCTCTGAAATACAAAGAAATAAGGTTCAACCTTAAACAAAGTGTGATTTCAGTCTACAGAAGTGATCAGTCCTGATCACTTGGAGCTTGTACTTGGCCCATCATGTATGTCTAGGTTTATCAAGTCTAATTAAGGGAGGGGAAGTGGAAGACATGGCAGAAGCAATAGAATGAGTAAGATGAATGTGTAGAGTGAAGGCAGTGGTAATGGAGGGTCACATAGAATCTGTAAAGAAGAGGCTCAAGGAAGATTTGACCATCTGTCTCCTTCCTACAGAGATGATGTATTCACCTAGCATGAGAAGGTTACAGCCCAAGTAAAAGTATGTTTTAGTATGTTATTAAATGGAAAATTGGGTCTATGAATTTCTTCAGATATTTGTATCAAACAAATAAAGTTCTGGGAGAATGGACAAAATTAAGTCTCTGCTGTTGAAAATCTGAGCATCTGATGGAACCTCTGTGGGTAGATTAAATTTCAAATATGCCATGAGGTCCAGCCTGTGAACATTATTCTGACCATCTGAAACACTAGGAAAATCAGAGAGGAAGAAGGTAGAAGAGCAGGAGAGAGAAGAGCAGACATAGGAAGAGGGAAAAGGGAAGGAGGTGGAGGAGAGAAAGAGGTGAGGGAAGAAGAGAAGGAAGAGGAGAAGGGAAAGGGGGAGGAGGTACAAATGGGGTGGCACATGGAATGCTAACCTTCAGTCATTTCTGAGACCCAAGTATTGATATGTTTCCTGGACTTCTCTGCAGCTTTGGCAAAGGAAAGCAGCTCCAGCTCAGCCTGATAGAACCGGCGACAGAGTTCCTTAAAGGTCTTTGGAGAGACAAGCATGCAATGAGGCTATATTCCTAAATAAAATAGCAAAAGTCTCAAAAAAATCTGAATGTTACATTCATTTTTATGAAAAAGAACATACATCTCTTAAAAGTGACCAGAACTTACTTTATGAAATATTAAAATATCAGAGTTTATTAATAGGTAAGTAGTAACCCATGAATAACCAGAAAAAGGATAAATGAATTTTAGAAGTAGTCAAATTTTAAATAATTCAAGGTATAGTTATAGAATGATGATTTTTTAAAACAATGTTTACCATAAGTTTTAGTTCTTTAGGATCTCTATATTTTGAATACAACTTTTATTGTTTTCATTCAACTTACTGAAAGGAATTCACAAGCCTTTTCTGCAAAGAGCCTGTTGACCTATCTGAGCAAGTACTGAGTGTCAGGTTTGTTCACTTCAGCAAGAAGGGACTGGAAAGCCACATGAATGTCCTTCTCTGTGTTTAAAGAAAACACCTGCTGACAAAATAACTTAAAACTATCAGTATTGTTCTTTGGTCTCAAAATCCTCCACAACTTTTTCCTTTAAAGGCATTGCTTTTATTTTAATTGCATATTTAATACATACTAGAGAAGCAACACAGTGATGGGGTGGAGGGAAGATACAGAGGAAAAAAGCGAGAAAGAGAGGGAGGGGAGGAGGGAAGAAGAGAGAACACAGAAATAGCAGGATTGAAAGAGTTGACTTTTCTCCCTAAACTAAACTCTTATGTTGGAACAGGAGCAACAGAAAAAAGAAATGAAAAAGATGAGAGAGGTTTCAGAAAGATTTTTTTTTTAAACAAAAATCTTGCATCCTGCCCTACCCAGGCAGCTCAGTGGGTTGGAGCATTGTCATGTAAACCAAAAGGTTGCGGGTTTGATGCCAGTCAGGGCACATGCCTAGGTTGCAGGATCAATCCCCAGTCATGTCTCCTGCCCACTCTATAAAACCTCTTGGGAACAAACAGAAAGGAAACTCTCATCATTTGCAGATGTTTGCCGAATATTCATAAAACCCATCTTTCTAGCACATACAGAGTCTACATATAATGGGTACATGCCTTTTACCCTGTCTTACATATTTCTGTTTATGTTTTTTCTAAGCTAAAAGGCAAGCTGGTACATCAATGACTTGAAATAGAACAATTATGGTTACAAAGTCTTTTATTCCAAGAATGAGATTAAGTTTTAGCAACTTAGATTTCAAATAATTCCAGTATCATGTTCTAAACAAAAGCAAAGTGCTAGGACCCCCAAAGTTTAATATTTGTATTCAGGTCATTAATTAGAGATACTTTTCCCAAAAATCTCAGGAGAGGAGACCCCTCAATCTGGCCCTTGGCATCTTGTCATGAGGGATAAAGCTGGGTGATGACATAGCAGAACAACCTAAAACACAAAAAGGCAGCCCCTTCCCTAAGACAACAGGTAGGCAGATTTACCTGGGATATCTGGGCAGCAGTGTTTCCTTTCACCCCCAGAAAGACCATGGCCAGTGCTGAGGAGATGCTCAGAGGAGAAAAAAAACACATTATGAGAAGCGTTGTCTTCACATAGTATCTTTAAAAGGCAGAGGGTGAAGGTGTCATTTGCTTCAGAAAGAGCATCCATGTTGCAGGGTCTGGAGCCAGAGAATAAAGACACATGACAATTTTTGTTGTTTCCCTGACACATGACAATTTTGGAATTATACTTTGTTTTTTGAAACTTAAAGCTCGTACATATTTCAGTTTGAAGAAAATCTGTTTACTGTTTTTCTCCATTGAAAAAGTTAGTCTAAATTTTAAGGAAATTGGCTAAGTGTGGTAGTGGCAGCTGATCAAACTGGTAAGCTGAAACCTCACTTCACTGAAATGGCTTCCCCTCCCACTGGACCCCTTCTCCTGCTCCAGCCTCCACCTCCAGTCCTAAACTCCTTCCTCCCCCAGAGTCACCTCTGAGCCTTTGAAAACACCATCTGACTCTCCATCCTTTTCACCAGGTTAATGGCTCAACCATCACATCCTCAAGAGGCTTCTGATTCCTCCCCTAGACCAGGTTTCCCTTCACTCCCTCCACCCTCTCCCCCTGCATAACTCCCCAGTCTTGACTGCAATTTCTTCTTCACTGATCCCAGTCCCACTAGGTGGAAGCTCTGGAGGCAAGGGCTCTTTGGTAGCACTGAGAGCTCAGAAAAATGGAAGGCTGGCTAAACTTGTGTTGAATTAATGAAAGAATTAGGATGGATAAGAAGTTCTTGAAATATAGAGGACACATGGACAAAACTAGGGGGGTTGGAAAGGGGAGGGAGGAGGGGAGGAATGGGTGGGTGGGCTGGAATGGGAATAAAGGATAGAAACTGTAATGAATAAACTAAAATTAAAAATTAAAAAAAAAAGAAGTTCTTGGATTTGCAAGCGGAGACTGGTAATTTTAGCAGGACAGAGAAGAGGTGGGGCCAATATCTTTATGTGGACCCCAGACACACAGGAGAGGGGAGGAAAGAGAGGGGGCAAGTGAAAACAGGGCTGTATACAAGGCAGGGGGACCCAAAACACCTGGAATTTATTTATTTAAAAAATGTGTATTTATTCTTACATGTTTAAACTTCAGTCTCCTTCAAAGTACATTCCATTTAATGCAATACACCTATTGAGACATTTTTTCACCGCTCAAAACAGTTTTTGAACCCATGGATTTTGCTTCTGCCATTTTTTATTTTACCTCTCTTCCACATTAGCAAAATGTTTCCCTTTGAACACATTTTTAATCCCGGGATACAAAAAAAAAGTCACTCAGAGCCAGATCAGGTGAACAAGGAAGGTGGAGTGCAGGGGTCATGGCATCTTTGGTCAAAAACTGCTGAACACAGTGCTGTGTGCTGGGTGCATTTATGAACCACCCATCATGAAGGGCAAAGCCATTGAAAGAGTCTTCAAAAAAAATTCACTGAAGCCAAAGGCAGCGTCTCACAACAAGGCCAGCTAGTACACTGATACAGACTGGCATCTAGAACATTCACCTGGATGGTGAAGCCTGTACTACAAGGGGCCAATCCTCCAGATGTTAGTTCTGTTCTTTGGGGGGGTCCCCCCATGGTATAGTAAGACCACCCCAGGACCATTGGACAAGGGGAAGGGCCACTGCCCAGGGAAGAGGCATGGGAAGAGCAGACAAAAGACCCTCAGGAAGGGGCAGCATCTAAGGCTAGGAGGCACAGGTCCTGAGGCCAGTCACAGTCAAAGCCCGACTGTGCCATTGACCTGTCCACCCCAAAAGCCTGGATTTCTGCAAGCAAGAAGGCCCCACCGTCTCGGGTTTGCTTTGCACACAGATAGTTTTCTGGGCCTTGCCCGGATTTCTAGATGTTATTCTGGGGATTCTTCTCCCCAAACCCCGCAGTACCCTATAATGCCCCCACCTACCACCTTCAATGCAGACTCACTCCTCCGGTCTCTGCTCTCAGAGCCTGGACCCCACGTCTGAAAGCAGTGACTTGGCTGCCTGGAAACGGGCGTCCCCTTTCCAGGTCTCAAACTCCTACAACAGGCCCTACAGGAAGGTCCACACACCTGCCCTTTATCACAGCGTGGGCAGGACCCGGCGGGGCGGGGCGAGGACAGGGGTGTGGGCGGGGCATTGGGTGGCCCGGGGCAGGAGCCACGCAGTCCAATGCCCCCAGGGACCAAGTCGTGGATACCCCCTCGTGGCCTAGCATAGCCTGTGGGATCCCCGCTGGGTCGTGTCCACACTTGGATGGACTAGAGGCACTCACTTCTTGCCCTTGCCAGAAGCTACTGCAAAACAGGCGTCTAAAAGGGAAGCATTTTCAAACTGATGGCTTTCAAAATTCGCTTTGAAGCGTTCTCTAAGCGAGGCTAGAACCCCAGGTGCCCCTGAAGCAACCTCCCTGCTGGCTGCCACAGTGAAGAAATCAGGTGAGGGACTGGGGGAAAGCAACAGAGAACTTGGAAGCCTGGGCTTCTCTACTTCCGGGAAGCAACAAAGGTGGAGGGACAGCCTTCTGTGTAGGGCAATAGACCCTGTGGATCTTTGTTCCACTCTTGTCTTGCATAGATGTGAGTCAGCTGGAATAAGGTATTCACTTTGAGGTCCCACAACTCATTAGGAGTCCTGAACCCACACAGAGAAGCCAGGTGTCCTAACTCCTAGTACCTGACCCATTTCCACTGCACTTGGGCTGAGCTCTTGTGTAAGCAGCTCTACTGTGTGCCCTCCTTGTGACAGAAGCAGACAGAAGTCAGACTGGCTCAGGACATGAGGTTCACAGGCAGGGTGGACTTCTGGCTGGTTGATGCAGAATGAGGCAAGCAGGGTGACTAGGACACAAAATTTAAGGAGGGATGCACTTTCAGGGGCCAATCCCTGCACTTATGTGATCATGAAAATGAGGATCGCCTTAAATGTTGAAACTTAGAGGACTTCTCTTTCAAACTAACAGCTTTATTAGATACAACGAACATTCCAAAATATTCACTCTATCGATGCTGTCCAATCTGCGGCCTATGGGCCACGTGTGGCCAGGAAGGCTATGAATGTGGCCCAACACAAAATCATAAATTTACTTAAAACCTTTTTTGCTTATCAGTTCTCATTAGTGTTTGTGTATTTAATGTGTGGCCCAGAGATGCCAAAAGGTTGGACACCGCTGCGAGTATAAAGCATACATATAAGTGGCTTTTAGTCTGTTCAACCAGCTTTTTTTTTTGTTTGTTTCCTTGGATGAAAAAAGTCCCCAAAAAAGTTTTGCTGATGTGGAAGAGGTGAAACAAAAAACAGTGGAAGCACTAAAAGGCCTCAAAATCCACAAGTTCAAAAGCTGTTCTGAGCAGTGGAAAAAGTCTTGATAGGTATGTTGCATCAAATGGAGAGTACTTTGAAGGTGACTGAAGTTTAAATATGTAAGAATAAATGCACAATTTTTTATAAATAAATTCTGGGGTTTTGTGTTTATATATGTGTATATATAGTTAAATACATATTTTATATACATCTTTTCCTCTTTATTGTTGAGCTTTAACATAAGTCCTGTTTTACTTCATCATCATCATAATCAAATTACTAAAAACCAATGATAAAGAGAAAATGTTAAAACTGATCAAAGAAAGATGTTAGGTACAGCAAAATAAATGTAAAGATGATATCAGACTTCTTTTTGGAAGCACTACAAGCAAGAGTACAGTGGAAAACATCTTTAAAATACTGTAACAAAAATAGAAACCACTGACCTACAGTTCTATGCCCTTCAGAAATACCTTTGAATGATTAAGGTGAAATAAAGACTTTACAGACATACAAAAACTGAAAGATTTTATCACCAGCAGAAATGCACTTAAAGATATGTTAAGGTAATTTTATTCATAAGTTGCAAAAAAATGATAAGGAAATAAGGATCTACACAAAGGAAGAAGAGCAGTGGAAATGGTAATTGCCAGGTAAATACATAAGACTATTTTCTTGTTTTTAAAATAGATTTAAGAGATAACTATATAAAAAATACATACATATAGTGAGTTTCATAACACATATGAAAATAGCATGAAGGCAGGCAGAGGGGAAAGGAAAGAATGAGTACATTTACTACATATGAAATGATGTGGTATCATTTGAAACTAAGTGGTAATCTAAAGATATATACTCTAAACACTAGTTTAACAAATCAAAGAGATACAGCTACCAAGCCAAAAAATATAGATTTAGAACACCAACACAAGAGTCAACTATTTTTTTAGGAAGAAGGAAGGAAAAGAAACAACAAAAGATAAAAGTAGAAAGCAAACCATGAAATGACAGACTTCAACAAGCTCTCTGAAATGAATGTGTTCTAATAGACAACCCAAGCTGGCTTGGAAAATTTTAGTAAGAGCCATAATCTGAATGGCTCCTATGACAGGCTGACAAACTATGAATGCAAAACAGAGTCAGGAGTAAGCACTCTTCTGTCCAAGTCATAAAAATAAGTCAGGCAGCAGTTGGTGGTTGTATAAAAGATACTATAAGTGGAAATGTGAATCAGCGTCATGTTTTGGAGACCAATTCGGGAGAACCCTCAAAGTATACCCGAATTTTATGATTAGAAATATTTCCTCACAATATCAAGAACATGAGCAAATACTTAAGACAATTATGACAGTAAAGTATATAATAGAAATAATTTTAATTACCTAAATTGTCTACAAATAAAGTAAATACATCACAGAAAATTTTGACAGTTATACAATAGAATAGTATGCATATAAAAATTGATGATGTGGAAAGATTATTATTTTGAGGAAGGGGTTACCACAGTCTGTAATTAACTTGTATGAAAGTATGTTCGTAAGTTTGTATTTGTATATGTAGAATAGGGAAGGGTATATGTATCATGATACTATTGGTTTTAGCTGGGTAGTGGAACTGTGGACAACTTAAGCTTTCTTTGTATTTTTTATAGTTTTCAAATTTTTACCACAACACATTTTTTTTGTCTTCAGAAGCAGATATCAATATATGAAGCTTAAAGCAGGGCATGTGCTTGAGCCACATGTGAGCATGTATGATAAACTAGAGGACTACTGTTCCCAGGAATTGTTGAATGTTTAGGGGTTCATGTGAGGGTTTTAGGAGAACTAGGCAGAATATTGAGTGTGCTTGAGGGGAGGGGGAAAGGGAGACAGGATGGAGAGGTCTGCAGGTATGATTGTAGAGTTCTGGTCCCTAGCCCAGTCCTAAATCTCATTGCTCAGCCCCTGGCCCAGGATCTGAGGCTAATGGAAATAGGAGCTGAAGAAGGTGTAATGCAGACCCTGGACGGCTGCAGGATTAACATGTTGAGATCTCTGGCCTTGTGAGCCAAAGGGTCTGGGCACTGACATTTCCTCAGGAGTCTGGTAGTGGTGGAAGGAAGACCTTTGCATTGATCCTAAGACAGAAAAGCAGATGGCTAGTTCATAAATACTTGAGATGCCCCAAGCACACCCAGAAACGATGGGCACAGCCTGGGAGGGGAGCTGTCCCAGGGCATGTAGGGAGAGCAGAAACACTAAGGGGCACCCCAGACACTCCAAAACAAGCGCACTTTTCTCAGACCCAAACTGCATAAATCTGAAGCTCCAGTTATTCCCAGCAGCTGTGAAATGCTCAGTGTCAACATTCATAACCACGAGATGCTTTCTTTTCATTCGAACCTCTGCAGAATTTGGTCCCCCAAGTTTTAAATTAAGGCAAGTTAGGCAGAAGGGAAAGGGGTACCCAGACAGCAACTGTACCTCTTAAAGTAGAAAAGCACATGCCACAGAACAAAGTGCTGCTGGTTTTCCAGTGCCTGGTGAACAGAAGGAAAGGGTGGTTTGCAAAGTCTTGGTAGTGTTGTGCTGCTTGCACCAGGCAGTCCTGAGCACTGTGGATACCTCCACATCTTCTGCACTGGCCTCTGCAAAGTGGTTGTGCTTGACCTTGGACACATACTTTTCAGTCAACATTCCAGAAAAGTTCACAGTTCACCTTTGCTTTCTTTTAAAAAAGATTTTGTTTATTTATTTTTAGAGAGGGAAAGGGAGGGAAAAAGACAGGGAAACACCAATGTGTAGTTGACTCTCAAGTGGTCCCCACTGGGGACCTGGCCTGCAACCCAGCCATATGCCTTGACTGGGAATTGAACCAGTGACCCTTTGGTTCGCAGCCCATGTTCAATCCAATAAGCTACAATAGCCAGGGCCATCTTTCCTTTCTTAAATGCACCAGTTTTTCCTAGACTTCAGAGAACCAACTCTAAATCATAGCTCTCAGCCATAGCTCTCAGCCAGCTTTAATCTGGGGAGAATACCTTGAACTTTACTGAGTTGGCTTTTCTGGATTTTTTCAGGCTCTGAACTTCTCATGTGTAAGTTTTTTTTCCACCTGGCAAAACAGAGCCAAATCTTACAATTTAAATGCAGCACACATGCCCACCTACACATTTATTACCTCACTATCTACCCCCTACCCCCATCCCCACACTCCTAATCAACTAGGTCAGGGGTGTCAAACTCATTTTCACCAGGGGCCACATCAGCCTTGCGGTTGCCTTCAAAGAGTGGAATGTAATTTTTAGGATTGTATAAATGTAACTACTCCTTAACAGTTAAGCAAAAGCTCGGTGCTGTCACTGTGTAGAAACAAGGTGCCAGGCCGGATAAAACAAGGTGGAGGGACGGATTCGGCCTGAGGGCCTTGTATTTGTCACCTGTGAACTAGGTGGTAAGTTCTCGTCCAAGACAATCCACAGATTTGTTTTTCTCTTATGAACCACACCAATTTGTCTAGTTTTCCCTGTCTTGTACACAAGATGAAAATACCTAGAAAACATCTGAGACAAACAGGATTTTATGGAAGAACTATTTGCTCTAAACTCATTTTAAATGTTAATTTAAAAATTCTCATAACCAATTGGAATATTTGTGCAATACCCATACATAACTGCTCATAAGATGGTCTGACAGAGAAAACACAAAGATAATGGCTGAGAGCTCTGACTGACAGGACAGGAGGGAATCAGGGATCAGCTGCACAAGAAGAATGGTGTGCATAGAAAAGGGGAGAACAGAAATGAAAATCACAGGGTTTTTGCTTTGGAATCCCCATTGCCCTCACGTACCATGCTAGTTGTCTGCCCAGGACTTAGCCTCTAGTCCTCCAGGAGCCAGCACTCTCTCACAGTGTCCATAAGGAAGAATTTAGAAAGGCAGGTGGGAGAGGGGGCTTCCATTTGCTCTTGATCTTCTCTTCACCACCTGCAGCCAAGGTGCATGACGGCTGTTTGGACATTTGCTCTATCCCCAGTTCTCCTAATTTTCTTCTTAAGTAGCTATGACAGATCTTATTCGTGATTCCATGAGGAAAGCTCCTTCAGATCCCATGAGGGAAGACAGGAAATCTGGCAGGTCCACCACAGCATTCTGTGCAGGGAGCTGGAGCAGGCTCCTACCTGCAGTGAGAGTCCATTCTTCAATTTCCAAGACTTTGCAAGCCACTTGTTGAATTCCCAGTAACCTAAAGTCAGTGGTGGTGAGAGTATTTACATCACCATACCAGAAAATGGTATGAATCAGGGCTTCCTCTTTTCCACTCCAAACACATACCACCACCACCTCTGGGTTTGCAAAGCCATTTGCCAGCAACCTTGATCCTACTCCATCAACCTAGGTGTTTATTTGCTCCTCTCTACTCTTGTGTTGTGGGAAGGAGACTCGCTCCTGTCTAAGGTAAATTCCTCACCTGTAGTTAGATCCTTGCTACTCAAAGTCTGGTCCACAGTCCAGCAGCATCTGCACTATGTGTAGTCTTGCTAGAAATAAAAACTCTTGGGTCACATCCACACCTACTGTACAGCGTCTCCGTTTAAAAAGATCCCAGGAGATTCTGGTATTGATTGCTCGAACTGCCATTACAAAGAAGCAGAGATTAAGTGGTTTAACCAACAAATTTATTTTCTCATAGTTCTGGAGGCTAGAAATCCAAAATCAAGGTGTCAGCAGTGTTGGTTTCTTCTGAGGTTGCTGTCTTTGGCTTTTATTTGGGTGTCATTTCCCAAAGTACTCCCATGGTCCCACCGCCATGTGTTCACATTTCTTCTAAGAACATCATTCACTGGGTTAGAGTTCACCCTGATAACATTTTTACTCAATAACATCTTTAAAGACTGTGTCAAGTGCAGGAACACTGAGTTCCTGGGGTTAGGACTTCAACATATGAATTTCGAGGAAACACAACTTAGCCCATAACAATTATACACATTAATGTTTCAGAAACATTTCCTAGATCAAAACCTATTGCATTGTTTGAGAATCTTGTTCAGGAGATATTAAGCCTTCAAATATGCCTTTCCTTCAAATAATGAATAATGTCCTTACAATTTTGGGCATAAAAATTTGTTGTTACGAGCAATCCCACTCTTGGATACCCAATAGAAATGAGCACAAATGGGTCCACAAAACACACACACACACACTAGTGTTCATTTAGTACCATTTGTAATAACCCAAAGTTGGAAACTTCTCAAATGTTACCCAGTCGATGGACTTAAAGAAACGATCTCAGGCTCTCTCCAGGGCTCACTCGGTATGGTCAGATGGATGTTGTCACTGGGAAGCAGAGCGACCATGCGCAGGTTCTCCACAAACAGGTACTGAGTGTGTGATGTGGACCCCAGCTTGTGGGGTCCATGACATTGTGGGTGGGGGAGAGACATTCACATGGACTACTGAGTCCTGTGGAGGAAAAGGGCAGGCAGCTTCACTCTCAAGGGCAGCAAAAAGCCCAGGCCTCTGCCATGACAGGCCTTTATTTCTTTTTTTTCTCATCACATTACATGATGGTCCTCATTTTCTATCCACAGGTTCGCTTTAGGTGGTTACCTTTTACAGAAAAACAAAGGAGCCAATGCCACTAATCACATCACAGAAGAGGGATATTTGCAAATGAAAAGGCAAAAGTGGTTGAACTAGTTACACTCATCCTTGGAAGGTTTAGCATGGGTTTTAGGAAGTTACTTTGCAGTAAATGTCCTCAATTCAGGGTGAGGGAGTTTTTTAGCAAAAGCAAGACTCAAAGCAGCCTAGGCACATTGCAGGTACATTGATTCCCCATGGGAGGACCTATTCGTGGGCATGGGTCCTGTGCATCTCTGAGTGGGAGCTCGGCCCACACCAAGCAGAATAGTCTCCTACATCTCCCCCCTTGTTTTTAGTTAGAACTGCTATAGATCCCACAAAGCTTGCTATTTGCTGGTCTCTCACAGGACCCTGGGAAAATAATTCACAAATATATCAAAGTACACAGAACATTATTACAATCAGTAAGCAACCAGCCATTCCAAAGACCCACATTCTCAGATTAAGCCCATCAATCATTGTCAGGCAGTAATGATCAAATAGATAACATTCAAAGAACTCTGATGGCTTCTTTAGAGTCAGGGTCAGATAGCTAAAGTGCCATAAAACTTTGGGGAAACAAACTCATTTCAGGCTTGGACCCTTATCATTTAAATTGAGGGTATTAGCAAAGCAGGTTTCATAGGATTTTATGCCTTCTCTCTTAGGCCTGATTGCCCCAGGAAACCCGCCCTTTCCACCACAGGGCTGCACCCACCTCCAGCATTGTTTCAGGCTTAGGTTGAGCAGGGGAAGTAAGGCAGCCAAGAGATTAGGAGACTTCTACCAGACAGAATGAGGACTCAGGCTATGTCAAAGCTGAGGGACAAGGGTTCATCACCCTCTTTTTCTATAGCCCCCCAAGTCCTTCCCTGAGGGCCTTCCTGTGATCGTGCCTGTCTTAGGTCATCCCTCCCTTGAGGAATATTACCCATCATTGGCTAGAGGACCAAGCATTGGGGGCCAGGCAGGGTGAAGTAAAATGGTCAGGGCAGAGGCAGTGCTCCTGCCAGGGAGATAAGCTTTGTCTCCTCAGTAACATATGGTCCCAAGATCTCTCACTCAGCCTTAGCCATGGGGCGTTACAGGTTCTGAAACCAGGCAGGGTGGTTCCCAACATCTGATCTCCTCGCTTTTTCATTTGTAAATGCTATTATAGCTGTTAAGCCTGTGAAACCTACTATTTGCTGTTCCTGAATGTGATCTCAAGAAAACAACCTCTATATATATCATAAAGCACAAATAAGGATTAAGAGAAGGGGGCACCCAAGGGCTGTTAGGACCCAAACCCATAAATTCAGTCCATTGAACCAGTTTTTAGGGCACAACCATTGAACATTAGGGGGGGTTGTTGCCTCTGCAGGAGGCGCTTGAGCATCAGCCTCTGTCATTGGGGCAGGCCCCATGCTCCTCCGTTGGTGGACCCAAGCCCGTGAGTGATGGTGTGGGTGTCTGTTTTCCTTCTGGTTGTTCAGGGTCAGCTGGGCCATCTGGTCTATCAGTCGATTGGTTCTCGGCTCCAGGTAGCAGAGCTTGGTGTCTGTCCCGCTCATGATAAGGCTTTACTCTTTTGTCTGGTAGCCAGACAGGACCTGTAGGGATGGAAACACACACATACCCTCTTCCCCAAGTTAAGAGAGCTACAGGGCCCTGCCAAGAGCCATCTCCCAGAGAATCTCTATATAAAACCTGAGGATAAGATGACTTTGGCTCCTTCTGAAAATGTTTCTTAATTGGAACACAGAGTGATTCATCACAATTTAGAAAATTATAGGTAAACATGGCTAATAAAATCAAATTTTGGGGGAAAGTACTCATGGCTCCCCCTTTTTTGTTTTTTAAGAAGATTTTTAAAAGTATGATGAGCCCGTCCTACAACTGCCTGACCTGTTGGATTGTAACGTATTCCTGTTTTATGTTGGATATTCCAATGCCCAAGAAAAACCTGAGTAGAATGGGCAAGGTATTTAGGGCCATTATCAGTTTTAATTTGCTGAGGCCGTCCTGAATGACTAAAGGCCTCAAGCCAATGGGCTTGTATATTTTTAGCAGATTCTCCTGTTAAAGCAGATGCATGTAGGTTACCAGAGTAAGCATCAATAGAAATATGAATGTATTGAAATTTCCAAAGGGAGCGTAATGAGTGACATCTGTTTGCCAAGTTGTTTGAGAACCTAGTCCTCAAGGATTAACTCCTGTAGATGGGGGTGCCTTGGTAAGGGCTTGGCAATCAGGACATTCTTTAATACTTTGCTTTGCTTGGAAAGACAGGCCCCCTGCTATTTCTGCAAGCTGCAATGAGATTAAGCAGCAAGTTAATTGCCCTGTTGTTCTCAGGGCCTGGTAGCTCCTAGCTTCAGAGTTTTTAAGAAAAGTGGGAAAGATGGGGGTGGTGATGCTCTGCTTAAATATGTTTTAGACAAAAATGTTTACGTGCCAAGGGCCTTTTGTGACTCTATTGACTAACTGTTTCCTCTGGTAGAATATCCAGTTCTTCCCCAAGGAAATGATCAGTGTTTATAGGTACTGAGTTAAAAAGTGGTACTTTGTCTTCCATGGAGAAGGACTAGTTCTCCTCTGGAGACAGTACACCTAAATTTCATTTTTACAATAAAGGATCATGACTCCGGCATAAATAAGAAGGATTCTTAATATTTTTTAACACGTCACACCCCCATCCCACTTATAGCATGCTTTAGATTAACAAATTTATGAACGCATTCGTAACTTTCAGAAATAGATTTTTCTCTACTATCAAATACATTTATTTTTTGTTGTTGTTAATTCTTATTGATTACTGCATACCTTGAGTATGCTCAAAAGTGAGCCATCTCATTATCTAGTGCCCTTGACAACTTTAGAGAGGCTGCAGAAGAAGGAGGGAGGATGCTAAGCTCCTCTTGGCTTGTGCCTAGGACTAAAGCCATCCCTGGGCCTCCATAGGGAAGATTCAGAATTGTTAAAAGACACATTTTCTGGACTTCTGGCCAAGATGGAGGCATAGGTAGACACACTGTGCCCCCTTCCTTGCACAACCAAGATAGGGACAACAATAATTTAGAAACAGAATAACAACCAGAACTGACAGAAAATTAAACTGTATGGAAGTCGGAAACCCAAGGAGTTAAAATAGACACAGTCATCCAGACTGGTAGGAGGGGGAGAATTGGGCAGCCGGGCTTGGGTTGCGGAGCAGAGAGCGTTGAGACCAGACGCGTAAGGGAACCAGGGTGCACAAGACCGCAGTGGGCAGACCCTGGGAGCACAAGCAGCGGCAGGCAGACCCCGGCCGAGGGGTGGCAACCAGCAAACCCAGTGAGGCAGTGATTGTGAAGCAAGGCACTGCCCACAACCCAGGATCCCAGTGCTGGGAAATAAGAGCCTTGGGGCACTGATTGAGAACACCTGTGGGGGTTGAGACACAGGAAGAGACTCCCAGTCTCACAGGAGAGGTTGTTGGAAAGTCCCACGGGGTGCACAAGCCCACCCACATGGGAATCAGCGCCAGAGGGGCTCAGTTTGCTTGGGGGAAGTAGTGGAAGGGACTGAGGTCTGACGAGAGCGGAGCAAGCACCATTGTGCCTTCTCGGACCCCGCCCCCACATACTGCATCACAACCCAGCTACTGGGGTGCCCTGCCCTGGTGAACACCTAAGGCTCTGCCCCTCATATGTAACAGGCACAACCAGACCAAAAAAAAAGAGAGACATGGCTCAAGCAGAAGGACAATTGAAAGCCCCAGAACCCATCCTTTTAAGTGACCAAGAGATAGCCAACCTATCAGATGCACAGTTCAAAGCACTGGTGATCAGAATGCTCACAAATTGGTTGATTTTTGGTCACAAATTATATGAAAAAATGAAGGCTACAGTAAGTTTAATGAAGAAAAATGCACAGGGAACCAACAGTAATGGAATGAAAGATGGGTCTCACATCATTGGAGTGGACCAGAATGAAGAAAAAATATACAACCAGAAAAGAATGAAGAAATAAGAATTCAAAAAAATGAGGAGAGGCTTAGGAACCTCCAGGACAACTTTAAACGTTCCAACATCTGAATTATAGGGGTATCAGAAGGAGAAGAGGAAGAACAACAAGTGGAAAACATATTTGAACAAATAATAAAGGAGAAATTCCCTAATCAGGCAAAGGAAATAGACTCCCAGGAAGTCCAGGAAACTCAGAGAGTCCCAAAGAAGTTGGACCCAAGGAGGAACACACCAAGGCACATCATAATTACATTAGCCAAGGTAAAAATGAAGGAGAGAATCCTAGAAGCAGCAAGAGA
>CM052542.1:84854152-84867545 GCA_028533065.1 Trachops cirrhosus | reverse complement strand
TGAAATGTTAAAGGGACTTATCTAAGAAAAAGAAGATAAAAATAGGAACAGTAAAATGACAGCAAACTCACAGTTATTAACAACCACACCTAAAACAAAAACAAGAAGAAACTAAGCAAACAACCAGAACAGGAACAGAACCACAGAAATGGAGATCACATGGAGGGTTGGCAACAGAGGAGTGGGAAGAGGAGAGAGAGGGGAAAGGTACAGAGAATAAGTAGCATGGATGGTAGATAGAAAATAGACAGGGGGAGGGCAAGAATAGTAGGGGAAATGTAGGAGCTAAAGAACTTATGACGTATGGACATGAACTAAAGGGGGGCAATGTGGGTGGGAGAAGGTGTACAGGGTGGAGGGGAATAAAGAGGAGGAAATGGGACAACTGTAATAGCATAATCAATAAAATATAATTAAAAAAAGAAAACAGAAATGTGAAATAGAACAGTGAAAGGAAAAAAGTATACAAGAAGACCAGAAGAAAAAAGAAAATTGATTATGAGAGGAGACAAGGAAGAGAAACAATAAGAGTAACGAATAGAAAGAGGAATGTGGCAAAAAAAAATAAAGGAAGAGAAAGAATAAAAGAATAAAAAAGCAAAAAGAAGGAAAAGAATAGAGTATGAAAAGGAAAGAGGAAAATGAGATATGAAGGAAAATAAAGGAAAAAATAGAGGAAACAGAAATAAAACAACAATAAAACGGCTATGAAAAAGAAAAGAAACACAAATAAAGAAAAAGCAAAGCAGAATTAACCTCAGCAGAGTTTAGTGCTTACCAGCTTCATTCCTCCTTTAGATATAGCTCTGATGTTGTCTGAAGCTGCTGTCAGCCAATGTCAGATGCTGTCCGTGTCTAGCGGTTGGCAGCCTGTTCAATGCTACCAGCAAATTAGAGTTTGTGGCCCTCTCCTGCAGGCTTCACTGTGTACAGGATGGGCCAAGCTGCCCTGCCAGCCTGGCTTTTATGAGCACAGGGCCCAGGGTGGGTCAGCAAACATCCCAAGGCACTGCAGGCTCGGCCTCTGCCTACCTCTGTCTGCAGTCCTGCTGTCAGTCTTAGTTGCTGACCCAATTGTTCCTGAGAGAGTTTTTGGAAGAATTGGGGGGTGGGGGATGTGGGACTTCTGAATCTCTCAAGGCAGGTACTTTTCAAACTTCAGGGAAGTGGTGTATGTGTTCCTCTGCCTCTGAGCCACAGGTTGAGTCTGTCCCAGATTATTTCCCTTAACTCCACAGAATGGAGCCCCTAGTAGGAAAATGGGTGGGGCCTCCAGGGCCCAGAGTTTGGGTCTGTTGGAAACCAGGAGCGTGTTACTATGGCTCTCCCTTGAGGTGAAAGCACCAGTCTGGTTCCTGGGAAAGTGTATGGAATGGCCATGCCCTAAAGCCAGTCTCTGACACCCCCTGAGTCTGCCTATATTGCTGTCTCCTCACCAGGGCTTAAAATACATGGTGGAGAAAAAAAGGAAGAAAAAGAAAAAAAAAGATTCAGAGTGGGGCAAGCAGGATTCTAGAGGGTAGGGCAAGCAGTGTTGCACAGGGTGGGGATTTTCCCCTGGGAGGAGCTTGCTCTTCTCAAGAAAAATGGCTGCTGCAGTGTCAGGGGATGTCCCAGCACTGGGATCCTGGCAGCTGCTCTACCATATCTCCCCAAGTGCCTCCCACTCTAGACTCTGCTCAGGCAACTCCAGTCAGCTCCACCTTTCCTTTGCTGAAGCCCAAGATGCATGGCCGTGAACAAAAAAACCTGTGCTTTGGCTCCTTAGAAAATATCAATGGCTTTGTCTCCAATGGGCTCTGTCCCTCCCAGCAGACAGAAACCCTGCTGCCTTTTACCACTGGATGCTACGTGAGTGGCTTATTCCAGCACTTGCGCCCTGTGTTTGGGAGCCCAGTTTGGATTCTAGTCTTCACTCCTCCCAGGGGAAGATCCCACATCTGGGCTGTAACCTTGGCCTGTCACCCGTGGGAGGGGGGCCAACCCTTCCTACTGGTCTCAAGGTGGTTTCTGCTTGTCCTTGGTGAAAAGTTTCCTCTTCAGGTAGTCTTTGGTTGGTTATTTTGGGCGGGTGTTCCCCTCTTTAGTTTTATTTCCAGTTTGGTTTTCAAAGGAAGTGCAAGAAAGATCCTCCTACTCTGCCACCATCTTGCAAGCCCCCGCTGAACTTCAATATTTTATTGCGTAGTAGCCCAGCCAATACAATAACTCCAGCTTTATTAAGTAAGGTTTAAAAAAATAAATGCTTAATGCTAGACTAATAGTAACTTGCTAAAATTATAATAATCAATGGTAACCTTTAATAATTTTTGACTTAGTCATAAAACTTTTTTCAGGGACATCTTTTCTTCTCTCTTTCGACTCTCCAGGGTGCATATGGATGAATCCTGCTGTTCCTTTCCTGGGAGCATGTGTCTTAGAGCAGCAGTGACACATTCAGAGGCCAGACCCTGATCAACACCTGTGGTGAAAAGTGCCCACCTGAAGGCTGTAGACTCCAGATTATTTGTAGAATATTGTTGATAAATTATATTAGAAACACAATAAACACTTAGAGGGAACCAGCAGAAATAGGGGGGTTTTATGTAATGATTCAGGTTCTGCAATCAAACTGCCGGTTCCAGTCCTGACTTAATAATGGTGACTGACTGCCTGTTGGATTTAAAATAAGCTCAGCCTACTCACCTCTAAGGCAAAGTAACTGCACTGATCCCAGTGTGTTGTTGTGAGGATTACATGAGATAATGTGTGTGAATTGCTGTAAGCAGTGCCTGGCACAGAGAAGGGCTGGCCATTGTGGCACAAAGCTGGGTACAAGAGGCAGGTCCTGGAGTGTGTCTGTGTGCCTGCTGTGGTAGTGTTGCTCAGGGCCACCAGCCATGAGCCCAGGCAGCCAGGATTGGCTTCTCTGTGAGCAAATCAGTGTATTAGTTTTTCATTGCAGCTGTAACAAATTACCACAAAGTCAGTGAATGAAAACAATTGAAGTTTATTATCTTACAATTCTGGAGGTCAGGAGTGCAGAAACAAGTAGGAGAGCTGGTTCTTTTTGGAGGCTCTGGGGCAAAATTCATTTCCTTGCCTTTATCAACTTAGAGGCCACCTGAATTCCTTGGCTTGTGGCCCTCCATCCATCACTCTGACTTTTCTGCTGTCATCCCATCTTTTTCTTTGATTCTGACTCTTGTGCTTCTATCTTATAAAAACCTTAGGATTACATTGAGCCCACCCAGATAACCTAGGATAATCTCCCCAACTCAAAATCCTAAACTTGATCTCATTTGTAAAGTCTTTTTTGCCACCTCACAGTCTCAGGATCCAGGGATTAGGATGTGAATATCTTTGCAGGGCCATTACTCTGTTGACCACACCCAATGTCTACTGACAGGGTCATCAACAACTAGGTGGCTAAAAGAGGCCTTGGTTGATGTGCTTCTGGGTTAAGCTTTAGGTCCAGACTCTCCCTGATGACCCTTTACACCACAGTCTTGCCTGTATAGCAGGAAATGTGTTTTTCTTGACCCTGAGTCTCTCCTCTGCCCTAGCGATGGTCTTCATGAGAACAAAAGGAAACATCACTGCCCAGATGGCCCAGGAATGCATGGCTCTTACAGAGGAAGAACAGTGGCATGTTTTCTTCTCTTATTTCACAGAGCTGATATTTTCACACCTTCACACCAGCTGATGAAAGTCAATGTGGCCCATAGGTGGCACAAGGGGCACTGTGCTGATAGACAAAGGGCAGACATGGATAGAGAGGTGCCTTTGCAGACCAGGGAATTACGCATAGTGTTTGCAGAAGAAATCAAGTAATGCAGTTATTTTCTCTATACAAAAGCATCAATATATTATGGTAAAATAGTATCTTTGATAAGTAAGGTAAAACTACAACACTATTTCACAAAATGTCGAAAGATTTCAAATTTTTTTATTTTAAACTTTTACTAAAAGTATATTTAGAACTGAAATGCAGCTATTGAAATAAACTTCCTATAAAATGGGTCATTCTTAATGTGTGATTATGCATAGTGAAAGAAAACTAGAACACAAATGAGAACTATCTTCTGAAGTTATTTAGTGGGAATATATAATGAATGCTCTCAAATGGGTCATGTGTGACCTTGTGTATGAGTAAGGTAGTAGGTAATACTTTAGGGAAGTATTGCATTTTAGATTTCTTTGACAATCTGGCAAAAGTTTCCTAAAATTTCCATATGCACAACAAAAGTAAGAACACATTACTTACATTTTGCAAGTAATATCAGGAAGTGCAGGGATATTACATTGAAGTGCATCCATGGACCCCAATTAGGGTTCCCCTGGTCCTTTCTTCCAGCTCACAGGAAGTGGGAGGCAGTGGGCTGGGGTGGGAGGCAGATACAGGAACAACCTAATTGTCATTCTGACTTGACATTTAAGTTACTCTCTGTTCTGGAGAACTGTAAAACTGCAGACACAACACTTTCATTGTTATTTCTGCTCTTTCTTGTATTTTTTGGGATTATGTTGGATAAAATCCCAAAGAATAATTATTTTTTTATTGGCTTCCTATCATCATGTTTTCCTGGCATAAATACGTCTGCTACACTGGTTTTCAGCTGGTGCAATTGCACCCCTCCAAAGATCTTTGTCAGCATTGGCAGCATTGGTTGTCATAACTGAGGAAGTGCTACTGGCATCTGGTGGGTAGAAGCCGGGGATGCTGCTAATCATCCTTCGATGCACAGGACTGCCCCCTCATTGAGGGGTCATCTGGCCCCAAATGTCAGCAGTGCTGCAGTTGAGAAACCCTGTGTTAGAATTAAAGTCCTTTTGCATATAGAACCCATATAACATTTAATACAGGCATTTGTTTGGAGGTTATTCTTTGAGCAGTAGAAGGCATCACTGGAAACTAGTGGAGGTGTTTTCTGTTAGCAGGCACTTTTTGTAATCACAGACGGGAATGCTCACCAAGGTTTCCAGTCACTTCTCAAAGAAGTTAACAAACACAGCATGTAGCGAGTTCTTAGATGTGCTGACAAACTCCTTGAGGAAAAAGTATTTAAATTTCTTTTCAGAAAGTATTCCTCATATATTGATGAAAAATAAAATAAAAAAAGAAATTACAGAAGAGCAGACAGGGAAGTATAACTTTTCTGCCTTAAAAACAGGCTTAGAAATACACTTATGAAATTAATTTTTAATTTTAATATAACTTCTGAATTATGTGTTTTTTATTGTTTCTGATATATCTCTTCATGGTGTCAGTCTCAATGTGTACACGCTATTACACCCTAACCTGCTTCTTTCCATTGATTCACTATTTCCCACAATGATGTAGAAGGCAGAAGTTCAGCCATCCTGGGTTCTTTCCAGTCTTACCTCTGGTTGTGGGGTTGGTTTTCTCTTTAGGTCTCTTACCTTTTCAGTCTCTTCTGAGTCCAACTCTTATTGTCTGGGTTCAGTGTCTCACCATATTTTCTTCATTGTTATTTAAATTGCTTTTAAACTGGTCTCTCCAAGTCCAGTCTGGTTCCCCCCTTTGTCTCAGAAATACACACTGAAGCAGTAATATTTCTAAATAAAAATCAGTTTGGGAAACTCAGGCTTTAAATTTGAATAGCTTTTACAAAATGTTTAGTCCAGAAAAACCCTTGCATAATGCACTAAGTCCAAAAAAATTCTGTCGTGAAGTGTTGGGGCCCACTTTGTGTGGTATCAGAGACTGTAGTCCTGCGCAAGCCAAGCCGTGAAAGAGGCATGTAAGACTTGACCAGAAAACCGGGAATGCAGGAGGCAGGCAGGACCCAATGCTAGTACTGAGGGTTCCCGTGGGAAATCGGGCCTGAAGAATACATTGTATCCTTTGTAGCTTGCTTTGCTTTGATATAAACCAGATGTTTAAGTTCAAAGCATAAGTAGTGAACTCCTTATCTCATGAAACAGGCCTTAAGGATCATCTGGCGTCAGCATGTCTAATAGACCCTGATCTGAGGCAGATCTCTGTTTCTTCAATTGTGATCTAGAGATAATATCTGTTTTCTATAACTATAGCCTTTGGACACTGATTGATGAGCTATGCATGCATGCTGTATACCCCTGCATGTACTGATCCCAATAAAAGCCGTTTCGGAGAAGGTATCGGGCATTCTTCACTAGGGGGAATCACCACCTCCTCTCCCACCAGATGGATTGTGTCCAGGCCAACTCATTTCAGCTGTGACTGGGAGAATTCCGTGGGATGGGATTCCCCTCATTGTAGTGTGCAGAGTGATGTTACTGTGTGATGAATGGACTGATAAGTAATCCTGGTCATTTGACTGATTCTCAGGACCGAGTGCTGCTCAGTAAGCTCAATACATCATCGTCATCAACACTCTTATTGCCACCCCATGGAGATGACTGTTCTGGGATGAGATCTCGTTTAGGGATAATTCTAGGGCTTTTGGCTGGTTGGGTCTTCCTGGTTGGTGATTCCAGGAACCTTCTCATTAATTGGTGTTCATTTTGAACATTAGCCTGATCTTCCAATGTCGTAGAATATTGAGAACACAGAACCACCTGCCACCCTTCTTGGTTGCCAGTCTTCTCATTCCCTATACTTCTTTCTTCTAGAGAAGCTGAAGAAACAAGGGATGTGCAGAAAATGTGGAACAGTTGCCAAGCACTTTATACCTAAGTCCAGGTAATTTGGGTAGCAGGTAGTTATAACTGGGTTTTAGTGTATTGGGTACAGGCCCTTCGTGATTTGGCTTCAACTTACATTTCAAGGCTGTTCTCTGCCTCTATGTTCTCCCTAAACCCTCATTTCCTGTCCTGTGCATGCACACACACACACACATGCCACTCTTCAGACTGATCCCAGTCTATTCCGTGCTTCCTGTTCTCTTAAGTTATCATCATGATCCAGGTCTAAAATCCTGTTTCCATCTTTGTCCAATTGGAGAACTATACTATTTTTTGGTAATCACATCCCACTGTGAAACCTCTCAATAATTCAACAAGTAAATTTCATATACTGTGGGTAATGCCACTAATACAAAAATTGGTAGAGTTAGACTGTTTTAAGGCTATGTATCTAGTTGAACAACAGGAGATTCAATAGAAAGTCTGAGCAGATATTAAGTATCTGACAGGCATATTCTTCAAGTGTAGGGGTGCGGCTTCCACCATCTCTTTTCTCATAAAAACTTGACAGTATATTTGTGTATTTTGGTCTATTTCATCAGACTGAGCAAATTCTGGTCAGATATCCTATCTTCAGCTTGGTGCCAGGCAGAGTGTTAAGCTAGTTATTGAATCTTAAAGTGCAGCATGACGTGTATAAGTATTTATGGTAGAAACATTTTAAGAGAAAAACTTTTTTCAAATTGTGGAATCCTTTGAAATATAGGATCAAACTCAGTATTTGCTTTGGCAGACCTCTATGAATTCTATCAGAACTCCCTCAGGCAGGGCCGAAGGAGCCATCCTTTGCTAAATGACTGTGTCACAGAAATGATTGATGGTGTATGTGTTTGCCTCAGGAGACTTTAAGTGAGAAAGGAAAGAAAGGCTGAGCTTGGCTGGGGTGTTGTCTTCTGAGGGCCGGTGGTGTGAACTGGTTACCTGAGCTTTCTTTGTGTGTGTGCTTGCCAAGTTTTCAGGCCAAAAACACAATTCTGGATTTTCTTTTGTGCTCATCAGATTATGAAATGGTAATTTTTTAAATACTTTTTATTTTTTAATTACGATTGACATACAATGTCTACTAGCCTCGTTGCGGAAAAATCACTCACACGCAGTTGGAATGACGGAGCACAACTCTTTATTACGTGCGGACTCAGAGGGGACAAAACTCCCAAATTCTGAGCCACGAGCTGTGGGTTAACTCCACTTTTATAAGCGAGGAGCAAGTTACAGAACAGGAAGCGATAAACTAAGTTACAGGAGGCAATAAACTAAGTTCCAGAGACAGTAGATTATTTGCTTATCTAAGACATGTGAGTTTCGGGCGGGGTGGTGTTAGTCCACTCTGCTCTTACTGAAGTGTTACAAAATTCATCTTAACTTGACACTTCTTTGATCTTAGCCTGCTTCAGCCTCAGGTGTACTACCCAACAATTTTATATTACTTATGAAGTGATCACTCCGCTAAAACTGGTAACTATGTGAAACCATATGTAGGTATTGCAAAAATATTGACCATATTCCCAATGGTATAGTTTACATCCTGTAGAGAGTGGTAGGTAAAAGTAGGTTAACAGTTGATTGTATTGAAAATAACACAAAAATTAATACATAATAATACAAGAATAAACTGCGTTTTGTATAATCACAACTGTAAACCTACTTTATCTCACCTCTGTACTAAATACCGTTCTGTATCTACCGCTTTCTACTTCTTAATTTCTTCATCTTTTTCACCATCCCAATAAGTACCCCCCATTCTGCCAACTATCAAAATGTTTTCTGTATCTACAAGTATGTTTCTGTTCTCCTTGTTTGTTTATGTTGTTTTTAGTTTCCACATATAAGCAAAATCATATGGCATTTGTTTTTCTCTCTCTGATTTACTTCATTCAGTACACTACCATCTAGGTTCATCTATGTTGTTGCAGATGGCAAGATTTCATTCTTTTTTATGGCTGAGTCATGCAATTGTAATTTTTGAAAAATACTTAAAGCTCCTTTCTCTGGACTTTGCTGGAAAAAATATTTCCTCTTTGGAGGCCTTTTTATCTTTTATCAGAAAGGACCCTTAAATATCAACCATATACAGAAATATTTTTTCAGATATATGCTACTTAATAAAATAATATGGGAATCAGCCCTGGCTGGTGTGGCTCAGTGGACTAAGTGCAGCCTATGAACCAAAAGGTCACAGGTTCAGCTCCCAGACAGGGCACATGCCTGGGTTGCAAGCCAGGTCCCCAGTTGGGGGTGCACGAGAGGCAACTGATTGATGTCTCTTTCACACATCGATGTTTCTCCCCCTCTCTTTCTCCCTTCCTTTCTCTTTAAAAATAAATAAATAAAAATCTTTAAAAAAATAACATCGGAAAGATAACTTATTTTAGAATCTCTCCTCTTGGCCACGTGTATCTTTCATTAAGCGTAGGGGGTAAAAGCACTACAGCCATTTTCATAATGGGAGCTCTGTTTTTTCATTCTTGGTCAAGTACATCTTTCACTCCTGGTGAAATTATCTGGATTGGAGGGAGGTTTCTGCTAAGCCTTGGAGTAAAGAGGCAGTCTGCACATTTGGGTTATTCCATCATGCATACCCTTCATTCACTCAGACACCTTCTTGCGATGTCAATGTCAACTAGGCCTATTTGTTGCTTTAAAATTTAAGGCTCTACCACTCAGAACAGAAGAAAAAAGTGTTACCAGCTGTGAAGGCTAACTGTAAACACCTTTCCTACTCCTTTTTTAATGTGATTATGGTAGCAATCAATGGCATGGATTTGGGCTCCCACAACCTAATAATAGCATATTGCTCAAATAGCACATTTCTGTATATGGTTGATATTTAAGTGTCCATAAAACTACGTTATATTTGATGCAAGCTTTCAAAATAACTTATCCTACGCATCTTGTACAAGTTCCTTTTCCCCGTAAACCAAAGATGTAAAATCAATGATATAATTGGGCAACAGGATAAAAGTATACATCCCTTTGTCCTAAAATATTTTTTCTAAATGGAGCCTTCCCTCCAAAGACCTGAATATTACTTGATGGTCTTTTAAACTTACAGCAATAATTATAAGGACCATGACCGTGTTTCTCTATGCAACTTCTCAAAAGAATCCCCACCACCACCAAAAGTTCTCCCAAAAGTGGTATTGAGAGTTTATGCCTCCATTTTCAAACTAATTTTCTCTAATCTGGTAATATGTCACCTGTGGGAACAATAACATATTGTACTAAACACTAGGGTGTACTAATGAAGGTTTTATATTTATCAGTCTATAGACATAAAACCTCCCTTATCTGTACCTTATAGGTTCTTCCATTTAGATGTATTATTTTATGGTAAATTGAGGTCATTTTTTAGTAATCTAATTTTAATTTCCCAATCATTAAGAGAAAGAGACAGTTCATATGATATTTAAACAATGTAAGTTTAAAATAGGGTGCATTTGCTGGTACACACTTGTAGGAGACTGTTCTGCGTGGCATGGGCCCAGCTGCCACTCAGAGATGCACGCCCACGAATAGGTTCTCCCGTGGGGAATCAATGTACCTTCAATGTACCTAGGCCACTTTGAGTCTTGCTTTTGCTAAAAAAACTCCCTCACCCTGAATTGAGGACATTTACTGCAAAGTAACTTCCTAAAATCCATGCTAAACCTTCCAAGGATGAGTGTAACTAGTTCAACCACTTTTGCCTTTTCATTTGCAAATATCTCTCTTCTGTGATGTGATTAGTGGCATTGACTCCTTTGTTTTTCTGTAAAAGGTAACCACCTAAAGTGAACCTGTGGATAGAAAATGAGGACCATCATGTAATGTGATGAGAAAAAAAAGAAATAAAGGCCTGTCATGGCAGAGGCCTGGGCTTTTTGCTGCCCTTGAGAGTGAAGCTGCCTGCCCTTTTCCTCCACAGGACTCAGTAGCCCATGTGAATGTCTCTCCCCCACCCACAATGTCGTGGACCCCATGAGCCGGGGTCCGAATCAGCTGGTGCCCACGAAAGGGGACCCAGGGCTATGAGCCATGTGTTGTTATGGATGACACACCAACTTGGTTGGAGTATGCGCGCATTAGCCCAGGTAAGAGCCGACAACACCAAGTGCTATTTGGGAATGTTGTAGGGTGTGTCAGATATCAGAGGAAAAGGGCTTTCTTCCTATGTTGCTCTCTCTTGCAACTGCTGTGAAACTGTACCTTCTTTAGTAAACAGGAGCCTTGCCCTCTCTCCAAAGCTTTTGCCGTAACCTCGAGAGCACAGGTCGAGCAGTTAAGAGCCACAAGGGCGCTCACTGCATCACTGTAAAAACACCCACAAGCTGATCCCCGCAGCACAACCCCCAGCTAGGTCTAGCCTTGGGAGAAAGGGCAAAGATTTTCTCTTTGATCAGCTTTAAAAACATCAACTAATTAGAGGACAATTTACAAGCATCTCAGTAAATTCTTTCTTTTAAGCCGCCTCTTGTGGTCCTTTCGGTTTTGCCTTTTCCCTCTGTCTGCCTGTAGGAGGGTGCAGCCAGGGGGCCCCCAAAAGAAGGATTTGTAATGGGGTCCAGAACTCAAGGTGTCCAGGAAATATTAGAAAGATATATAGGATGTTCTCACCCTCCCCAACAGGTGTGAGTTGGGGGAAGGGACCCATGGAGCAGGGCCATTGAGAGCCGTTTTGAATAGCAACAGCTTTGCAGCTAACCTCTGGCAGGGTCATTTAACATATCTATAACCTTTAACTGATTTCACAGATATGTTAAATAGCTGTGGCGGTACTTTGACCCAAGGAGAAGGAAGTGACTTTCACCCAAGATATAACTGGGAGGCAACTCCCCCTGGTTACAGCGCCTGTATGGAGCTTGGAGATGGTTGACTGAACACCATGGGGCCACTCCTGCCCAGACTCACTATGGCAACCCAGTAAAGCTGGAAGGATATGGGAGTGCTGGCAGGTGTAGCCGATTGTGGGAGGAGTTGGAAATGGGGCTGCAGAGGAAGATTGGCTCAGGGATTTAAACCCAGACTCGGCACCCATTGAAGGGAGGATCATGTGGCTGTGGCAGTGACGAGAACCTCTCAGCTTTGGCCAGAGTCAGGATCCCTGCAGTCATGGGAAGATCACCATGTGGCTTTAGCAGAGAACTATGTGGTTTTGGCAGAGTGGTGACGCCCCCCCCACTGCAGCTTTGATAGGGGGACCCCTGTGGCCTCGGCAAGGGTGAGGACCGCATGGCTTTGGGGTGCTCACTTTGGCCATGTGGCTTAGGAAGCAGGAGAGACTTTGCTTGGAAGAAAAAGGAGAAAGGACTTTTACCAATGGGTCATGAGAAGGTGCCACATGACTTTGGACTAATTGGAGATCCCGGTGACACAACTGATGGTACTGAGAACCAAGGGAGACCTACCAGCTGAGGACAGATTACTGGGAAGAACTGGGGGCTGCCTGAGCCACGGACTTATATTTCTTTTCCTGAGATGCGGTATCCCAGACCAGGAAAAGGGGAGAAGGAAGTACTGTGTATGTTTGTGGGTATTTTAAGGGACTTTGGGATTTTGATGAAGACATTAAGTCATTACTCTTATGTCTGTATAACTTGAATAAATAAGTCCTTCCCTTTTCACCAATCTCTAACATGGAGAGCTATAATTATCTGGGGATGGGAAAGGCAAATCCAGTACAGGGGGACCCCAGGAGAAGGAGGGGTCAATTCAGTAACATTGTGAGACCCCCTTCCCTGGTGGCCAATCAGGAAAAATCATGGGAGACCACATGTGCAGTAGCTTTAAAGTAATACAACTACTTGTACATGCACAGTAAAAGCCCACCAAAACTAGCCAGGAAGGATCTGCCCTATAAGAATAGAGTCCCTCTAGCCCATGAGGTCAATCTCTGCTTGGAGTTGGCCTGCTCCCATGTTCTCTGCTATAAACTCTGGGTGTTTGGTTCAATTCTTTGTCCCAATCACCAAGAACCTGGTTACCTGTGCCCACCTTGACACGCTGGCATAAGGATTTAAAGGTACAGGTGGAGAAAAGGCAAAATCGAGACTGGTTTTGTAATCGCCATGCTTGCGGAGGGAGGAATTTCAGAAAAAGATTCTTTTATTTGTTAAAAAATTTCTTTAAAGGTTTCTGCGAATCCTCAACCATGGGGAATGGGCTCTCTGGGGAACAAGAGCAATGTTTGAAGCTAGTTCAGCAGCGTTTGGGGACTGCCGAATATCTCCCTGATAAGGTATCTTTAGACTTAGTCATTTAGGAAAAAGTTAGGCAGAAGTTGAAATAGCACGAGGTGGTGTGAGATAAGATTCTAGGTTAATGTCTCACTTCCTCCTTTAGAGGATTTAATTTGAAAATACTGGTTTGCTTGAATTTTGTTTCTGTTTTGAAAGGAATGGCTCAGTCTCAAAATATTTTGCTAAACCTCTAGTAAATAGAATAGGATCTCTAATCTTACATCACAAGGATTCTACTCAGAAATAATTGAAATTGATTGTTTAAAGAAAGGAAAAAGATTCCTTCCCTTAGACAGTAAAAAGTGTAGGAAGAAAAACAATGAGAAAATGTGTCTTTTTTTCATTTTTATTAATATATTTTATTGATTATGCATTACAGTTGTCCAATTACCCCCTTCATCCCCCTCCACTCTGAACACCCTCTCCCACCCACATTCCCCCCCTTTAGTTCACGTCCATGTGTCATAAGTTCTTTAGCTCCTACATTTCCCCTACCATTCTTGCCCTCC
>CM052542.1:84842312-84854052 GCA_028533065.1 Trachops cirrhosus | reverse complement strand
CTCTCCCACCCACCTTCCCCCCCTTTAGTTCATGTCCATATGTCATAAGTTCTTTAGCTCCTACATTTCCCCTACTATTCTTGCCCTCCCCCTGTCTATTTTCTGCCTACCATCTATGCTTCTTATTCTCTGTACCTTTTCCCCCTCTCTCCTCCTCCCACTCCCCTGTTGCTAACCCTCCATGTGATCTCCATTTCTGTGGTTCTGTTCCTGTTCTAGTTGTTTGCTTAGTTTCTTCTTGTTTTTGTTTCAGGTGTGGTTGTTAATAATTGTGAGTTTGCTGTCATTTTACTAGACATGTTTTTATCATCCTTTTCTTAGATAAGTCCCTTTAACATTTCATAAAATAAGGGCTCGGTGATGATGAACCCCTTTAACTTGACCTTATCTGAGAAGTACTTTATCTGCCCTTCCATTCTGAATGAAAGCTTTGCTGGATAGAGCAACCTTGGATGTAGGGCCTTGCCTTTCATGACTTGGAATACTTCTTTCCAGCCCCTTCTTGGCTGCAAGGTCTCTTTTGGGACATCAGCTGACAGTCTGATGGGAACTCCTTGGTAGGTGACTGTCCCCTTATCTCTTACTGCTTCTAGGATTCTCTCCTTCATTTTTACCTTGGCTAATGAATTATGATGTGCCCTGGTGTGTTCCTCCTTGGGCCCAACTTCTTTGGGACTCTCTGAGCTTCCTGGACTTCCTGGAAGTCTATTTCCTTTGCCAGATTGGGGAAGTTCTCCTTTATTGTTTGTTCAGGTAAGTTTTCCACTTGTTGCTCTTCCTCTTCCCCTTCTGGTGCCCCTATAATTTGGATGTTGGCACCTTTAAAGATGTCCTGGAGGTTCCTTAGCTTCTCCTCATTTTTCTGAGTTCTTATTTCTCCATTCTTTTCTGATTGGATGTTTCTTCCTTCTGGTCCACTCCATTGATGTGAGACCCAGTTTCCTTCCCATCACTATTGGTTCCCTGTGCATTTTTCTTCATTTCACTTATTGTAGCCTTCATTTTTTCACCTAGTTTGTGACCAAATTCAACCAATTCTGTGAGCAGCCTGATCACCAGTGCTTTGAACTGTACATCTGATAGGTTGGCTATCTCTTTGTCTCTTAGTTGCATTTGCTGTGGAGCTTTGATCTGTTCTTCCGTTAGGGCCTTTTTTTTTTCTTGTCACACCTGTTACGTATGAGGGGCAGAGCCTTAGGTGTTCTCCAGGGTGAGGCAAGCCTGTTGCTGGGTTGTGACCTTGTATGTGGGGGTGGGGTCCAAGAGGGAACAAAGGTGCTTGCTCCTCTCCATCAGATTCCAGTCCCTTCTGCCGCTTCCCCCAAGCTAACTGGACCCTTCTGGTGCTGACTGCCGTGTGGGTGGGCTTGTGTAAGTTCTAGGATCCTGTGGGTCTCTCCAACACACTCTCCTGTGAGACTGTGAGTCTCTCCCTGCGCCTCAACCCCCACAGGTGTTTTAAATCAGTGTTTTGAGGATTTATTTACTGGGCCTGGGACCCTGGGTTGCGCAGTCTGCCTCACTGCCCAATTTTGCCTGGTTTATCTGTGCGCTAATATGGGATTGCCCAGATAGCCAGGCACCTTGCATACAGTGCCTCCCTTCACAGTCCCTGCCTCACTGGGTCTGTCGGCCACCTGCGTGCCCAGGGTCCACCTGCTGTGGTCTTGCACTCGGGATGCCTTATGGGCCTGGGTTGCCTCATGCACCCAGAGCCACCGCTTTTTGTACTGCGACCCCTCTCTGCCTGGCTGCCCAACTCCGCCCCTCCTACCAGTCTGCATGAATGTGTATATTTTAACTCCTTGGTTGTCAGACTTCCATACAGTTCAATTTTCTGTCAGATCTGGTTGTTTTTTTGTTTCTAAATTGTTGCTGACCTTATTTTGGTTGTACCTGGAGGCACAGTGTGTCTACCTATGCCTCCATCTTGGCTGGAAGTCCTCACCTTGCTGATTTTAAATGATCTTTCCTCGGTATGCTCTTTGTTAAACTGAATATCCCAGTTTCCTTTGAAGTAGATGGCATTCACAAGAACCAGACAAGTATCTGGATTAACTGAATTTGGAGATAGCAACTCCGTAATTTTACCTGAAAAGAAGAATTACAGAACCAGTTAGCTAAGAGTGTCCTGATGTATGCTTCAGGAATAATATTCAGATTGGGCCATCTCCTTGCACAGACAAGTACTCAGATAAAGGAGTTTATGGCCCCCCAAATATCACCACATAAAGGGATACTTTAAGAATACCACCACCTGAATAAAACATGGAAAATTAACAAAGTAATATATGCAGGATGAATTCATCACAAGTGAGATAGGAATGCCTAGTGCCTAAAGAAAGGTGCAAGTTTGTAGGAAGTATAAAGAACAATTTAAAGGAAGAATCACAATGAGGTGAGGGTGCACTGAGCATTCTGCATAGGACTCTGCAGGGCATGAGCCATGCTGTACAGGAAGACAACCTGAGACCTGTGTCCAAGTGCTTCTTTGCACTATTTGTGAAAAGAAAAACTAGATTAACATTAACAACAACAAAAATCAAAGTGTGCATTGTTCTGGAAGAGGTGTACTGGATACTTAGACACATCACATTTATTTTGATAAGAACAGGAAAATGCTAGAAAAAATCATACATTGTCAGTAGAGTTTAAAAGTTTACAGTTTTTTATAATTTTTTTATTTATGGATCATAAAGAGAGAGAAGAAGGGGAGAGTGAGGGCAAGAAGGAGGAGGAGAAGGAGGGGGATGGAGAGGGGATAGAGGGGAGGGGGAGGGACACAGAAAAACTGACGCTGATTTGTTCTTCCACTTACACATTCATTGGTTGATTCTTGTATGTGCCCTGATTGGGATCAAACCCAAAACTTTGGCATCTCAGGATAATGCTCTTATCAACTGATCTACCTGGCCAGGGCAGTTTACAGTTATTTTGAGAAAAAAATTATTCATTTACATTTGATGTTCTTATGAATAAACTGACAGTAAAATTGAAAATATTATTAAAATAGAATAACAATATATTTTCACCTTCTGTCTTCTTTGCTACCCAGGAGTTTATGTGTATCCTGGCCTCCTCTGTAGCTTTGAAGAAGTCGAGCTCTTCCATCTCTGCTTGGTAGAATTTGTGGCAGGAATCTTTGAAAGACTGGGAGAGACAGCAACACAATTGCGTGGTCACAAAAACAAGCAACATCACCTGCTTAAGCCTTTTTTAAAAAGATTTTATTTATTTATTTTTAGAGAGGAGAAGGGAGAGAGAAAGAGAGGGAGAAAAACAGCAATGTGTGGTTGACTTTCTCTCGCATGCCCCCTACTGGGGACCTGGCCCACAACCCATGCATGTGCCCTGACTGGGAATTGAACCAGTGACACTTTGGTTTGCAGGCCGGCACTCAATCCACCGAGCCACACCAGCCAGAGCTTAAGTCCTCATTGTGACAAATAGAACATGGATAATTTTATGATTTACATGTAATATGAGGAATGAATAAATATGAGGAATAAAAATATTGGGGAATAAATAAATAAATAAATAAATAAATAAATAAAAAGATAAATAAGGACTTAACCTGAAATCCAGTTTATCAATTTTCAGCTGCATTTGATCTTAGTTTATAAACTAAGTACAATAGTGACCTGAATATCAAATAATCATCATAAACTGCTAGATCCTTAAGGGAGTAACTGTGTATCAATGAGGTAAATACAAAGACACTAGAAGTGGCAACTACAGATTGTCACTCCCAACAAGCCACTGCATTTGCGAAGTGATATCCTACCCACAGCAAGAGCCACATTTCAGAACCAGGGCCTATTGGTTTTTGTTTTTTCTACTGGTTCATATAATGTAGAGGAAATGTGCAATTCTTCACCACCACTTCCACCACAACTTTCTGTGAGGACAGAAGTGTTCTAAATCTAAGCCACACGTGAAAACTGGGCACTTGAAATATGGCTACTCCTGCTAAGTAACTAAAACATTTAACTTTATTTTACTTTAATGAACTATACTGAAATTTAAATAGCTACATGTGTCTAGTGGCTACCATTTTGAGTAGATCATTCTAGAGTGTGAGAAACTCCCCCCAAATGCTTAAACTATATTTTGTTAATATAATCTATGAAATGACAATATTAATGAACACCTACATTATGCCATGTAAAAGCAGACAATCTGATGGAAAACAAATGGAATGAAACAATGAATTTGATGACAGGGCAATGTGGAATGGTTTTCTAATGTTTCTTTTGAATAGTTTGCAGCTAAGTACTTAATTCCACTTTTCAGGATTGTTTTTATATTACAGAATTTCACATTTCTCTTTCAGTGTAGCAGAAGAAAAGCAACGTAGTGCAATAGTTATGAACACAAGTCCTGTGACTTAGTAGCTGTGTGGCCTTAAAAAAGTTGCTTTGGTTCTCAAGTTTACCTGTCCTCCCCTGTCAATGATGATACAGCAGTGCCTGCATCTCAGAGGGTTATGGTAAGGACCAGGTGAGTTATCATTAGTACTGTTTTACGTAACATCTGAATTCTCAGCATGTTGGACCCGCTGTACTAAATGATCTAGTTATATCATTTATTTAATATTCATATAATTCATGCTTTGCCAATTTTTCTGCTGTCTCTTGTTATTTTTCACTTTTCAATTATAGTTGACATTCAATATTACATTAGTTTCAGATATCCAACATAGTGTTTAGACATTTATACAACTTACAAATTAATTTCCCCCATAAGTCTATGACCTATTTGACACCATACATAGTTATACAATATAACTCACTACATTCCCTATGTTGTACCTTACATCCTTGTGGTTATTTCTAAATTCTAATCTGTGTTTTTTAATTTCTCCAACCCTCACCCATTTTGGTAATCATCACTTTGTTCTCTGTATCTATATGTTTGTTTTTGTTTCATTCATTCATTTATTTTTTCTTTAGATTCTACATATAAGTGAAATCATAGTACTGTACTTTGCCATGTATAATGCGCTTCTTTTTGCCTAAATTTTTGAGGGAAAAATAAGGATGAGTGTTATACATGGGTAATACTAATTAGTATCTAGATAAATGTTTCTAGTTATTTTATTTATGCTTATTCCTTAAAAGTGTAACTCTAGTTGTGTAACTACTTTTTACATAAAATTTCTCATACCATAGTATGTTCGAAAATAAAGGAATTATAAAATTCCTTTATAATACAAAAAACAAGGATCTAAATACAAATAAATAAATAATTGAATTTAAAAATTAAAAAATTTTTTTCCTTAAATTTTGGACCAAAAATGTGGGTGTGCATTATACACGGCGAAATACAGTATTTGTCTTTCTCTGTCTGACTTATTTCACTTAGTATTATACCCTTTAAGGTTCACTCATGTTGTCACAAATGGCAAGGTTTGATTTTTGATGGCTGAGTAATGTTCTATCGTATGTATGTATTACTTCTTCTTTACCCACTCATCTCTTGATGGACACTTAGGTTGCTTCCATATCTTGGCTATTGTAAATAATGCTGCAATGAACATAAGGGTGCATGTATCCTTTCAAATTAAAGTTCTAAATTTCCTCATATAAATACATAGAAGTAAAATTTCTGGGTCATATGGCAGTTCTATTTTTAATTTTTTGAGTAACCTACATACTCTTTTCCATAGTGGCTGCACCAATTTACAATCCCACCAATAGTGCACAAAGGATCCCTTTTTTCCACATCCTCACCAACACTGGTTGTTTGTGGATTTGTTGATGATAGCCATTCTGACAAGTGTGAGGTAATATCTCACAGTGGTGTTAATTTGCATTTCACTGATGATTAAGTGATGTTGACACCTTTTCCTATGTCTATTGGCCACATGTATGTCCTCTTTGGAGATATGTCTATTCAGGCCCTCTGCCCATTTTAATTAGATTCTTTTTTGTTTTGTTTTGGGTTTCCTTATTTTTGGTGTTAAGTTTTATGAGGTCTTTATATATTATACATATTACCCCTAATCAGATGTATCACTGGCAAATATCTTTTCCCATTCAGTAGGTTGTCTTTTCATTTTGTTAACTATTTCCTTCACTGTGCAGAAGCTTTTTACTTTGATGTAGCCCCATTTGTTTATTTTTTCTTTTGCTTCCCCTGCTGTAGAAGACATGTCCAAAAAAATATTGTTAAGAGTGATTTCTAAAAGTTCATTGCCTATGTTTTCTTCTAGGATTGTTTGGGCTTCAGGTCTTACATATAAGTCATTAACCAATTTTAAGTTTATTCTTACATGTCTTATAAGAAAATGATCTGGTTTCACTTTTTGCATGTATCCCAACATCATTTATTGAAGAGACTGTCTTTATTCCATTGAATATTCTTTTCTCCTTTGTCACAGATTAATTGGCCATATTGGTGAGTTTATTTCTGAGCTATTCTGTTCCTTTGATCTATGTGTTTGTTTTTATACCAGTATCATGTTGTTTGGATAACTATAGCCTTGTAGCATGGTCTGATATCAGGTAGTGAGCATGACTCCCCAACTTTGTTCTTCAAGACTGCTTTGGCTATTCAGGATTTATTATGGTCTCATAAAGATTTTAGGATGGTTAAAACCACAATGAGATACCACTTCACACCAGTCAGAATGGCCATGATAAACAAAGCAACAAACAACAAGTGTTGGAGAGGGTGTGGAGAAAAGGGGACCCTAGTACACTGTTGGTGGGAATGCAGACTGGTACAGTCACTTGGAAAACAGTATGGAGGTTCCTCAGAAAACTAAAAATGGATCTGCCTTTTGACCTGGCAATTCCACTGCTGGTATTATACCCTAAGAACCCTGAAACACCAATCCAAAAGAACTTATGCACCCCAATGTTCATAGCAGCACAATTTATAATAGCCAAGTGCTGGAAGCAACCCAGTGCCCATCAGTAAATGAACAGATAAAAAAAACTATGGTACATTTACACAATGGAATTCTAAGCAGCAGAAAGAAAGAAGGAGCTCCTATCCTCTGTGACAGCATGGATGGAACTGGAGAACATTGTGCTAAGTGAAATAAGCCAGGTGGTGAAAGACAAATACCATATGATCTCACCTTTAACAGGAACCTAATCAACAAAACAAACAAGCAAGCAAAATAGAACCAAAGATTGAAATAGAGAACATGCTGACAGTGACCAGAGGAGAGAGGGGAGGAGATGGTAGGGGGAAAGGGTGAAGGGTTGGAAACCCTCGCAGGAACAATTATAAAGGACATATGGACAATAACAACTGGGGGGTTGGAAACAGGGGAGGGAGGTGGGGAGGGCTGGGGTAGTGGAGAGAGGTGGGGGGAGAAAGGCAGAAAACTGTACCTGAACAACAATTTAAAAAACATTTAAAAAAAATTTTAGGATTGTTTGATCTAGTTCTGCATAAAATGTCCCTGGTATTTTCATTGAGATTGCATTGAATCTATACATTGCTTTGGGTATTGTGGACATCTTAACAATATTAATTCTTCCTATCCATGAGAATGCTATATCTTTAGATTTATTTGTGCCTTCTTCAATTTCTTTTATCAATGTTTTATAGTTCTCATATACAAGTCTTTCACCTCCTTGGTTATATTTATTCCTAGGTAATTCATTCATTTTGATGCTTTTGTACATTAAGAAACAACTGTTTCTTAATTTCTCTTTCCAGTCATTATTAGTGTATGGAGATACAATAGAGTTTGTATATTAATTTGATATCCTGCAACTGTATTGAATTCATTAGTTCTAACAGTATTTTGATGGAATCTAGGGTTTTCTACATATAGTATCATATTACCTGCAAATAGTGACAATTTTACTTCTTCCTTTCCTGTTTGGATGTCTTTTACTTCTTTTTCTTGCCTAACTGCTCTGACTAGGATTTTGGGTCATTGTGTTTTCATTTTCATTGTCTCAAGATATACATATTTTGATTTCTTCCTTGATATTGTGATTAACTGATTATTTAGTAGCATATTATTTGTCCTCCACCTGTTTGTGTGTTTTGCAGTTTAATTTTTATACTTGATTTCTGGTTTCATACCACTATGATCAGAGAAGATGTTTGACATGATCTCAATTTTCTTAATTTAATGAGATTTTTTTGTGGCCTAACATGTATTCTATTCTAAAAAATGTTCCATGAGCACTTGAAAAGAATGTATATTCTTTTGCTTTTAGCTGAAATGTTCTAAAGATATCTATTAAGCTCATCTGGTCTAATGTGTCATATATGGGTCCTGTTTCCTTATTGCTTTTCTGTCTGACTGAACTATCCCTTGATGTCAATGAGGTGTTAGAGTCCTCCACTATGACTGTATTACTGTCTATCTCTCCTTTTAGGTCTGTCAATATTTGACTTGCATATTTAGGTGCTCCTATTTTAGGTGCATAAATGTTTAAAAGAGTTATAACCCCTTGTTGGATTGATCCCTTTATCACTATGAAATGCTTTTCTTTGTTTCTTTTTACAGACTTTGTTTTACAGTCTATTTTGTCTGATACAAGTATCGATGCCCTTTTACTTTCACTTTATATTTTATCATTTTTCAATTTTTTCCCAATCCATTTACTTTCAGTCTCTATGTATCTTTCAATCTGAGCCAGATCTCTTATAGGCAACCTATGTACAGATCTTTTTTTTTTTTTTTAGCCATTAAGCCACCCTATGTGTCTTAATTGGTGTGTTTAATCCATTTACATTTAAAGTAACTATTCATAGGTATGTAGCTATTGCCATTTTATTGTTTTCTGATTGTGTTTATAGTTCTCTGTTCTTTTCTTTTGTCTTGATCTCTTCTCTTCAACACTGATGACTTTCTACAGTGTGTTTGTATTCCTTTCTCTTTATTGCTTGTATATCTCCTATAGATTTTTGGTTTGTGGTTATGATGTGCTTCATACATACCACACTATGTTGATAGCAGTCTATTTTAAGTCAATAGTGGCTTATATTCTAATACATTCTAAAATCACTACAATTTTTACTCAAGCCCTCTATATTTGTTTTTGTCATTATTTTTACTTCTTTTGTTGTATGTTTGTGTGTATTCCTTAATTTGTTGTTGTAATCACATGTGATCCTGGGACCCTTTGTGATTATTGAAAGTTCTGTTTTTCTTTATAAATAAGGCTTATAAAAAGATGATAATCAACTAGAAAATCTCTAAGACTGATAAAAATAAGTAAACCAAGTTGTAAAAATAAAGTATCACTTTGTGGTGTGGCTAGAGCATTTTGGACAGCAATTTCACAATATTCTCTAATATTCACTTAAAAACTTCCCTTCCTTACTTTCTTTTACAAGTCCACATTGAAATACCACACATATGGCTCAGGTTGGGTACAAACTAAATGCACATCAATGGAAGAATGATTACAGTACACCCATACTTAAAAAGAGCAGATAACATACCTCAACAAAATGAAGGCCATACATGACAAACCCACAGCCAACATCATACTCAATGGGCAAAATCTAAAAGTGTTTCCCTTAAAACCAGGAACAAGAGAGAGATGTCTGCTCTCAACAATCTTATTCAACATAGTATTAGAAGTCTTAGCCACAGCAATCAGACAAGAAGAAAAAATAAATGGCATCCAAATTGGAAAGGAGGAAGTACAACTGTCATTATTCACAGATGACATGATACTGTATATAGAAAACCCTAAAAACTCCCCAAAAAAGCTACTAGATCTAATAAACAAATTTGGCAAAGTAGCAAGATACAAAATTATTCAGAAACCGGTGGCATTTCTATACACCAATAACAAACTATAAGAAACAGAAACTAAGAAAATAATTCAATGTACTATTGCAACAACAAAAATAAGAAACCTAGGAATAGTTTTAACCAAGGAGGTAAAAGACCTGTATTTGGAAAACTATAGGACATTGAAGAAAGAAATTGAGGAAGATACAAATCTGTGGAAGCATATACCATGTTCATGGATTAGAAAAATTAACATCATGAAAATACCATACTATCCAAAGATTCCATACTAGCTATAGATTCAACACAATTCCTATTAAAATATCAATAGCATATTTCACAGATCTAGAAAAAAATTCCAAAAATATATTTGGAACCAAAAAAGACCCCAAAGAGCCTCAGCAATCTTCAGAAAAAAGAACAAACTTGGAGGTAACACAATACCTGACATGAAACTATACAAGGTCACTGTAATCAAAACAGCCTGGCACTGGCATAAGAACAGGCATACAGGTCAATGGAACAGAAGAGAAAGCCCAAAAATCTACCATGGCTGTGTGGTCACTTAATATCTGACACAGGAGGCAAGAGCATAAAATGGATGAAAAACAGTCTCTTCAACAAATGGTGTTGGGAAAATTGCACAGGTACATGAAATAAATGAAACTGGACTACCAACTTACACTATACACAAGAAGAAATTCAAGATAAATAAAAGACTTAAATATAAGTCAAGAAACCATACAAATCCTAGAAGAAAACATAGGCAGTAAAATCTCAGACAATTCTCATAACAATATTTTGCCAATATGTCTCCTAGAGTAAGGAAAACAGGAAAAAATAAACAAATGCAACTATTTAATACTTCAAACTAAAAAGCTTCTGCACAGCAAAAGAAACCAACAGCAAAATAAAAAGGCAATCCACTGTAGGGAAGAATATATTTACCAATGATACATTTGAAAAGGGGTTAATTTCCAAAATATATAAAGAACTTAACACAGGTCAACACCAGGAAGACAAACAATACAACTTAAAAATGGACAAAGGACCTGAGTAGACACTTCTCCAAAGAGGACATAAAGATGACCAATAAACATATGAAAAAAATGATCAGTGTCATTAAGCATCCGGAAGATGCAAATTAAAACCACAATGAGATATCATCTCATACCTGCCAGAATGTCTGCCAACAATAGGTCAACAAACAAGTGCTGGCAAGAATGTAGAGTAAAGGGAACCCTACTGCACTGCTGGGGGGAATGCAAACTGGCACAGCCACTGTGGAAAAATTGAAGAATGGAACTGCCTTTTGACCCAGAGATCCTACTCCTGGGAATGTATCTTAAGAATCCTGAAATACCAATTCAAAAGAATATAGGTACCCTTAACTCATAGCAGCATTATTTACAATAGCCACAATCTGGAAACAGCTCAAGTGCCCATCAGTAGATGAGTAGATTCAAAGGTGTGGTACATTTATACAATGGAATACTATGCAGACATAAAAAGAAAGCATTCTTATCTTTTTTTACACAATGGAGAATGGATGACCTGGAGACTAGTATGCTAAGTGAAATAAGCCAGTCAGAGAAAGACAAATACTGTATGATCTCACTTATATGTGGAATGTAATTAACAAAATAAACTGACAAATAAAATAGAAACAGATACATGGACGCATGAACAGATGGACAGCTGTCAGCAGGGAGGACTGACTGGATGAAAGAAGGTGAGGGATTAGCCAAAGAACATGTATGCCTTGCCCAAATACAAACAACAGTGTGGTGATGGCCAGAGGGAAGGGGTTTTAGAGGTTGGGTGGATATGGGCAAAGGGGGAAAAATGGAGACCTCTGTATTAGTGTCAACAAAAAAAAATAAAGTAAAAAAAAAAAGAGAAAAACAGGAGTCCAAGATGGCAGCGTGGTAGGACGCAGCAGATTCTACTCTCCCACAACCAGGGAAAAAAATCCTAGTCATTTTAGGTAGGAACAGAGCAAAGAGCCAACATTATCAC
>CM052542.1:84809163-84841812 GCA_028533065.1 Trachops cirrhosus | reverse complement strand
GGGTGGGCTGGAATGGGAATAAAGGATAGAAACTGTACTGAATAAACTAAAATAAAAAATTTAAAAAAGAAAGAGAAAAATAAAAGAATACCAGACAACCAAAAAGAGAAAACAAAACTAAATTTAAACAAACAAAAAACCAAAAAACTAAGGCCCTGGTTGGGTGACTCAGTAGGTGGGAGCACTTTCCCATACACCAAAAGGTTGCCAGTTCAATTCCTATTATGGCACATTCTTTGGTTGCTGGTTCAATCCCCAGTCAGGGTACATAAGGGAGGGAACTGTTGGATGATTCTTTCTCACATTGATGTTTCTCTTCCTCTTTACTTCTCATTCTGTCTTTCTCTCTCTCTCCTCCCCTCCTCTCTAAAAACAGTGAAAGTATCCTCCTGTGAGGAAAAAAAAAGCTAAGAAAAATAATGGAAAAAAAAGTATACCAAATAATAGTTAAAGTGTAAGGTAAATCCACATATACTAAGATGCAAAGAATTTAAGTCATGGTGTTAGTTGGAAAGAAACAAATTACAAAACAATATGTATGGTATAATGGCATTATATAGGGAAAAACCCCACAAAACAAATTCCTATATTTATGGGGGTATACACTTCAAATCTATAAAAGCTGTTATATGGGGGAGGGGAGTGATAGGGTATGGAAAAGAAGATTTGAGGGCTCTTGCTTTGTCTGTTTTTTGGTGTTTTTAAATAAGAAGTCTATATTCACATACCACATGAGTGTTTTTTGAAAAATGGAAAGCATTATAAAAAATACCAATATACTTACACAAATAAGAACTTAAAAAAATTCTGAGTTGGAATAAATAAAGCATTTACATGTGCAAAAATTTTAACATCTCACACTGAACAAAAAATTACCAATAAGTAAAAAATAATAATTAGAAATACCATTTTGATCATTTCTTTGTTTTGGCCAAGTCATCTTGAATTATACTGTGCTGTATGTTAGTTTTTAAAAAATAATAATTTACTTAAGCTGCATTAGTATTTAGACAGTATTTGTGATAAGGGTCATTTTACAGAGGGTAAAACTGAGAGTTAAACGAAGTGTGTGAGTCCTGAGCTCATGTAAACCTGTGCAAATTTGTAGCCCACCAGCTTTCTAGTGTACCACATGACCCCCTCTCCCCACCACATTGTGGTCTTTCATTTCTTGGTGAAAAATGGCAAGTATAACTTACCGAGTTAAAAGCATAAGACTTTTCTCCAAAGAGCCTGTTGGCAGTTCTAAGCAAGTACTGTGTGCCCGTCCTGTTAACTTCAGTGAGAAGTGATTGGAAACCCTGGTGGACATCTTCACTTCCGCCTCCGCTTTTACTTAAAGAAAGTGCCTAAAATAAACAGAATAAAAAAGTTAACTTCAGTATGCTTGGACTTCCGGAAATTGGATACAACACTAAACTCTGTCTAAGAATTGTACAGATCCTCACTACAGCTTAAAAGAAGATTCATTCAATTAAAGACAGAAAGTAACTTGAAAGCCACTCTATCCCTGTAATACTTCCTGCACAGAGTCAGAGCTCTGTGTGCACTGGCAGGAGAAGAAAATGCCCCTCACAAACCCAGGTTCTGGGTGCTCAATACTTGTAGTCTGCCTAAAAATAAGGCTGTCAACGTGGCTTTTCATTCTAGTAAAGACAGGCCACCCCTGATACCAAAAGGTGCAGCCTCGCCCCTGGTCCTGGGCCCAGACTGGCCCTGTGATTGCTCTAACCACAGAATGCAAGAGAAGTGTCACTGGGTCTTGAAAGGCCTGGCAGCTTCACAGTCGTTCTCCTGTACCCCAGCCACCATGCTGTAAGGAAGTTCGAGCTGTCCTGTGGAAGTCAAGGAGAGCAGCACTACAGGGGGAGAGCTACTTGTAGAATGGCAGCCTCAGCCAACAGTCAGCACCGAGGCCCCAGACATGTGATAGAGGCCTTTCTTGGACCATGAGTGATCCCAGCTGGCACCCTGGGGTCAGGCCACAAAATCTGAAAAATAATCAACCATTGTCATTTTGTTTCACAGCCACAGAAGATACATGCAACAATCTAGACATGGAGTTGTGCCATAACAAAAACCTATAGTGTGTCTAGCACTTGCTTCAAACCTGGGCAGCTGACAGAGGCTGAATGAAAGGGGTAAGGAGACTGTGAGTAGAGGCTAGGAGGACAGTGAAGATGTTCGTACCCAAGGCTGGAGAAAAGAAGATCATGCATGTACTGGCAGAAGAACTGGACAGACTGTCACCTGCAATGAAGGGAAAGGTTGGATGTTTTGCCAATGAATCATGAACCTGGTTAAGGAAATGTCTACAAAACATGTGGGTTTTTTTAGCTCCCTGGGATAAAGTATGGGAACATAAGCATGAGCTAAAGAAAAAAATTGTTTCATTTTCAAGCAGAATTTAAAACAAATATTTCCAACGCAGGACTTGCTGGGTAGAAAATAAAAATGTTTCTAATGTTCTTATTCCCAGCCTCTCTAGCAGGCAAATGATTCTAAAAGCCACAGACCCCAAGGGCAAGATAAAGATCCACTTTGTTAAAACCTTAGAAAAATTAAGGAAATGCCTCACAGACCCTCCTGCTAGGCAAACAGGCCTTCTGAGCATCTTAAGGACATTGTCCCCCAGCACAGAGTCCTGCCTCAGACAGGTATTAGACATGTGCTTTTGACCAATGAAGCAGATTTAAGTTATATAGAAATCCCACAACTGTTTAGAATACCTGCTGACACCTTTTCTTAGACTTCCAACCTCCAGAACTGGGAGGAAATGAATTTCTGGGGTTTTTTTTTTAATTGTTTTTTTTCTGAAAGATTTTATTTATTTATTTATTTTTAGAGAAAGGGAGGGAGAAAGAGAGGGAGAGAAACATCAATGTGTAGTTGGTTGCCTCTTGTGCACCCCCTACTGGGGAGCAGGCCACCAACCCTGGCATATGCCCTGACTAAGAATTGAACTGGTGATCCATTGGTTCACAGGCTGGTGTTCAATCCACTGAGAAACACCAGCCAGGGCAATTTCCTCTTGTTTAGACCACTTAGTGTGATACTTTGTTATGGCAGCTCTAGTAGTCTGAGACACCTCCCTTTATAATAGGTGAAGGGCATGTCCACTGCATATTGTCACCACTGCATATTGGGAGGTGAGGGGGCAATAATTTTTCTGTAGTTCACAAAGCTCTGCACCCAGGAACCACACTGAGTAGCCCAATAGTCCTCTTCCTCCTAAATTTCAAGCCTGAGTATGGTCCCATGATGATATTAGACTCTGTGTTCTTGGGAGGGTTCAGTGTATCTTATCTATGCAAGGGCTGTGAACCATTAGGAGCCAGAAGGCAGACCATGGCTCCCAATGAGCTGTGTCTTCAGTGTTCATGCCCTGTACAGCCCCTCTGGGGGCCAACTCTGGCCATGTGACTGGCTTCAGTGAGTAGGGCATGAGAAAGTGTGCCAGAAATGAGGCTTGATGAGTACTTGCACATTTAAGCTTGTCCTCTTCTAAGCTAGACACTGTCCTATGAAGAAGCCCAAGTACCTTACCAAAGAGACACCATGTAGTGGGAGGCCTAGGGGCTGAGGCAGCCCACAGAGGAGGCCACCTGGATGGAAGAGGCCCGAGGCCCCATGCCAATGACTCAGCAGAGCCAAGTGGAATAGAAGCACTACCCAATCCATCCAGAGTAAATTTTCATCTTAAGTGCTGAGTTTTGGGGTGGTAGTTACTCAATAACAAATAACTGAAACATCACTGAAAGGTTTTACAGTTAAATAAGAAAATTAAAATAAAATTTTTTAACAATTGAAAAGCATTCGACAATACCCAAAGACTACTAGAGGTCTCAACCTGGACCTTGTGACTTTGTATCTACTCACAAACTCCTAGACAAACAATTACCAGGGGGTGGTGAAATCACTCATTCTCCTGGCTAGAGGGTGCCACTCCACCCCTAACAGATCAGAGGTGCTCACCCCAAGGGCTAACATGTCCCTCCCTGTCAACATTTTACCCACACCCCTGCAGCACTACTAGAGAGTAAGTCCTTTGGGATTTGAAAGGTGGAAGAACAGTTAACTGACAAATTAACAGTGTTTACTGTTGTCCAGAAATGGTGTCAGACACGTACCTGGACCATCTGGGCAGCGGTGTTTCCCTTTGCCCCCAGGAGGACCATGGCCAGGGCAGAGGCGATGCTCATGGGAGAGAAAAACACATTTTTTGAGTTGTCTTCACCCAGCTTTCTCAACAGGTTTAAGGCAAAAGTACCATTTGCCTCCGACAGAGCATCCATGATGGTGAGTCTGAAACAATGGATTTAAAATCAGTATCGCATAAATATAGGTTTACACGTTAACTGCAACTCACTATGTTCACAGTTGCCACTGACACTTTGGGTCTATCAGCAAATACGTGCACATCCAAAACTATTTCTTTGGGGCAAACCTCAAAATTATTTTGAGGTGGGAAGTTTGTGGGGGTAAGGGGGAGGACTTATACCTGCACACTTGTCTGTGAGCCCAGAGAAAATGGAGAAAGATAGACATTCAGCCACTTACCCTAGTTAGCTTCCCGGGGCAGAGATCAGTAAAGGAGTTATGCATTTTTGGTTCTGTTTCTGTATTGTTTGGTGTGTTATATGGGCTTATAAGCATTACTTTATAATTTAAAAATCACTCCTAATGGTAAATCCAATCACAAAGTAGCATAAAAAAATGGTTGAATGTTTTTATAATGTAGAAGAGAAGACTACATTTTAGGGTACCCTGAAGTCTTAAGATAAAAGAGATGTAAGCCACTGTAAAAGAAATGACATTATCTACAGATTAAGGGGGTGTGAGAAGCTAAAGCAGGGCCAGCTCTGGGGTAGGCACAGAGTCAGCAAGGAAGTGTCTGCACCTGTAGATTAGCTGTGGACTAGCAAGTTCATGTGTAAAGAACAAGTCAGGCTCCTGAGGTCAAGACAGGGGAGGCTCCTGGGATTTGATGGCTCCTGGCTATTATCTCTTTTGGATAATTTTGGAAATAGCCACTTAGAAATTAATCCTAAATCCCAACACAGGATACACAGGAGAATGAGCAGTCTTTTTTTGTCAGAGCTGGTCCACAGCTATTAACAGGCTAACTGTTCTGTCTCTCTCACTCGATGACTGCTGTCATTTTAATTTAGAACATCTCAAAATTTTTCTTGTCACAAGATAAGGAGCGAGACACACTGAACTCGGGGCCAATGCCCTATCTTTGGACTGCTACCCTAAAAGTCATTACTCAAGAGAGAGCCTGAAGGGTGTGTTCCGGAGGAACCAGTAGAGAGGACAAAGGCAGCGAAGGGCCTGTCAGTCAGGAGTTGCAACAGCATAGCAGGCCCTGGAGAAGGGGTCTCTGAGGAATCAGCACCTTTTAAAACATTGACCAAACTAGTATTTCCCAGTTAAGAGACTGGGGAAATGACTCATCTGAGCAGTGAGTGGGAACCTACAGAACAAGAAAAAGGGAAAGCAAGAGCAGCAGTTTTGGGGTATGAAGTGAGGTATGTAACTGAAAGACCTGTGAAGACTGCAGAGCTAACCCATTTTTCCCCAGCACGCCTTTACATTTGTAACTCTGATCACCAAATAACATAATGGCCCCAAAACCATGAACAGGACCAAGGTTTTGCCACCTGGAAACTAGCTGCCTTTTGGGATATTAATTTTAAGGTGGTTATTAAGAAACAAAAGACTCAAAAAGAACCTTAGACCTTCCCCCTTTTCTGCCTAAGAGATGCAGAGGGAAACTGCACCTTCAGGAAGGAAACTGAGGATGTTCACTTTAGCCTAATTTGAATTAAGAATGATGTATAGGAAGGCATCAAGCAGAGGCCTGGTAGCCAGATTACCTCATGTCTCCTTGTGGCAAAAATCTGCCTGCCATGTGTGTTTAGCTGTTCCTCAATTACCTGTAAGTGGCCCATTCCCACTTCTGAAATCTAAGAACCCATTCCCCCACCACTTCTCCTTTGTCCAAAATAAAAATATATACCAAATTTTGCCTTACTGCCTTTGGAATTTTCATACTTATCTGAATTCCCCATGGACTTGTATTAAAACTTGATTTTCTACTGTTGATCTATCTCTGTTGATTTGATTATTAGCCCAGCTAGAAGAACTTAGAAGGTGGAATAAAAAGTATTATTTCTTTCACTCCTCATAGTTGAATAAGGTGTCCCCATTTAAATCCATATAACCTGTAATTCTTCATTTATATAGCAAAAGAGAATGCAGATGTGATTACATTAAGGACTTTGAGATGCGATTATCACTGAGATAGGGAAGATCATTCAAGTGGTCCCTAAATGTAGTCACATGAATCCTTACAAGAGGGAGGCAGAGGGAAATATCACTGAAGAAGAAAGCACTGTGAGGACTGAAGCAAGATGCTGCCCTGCTGACTTGGAAACTCAAGGGAGGGGAGACAACCAACAAGTGCAAGGAACGCAGCTCTAGAAGCTATAAGCTCAAGGAGATAGATTCTCCTCTTCAACTTCCAGAGGGCCTGAGGCCCTCCGTGCCAACACCTCAATTCCACTCAATGAAACCTATTTCAAACTTCTCTGGCCTTCAGAACTATGAGAGAATAAACAAACCGAGTTTGTGGAAATTTCTCATGGGAGCTACTGGACACTAATATAATTAAGTGATACACTTGTTTACTGTCGTTGTTTAAACATTTTGTTTTCAAACTCTTCTTTACTCATTATACAGAATATTGGGGCACTGACTATACCTGGTTTGCTGAGACTTTCATACATATCTTAGATCACTACCGTACTTTGTCGTGTAGGATGAGCTCCCACGTATAATGCACACTCACATTTTTGGCCCAAACTTTCAGGGAAAAAATCTTCTGTTTTAATTTTTTCATTTAACTCTTTATTTATTTATATTTAGAAAAAAACGATGATCATATTCTAGGGTATTATTTTGCATATGGATGTTGTTATTGCTTTCTAAAGTTATACTTTTAACAAATAAGCATAAATAGAAGAATTAAAAGTATTTATATAGGTACAGAATTAGTATTACCCACACAAAATGCACATCTTCATTTTTCCCTCAAAAACTTGAGCAAAAGCTCTGGCTGGTATGGCTCAATGGATTGAGTGCAGGCCTGCCAACCAAAGGGTCGCTGGTTTGACTCCCATTCAGACCACATGCCAGGGTTGCAGGCCAGATCCCCAGCAGAGGGCGTGCGAGAGGCAGCCACACACTGCTGTTTCCCTCTCTCCCTCTAAAAATAAGTAAATAGAATCTTTAAAAATTAAAAATGCAAAAATCTGGGCAAAAAAATCTGTGCATTATGCACAACAAAATACAGGTAATTTTTAATGAAAATACAATGGATCGTATACATTATTAAAACGCTTCTGCATAGAACTGATGCTTTGATGATACAGAAATAACTTGAAGATTTTGCAGAGCCCTGGAAAAAGCGATATAAATAAAAGTAGACATTATACAAAACTGATGCAAAATTACATGTATTTTTGGTTATCTGGATTTTATATCAGGAAAAGCTGCCTCCTTATCAATTTTCAGAGAAACAGCTGGTAAAACTGTTACTATCAGTACTTAGCTAGAAAGGGGAGCAAAGGAACTTAGACATTGAGCTCAATAAAACAGGGAGCATGAGCCTGTTTGCCTCACCAGGAAGCTACAGTTTTTCACACTCCAGGGCACTACAGAACTGCTCCTCCAAGGGGATTAACACCCCTCCCCTTCCCGCCTGTGGTATGGGATTGTTGGGGAATGCAGGGGAAGGTGCTGGGCAACAGAGGCCTGTGAGTCTAACTAGGGTGTGTAAACCCATCCAAAGCCCAAGAAAACTTAGGAAGTTGATTAGTCATTTTGAAAAGACACCTGGTCCATCCCAAACCCAAGCTAATAGAATCCCAGGGGAACAAAAATCAATCTCTCTCTCCCCTCACCCCCCAGTCAGGTAATGCACTTGCAGTAGCCTGCTCTCTTCATAACCACATGGCCTTAACAGCCACATGGCCCATGGCAGTGGGACTCCAATTTAGGCTCCCAGAAGGAGCCTAAATACCGCAGCACAGCAATGGACTATAGCTGGAAACACATGCTAAACTGGCCAGATGCTGGACTGGACTGGACTGTAATATGGAGTCCAAAAACACTTCACAGTGACCTTCGTCCTAGCCCTACTGAAGACAAGACTGGACCTTTTCCATGGCAAGACAGATGGAGATGGGGACATTGGGAAGTCAGGAAGGGAACCCCCTTAATTTTACATCATCAGTAAAGCTCACCATGGAGCCCACCCTCCCATTCAGGTCTCAGGAAATTCTTTTCCTCCAGGCACTACAAGAACTTATTTTCCACCAATAACAGAATGGGGAAATTTCTGAATTAGTAATTAGAAGAGAAGGAGATATCCCAAAGCAAGACACACAATCTTGAGCATTCCTAATACAATCAAATGTCAGTCAAGACTCAGACAAGTGTCTGTGGACCCATTTTCACCACACTGGTCATCTCTAGCCTGGGACAGGGACACCTCCGGCTTTGGCCCTAAAATGGCTCAGCCCACATGGAGAGGTTGCTGGGTCATGTAGCCCCTAGTCGCTCAGCCTCTTCTATGTGAACTGAGAGAGCACAGAGTTTTAGGACCCTGGCCATATTAGGTTTGTTCCAAGTTCAACTGGCCAAGGAAAGATCCCCCTCATTACCCCACACAAGACTGTTACCATCCACACACATTTTCCCCTTAAATGTTGAAGGAATATTAATTCAAATGGAAATGCCAACCTAAAAAAGATCATTAATAAAACACTGTGTATCTGGTAATGTCCCTAACAAATTTGTTTTAGACTCTAACCTTTCTGTCACTGATATCAAAAAGGCCCACCTGCCTTCCCTCTCCTACAGGGTAGGCACTAGCCTGACCAGCCCTCAGTGGTTACTGCTGCTTAGCAGAAATCAGTGCATTTTTGTTTCTTTTTGTCATGGAAATTTGAAACTAAAAGATCAACAGTTCCTCAACAAAAAGCAGGTTCAGTCTCCTGAAAAATACTGAACTGAAACAAAAACAAGGACATTCAGAGGAAAAGGGAGGAGTCAGGAAGGAGGCAGGGTGTACATTCCCAGCTCTGGAACCCTGCCTGAATAAAGTACTTGATTCCTGTTCCCTGTAGAAAGGGAATATACCAGATAATGTTTTCCCTTCTGTCTTTAATATCCAACAGTTATTAACATTAATGCAGAAGAGGAGCAAAAACAGCTCAATCTGCAGAGCTCATAAAAGTCTGTAACAGCATTACATTTGAAGGGAATCAAAGTTTTGCCACCCTTAAGGTGCCTTTTGGGGATATTTATTTTAACATGTTAAGAAACAAAACTCAGAAAAAACCTTTGACCCTCCCTCCTTTCCTGCCCAACAGATTCAGACAGAGAAACTGGCTTCTGGAAGGAGATCTAAGGATGTCAATTTGGCCTGATTTGAATTAAGTATGGTAAACAGGAAGGCTTCAGGCAGGGGCATGAGAGCTAGATACCCACCTTGTCCCAGTGTTTCTGATTTGCCTGGCAAAATTCTCCTGCCGTGTGTGTTCCACTCTTCCTCATCTACCTGTAAACCACCCCCTCTCGCTTCTCAAATCTAAGACCCCTATCTCCTCATTTTCTCCTTTGTCCAAAAATATCTTACATACCCAAGGTTGCCTCACGATCTTTGGAATTTTCAAACCTATGTGAGTTCCCCATGCACATGTATTAAAACTTTGATTTTCTCCTGTTAATTTGTTAATTTAAGTATTAGCCCAGCTAGAAGAACTTAGAAGGTGGGAAGCATTAATTTTTTTAGCTCCCACACATTTCTCAGTTGAAGATGACTGCTGATAGATAGCCTTTAAAGGTAAAATTATATTCATGTCCTATAAAAATTGGTAAATAAATAAGAAACAATAAATCAACAATGCCCTGGAGGTTTATCCAAGGTACACAGGATAATTGTTTAGCAGAAAATATGTTCACCATAAAATAACTGGATATTCCTCTTATGATAAAGGTCCTTAAACAGAAAATACTTTCCATACTACCTTAACATGACAAAGATTACCTCCTTTAGCAGCCACCATCATCACTGATAAAATATTAGTGGTGGCTCTCTTGTTTCCCAAACAGATACATGATACAGACATCTGTTATCTGATATTTGTGTAACTTTGTTCTAATAGTTCTGGCCAAGACAAAAAGAACTCATGAAACATAATTAGAAGGAAATTTATCAGCAATAAAATAAAAAAAGCATAATTAGCAAACTATGTAATGGTCTATTTGAAAGACAGCTAAAACCAATGAAATACTTTTTATTTCTTTTTTAAAGATTTTATTTACTCATTTTTTAGAGAGAGAGGGGAAGGAGGCCGAGAGGAAAAGTAACATCGACAGGTTGTCTCTTGCACACCCCCAACTGGGGACCAGGTCTGCAACCCACATGTGTGCCCTGACTAGGAATCAAATCAGTGACCTTTTGGTTCTTAGGCGGAAGCTCAGTTCACAGAGCCACACCAGCCAGAGCATGGAATACTCTTAAATTTGACAAGAGAATGCAGTAAAATGGGCTTCAAAAAGTTTATTAAGAAAACCAACTAAAAAAGACTGCAGTAGAAATATGTACCAAGGATAGTAGCAAAACATTTACCAAATAAATAAATAATGAAAAAAAAAGTTTAAGAAAAACAGCCCTGACCAGTGTGGCTCAGTTGGTTGGGCACCATCCCACAAAGCAAAGGGTCACCAGTTCAATTCCCCATCAGGGCACATGCCTGGGTTGCAGGTTTGGTCCCTAGTCAGGGCTTGTGCAAGACACAACTGATTGATGTTTCTCTCTCACATCAATGTTTCTCTCCCTCTCTTTCTTCTTCTCTTCCCCTCTCTAAAAATAAATATTTTTTTAAAAAGAAAACAATAGCTAATAATTATATTAAAAAGTTTTAACTTCAGAAAAATATACATTTTTGAGTACATATTATGCACTAGGTCCTATGTTAGCACTTTTCCTAAATGATCCTTACAATCCTGTGAGTCACGTTGAGAATATCATCATTGGACAAGCAGAGAAATCAAGTCTTAGTTCTTTGAGTGCCTTATCCCTGCAGTCACAGGACTACAATTCACAGACAGAGGGTTGGAAACCAGGCATGTGTGACTCCGGAGTTCACGCTCTTAATCACTATGTTAATATTGCCTCTCCCCACCCCATTTCTCTAGTTTTCTGTGTGTATGGCAACTTTTCCCCAAATGTTCTACATGTCAGTCAAACCTTTTTGGTAATTCCTTCACGTGCTCAGATACAAGGAATAGTCTACTAGCTCCCTTCTCCTCTCCCAGTCTCTCACCCTGCTGGTGAACAAAGGGGTTTTCATTTTCAAAGAGGAATTTTCATAGACAGGGAATGGCATTTCCTATTAAAATACTTTAGTTAATGGTCAAGTGTCAGTCTGGTGAAAATACTGTTTTCTCAAACAAAGCATACTGCTTACACAACAAAGAAATTATTTTTTTCTTAAAAATTTAAGCATTGGTTACATATATTAATAGATCAGACTTTTTAATGCAGTAAACACCTTTTAAACCAAACTTAAAAATTTCAACCAATCTTAGTAAACATTTAAACTTCTATAAACCTAATAAATCAAAACTCACAAATCTAGTAAGCAAGAATCATCTAACACCTTCAAACATGTTTAAAAACACACAAAAAGTACAATTATTACAAAACATATTTCTATATCTGTACTTATTAAGTCCAGCACAAAGGTATTAAAACCATGGGTTTAATTTACCCTGTCTTTGATACATATTTTTATACCTTTCCCAAGGCATTAGCAATGCTTATTCTGGGGTCTTTGTGCTACCCCAGGTGCTTCTCAAGCCCAGCACTCATTGGGAGCTAAGGACATTTGAGTACTTGGGACAGTTTTATGATTCCAGTTCCCCCTTCACAGAGATTTTACAAGGCCTCAACCAACACCAAATGTCAGTGTCTTGTAACATGGTGTCTTTCCTTAAAATGAAGTATCATTTGAGTTTTCCTCTATCTGGGCTGTATAACTTTGTTATATAATTTGGCTTAAACACTTTTAGTTTAATTTTTAGGCCTTTCAGGTCATTTGTGTAACTACTGTGCTTCTTGGAGGGGGAAACTGAAATAATCAAACTGCTTACATAGCAATCATGGATGGATCATCACACAGCATTTCCTGAAACATTAGTGAAGCATATCTTGTGTTTTTTAACACATACCTTGTTTGCCCATCTGAACTTACTAATGGACTCATGACTTTTTACAAGTAATGTATTTCAATTAGCTGATGTTTGTTTTCTCCTTGGTTCTCAGAGTGCCATAACTGGGATGGCGGGTTCTGTTTAAATTGGTTACTTTTTCTTGGGATGTAGTGATCTCAAACATCCTTGCATTGCATGAACAATGAGGTCTTACACACACATTTGAATTTCTTACCAGTCCAAACACACAGGTATCAGACCTTCTCCAGGTTTGAGGTTTTTCTTTTAACACACAACACTTAGGAAACTGTTTTTACTGAGAGTGGAACATGATGCCAGGGACAGAGTCAACACAAAGGACAAACAACAAAATGCAGCAAGAGATGCAGTTAAGGGCAGCCCATGAGTCCATGTGGCCCGCAGCGTCCATCTGTCCATCCCATACTGAGCTGTCAATTCATTCAGCAGCTATCATCCCATAGCTCCTCCTGAGCTTGAACCAGACAAAGCAAATCATCCCAGGGGAGTTGTAAGGTACAAGATCTGAATCCTCAAGGAACTTATGAGTTTTGGTGTTTTTGGTGGGCCACACCAGTACCAAAGCTGGATAGAGGTTTTTCTTCAAGTACCTAAAATATTACGCTGTGGAGAAGGACCAAATTTTTGCCTCACAAAATATGCCTTTTGGGATATTGATTTTTAAGATGGTTATTAAGAAACAAATGACTGAGGAAGACCGGTTTAATTTCCTCCCTTCACCCGCCTGTAGGAATTCAGACATAAAAATCTGCTAAAGGAAAGTAGCATCATCTTAGCATCAAAATACAAACTAAAAGTGGCAGGGAATAAACCCAGCAAAGCCTGTTTGTTGTGCTCCCCTTTGTGCCCCATTGTCTCTGGGTGGCCCTGCAAGAATTTATGTTTGTTTACCACTTATTTGCTCTTTCTCACCTACCTTTAAATTGCCTGCTTTCTCTTTAAAATCCAAGACCCCTTCCTCCTTCATCTCACATTAAAAAAACCTTTAAAAATATTTATTCACTAGCAGAAAAGGTAGGTATTAAGGCCTTTTCTTAGTACACAAGTTTGTATGTGTATGTGTGCAGGTGTGTGTATGTACACAACAAATCTTAGCTCCATTTTTCCTTACAGTATCACTAGTGACTTGGAATAGTTAATGTTCATAATTCATTTTATCCAATGGATCAAATCTTAATAATTTTTCAAAGGTGTTACTAAACCCTGGCTGCTGTGGCTCAGTCTATTGAGCGCCAGTCAGTAAACTGAAGGACTGCAGGTTCCATTCCCAGTCAGGGCACATGCCTGGGCTCTAGGCCAGGTCCCCAACCACACATTGATGTTTCCCTCTCTTTCTACCTTCCCCTCTGTCTAAAAATAAATAAAATATTTTTTTAAACTGTTACTAATTTTGCCTCATGCCTTCCTTCATTAAGGATGTCTTAATCTCCCACAAAATTCAACTATTTAAAGATTGGTTTAATGGAGACTTGGGCTCCTGCTTTGTCCCCACCTTTGTTTTCTGGGTGTGTGTGTGTGTGTTTAACTTCTCTGACCAGCAGTTAAGTAATATGCTAGCAGACGACTATTCCTTCTACTTTACAAGTTTATTGTAAACATTAAATAAACTAATGTCTTGCACACTACACAGTGGGTAGTCAATAAATGGTGGGGAAATTATACATTATTTTCTTTCTTCTGATATCTAGGCCTAGTCTGAGGTCCAGCAAACAGGAATGTAAGGTCTGTGACCCTGCCCAGATCATGCAATATATGCTTGGTGTGATATAGGGTGTTCTTAGTATCAACTAGTGATTTTCAACTTTTCTTATCTCATGGCACACATAAACTACTAAAAATATATACATTTTTTCCAATCTGACAAGAAATAGGTATAATTTTGATTAATGTAGGAAAATACCCATAATTACCTACCCTTTCTGCTCCAAAGTGACTTTTTAAAAAATCATGTGTCTATATTTGTATATAAGGATTTCTGTTTCCAAGAACCAACCAATCAGACACAACCTTATTATGAGATGTGACCAGTAAGATGCAACTCTATTATATGACCTATATACTTTTGGTTCAAGACAGCACATTCACACTGGAGGGGTTTTGTCATATGCTGTCTTTTTTTATTTGACAATCCATGGGAAAAGAGGTCAGTTTCCATGACTAAATATGAGGGGGACTCCCCCCAAAAGGAATTTATTTATAGAAAATTGTGTATTTAGTCTTACATGTGTAAACTTCAGTCACCTTCAAAGGACTCTACATTTGATGCAATATACCTATGGGAACTTTTTTCCACTGCTAAAAATTTTTTGAACTCATAAATTGATGCCTTTTAGTGCTGCTCTTTTTTGTTTCATCTCTTCCACATTGGCACACAAAAAAGAAGCTAGGGGACAGATTGGGTGAATAGGGAGAGTGGGGCCCAGGCTTCATGCTATTTTGGTCAAAAACTGCTGAACACTATGCATGGCATGGGTAGGTGCACTCATAAATCATCACTGAGTCTTCAAAAAAAATTCCCTGAAGCCAAACGCAGCCTCTCACAACAACGCCTGCTAGTACACCAATACACATGGGTTCCTAGAACACTCACCTAGTGGGGGAAGCCTGGACTAAAGGGGATCTCCAGAAGATAATTCCGGTTTTGGGGGGATCCCACTAATAGTCAGATATTGCATGTTTTAAAAATTCTTGCTGCACACCCAGTTGAAAATCACTGGTATAAGTAGACAAGAATGGTGATTCCATTCATTCTAATTGCACTCTACTGTTACTGGCTGTAGTTAACTCTAATGTACTAAATTGTAATAAAATGACTTGGATTGGGTGGCCTCATAATTTTAATCAGTCTACTGGCCCCAAGTATAACAAAAATTGTACCCTTTCTATCTGTGTTGGCATAAAATGAAAGATGTAATTACTTGTTAGTCATGAAACACTGTAACACACCCCATATTAGCAATAACAGCAGTCATTCATTCATGTTATCACTGTGCACATTACTTAGCCCCAGCAATACAACAATATACTGCAGTACTTTAATCCAAAGATTACCTTTGACATCCTAATCTCACCCTATCAGTTCTAAACCACACAGAGGAGGAAGCAAGCAGGCTTGACTCATATCCCTGTCATCTGTTACAACTGGGCCCAGGAAGTCCCAGCTTACCCTTAGCATCTGAGTATTCCTGGCGGTACCTGAGTTTACTTTGTTAGACCTCTCATTTCCAAAGCCGAGCTTGGTGTGGAGAGGGAAGAGGGGAAAGAAAGTGGCTCAAGCACCAATTACTTCTAGCACCACAAACCCCAAGTATAACTCTAAGTTTCCCCAGGTCCTGTTCGCCCTGAAGACACCAAATCAGTCAATATTCTGCCTGCAGTAAGTTTAATAAAAAGCGGAGAAGTAACAAGATCTGGAACGGTCCTCACTTTTATCTACGCAGGCCTGAGTGACCTCAACAGTGCAGAATTTGCCAACCTCCTGAGCACAGGCCACACCCAGTGCTCATGGCGAAGGCCGAGCAGCCGGAAGCCCGGAGGCACCCCCCCACCCCCGTTAGGACAGGAGCTCTCTGCTTCTCAGTGCCCCCCACCAGCCACGCCCACTCCTTATCATTTCCCCCATCCCCACCGGTTCCCAACGACTGGCGCGTGATGCGCGCCCCCGGCCTCCTAGCCGCCGGGCGGGCAGGGTTACTGTAGTCGAGGCAGAGGCTGGGTAATTTGTGTCCCAGGGATGGGCGGGCGTCACCTGTGGCCCAGGGGCCCCACACAGCAGCCAGGGAGGCTCGGCGCCACCCCCATGCCCCCAGCCGCCTCCCCAGCGGGCGCGAGGCTGAGCGTCGCGTTCCGTACGATGTTTGGCGTCCAGGGGCCTGCAGCCGCCGAGCACAACTCACCAAGCGGCGTCACTGCTGCCACTGGGATCCTAAAGCGAACCCGAGCCGGAAGCTGCCCCCCCCCACCCCCCGCCGCCAGCCTCGGTCCAAGGACTGTCCTGCAAGGCCCAGCCTCCCCTCCCTGACTTAGGCACTTGCCTTGTCTCCCAGTGGGTCCCACAACAGACCTGTAGGTCAGAGTGTCTGCAAAGCAGCGGGAGTGAGCGAAGGAGCAGCTGGAGGGACTGGAGCCGCTCCGGGCCTCTAATAACCTGTGGAGCTGGGAGGCGGGAGGAGTCCTGACGGTGAGTCAGAGCCCCACCCAAGCAGGAGTCCGAGACCGCACTCAGCGGTCTCTGCAGATGGGAGGGCGGTGCAGGGATGTTACCCTGGGGGCGCCAAGTGCCCTTCTACGGTTAGCAACCCAAGAGCTGGGCAGATCCGCAGGCTCCGGACACGCTCCCACTGCCAGAGGGACCGCGCCTACTTTCAGGTCGCAGTTGTAGTCACCTCGCCCACTGACCAGAGAGTCCAATCAAAGGCCTGCCTCCCCTGAGATTTTTCATCCGGACGCAACAGTGCGCGACCCCACCAGCGTGTTATGCTGGCTCTGTAGAAACTGTAAATTATGTTCTCTGTAAACAGGAAAGTGTTGGTTCCTGGTACATTGATTTAAGTTTTGACAGTGCAGAAGACAAATTTCAATTCAGCAAAGGCTACGCGATCCTCTTGTGTATCCAAAGACTCCAGTAATCCTCTGGACCCTGTGAATTAGGCTCCAGGGAACTGACAAATCATGCAAATACTATGAAAGCCTGACTTGCCCTAAGTCTCATATCTTTGGAGCTCCTATAGGTTTGAAATTAAATTTCATTTTCTCCTGTTAAGATATCAATGTCATTATATCCGCCAAAGAATCTAACCAAAAGCGGACAGGCAATTGAGGCTTATTGCCATCCTGAGCTAACGAATGGGATAGAGGCCTGGGCCTTCAAATGGGAGGAGGGCAATTCAAAGGCAGAGATAAGGAGAGAGTATATTTGATAATCAGATGTTGGCTCTGTTGCAGAGCTAGTAAGTCTTTTGAATAAGGAAGTTACCTCTGGTAAATGCTCTCCTTTGGAACAGGCACTCTATTTAAATTCTTTTAGGCAGCTAAGGGAGAAGGAAGAGTTTTCCCTAAATTTTCTGGGTCTCCATCTCCTTTAGCACAAAATAATCCACGTGCCAAAGTGGCACAATTTTGGGAGGCATACTCTGCTTCCCTTCAGATCATACTGCATTTTGCTTTGTGGTGAATCCACGTCTGCATGTTTATTTAATTGTTGTCAGGGTGGGCGTGGCAGGACACAAACCCAGCAGCTGAACCTGGAAGAGATGGCTGACTTCAAGGTCAGGGAGTCTGGATGGCCGACTTGCCTTAGCAACCAGACTAAGGAAGACTGCCAATGATGTGTTCCCGCTTTGTCCTAGAGGGACCAATCCCCAGCTCTGGTGGGGGTAACCACCCAGACTTGGGGTATAAACCACCCCCCCCACACGTTCTTTTTTTGGCCCGCTTCCCCTGCCCGCTCTGTGGACCGGGAAACCTGCCCGGGTGCGAAAACCCCAATAAAGCTCTGCACTGCCTGATTTTGTGGCTGATTGGCATTTCTTCCTCAGCGGAGCCTAAGAAAACCTTACATTTTGGTGCCGAAACCAGGGAGTGGTTGATGTCCACTAAGGACCGCCCCATCCCCCTACTCCCCGAGGAAACCTGGCGGCCACCCCATCAGTCTGTACTAAGAACCAGGGTAAGTGACGTTGCTCCTGAATTTCTGGTCCCCGAACACTGATCCAGGGCCCCCATCTGTCGGAAGAGGCTGCTCTCCTACCAACTGAAAACCGCAGCGTTGCGTTGGGGTGACCCTTCTGGGAGAGGCTGTTCCCCCCCAACCCAGCCAAGAGGCTCCAGGCGGGGGAGGAGACGTCCGTGGGCTTGGATGCTCATATTTACCAGACCGGATCAGTGGATTGGGTTGTGGGATGCCAATTCCCACCTGCTGATTCTTCTGGGACCAGGAATGGTGGGGGCAGGCACCTGGCCTCCTGAAGGTCGCTACCCTTACTGATCTAGATAATTTTTGCAGACGAGCTGGCAAATGGTCTGAGGTCCCCTACATTCAAGGCTTTTGGGCCTTGCGCTCCTGCCGTAACCTATGCACCCAGTCCTCTACAGCCCAAGCTCTCCTGGTCCAAGGGAACTCTAAACCTGCATGGCCTCCTAAGCCTACTGCCCCAGAACCTTATTCCCCCTCCTCCTTATCAGCACCCCCGCCAGCTACTCCAGCCCCAGCCCCTCCCTCTCAGCCTGACTCCCGCCCTCCCTCTGAAGATCTTTAGGAGTGCAACTGCGTCTGGACTGCAGCTAGGGCTCATGCAGACCAAACTCAGGCCACCAACCCCTCATGCCGGTAGGAGCTGAGGCAGTACCAGAGGCAGAACCAGGCTGGGACTACCATGTAGGACAGGCTGGTCAGAGGTGCCACAACCAAAAGGCGGTAAATTATGATAAATTCAGAGAGATCACCCAAGGCCCCGGGGAAAATCCAGCGTTGTTCCTCAACAGCCTAACCGAGGCAGTGGTGCTCCAAATCTGCCCTGACCCGGCTTCTAACGCTGGGGCCACTGTCTTAGCTACCCACTTTATCTCCCAGTCGGCCCCAGACATTAGAAGGAAACTAAAAAGGCCGAAGATGGCCCCCAAACCCCCATCCAGGATCTGGTAAATATGGCATTCAAAGTTTTCAATAACCGGGAAGCAGAGGCTGAGGCTGCTCGCCAGGCTGGCCTACAGCAAAAGGTTGCCCCGCAAACCCAGGCCATAGTGGCAGCTCTGTGGCTGGCGGCAAACATCAGTACGGGGGCGAAACCTAAGTCCGGGCCAAAGAATGCCCCACCGAGGGCCTGTTTCAAGTGCAGCAAAGAGGGACACTGGGCCCGCCAATGTCCTCAACCTTGGCCACCAACGAAGCCCTGCCCCGACTGCCGACAGTTTGGCCACTGGAGGGATGCCTGTCCCCTTAGAAGCTTGCCCCGGGGACCAGCTGACCAAGGTGTGGACTCTTCCCTGGCCACGCTGGAACTTCTAGGACTGCTGGGCGACTGAAGCAGCCCAGACTCGAAGACCCCCATAACCCTCGCCGAGCCCAGAGTAACACTGCAGGTAGCGGGTAAGTCCACCTCTTTCCTAGTGGACACAGGGGCTACCTACTCGGTTTTACCATCTTTTTCAGGACCTCTCACTCCTTCCCAGATCTTGGTCATGGGTGTTGACGGGACCCCATCTTGCCCGTGGCAAACTCCCCTACTAAACTGCAGTCTGGATGGCTTTCCCTTCTCCCATTCTTTTCTTGTCCTACCCTCCTGCCTCATTCCACTGTTAGGATGGGATGTTCTCCAACTATTAGGCACCACTCTCCAGATCACGAAAAACCTGGCCCCCTCTTTTTCATTTATCCTCCCACTGTTGGAGGACCCAACTCCTCCTCCAGCTCCATCTATTTCTCCTTCCCTTGTCAACCCACAAGTATGGGACACCTCCACACCAACCGTAGCTTCTCATCACCTCCTGGTCGCCTAAAACAGCCCGATGTTTTCTCATCCCAACCCCAGTTCCCCATCTCCCACACAAACCTAAAGGGCCTACAGCCCATCATCACCCGCCTCCTAGACCAGAAACTTCTTGTCCCTGTTAATTCTCCATGCAATACTCTCATCCTCCCTGTCAAAAAACCGTCTGGAGCCTACAGCCTGGTCCAGGACCTTAGACTCATCAACGAAGCAGTCATCCCTATCCACCCAGTAGTCCCTAACCCATGTACTATTCTCTCTCACATTCCTCCTACTACAACCTACTTCACAGTTTTAGACCTCAAAGATGCCTTCTTCACCATCCCGCTACACCCCGAATCTCAGTTCCTTTTCACCTTTACATGGACAGACCCAGACAATACCATCACAACTCACATGGACAGTCTTGCCGCAAGGGTTCAGAGATAGCCCCCACCTATTTGGTCAGGCTCTAGCTTGAGACTTAGCCTCTTGTGACCTAGGCCTCAGCAGAGTCCTCCAATACCTACATGACCTCCTCCTCTGCAGCCCCACTTTGCAAGATTCCAGACAACAGACTGCAAGTCTCCTTAACTTCCTTGCCCAGAAGGGATACCGTGTCTCTCCTGATAAGGCTCAGTTGTCGGGCAGGCAAGTCACCCATCTAGGTCTCTCTCTCTCCTACCTTGCACAGACTTACAGCAGACCGTACACAACTTCTCTGTAATCTCCAACCACCAGCTATAGGAGATCAGATCCTTTCTTTCCTAGGGCTAGTTGGGTTTTTCCGGCATTGGGTCCCCAATTTTGCCCTACTTGCCAAACCACTGTATGAGCCAGCCAGAGACACTCCTACAGGCCCCCTTACATCTCCCAAGCCTGTACAAAAGGCCTTTACCGTCCTGTGGGCCAATTTGTTACAAGCCCCCTCCCTTAGTCTTCCCAATCCCTCTTGTCCTTTTCATCTATTCACAGACGAGAGGCAGGGAATTGCAATTGGAGTCTTGGCTCAGCTGGTCGGCCTGATGTACTGCCCGGTAGCCTACCTGTCAAAACAGCTTGAGCCAACCTTCTTTTTCTTAGATAAGTCCCTTTAACATTTCATATTCATATAATAAGGGCTTGGTGATAATGAACTCCTTTAACTTGACCTTATATGAGAAGCACTTTATCTGCCCTTCCATTCTAAATGAAAGCTTTGCTGGATAGAGCAGTCTTGGATATAGGGCCTTGCCTTTCATGACTTGGAATATTTCTTTCCAAACCCCTTCTTGCCTGTAAGGTCTCTTTTGAGAAATCAGCTGACAGTCTGATGGGAACTCCTTTGTATGTAACTGTCTTCTTTCCTCTTGCTGCTTCTAAGATTCTCTACTTATTTTTAATCTTGGATAATGTAATTTCGATGTGCCCTGGTATGTTCCTCCTTGGGTCCAACTTCTTTGGGACTCTCTGAGCTTCCTGGACTTCCTGGAAGGCTCTTTCCTTTATCAGAATGGGGAAGTTCTCCTTCATTATTTGTTCATATAACTTTTCCACTTGTTGCTCTTCCCCTATAATTCAGATGTTGGAACGTTTGAAGATGTCCTGGAGGTTCCTAAGCCTCTCCTCATTTTTTTGAATTCTTATTTCTTCATTCTTTTCTGATTGTATGTTTCTTTCTTCCTTCTGGTCCACTCCATTGATTTGAGTCCCAGTTTCCTTCCCATCACTATTAGTTCCCTGTACGTTTTCCTTTATTTCACTTAGCGTAGCCTTCACTTTTTCCTCTAATTTGCAACCAAAGTCAACCAGTTCTGTGAGCATCCTGATCACCAGTGCTTTGAACTGTGCATCTCATAGGTTGGCTATCTCTTTGTTGTTTAGTTGTATTTTTTCTGGAGCTTTGATCTGTTCTTTCATTTGGACCATTTTTTTTTTTGTCTTGACATGCTTGTTATGTATTGAGGGGCAGAGCCTTAGGTGTCCACCAGGGCGGGGCAACCCAGTTGCTGGACTGTGACACTGTATGTAGGACAGGGGTCTGAGAGGGAGCAATATAGCACTTGCTCCGCTCTCTGCTGAATTTCAATCACTTCCCTGGTTTCTCACAAGCAAACTGGGCCCTTCTGGTGCTGATTCCTGTGTGGGTGGGTTTGTGTACATTCTGGGACCCAGTGGGTCTCTCCAATGAACTCTCCTGTGAGGCTGGGAGTCTCTCCCAGCACCTCAACCCCCACAGGTGTTTTCAGTCGGTGTTTTGAGGCAATATTTCCCTGTGCTAGGGGCCCTGGGTTGTGCAGTCCATCTCGTTACCCAGTTCGCCTGGTTTATCTACACACAAATGTGAGACCGCCCACTGCCTTGTGCACTGCACCACAATCCAAAATCCGCCGCCTCGTTAGGTCTTCCAGATGCTACCCCTGTGCACCCAGGGTCCACCAGCCACCACTTTGGCAGGAGTCCTCTCCACCCCAGTTGCCCAACTCCGCCCCTCCTACCAGTCTGGATGAATATGTCTTCTTTAACTCCTTGGTTGTCAGACTTCCATACAGTTCAATTTTCCATCAGTTGTGGCTGTTTTTTGTTTTTAAATTGTTGTCCTTCTTTTGGTTATACAGGGAGGCACAGTGTGTCTACCTACACCGCCATCTTGGCCAGAAGTCCCCAAGTTTTTGGTTTCTTATATTCCCAAAAGTGGACTTTCTGGGTCATAAGGAATTTCCATATTTAGTAACTGAGGTAACTCTATACTGCTTTCCAGTGGTGGCACCAGTCTGCATTCCCACCAACAGTGCATGAGGGTTCCCTTTCCTTCACATCCTTGCCAGCAGTTGTTTGTGGATTTATTGATGATAGCCATTCTGACAGGTATGAGATTATATCTCATTATGGTTTTAATTTGCATCTCTCTGATTATTAATGGTGTTGAGCATCTTTTCATATCTCTATTCGCCATCTGTATGTCCTCTTTGGAGAAGTATCTATTCAGGTTCTTTGCTCATTTTTTTCATTGGATTGTTTGTTTTTGGTGTTGAGTTTATAACATCCTTATAAATTTTGGATATTAAGCCCTTAACAGATGTATTGGTGAATATGTTCTCTCATTGACTAGGTTTTCTTTTCATTGTGTTAATGGTTTCTTTTGCATTGGAAAAAACTTTCAGTTTGATGTAGTCCCATTTGTTTAATTATTTTGTTTCCCTTGCCTGAAGAGATATGTCAGAAAAAATATTGCTGCAAGAAATGTCCAACATTTTACTGCCTATTTTTCTTCTACGATTTTTATGGTTTTGAGTTTAACACTGAAGTCTTTAATCTATTTTAAGTTTATTCTTGGATATGGTATAAGAAAATGTTCTACTTTTATTTTTTACCACCTATGTGTCCAGTTTTTACAACAGGATTTATTGAATAGGCTATCTTTACCCCCATTATGTTTTAGATCTTTTGTCAAATACTAATTGACTATAAAGGCATGGATTTATTTTTGGACTCTCTATTCTGTTCCATTGATCTAAATATCTGTTTTTATACCAGTTCCATGCTGTTACTATGTTAATTACATATGTTAATTACTATGTCCTTTTAGTATAGTTTGATATCAGGCAGTGTCATTCCTCTAACTTTGTTCTTCTTTCTCAAAATTGCTGTGGCTATTTGGGGTCTTGTGTGGTTACATAAAATTTTTGGAATATTTGTTCTAGTGCTGTGAAATATGCCATGGGTATCTACATAAGAATTGCATTCAGTCTGTAGATTGCTTTGGGTAGTATGGACTTTGTAATGATGTTAATTCTTCCCATCCATGAACACAGTATATGCTTTCACTTATTTGTATTTTTTTCATTTTACTACTTCAGTGTCTCGTACTTTTTCAAGTGCAGTTCCTTTACATTCTTAGTTAAATTTATTCCTACTTATTACACATATTTTTGAAGAAATTTTGAATGAGATTTTCCCAGTTTCTTATCCTGATAGTTTATTATTGGTGTATAAAAATGCACTGATTTCTGGATATTTATTTTGTATCCTGCTACACACTGAATTCATTGATCAGTTCTAGTAATTTTTTAGTGGAATCTTTAGGGTTTTCTATTTATAATATCATGTTATCTGCAAATAATGACAGTTTTACTTATTCTTTTCCAACTTGAATGCCTCTTGTTTTTTAATCTTGTCTGACTTCTGTAGCTAGGATTTCCAGGACTATGCTGAATAACAGTGGTGAAAGCAGACATCTCTATCTTGTTCCTGATATTAAGGGAAATGCTTTATTTTTTACCCATTGAGTGTGCTATTGGCTGTAGGTTTGTCATATATGGCCTTTATTACATTCAGGTATGTTCCCGCTATTCAAACTTTGCTGAGCATTTTTATCATAAATGGATTTATGAAAACCTATGGCTGGATTTTATCAAATGCTCTTCCTACATCTATTGTAATGACCATGTGGTTTTACCCTTCATTTTGATTATGTGGTATATCACATTTATCAATTTGCAGATATTGTACCAAACTTGCACCCTTGGAATAAATCCCACTTGTTCCTGGTGTATGATCTTTTTAATGTATTACTGGATCTGGTTTACTAATATTTGTTGAGGATTTTAGCATTTTTGTTCACCAGGAGTATTGGCCTATAATTTTTTAAGTATATTTTATTGATTATGCTGTTACAGTTGTCCCATTTTCTCCTCACTTTTATCTTCCTCCACCTTGCACGCCCCCTTCAGCATTCCCCCCATCCTTTAGTACATGTCCATGGGTCGTACATATAAGCTCTTGGGCATCTCCATTTCCTATACTATACTTAACCTTCCCCTGTTTATTTTTTACCTACCATTTATGCTTCTTAATACCTGTACCTTTTACCCAATTCTCCCCCTTCCAACTGATAACCCTCCATGTAATCTCCATATCTATGATTCTGTTCCTGTTCTAGTTGTTTGCTTAGTTGATTTTTGTTTTTGTTTTTTACGTTCAGTTGCTGATAGTTGTGAGTTTGTTGTCATTTTACTGTTCTTAGTTTTGATCTTCTTTTTCTTAGATAAGCCCCTTTCACATTTCACATAATAAGGGCTTGGTCATGATGAACTCCTTTAACTTGACCTTATCTAAGAAGCACTTTATCTGCCCTTCCATTCTAAATGATAGCTGGATAGAGTAACCTTGGATATAGGTCCTTGCCTTTCCTGACTTCTAATACTTCTTTCCAGCCCCTTCTTGCCTGCAAGGTTTCTTTTGAGATATCAGCTGACAGTCTTATGGGAACTCCTTTGTTGGTAAATCTCTTTTCACTTGCTGCTTTTAAGATTCTTTCCTTATCTCTAATCAAGGGCAGTTTAACTATGATGTGCCTTGGTGTGTTTCTCCTTGTATCCAACTTCCTTGGGACTCTCTGAGCTTTCTGGACTTGCATGTCTATTTCCTTCACCAGATTAGGGAAGATTTCCTTCATTATTTTTTCAAATAAGTTTTCAATTTCTTGCTCCTCTTCTTCTTTTTCTGGCACTCCTATGATTTGGTTGTTGGAACATTTAAAATTGTCCCAGAGATTCCTAAGCCTCTTTTCATATTTTTTGGATTCTTGTTTCATCATTGTGTTCAGATTGAATGCTTATTTCTTCCTTCTGTTCCAAATCATTGATTTGAGTTCCAGTTTCCCTCCATTCACTGTTGGTTCCCTGTATATTTCTTTACACCACTTTATGTAGCCTTCACTTCTTCCTTTGTTTTGCAGCTGTACTCAGTTATTTCTCTGTGCATCCTGATTACCAATGTTTTCAATTCTGTATCTGATAGGTTGGCTATCTGCTTGTTGCTTAGTTCTTTTTCTGGAGTTTTGATATGTTCTTTCATGTGGGTCATATTTTTTGGTCTCAGTGCACCTGTTTATGTTGTAAGTGGTGGAGCGTTTGGTATTCACCAGGGTGGGGCAACCCACTACACTGCATTGTGGCACTATATGTGGGGAAGGGGTCAGAGAGGGAACAATGCTGCTTGCTCAGTTGTTGCCCCACTTTCAATCACTTCTCCCACTACCCACAAGCGAATTCGGCCCTGCTGGTGCTTATTCCCAGGTGGGTGGGTTTGTGTACATTCCAGGACCCTGTGGGTCCCTTAACGGAATCTCCTGTGAGATGGGAGTTTTTCCCAAAGCTGCAATTCCCAGAGAGTTTTATAGCCAGAGGTTTTGAGGCTTTTCTTTCCTGTGCTGGAACCCTAGTTGCACAGTTTGTCTTACTCCCCAGTTATTCCTATTGGTATATTCTCATGCGAATGTGGGACTTCCTGGTCCTCCAGCCAGCACCTTGCCATGCATCCTCTCAGCCTTGGCTGCTCATATCCACCCCTCCTACCAGCGTGGATGAATATTTCTTCTTTAACTCCTTGGTTGTTAAACTTCCATACAGTTCGATTTTCTGGCAGTTCTGGTTGTATTTTTGTTTTGGTTGTTGTCCATCTTTTGGCCGTGTGAGGAAGCAAAGCATTATCTGCCTACACCTCTATCTTTGGCCTATAATTTTTTTCTACATAGTGTCTTTATCTGGTTTTGGAATTAGGATGATGCTGGCCTCATAAAGTGACCTTAAGAGTCTTTCCTACTCTTTAATTTTTTGGAATCGTTTGAAAAAGGATAGGTGTTACTTCTTTTTTGAATGTTTGGTGAAATTCACTTATGAAGCCATCTGGTTTAGGACTTTTATTTCTTGGGAGTTTTTTTTTTGTATTACTGCTTCAGTTTATCTAGTTGTGATCTGTCTATTTGGATTCTCTGATTCTTCCTGATTCAGTTGTGAAAGACTGTATGTTTCCATTAATTTATCCTTTTCTTCCAGATGGTCTCATTTTTAATTAAATATTTTATTGTTGTTTTTTACAGTTGTCTGAGATCGTCCTATTTGTTGGCATATAGCTGTGTGTAATATTTTCTCACAATCTTTTGTATTTCTTTGGTGTCAGATGTTACTTCTCTTTCATTTCTAAATTTATTTATTTATTTAGATCTTCTCTCTTTTCTTCTTTATGAGTCTGGATAAAGGTTTGTCAATCTTGTTTAACTTTCCAAAGAACCAGCTCTTGGTTTCATCAATTTTTAATTATTTTTTAGACTCTATTTTGTTTAATTCTGCTATTACCTGTATTATTTCCTTCCTTCTACTCACTTTGAGCTTTGTTTGTTATTCTTTTTTGAGTTCCTTAAACTGTAAAGTTAGATTGTTTATTTGAGATTTTTCCTCTTTTTTGATACAGGCTTGTGGTGCTATGAATTTCCCTCTTAGGAATGATTTTGCTGTGTCCCATGGATTTGGGGTTGTTGTGTTCTCATTTTCATTTGTTTCACAGTATCTTTTGATTACTTCCTTGATCTTATTGTTAACTCATTAATTTTTTAGTGATAATGTCATTTAGTCTCCACGTGTTTAGGTGTTTTCACTTTTTATCTCGCAATTGATTTCTAGTTTCATACTATTATGGTCAGAAAAGATCCTTGATATGATTTCAATCTTCTTAAATTTATTGAGACTTGTTTTATGTCCTAACATGTGGTAATATTCTAGAAAAATTTCCATATGTACTTGAACATATATTTGACTACTTTGGGGTAAAATGCTCTGAAGAGATCAATTAGATGCATCTGATCTAGTTTGTCATTTTATTTTTTTATTTTTTTAAGATTTTATTTATTTATCTTTAGAGGGGAAGGGAAGGAGAAAGGGAGAGAAATATCAATGTATGTTTGCCTCTTGTGGGTCCCCTGCTGGGAACTGGCCTGCAACCCAGGCATGTGCCCTGACTGGGAATCAAACCTCAATCTTTTGGTTTGCAGGCCCGTGCTCAATCCACTGAGCTGCACCAGCCAGAGCTAGTTTGTCATTTTTGGCCAAAGTTTCTCTGTTAACTTTCTGTCTGAAAGATCTATCCACTGATGTCAATGTGGTGTTAAAATCCCCTATTATGACAGTATTAATGTCAGTCTCTCCCTTTATATCCATCAAGATTTGCTTTACATATTCAGGTACTCCTATGTTTGGTGCATAAATGTTTACTAGGGTTATATTCGCTAAATCCTTGCTTATAAGTCTCCTCTTCAGCTAGTCCTCAGTTATTCAAAATGGTTGTTCTTTCATTTAGTTGTTGTTACAGTTTGGTCCTATAGAATATGAGTATAGCTTCCACCTACTCTGCCACCATCTTGAAAATCCTAAAGTTATGTAATAAACACCCCCAGAAAACAGACTTTAGAGCTGAAAACCTAAAAAAGATCTAAAGGTGATCATTTTATCATGACTCAGAGTTTTTCTGTGTTTATTTCCCCTTTTTTCTCACATTTATTGGGATGACATTGGTTAATAAGATCAAATCAATTTCAAGTGTACATTTCTATCATACATGATCTATATATTGTACTATGTACCCACCACCCAAAATCAAATCTTTTGTCACCATATATTGGCTCCTTTTACCCATTTGCTACCCCCACATTCCCTACCCTTTGGTAGCTAACATACTGTTGTCTGTGACTACAAGTTTCAGTTTGATTTCCCACATATGAGTGAAATCATACGGTCCTTAGCCTTTTTTTGACTTATTTTGCTTAGCATAATATTCTCAAGGTCCATCCATGTTGTCACAAATATCAGTATTTCATTTTTTTCTTATGACTGAGTATTATTTCATAGTACATGTGTCCCACACTTTATTTAATCCTCTATTGAAGGACACTTTGGTTTTCTCCATGTGTTGGCCACCATCATTATTGCTACAATGAACATTGGGGTGTATATGTCATTGCAAATACATGTTTTCAATTTTTTTGAGTAGATACCTAAAAGAGGAATTGCTGGGTTACATGGTAACTGTATCTTTTTTTTACATCCTCACCTGAGGATATGTTCACTGATTTCAGATAGAGGAAAAGAGAGAGAGAAATATCAGTGTGAGAGAGAAATAGTGATTGTTTGCCTCCCTTATGTACTCTGACCAGGTATTGAAACTGCAACCTATGTATGTGCCCTGACTAGAGATTGAACTTGCAACATTTTGGTATATGGGACAGCTCTCCAACAAAGACACCTTGCCAGGGAGGTAACTCTATTCTCAATTTAAGTAGCCTCTACATTGTTTTCCATAGTGGTTGTCCCAGTTTATGTTCCCACCAGCAGTGAATGAAGGTTCCTTTTTCTCCAAAATTTCTCTAACATTTATTACCTGTTTTGATGATAATAGCCATTCTAACAAGTATGAGGTAGTATCTAATTGTGGTTTTGATTTGCTTTTCCCTAATAGCTGGTGAAGTTTAATATCTCTTTATATATCTGTTGGCCATTTGTGTGTCTTCTTGGGAAAAGTGTCTGTTCAGGTCCTCTGCCCATTTTTCAGTTGGATTGTTTGTTTCCTTGGTGTTGAGTTTTATGAGTTCTTTATATATTTTGGATACTAACCCCTTGTCAAAGTTCTTGTTTGCAAAGTCCCCTATACAGTTGGTTGACTTTTTGTTTTAGTTTGCAGTTTCTTTTGCTATACAGAAAGTTCTAGTTTGATATAATCCAGTTCATTTGTTTTTGCCTTGACTTCCCTTGCCTTTCATGTCAAATTCATACAATGTTCTCTATCATCAAGGTCCATAAGTTTAGTACCTATGTTTTCTTTTATGTAATTTATTGTTTCAGATCTTATATTTACGTCTTTGATCAATTTTGAATTAATTTTTGTGCATGTGGACAAACTATAATGTTGCTTCATTCTTTGGCATGTGGCTTTCCAGTTTTCCCAGCACCTTATTGAAGAGGCTTTCTTTTCTCAACTGTGTGTGTTTGGCTTCTGTGACAAAAATTATTTGCCCATATACATGTGGTTTTTATTTCTTGGCTCTAAACTCTTTTCCATTGGTCTATGTGTCTGTTTTTCTGCCAACACTGTGCTCTTTTGATTCTCATAGCTCTGTAGTGTAATTTAAAGTCAGGTAGTGTAATACCTCCAGCTTTGTTCTTTTTTCTCAGTGTTGCCCTGGCTATTCAGGAACTTTTGTGGGTTCATACAAATCTGTTAGTTTTGTGTTCTATTTTTTTAATTACATTGAAACTTTGATGGTGATTTCATTATCAGCATATTGCTTTGAATAATATGGCCATTTCAACTGTGTTGATTACTCCAGTTTATGAACATGGAATATCTTTCCATTTTTTGTGTGTCTTTTTAAATCTCTTTTACTAGTGCTCTGTAGTTTTTAGTATCTTCTATTTTTTGTCTTTTTTTTTTCATTCCTATTTTCAGTCATTAAATATAGTTTTGGTACCAATTCCCTAATCGAGAGTGTCATTTTCTCTAAAACCAAGGGCAAGAGGAAGGGTAGAAAGGGAAGCAAGATGAATCAAGACAATGCTTCATCTCATCTGCACTCAATTTTCCTCAAGGCTTTTCAGTGTTTTGGCTTACACTCACAGAATGTCCCAACATAGTTGTCTTGGAAGCTGAGTTTGGGGGCCTCTAAGCTATTTCAATCCCAGGTGATGATGGGAGGAAAAGAAGGTAGAGCCACAGTCAGAGAGCAGTAAAAAGTGGAAGGCAAGAGTACCCCAGACCATTTGAAGAAGGTCATACAAACAGTTGTTGTTCAATAGTGCTTGGTGATTCGTTGAAGTCTAATTAGACTCGTTAGAAAATTTACTTCAAAAATAGCAATAATGTCACCCTAGCCATTGTGGCTCAGTTGGTTGGAATATCATCCCATGGACTGAAAGGTTGCGGTTTTGATTCTTGTTCAGGGTACATGCCTAGGGTGCAGGTTCAATCAGGGCATATACAAGAAGACAGCTGATTGATGTTTCTCTGTCTTTCTCTCTCCTTCTTACTCTAAAAGCAATGAAAAAATGTCCTCAAGTGAGGGGAAAAAATGGCAATAATGTCTGCAAAATATCTGACTCAACGGAATGTCCACCATCCCCCCATGTTTGAATCCCAGTTTAATTGGTTTCTGCTGCTGCCCCTCAATAAAAATACTGCTCTCACTTTTTTTCCCCAAACTTCCCTGGATGGGGGACTGGTTTCATTTTCAGATTCAAAGGACTGTGAAAAAAATAAAATAAAACAACAGCTTTAAAATGGACTTGGAGTTGCGATCCCAGAGAAACTGCCTTACACACATTTGTCCTCAAACTTTGGAAATATTAAAATGGGGCAAAGTAACCTAGGATTGAGCCTAAAACAGTGCTGAATCCCAAACAAATGTCTGTTTTGACTAACAAACTGAAAATTAAAGACTTTCCTTATAGCATCACTATGTTAGCTTATTGACACCTATAAAAATTTCTTACATTTATGTCATTTTTCTCCTTTCTTTTCTCATAAATACCCCATGTCTTCACCCCCTCATTAGAATGGTATTGGGATTTCTTCCCGAATTGGTACTTCTGAAAAAGCTATTCTTTTGGATTTCAAATGCTTGTTGCCTCTCACATTGACTTTTTATTTTTGGATTAACAGGACTGCATTACTCATGTAAACAAAAAGTAAAGAGAGCCTTTTTGGTGTTTGTGCAGCCATCTGAATTTACCACTAGCAAATTAGAAGTAAAAATTAACTGGGGATCTCAATAATGAGTACTAAACACAGCTCATTTTCCTTATAAATTTGGGATTGTTACAGGTAAATATTTTGTTTTGTGTTTTACTTTTGCAAATAATCTCTCTTTTAAATGTTTGAAATAATAATTTGACAAAAACACATTTAAAAAGCATGTTGCAACCCATATCCAGCTCAATTAACACAAGTTGGAGCATTCTTTCAAGTTGAGGCTGAAGAGGGTTCAATAGGTGGATTAGGGCTGGACGGGAAAGGGTCCTTATGCCAGTCTAGGGATCTGAGTTTTATCAAACAGGCAAAAGGGAAGCATTACAGAGTTTTAAATAGAGGAGTAACATTATTAATTCATTCATTTCTTTTTCTCTTTGTTTCTTTGGCAAAGTAAAAATAATATAAATGGAACCATTTTAAAATGAAGTCAGAGCTGCCATCCCCGAGGAACTGCCTTGCATGTTTTATTTCTTAAATTTTTGGAATTTTAAAACAAGGCAAATTAAGGCAAAGCAACATTATGTGCTGAACAACTGTTTGCAAGGATAACAAGAAAACAGATATAATTACCAGATGAGTGACAACGAGGCTGAAAATTAACAACATTGTTTAGAATTAGCATCACTGTGTTAGCTTAACTGTATCAATAGAAATGTCTTCCTTCTACTGACAGAGTTGCTCTCCTTCCCTTTCTCACAAATACCCCTTGCTGTTATCTCTTAATCAGAACTCTCTTTAGGTTTCTGTCTGAATCAATCTGCCTTGAATAGTTACTTTTTTTAAGGATTTAATTTATTTTTAGAGAGAGGGGAAGGGAGGGAGAAAGAGAGGGAGAAAAACACTACTGTGTGAGAGATACATCAATTGGTTGCCTCGCACACACCACCAACTGGGGACCTGGCTTTGGACTCCTGCGTGTGCCCTGACCAGGAATCAACAGGTGACCTTCAGGTTCACAGGCTGGCAGTCGATCCACTGAGCCACACCAGCCAGGGCAAATAGTTATTTTTTTTCCCAGGAATCTCTTTTTGTAAAATATGTTTTACTGATTATGCTATTACAGTTGTCCCATTTCCCCCCCTTCACTCCCCTCCACACCCCCTCCCACCCACATTCCCCCCCTTTAGTTCATGTCCATGGGTCATATATGTGAGGTCTTTGGCTTCTACATTTCCTATACTATTCTTAACCTCCCCCTGTCTATTTTCTACCTACCATCCATGCTACTTATTCTCAGTACCTTTTCCCCCTCTCTCCCTCTCCCACTCCCTCTCCCACTCCCCCACTGATAACCTCCATG
>CM052542.1:84791811-84808663 GCA_028533065.1 Trachops cirrhosus | reverse complement strand
TATTTTCTACCTACCATCCATGCTACTTATTCTCAGTACCTTTTCCCCCTCTCTCCCTCTCCCACTCCCTCTCCCACTCCCCCACTGATAACCTCCATGTGATCTCCATTTCTGTGATTCTGTTTCTGTTCTAGTTGTTTGTTTAGTTTGTTTTTGTTTTTCTTTTAGGTTCAGCAGTTAATAACTGTGAGTTTGTTGTCATTTTACCGTTCATATTTTTATCTTCTTTTTCTTAGATAAGTCCCTTTAACATTTCATGTAATGAGGGCTTGGTGATGATGAACTCCTTTAACTTGACCTTATCTGAGAAGCACTTTATCTGCCCTTCCATTCTAAATGAAAGCTTTGCTGGATAGAGCAACCTCCTTGCCTTTCATGACTTGGCATACTTCTTTCCAGCCCCTTCTTGCCTGTAAGGTCTCTTTTGAGAAATCAGCTGACAGTCTTATGGGCACTCCTTTGTAGGTAACACTCAGCTTTTCTCTTGCTGCTTCTAGGAAGGGTAATGTAATTATGATGTGCCTTGGTGTGTTCCTCTTTGGGTCCAACTTATTTGGGACTCTGAGCTTCCTGGACTTCCTGGAAGGCTATTTCCTTTATCAAAATGGGGAAGTTCTCCTTCACTATTCTTTCAAATAAATTTTCAATTTCTTGGTCTTCCTCTTCTCCTTCTGACACCCCTATGATTTGGTTGTTGGGACATTTAAAGGTGTCCTGGAGGTTTCTAAGCCTCTCCTCATTTTTTCTGTATTTTCGTTTTTTCATTCTGTTCTGGTTGAATGTTTCTTTCTTCCTTCTGGTCCACACCATTGACTTGAGTCCCAGTTTCCTTCCTGTCATTGTTGGTTCCCTGTACATTCTCCTTTATTTCACTTAGCATAGCCTTCATTTTTTCATCTAATTTGCAACCATATTCAACAAATTCTGTGAGGATCCTGATTACCAGTGTTTTGAACTGTGCATCTGATAGGTTGGCTATGTCTTCGTCACTTAGTTGTATTTTTTCTGGAGCTTTGATCTGTTCTTTAATTTGGGCCATTTTTTTTTTGTCTGGGAGCACCTGTTACATAGTAAGGGGAGGAGCCTTAGATGTTCTCCACGGCAGAACAGGGCAAGGCAGAACAGATGTTCTCCACATCGCTGCATTGTGACACTGTATGTGGGGGAGGGGTCTGAAAGGGAACAATGCTGCTTGCTCAGCTCTCTGCCAAATTTCAGTCACTTCCCTGACTTCTCACAAGCAAACTGGGCCCTTCTGGTGCTGATTCCCTAGTGGGTGGGTTTGTGTAGGTTCTAGAACTCTGTGGTTCTCTCCAACAAACTCTCCTTTGAGCCTGGGAGTTACTCCCACTGGCACCTCAACCCCCACAGGTGTTTTCAATCAGTGCTTTGAGGCTTTATTTCCCCATGCTGGTACCCTGGGTTGTGAGGTCTGTCTCGCTCTCCAGTTGCTCCTCCTGGTTTATCTGAACATGAATGTGGGACCATCCAGTCTGCAATCTGCTGCCTCACCGGGTCTACCAGCTACTGTCTTGCCTCAAGTCCTCCCTGCCCAACTGTCCATCTCTACTCCTACTATCAGTCTGGATGAATATTTCTTCTTTAACTCCTTGGGTGTTGGACTTCCATAGAGTTCAATTTTCTGTAAGTTCTGGTTGTTTTTTGTTTTTAAATTGTTGTTCTTCTTCTTTTGGTTTTGTGAGAAGGCACAGTGTGTCTACCTATGTCTCCATCTTGTCCGGAAATCCCAGCCAGTTATTTTTTTTTTTTAATCTCAAATAAATGCTTGTTGCCTCTCACTTTGGCCTTTTGTGTATATTTTAACTCTTTCCTTTCTTTCATCCTTCCTTCCTTCCTTTCTGCCTTCCTTCCTTCCTTCCTTCCTTCTCTCTCTCTTCTTTGCTTCTGACTTCTTCCTTCTTTTCTGTCTCCAACAGTAATCATAGAATAGACTGTATACAGAAGAAGTTGGCAGCAGGGTCCTACGAAGGGGCAGTGTTGATGTTGGTGATGCAACATCAGCTAATTGGGAGACAGCTAATTGGGAGGCATAAATCATAGTAACAGGCCTGTCTGGAAATAGTCCAGGCATTATTAACGTAACAAGAACAGTTTGTGCAACACCAATGTAACCTGGCATCTGAGAAGAATGGACTGGAACCTGCATATGTGAATAATGACAATGTCACTCTAATAGTCATTGGGGGCAGTAGACACCGTTGAGTGAGCATGTGTACTGTGTGGCCATCACACTCAAAATGACTGAGCAAGCAAAGCAATGAATCTGCATAAAATTTTGCGTTAAGCTTGAACATTCCTTCATGGAAACTATTTAGATGATTCAGAAGGCAAAAGCTATGACCAAATGGTGATTGGCAGCTTCATCACGAGAACCTGCCCACTCATACATCAAGTCTCATGCAGAGATTTTTGATGGAACACCAAATCACCCAGGTGTCTCAGTCCCCCTATAGCCCATACATGGTGCCCTGCGACTTCTGGCTTTCCCCAAAACTAAAATTACCTTTGAAAGAGAAGAGATTTCAGACCATCGATGAGATTCAGGAAAATACAATGGGGCAGTTGATGGCAACTGAGAGAAGTGTGTGAGGCCACAAGGTGCCTACTTTGAAGGGGACTGAGATGTCATTGTCCACAAAGTTTCTTGTATCTTCTATCTTCTTCTGTAAATGTCTTTATTTTCATATTACATGGCTGGATACCTTCTGGACACACCTCATACATAATGACCAAGTAGATCTGGAGGAAGCAACAAGGAAAAGAATGGAGTTCCAGATGACTTTTAGTGTTGTAACTAAGGTAACTTGCTACTTGATGATATGCTTAACTGAAAGAGGGAATAGTAGGGGATGATCAGGTTTGAGGATCAAATAAAAATTGTTTTGAGTCAAAAGGGGTTTATAGCACTTGGAAAACATTTAGGTGAACACATATAGGAGACAGGTAGAAATAAAGACAAAGGTATGGGCTACATGACAGTAGCCATAAGAGGAATGCATTGGTCTGGCCAAGCTTGTTTATCAGGAAGGTAGCTGTCTGAAGACAGAAGCTAGAGTACACCAACCAAGATCATAAAAGATTTCTGGAAAAAAGACCACACAGCAAAGAAAATGGAGACCAAAAAAAGATTGGACAATGGACAGCGAGTTTAATAGCATTGGCTGCTGGTTCTGAGAGGAAGTGGAGAGTCAGAATTAAAAGAGACCACTTCTCATTCCCAGATCAATAATTACATTAGTGACAGGTGGGATAAATGCCGAATTGAGTGGGATTCAAGCATTGAAAGAGACATGTGAAGACAGCTGACTTAAAATACTCTTTGAAGACTTAGCTGTGAAAGAGAGAGAGATAGGGCTGGAGGTAAGCTATAAAGGAAGATTGTTTTTTAAGGACAAAACAGAATTGAGCATGTTGTTTGCTTTTTGAATAGTTTTTTGCTTTTTGACCATCACAAATAACTTATAAAATACTAGGAAATTGGGAAGTTTTCTGATTTTAAAAAATATCTAAACTAAAAAATGATTGCTTTCTCAAGAGTTAAATAGTGAAGCAAGCAATTCTGTTTATTTCTACCTTGACAATTATTTTGTTATCTAAGGTCATCTTTAATCCAGTATCTCAAATAAGGTTTTCATTTTTCAATTGACATGTCAACTTAACACCTGAAAGGCAGGTGCCCATTAAAAAGGGGGGCAGCAAGACTTAGAAGTGGTATGATTCACTGTATCTTGTCAATGTAAGAAAGGTCCAAAACTGTAAGAATTTTTATGAGTTTCCTTGAACCAAACTGATGACGATTGCTGGGAAGCAAAACCTCAATGGATTGAAAAAGTACTCCAGGAAATGGCAGTTTTTGCACCTTATTTTATACATTACAATCAAAACAGAAAACCTGAATTGGTTATGTGAAATCCATTGGTGACAGATTAGGGGGGCAGGAGAAAGCAAAGTGGGGGTGGGAGGGCAAAGGGACTTCTGGGATTGCCTAAAAAGTAAAATGATAGGCACATACTTCTTTTATATAGGTAGGTACAGGATTGTTAACGGTCACAATGAACATGATAACAATAACAAGGAGAGAATATGTGATGCCCTGTGCTTTGAGGGGTCCAGAAAAAGGAAATCTGACATTCCAAAGGTATATTATCTTAGATGCAGAAAGACAATAGACAGGCTCGATTAACGTAAAGACTGACTTTTGTCAGGGAAGATTCAAGCCTGGGATATGACTGCCCACCATGACCTGCTTTCAGTTAGAAAGTTTTGTAATTGCAGACCATCTTGTGTGGTTAGTTTAGGTCTCCAAGTTTGTAAGGTTGCAACACAGACCTCCCCTGAGCTTGTCACACTTAGTATGTGGCACTTTTCATCCAAAACCCAAAATCTGAAAGATGTTTTTCAGAATCTGGGTTTCGGTTATTTCACTTTATTCAGTTATTTTATTCAGTATTTCTCTGAAAATTATACTCTCTTATTTAAAATCTGTTAAATTAAGAGGATCTTGTTACTCTAGGTATTTTTTAATATTCTTGATCATAAAATTTTTTAAAATTTTATTTTAATTGTTGTTCAAGTACAATTTTCTATCTTTTACTCCCATCCCAGCCCACCCACCCAGCCCTCCCCTCCTCCCTCCCATTTCTGCCCACCCCTAGTTTTTGTCCATATGTCCTTTATACTTGATCATAAAATTTTAATAAATAGCTAAATAATAATAATAAATATAATACTTAAATAATTGTAATAGTTAAAAATAAATATATAGTAAAAAGCTGATAATTCCTCATCATAAGACTTTAAATGCAGCTAAATGATAAATAAATAACTGAGACAGGGCAGCAGACTTTGGGCAGCCATACTCTGAGTTCCCAGGTCATTGCTGAAGGGAACTAGATATTTGCATGAGAAGTTCAAGAAAACTGCTCTCTCAAATGCCAGGACTCAACAATTATAAGGCAAATTTCAGCCAATGTGTGCCTTGTGCCATGCTGCATGCAACTGTCAACATAAACATTCAAACCTGTAGAGAATTTTTGTGAGTTTATTTGAACCAAACTGACAACTGCCAGGAAGCAAAGTCTCAACATATTGAAAAATGCTCTGGCGAATGGCAGTTTAGCACCTTATTTTATACATTACAATCAAAAGAGGAGACCCAAGAAGGTTACAAGAAATCCACTGGTGATAGATTAGGAAGGCAAGAGAAATCAAAGCAGGGAACCTCTGGGATTGGAGAAAAGGTAAAATGATAGACACTTATTTGTACACAGGTGAGTACAGGATCATTACTAGTCAACAATTAACATGATAACAATAACAATGAGGGGATTTGTGGTCTCTCCTTGATGCAGTACCTGTGCTTTGAGGGGTCCAGAATAAGAAAATTTGACATTCCACAGGTGTGTTATCATAGATACCAAAAGACAACATGTAACAGAGTGCAGAGTGAGGGTCCACTAAAATTCTCCACAGCCCATGGTTGGAGTTTGGGGCATGGGGAAATTGAATGATACAGGTTAAAACACTTTGCATAACAAAAAAGCACACTAATAGTTTTGCTACTGCCCTGAGTGAAAGGTGTCTACATGACTCTGAGAGTATTCAGGGACTTTTGGTACAGCCAGTGGAGCTGAATGCTCTCTCTCCCTGGAAGCCCCTGTGTCATAGGGTCTCTTGCCCTGACTAAAGATGGCAGCCAAGAGATGGTAGAAGATACAGGAAACCAGCAAATGTAGCTCATTGTAGGAGGAGCCAGAGATGAGGTCACATAGGAAGCTCCAGATCAGCATTTAATCTAAGAGCAGAGAGAGAAAGAGAGGCTAGTCCACCATGAGGGTTGAGAGAGTAGGTAGTAGTCATGCTGGTCTTTAGTGAAGAGAGCAGCCATGTGAGAGAGTCTGCCATGCTATCTGTAGAGAGGGAGGAGCTATGTCTCCTCCTCTGAAGATTCTACCATGCAGCCTGGGCTAGTAAGAAAGTGGTAGTAGGCAGTAATGAGGAGTAGCCAGAAGGGATTTGGCCACAAGATCTTAGTAAGGAAGCAGCAGCCAAGAGAGAGAGAAAGGTATGCTGCTGCTCTGATCATGCCCACTGTAGCTGACCCCAAATCCACCAAGGACTCTGCCTTACAAGACACTGACCTGTTGCCTCGAAGACCTGGACTCTTATCTGGACTCTTAGGACTTGGGACATATGAAGAGGCCACTCTCTTGGGACGTGTGCCTCCCTGGACTCCACCATGATCCAGTGAAACATGGCACATGTTTCCTGAGCTATTACATGGAGGCTGAGGACAGCATACCCCAGATCCTGAAGGGAAGAGCTGCTGTGAGAGGATGGCAACTTTGAAGCCCACAGGTACACCCTCCAAAGGGGATGGAAAACTGTGCAGCCAGCTTAAGAACAGATCAGGAGACCGGGAACTATTGGCCCTTGTTTTAGCTTATAGCTTGGTGGGGAGTAAGGGAAGAGCTGAGTCTTGTGGGAGTGTAGGGCTCTGAGTAGAAGAGCTCTCAGCCCTGCCAAGGTTTCACCCTTGTTTCACCCCAAGGTTTCAAACTGCTTCCTCCAACACTAATTGTTGGGTCATGTGTCAAGGTGCCATGTACCTGGGCCCCAGTTTGCTGAGTTATAAACAGACAGGCTCAGGTAAGGTAAAGCCTGACCTTTGTTAGAGAAAACTACTAGGCTAGGACAAGACTACCTGCCATGAACTGTTTCTAGTTAGAAAGTTTTCATTTCAGACTATCCAATGTGGTTTCTTTAGGTCTGAGTTTGTAAGGCTGCCACGTAGGCCTCCCCTGAGCTTGTCAGGTTTGCATATGACCCCTTTTTATCCACCAGACACTTTTATCCCCTCCAGACTCTGCTGCCCTAGTATGGGGCATGTTCTGGGAAACGGGGGCTGACAGTGAGACTTGCAATACAGAGCTGTGACCTTGGAGACCCAGAAGGCTGCCTTGTTGGCCAAACTCAGTGCTCAGTGATCCTCTTGAAAATGCACTGGATTTTGCACAAAGGGCAAGAGGTTTAATTTGGAAATTCAGGCTTGGGCAACACAGAACAAAAGCAAAAATGGACACGAGATATGCATTTTCATTATTCCTGCTTAGGGAAGGGTGGTCAGAACATTCGTTCTTTTAAACAAGGCAAGCAGTTTTCAGCATTTCCTAGGTGCCCATCCACCCTGAAGTACTGGACCTCAGTCACTTATCAGGAAGGTAACTCTTCACAGAGCCCCAGGGACAGAGCAGCAAGGGCTAAGGGAGGGGCTCTATCACAGTCTGGTTACTCCGGCTGCCTTCCTCTTTCCCCACCCACCCTGTAACACATATACTTTCTCTCTTTCCTAGGGGCAACCACCACTTCCAAATCGATGTAAGATCTTAACAAGGACTATGAGAATTTCTTATCCCATGAGTTATGTAAGCAGTACTACAGGCAAAGTCTTTTAGATAATTTACAATTATTGTATATCTTGATTCTTGTATATATTGATTCTTGTATATCTTGATGTTTGAGCATCAGTTGTAATAAACTTTATTGCATGGACTATATGGCAGTCATGAAATGATAACAGTGACACACACTGGTGGTATGATTACTTTATTTATTCCACAAACTTTTATTGAGCACCTACTATATGCCAGAAGATACACTAAGGTCTGGTGATATGATGGCAGAAGACACAATCCTGGCCTCAAGGCATTCAATAGATACTGTGAAATAATAGAATAAATACATGAGGTCTGTTTGGAAAAAGTCCAGCCATTGTTAATATAACAAGAACAGTTTGTGTGATGCCTATGTAACACAGCAGCCCAGGAAAATGAACTGGAACATGCATGCATGAACTATTACAACCTTACTGTACTAGTCAATGGGGGCGGTAGATGCCATTGAGTGAGCATGTGGATTGTGTGGCTATCACATTCAAAATTACTGTGCAAGTAGAGCAATGAATCTGCATCAAATTTTGTGTTAAGCTTGAACATTCCTTTGTGGAAACTATTTGAATGATTCAGAAGGCCACAGGTATGGGCAACTGGTGATTGGCACCTTCATGCAACAGCCTGCCCACTCATGCATCAAGTCTCATGCAGGTTTTTTAAATTACTCAGGTGACTCAGTCCCCTACAGCCCAGATTTGACATCCTGTGACTTCTGGTTTTTCCCAAAACTAAAATCACCTTTGAAAGATAAGAGATTTCAGAATGCCGATGAAATTCAGGAAAATACAGTGGGACAACTGATGGTGATTGGGAGAACTGTGTGAGGTCCCAAGGTGCCTGTATTGAAGGGGACTGAGGCATCATTGTCCTGTGTACAATGTTTCTTGTATCTTCTTCAATAAATGTCTCTATTATTCATAGTACATGGCTGAATACATTCTGGACAGACCTTCATATGTTGGTCTTTGTCTCCTCTTTCTAACCCAGGGCTCTTGAAACCCTGGTAAATTCCTGGGTGGTAAAAGCACCAGGAGCAGCTTTTGTTCTAATATTTGATCTTTGACTCTGGTTCCTGACACAGGGCACCTGAAACCCTTGTCATTTCCTGGGTGAGAACAGTGTCTTTTGTTCTAATGATGAAACTCCAGGGGGGCTCCTGCATGACAGCTGCTGAGCAGACTGACAAAGCCACTGTTAGAAGTTTGGAATTTTCAGCCTCACCCCTCCTTGTCCTGAGAATGAAGTTAATAATTATGGAGTTAATGATTAATATGACAGACTCCACCAAAAAAAAACACAAAATGGGATTTGGGCGGCTTCCAGGTTTACAAACACATCCATACCAGGAGAGTGATACGCCCCAATCCACAGAAGCTCCTGCACTCAGGATCCTCCCAGACCTCCTCCTCTGTGTCTCTTCATCAGGCTGTTTATCTGTATCCTTTAATAAGCTGGTAAATGTAAACAGGTGTTTCTCTGAGTTCTATGAGATTCTCTAGCAAATTAATAAGACCAAGGACAGGGTGGGGTCATGGAAACCTCCAATTTGTAGCCAAATCAGACATAAGTTGTGGTAACCCAGGGACCTACTACTTGCAACTGGCATCTGAAAGGGGGGCAATCTTGTGGGACTGAACCCTAAACCAGTGGGATCTGACACTATGTCTAGGTCAGAAGTGTTAGAATTTAGTTAAATTGTATAATACTGAGCTGGTGTAGTAGAGAATCAGTTGGTGTGGTGGAAAAAAACCCACACATTTGGTGACCAGAAAGGTCAGAAGTTGAAGTATTTTGAGTGAGGAGTAAAGGAGACTCATAGGAAAGAAACACAGGAAGAGCAAAGAACTAGGTTTTTCCCTATTTAGGAGGAAGTCTGGAGTGAAGTTTTTCCTTATACAGATATTATCATATTTTATTTGATACCTATATACTATAATGACAAAAAGTATGAGGGACAAGAAAATGTAAAAGCAGCAGAAGAATTCTGGCTGAGGAATCAAGAAAGTTTTCACAGAATCCATAGCACTTGAGCTGAAGTTTGAAGAACAAGGGTGAACTAAGCAGGAAGGAGGCTATTCCAAACTAAGAGACAAAAAATCTTGCAAAAGTATGCACGTTTGAGGAAACAAATCACCTACTATTGCTCTATCGTTCAACATGAAGCAGCTTAGACTGGTGTGGAGGAGAGGCTGTTCTGGGGTGCAACAGCTGCTGGACCCACAAGCTAGACTAGGGCCTGGACAGAGATTGCTTCCTAACAGCCCTGACTGGGGACTATATGTTTGTAGTCAATATATATTCTGACATAAGCCAGCACCCCTTCCCTGTCTCCTGCTACATGCTGGTTCCTGGGACAGGCCATTGTCCTGACCTGGTCAAGCATGTGATTTCCCATACCTGGTATTATTCACATACTAGTACCCATGACTATCCCCCTCCCTAACCTGTGTAGTTCTTTGGCTCCTGACCAGCTGCACAGAATCCATTTCATCTTGCAGCCATCTAAGTTGTGCTTCATATGCTAAATTTCCATTAATAAACTATATAAATTACCAAACTGGAGTGGCCAGCCTTTTCTGTCTTCCCTACCCTCTTCTTACAAAGATAGATTTTCAATCCTGGAGCCTTCACTGGGTCTGTGTATATTAACAACTGGATATCTACGAAGGGCCTTATTTGTGATGCCAATAAATTTCTACTTTATCTTGTAGACTAGAGGTAGTCTCTGAAGAATTCTGAGCTTTGTGGTCACATAAGCAGTTACTAACTGGAAAGATTACTCTGCAGCAATGCAGACAAATAGGATGAGAACAAGACAGAAGTACCAGTGTTGAAAGATGCCATGTGCTCAACCAGTGGTAGTGGAGCTACAGGGCATGGGAGGAGGAACTGCTCAAGAAGAATGCGATGCAGACCCAGGGGATTGTAAGTAAGAAGACGGCATCCAGCAAGACTTTCAGATTACTGACTTGGACCATTAGGTGAATAGCTAACAACAAGCAAGACTGGGGAAAGAGGAAGGCAAACGAATTTGGAGATGAAAATGAATTTCATTTTTGATATGGTAAGTTTTGGTTTCCATGGAAGGTTCAGATCTGGCACCATTGTCACTGTGGGGGTCATCAGCATATGGATGTCACTGAAGTCAGGGGTTGGGGAGGTTTGCCAGAGAGAACATGGGACACCTAGGAATGCCAATACATAAGGGTGAATGAAGGAAGAAGAGCCAGAAAAAGACAATGAGAGTCAAGATAGGCCAAAAAAGCATAAAAAGAATCGGGGAGTCATTAACAAAAAATTAGTTTAAAAGAAGGAGCTGACAGAATAATCAAACAGTATGGTTGGTATTGGCTGAAAAATAGACACACAGACCAATGGGACAGAATCAAGAAACCAGAAATAAACCCACATGTGTATGGGCAACCAATATTAGGCAAAGAAGCAAAAATCATAGAATGTAGAAAGCCTTGTCAATAAATGGTGTTGGAGTTCAGGAAGCAAAGAGAGTCCCAAACAAATTAGACTTAAAGAGGACCACACCAAGACACATCATAATTAAAATGCCAAAGGTTAAAGATAAACAGATAATCCTAAAATCAGCAAGAGAAAAGCAGAGTGTTACCTACAAAGGAGTTCCCATCAGACTGTCAGCTGATTTCTCAAAAGAAACCTTGCAGGCAAGAAGGGACTGGAAAGAAGTATTCAACATCAAGAAAAGCAAGGAGCCGCAGCTAAGATTACTCTAACCAGCATAGCTTTCATTTAGAATGGAAGGGCAGATAAAGTGCTTCCCAGATAAGATTGAGTTAAAGGAATTCATCATCACTGAGCCCTTATTATATGAAATGTTAAAAGGACTTATTTAAGAAAAAGAAGAAGATCAAAATATGAACAGTAAAATGACAATGAATTCACAACTATCAACAACTGAATTCAAAAAAACAAAAACAAACTAAGCAAACAACTAGAGCAGGAACGGAATCATAGACATAGAGATCACTTGGAGGGTTATCAGTTGGAAAGGGGAGAATAGGGGAAAAGGTACAGGGATTAAGACAGCTAATTGATAGATACAAAATAGACAGGGGGATGTTAAGAATAGTATATGAAATGGAAAAACCAAATAGCTTATATGCATGACCCATGGACAGAACTAAGGGGGTAGGGATTGCTGAAGGGAAGCAGGGTACTGGGTGGAGGGGCACAAAGGAGGAAAATTGAGAGAACTCAATTTTCCTGGTAATAGCATAATCAATAAAATATACTTAAATTTAAAAAAAACAAAATACAAAATAAACAGATCTTTACCAGGAAAAAAAAATGAATAAATGGTGTTGGGAAAATCTGAAGGCCACATGCAAAAGAATGATACTAGACTGCTATTTGATACCATTCACAAAAATTAACTCAAAATGGATTACAGACTTAAATATAAGATCTGAAACAATAAAATACATATAAGAAAACGTAGATGCCAAGTTATGGACCTTGTTCTCAGAGAGGTTTTTGTGAACTGGACACCAAATTCAAGGCAAGCAAAAGCAGAAAAACCCCAAAAAACAAAACAAGAAATGGGACTACATCAAACCAAAAAGCTCCTGCAGAGAAAAAAACATAAAATAAAACCAAGAAAACAAAAGTGTAACCAACCAAATGGGAGAAGATATTTGCAAATAATACCTTCGATAAGGTGCTAATATCCAAAATATATAAAGAACTCATACATCTCAACAACAACAAAAAACCCCTAACAATCCAATTAAAAAATGAGCAGAGGACCTGAACAGACACTTTTTCCCAAGGAGACATACAAATGACCAACAGTACATGAAAACATGCTCAACTTCACTAGTTCTTAGAGAAATGCAAATCAAAGCTACAATGAGATAAACCTCACACCTGTTAGAATGGCTGTTTTCAACAAGACAAGAAATAACAAGTGTTAAATAGGGTGTGTAGATAAAGTAACCCTCATTCACTGCTGGTGGGAATGTAACCTGGTACAGCCAGAACTACCTTATAACCAACGATGTTTCTTCTGAGTACCCCCCAGAATTGAAAACATTTATTCATAAAGGTACACAATCATATGTATCCCTATGTTCATTACAATATTATTCACATTGGCCAAGATATGGAAACAACCTAAGTAACCTTCAATAGATGATTGGACAAAGATATGGTACATTTATACAGTGGAATACCACTCAGCCATAAGGAAAGCTGAAATATTGCCATTTGTAACAACATGAATGGATCTTGAGAATATCAGGCTAAAAGGAATAAGTCAGATGGAAAAGGACAAGAACCATATGATTTCACTCATGTGGGATATAAAACAAAGCAACAAAAGACTAAACAAAAGAAACAAACTCATGGACACAGACAACAGTGTGGTGGTTACTAGAGGGGAAGGGGCATGAGAAGAAGGTAGTAATTGTAAAGGAGGTCAAATATATGGTGACGGAAGGAGGATAGACTTTGGGTGGTGAGCACACAATGCAACATACAGATTATGTATTATAGAATTGTACACTTGAAACTTACATAATGTTATTAACCAATGTCACCCCAATAAATTTAATTTGAGGAAAAAGAGCTGAGCCCTGTCTGGTCACCAGTTCTATCCCCATCAGGGCACATGCCTGGTTTGCAGGCAGGTCCCCAACTCCGGGTGTGCAAGAGGCAACCAATGGATGCATCTCTCACACATCAATGTTTCTCCCCCTCTTTCTCCCTCCATTCCCCTCTCTATAAAAATAAATAATCTAGAAAGAGGAAGGAAGGAAGGAAGGAAGGAAGGAAGGAAGGAAGGAAGGAAGGAAGGAAGGAAGGAAGGGAGGGAGGGAGGAAAGAGAAAAAGAGGGAGCAGTTGAGCACTTTGGGGTGATTAGTCCATGTGGGACAGGAGTGAGTGGCCATGGTTAAGCGGAAGTGAGGGTCCTTAGAATAGAGTTAGTGTAGGATCCATCTCTGAGGATACTAAAGGCTGCAGAAGTGTAGAGGGATGATGGCTGAAGGATGAATGGGGAAGCTAACTAAGCCAGATGCTAAAATCCTGCACACAATCATCAGGCTGTGGAAGAATGGTGGCGTGCGAGGGGTGCCACCCACACCCGTCTAGTCAGCGCTGGAGGGATCAGAAGGAGAGACTTTGGCGGGGAGGGTTGCAAGGAAGGCGAGATGGTGGTTGATGGCAAACCGGTTCGGGAAACCAGAGCTAACGACAGAGGCAGTCAGGGCAGAGTGCTGGATGAGTCCTGGAGTGCAGGGTGCAGGTTCCAGGGGACAAAGGAGGCAGATAATCCTGGAAAGGATTTGCCTCGTGGATGGTAGCTGAGCTCTACTGGGAGATACAGGGGCTCGGAGCCCCTGAAAGCTACAGGCACTGCCAGCCTCCAAGGGATTAGCGACTGGGGAGCAGTGGCGGAACCGCTCCCGCCTAAATGCGTGGAATTCGGGGTGGAGGGGGTATGGTCTGCCAGGGTCTGCCCCGAGATGGGCGGTTTGGAGCCCCTCCACTGCTCTCCACTCCTGGAGCGTCCCTTCTTCCCCGCTGTGCCCGGGGATGGGGCCTGGCAGGGTTCGCCCTGCCCCCCACCTCCACCTGACTGGCCTCCCAGAGTCAGCATCCGGCAGTCTCCCACCTGCTGCACCCAGATAGCAGAAGCTGCTCCCTTGAGCCTCATCTCGCCACATCCAGAAGGAAGAGGTCGCGGGGCCAAGGCAGTTCGGGGTTGGGGCCCAAGGGACGGGACTGGGCCCTAGGAACTCAGGTTCGGTTTGGGCTGGGGGGTGGGGCGATGGGACAAGAATGGGGAGGTCGGTGCCCTAACCCAAGGGGAGCAAGGTCCTGTGGAAGGAGGGCCTTGAGGGGATCACTTGGGATGAACCACTAGGGTCCCAGGCTGACTCCAGAGGGTCTAGGGGCACCCTACTCAGGCCATTCTGTTAGTTTGTACCACAGAGCCCTCTTTATTTCCTCTTTTATTATTCACCACACTAGCCACATTCCGTGGTAATTACTTGTATTCCTTCATGTCCTCGGTTTCCATTAGAAGGTAACTTTCAGGAAAGGAGATCAAGTCTCCTAGCATTCCCCAATGCTGTAACAGAGTGTCCACTCTGTCTTCATGGAAGTCCTGAGGCCCAGCCTTCTGTTGGCTCCAATTTCTGATTAGATGTTTGAGATCTTATCTACACCTTAGAGCATTTTTATTGCACTTTCAAAAATTAGCACAATATACAATTCAACTTCAAACACAGTAGAGTTTTCATTATGCTATGAAAATCCTTAAAAGAGATGTGTCTCAGAAGTTTTGCTGGTCACCTACTTCAGTTTACTATTCTCAAAGTAGTCCAGATAAATATTGTAAAGTTTTGCTACTCACTTTCGTGGGCACGCAGTGCTACAATTCAGGAGCTGATTCTGAAGAAATTCATATCTGCTTCTGTGGGGGTCCCTAATTACTCACCTGAGTGTAGAATGCTCAGGAGTCATGGAGTTATACCTGTATCCTTGTATCCCTGTGTAGACTTAGGGCTTCCTTGGAGCTGTTCCCAACTTTTACAGCAGTTTTCTCCTGTGAATGTTTTGATCAAGGTATACTTTTTCACTAATCCGAGCTTTCTCTTTTTAGACCTTACTAAGAGTTTTTCTGATCCACTGAAGACTCTTCTTGTTTTCCAGTGGTACAAAGGATTTATGTTTTTAATTTCCTTCTTCTCTTACTAGGGATTTGGATGGGAATGCTGCGGGATGGGGCCTGGCACAGCGCATGTCTGCTTCCGGCCAGCCTGTAGTGTGTGAGTTCTTGACTTCATGTAGGAAAGATTTCACAACAGGAGTCCAGGTGATTTTGAGAGTACGTTTATTAAAGCTGGGGACAGGGAAACAAAGGGAGAACTTAAGGTAGAAGCAGCAACAGGAGAGCCTAGGCAGTGCTCAGCTTTGGCTCCCTAGAAATGTCATAGGAGAGAAGTGAGCCAAGGTGGGGGGCTGCTGTTAGCTGACTGGGAAGTCAGAGAAAAAGAGGGCCTTGGAGACAGGATCAGGGGGTTAGCCTGGGGTGAAGTGCCACTGCCTGCTGCTCCCTGGTTGCAAGTCTTATGGAGATCCCTAGATTTTAGAAGGAAGTAAAAAGTTCACACCCAAGAAGGGGCACAGGCATGCTGTAGAGTGAGTCAGCACTGGGTCTTTGTCTTGAGGGTTTTTATCTTTCTTCTGTGGGTGAGAGTCTTAGGGGAGGGTTTCAGCAGGATATTCATCAGCTTTCCAGGTGTTTTTAAAAAATATGCTGATGCATCAAAATGAGCCTAGAGGGGAGTTTGGGGTTATTCCTTGGTCCACTTTACTGTTTTCCTTTCATCTTGGGTTTGTCTAGCTTTAATGGGGTTTTTTTTGTTATTTGTTCTCCTAACTTCATCTGTAATTGAGTCTCTGTTCTTTATTTTACCAACCAGGGTAATTTAAGCTATGTATTCTCTGATTAGAGAGGAGAGTTATAAACCCTTTGCTCTAGTGTCTTTGGTTGGGGATGATAAGGTCTTGCAATTGACTAGCTGGCTGTAAATTGCTCAGACTGTTTGGCCTTGTTTTTCTTGTCTCAGTTTCCCCATTCCACTTGCCCAGGACTTTTCCTAGCTTCTTACTATCCTGTCACAGGAAGGCCTTAGCATGAGCTCAGTTTGTCATATTGCAACAGAATGTTTTCATCCATTTTAATTCTGCAAATGGTAGCCTTTCCCCTTCCACTTCAAGCCCACTGCAGAAGATTGTTCAACATAAACTTTAATAATGTTGCATAAATAATGTGCCCCTGTAACAAAATCAAAAAATCCAGAAAAATTAAAAATAAAGAATGAAACATTTCTCTCCTTTCTCCCCTAGAAAGCCTGGCATATATTAAAATATGTATATACAGAAATATCTGCATTTATGCAATATTTTATAATACCTACATTTATGTACTATTTTTATATAAAAATCCACATTTATATTAATATTTTTACAAAAATAGAACCATAATATCCATAAAGGGAGGCCTGCAAAAAAAAATCCCCAACAGGAACTGAGACCCTCTTCTGACACTAATCTTTTGTTTTGTTATTTAATATATTTTATTGATTATGCTATTACAATTGTCTCATTACCCCTTTATTCCCCTCTACCCTGTACACACTCCCACCCACATTCCCCCCCTTTAGTTCATGTCCATGGGTCATATATGTGAGGTCTTTGGCTTCTACATTTCCTATACTATTCTTAACCTCCCCCTGTCTATTTTCTACCTACCATCCATGCTACTTATTCTCAGTACCTTTTCCCCCTCTCTCCCTCTCCCACTCCCTCTCCCACTCCCCCACTGATAACCTCCATG
>CM052542.1:84772468-84791311 GCA_028533065.1 Trachops cirrhosus | reverse complement strand
GTGTGCCCAGGGTCCACCAGCCACCACTGCTTGTGCGCCCAGGGTCTGCTAGGTCTGCCGGTCACCACCCCCTGGCTGGGGCCCACCAGCCACTGCTGATTGTGCGCCCAGGGTCTGCCTGCTGCAGACTTGCGTGCCACCCCGGGTGCTCAGCTCTCCGCTCCGCATCCCTCACCCGGCCGGACTCCACCCCTCCTACCGGTCTGGATGAAAGTGTCTATTTTTAAATCTTTGGTTGTTCGACTTCCATAAACTTCAATTTTCTGTCAGTTCTGGTTGTTATTTTGTTTCTATATCTTTGTTGTCCCTATCTTGGTTGTGCGAGGAGGCACAGTGCGTCTACCTATGCCTCCATCTTGGCCGGAAGTCCCAACTGGTCTCTTATGTGCCATTAGCCAAGTTAAATTCTTCTTGTATTTTAGAAATTTTTATATTTTTTCAGTTTGCAAAAGTATATATTATAGAAAAAAGTGAGGCTATGAAATATAAAAGTAGAAAGTCCTCTTAATTTCACTTTAAAATAATCATTTTTTAATAATATTATGGATTTCCTTATGGCTCCTATATATTCTTACATATATAGTTTTTATTATTTGGTTTATTATTATTATTATTATTTTTTAAAGATTTTATTTATTTATCTTCAGAGGGGAAGGGAAGGAGAGAGGGAGAGAAATATCAATGCATGGTTGCTTCCTATGCATTCCCTGCTGGGAACTGGCCTGCAACCCAGGCATGTGCCCTGACTGGGAATCGAACCGTGATCTCTTGGTTCACAGGCCCGCGCTTAATCCACTAAGCTACACCAGCCAGGGCTATTTGGTTTATTATTATTTTTACTTAAATGGTATACCATAAATACTGCTTCAAACTCCTTCTTGTTTACATTTAACATATATCTTAACCTTCCAGGTGGCACATTATAGCTAGAATAATCTCATTCTAGAGTAATCCATCATATGAATATATCATAATTTGCCTAATCAATCAAAATCATGAAGTTTCGTGCCTGAATCAGTAGCAAAGATTACAGATTAATCTCAATTTTCATAACAGAATTTGGAACTTACAGTTGCCTAGAGTTCACCTCCCTGGTACAGGCCAGCATCCTAAGGTTATGGAGCATTTACATTGTTTTTGGTCACCCAGTAGCATTAAAGTTGTTCAGTTGTTTTTTAAGTTTTGTGTCATACCATCTCCCTTAAATTATTTAACAGAATGATATGTAAAGGGTATAGCTTCTAATTAATTCTTTTCTTTCTTTGTGGCTATAGCATGGTACATTGCACTTCTGTGGATTTAAAGTCCTTGCTCCTCAGATCAGTTTTGCTCCTGAGTTGGCATCAGAAGAAGAAAGAAAGGGAATGGTGGCGTCTTGGGCCCAGAGGCTGAAAACCATCTGGAGGGAAGATCCCATTCCCTGCACACCCTCTTGGTACTTTGGGCAATAACGCTCTCTGTCATGTACACATCCTATGAGCAACACACTAGGAGATGCGAGCACATGCGAAGAGAACATGATGCTGTAATAACATTAAATTACAACAAAGTTAGCTGGATCTGTTTAATGGTATGCATGAATGGGTGTCTTCACGGTTTTATATAGCCAGACCCAAAAATTCAGTAATCAGCTGGTTGTATTGAATTCTATTGTAATATCATTATTCACCCAGGCTTTCTTTTCTTTTCTAATACCTTTACATCCTCCTATATTCAATCTTCATGGATAATGTTGTTTTCAGATGTTTCTCTTCACATTAAGCTGCATTTGATAGTTTATGTCTTATTTCATAACTTGAGAGTTTCTATTTTTTTCATAGGAAAGATTAATCTTTTCATAGCTAGTGTTTTAGTGCTATGGACTTATTTTTTACATCTTTTTTTTTAACTTGCATTATGACTATGGAGTTTTAAATGAACAGCCATTTAAAGTATATTTAAAATCATTGAGTGCTGATTACAATGAAAAACAGTAGTCCAGTGGCATCCCACAGTATCATGATGCACGTGTTCATGTAACATTTCTAATAATTACCCCACGGTGTGGGTGCAGGTAGGTGGAGGTGTCTCCCTAAAAACAAGTTTGATATTAAATCTTCTCTTCCTCCTCCTCCTCATCATCACTACTGAGGGCAAAGCTGCCACTTGTGGACAGGGGCCCTTCACCCACTGCAGGTCCCTTCACACCAGACACAGCATCTACTTCTCACAGGATTCTTTTCATCAAACACCATCTTGTTGGAATCCTCATCTTCCAACACTTCTCACTTGCGTCATCTCCCTCCTCCTTCTCCTCCTAGGCATCATCAGCCCTTCCCTGTCTGCATGTTCTTCCTCCTCTTTTCCATCTGATGCATAGTCGAATACTTTTTCACATTCATCTTCTTCCTTTGCATCTGAATCTTCACACTCTCAGAGCTTTCCTCATCACTCACTCAGACCCATCATTTTCAAATTCTAATTTTTTAGGGTCATTTCTCCTAACATTTTCTCAACACCATTTTCTTCTAATAATTTTTGGAACCATCTTTGAACAGTTTTTCAAAGCAGTCTTCAGATTCTCCTCCCAAAACATCTTCCTCAGACTCTTTTTGGGGCCATTCTCTCTTCAGGTTCCTTTTCGGAGTCACCTTCAGACCTTTTGCAGAGCCTTTCTTGCCATCATCTCTTTTTGAGGCTCTTCTTTTTAGGTTGTCCTTCCAGACCATTCCCTACAGACTCTAGGGATTTCCTTATTCACACTGTCTTTTAGGGCCATGTTCTTCAGCAACTTTTTCCAAAGCATCTTTTTCAAAATCTCCCCCATCTTCTGTCTTTTCAAATATCTTCTCATCTATAATTTATTTTGAAACGATTTAATCCAGTATTTATTCCACACTCATGATCATTTTCTAAAGTCAGAATATATCATAAAAACAATCTATCAAGTAACTTTCCAATAATCTTAAATAATGCAGCATAGTATTCCTCTTAATATGTCTGTGTTCTAGATTAAGCTTTAAAACTCAGCAATCTTCATTATCAATAAAAACGTTTGAGTTTTTATTTTTTAATTTTTTTTAAAGATTTTATTTATTTATTTTTAGAGAGGGGAAGGGAAGGAGAAGGAGAGAGAGAGAAATATCAATGTGTGGTTGCCTCTCTGTGCACCCCTACTGGGGACCTGGCCCGCAACCCAGGCATGTGCCCTGACTAGGAATTGAACCTGCAATGCTTTGGTTCACAGCCCGTGCTCAATCTGCTGAGCTACGCCAGCCAGGGCAATGTTTGAGTTTTTAGAAAAGAACACTACATCAAACTTTCATAATTGAAGTTATTTTCCATTTATAAAAATGCCTTGGAAGCTTGAGGCATGGATCTAATCCATGTCTCTGCTCATCTGCCCCACCCTCTCAGTTCCACATGAGTACAGTGTTGCTGCAAGAATGCTCGTTGAGACATACATTTTTTCCTTTCATATTGTACTTTAAAATCTGAGATTCAAGAAAAAGATTTTATCATGTATTTTTTTCTTTTTTTCCATTTTCAAATCTTTTATTTTTCAATTACAGTTGACATGCATTATTATATTATTTCCAGGTGTACTGTCATGTATTTTTTTTCAAATTAAAAAAACTGAATTTTAGGCATTCTAACAGTGTCCCTTTGAGGTAAAATGCTAAAAGGACTTTTGATCAAATCACAGCCTAATTTAAACCTCTGCATCAGAAACTAACTTCTCATAAAGTCGAATGTTAACTGTGGAGAATATTAAGTGTAACATATTAACAAGCCTTCCAAGATAGTACAAGTGGACAAGCATGTAATCTTAAAACTAATTGCTACCTTCATGTACATTGAAAGCACATAACTCTCCTGTAATAGATACTCAAGATCTGTTCTCAAAGTTTTTATCATTGTATTAAGAAAAGCACAGCCATGCTAACTTCGGTATATAAACCATAAACATACACCTAAAATACAAAAATAGAATTAGTGCCTTATACAAATTTAACCAACATGGGCACCATGCCAAAGTCATTAAAATATTTTTAGTACATGTACAAACTGTACAGCTCAAAAACAATAAAATATAAGAACTATCTGCATCATAAATCAAACTCAACAACTGGGTGAAAACATCAAGGCAATAAGTGGAATTACAAAGGCACTTCCCTACACAAAATAGGAAGTGAAAATGCAGCTTGGAGAGTATGTACTACTGCAACAGTCTCAACTCTGAAGGGGAAAGAAAAGCAGATTTAATCAAATATTTATAGAATTCAACATGATCTACTTCCACATAACATTTTGTTAGTATGCTATTTTTCTTGTCTTTTTGGCTCCTTTAACAATCATATTTGTCATACTGGTCCTTTCTGCCGTCTCGGTTGTGGGAATGTTCTTTGCTACTGACTAGTGTATAGTTTCTTTACATGCCATGTTAGTTGTAGCTTCTTGAACATTCATCCTCGATGTGCTAGGGTGCTCTGGAAATGCCCTACTGTAGAAGACCCTGATCTTTAAAGCAGATGTGCAGTTTGAGAACACCTGCCTCTTTTGGCCTTGGGACATTCAAGAAAGTTTCCCATTCTTTCAGTCTTTCTTTCTTTCTCCTGGGATATCCTCAGCCTGGTCATCTGTACCCATCTCATGCTTGGACAGGGATTTGACAGCCATCCCACCACCTTCAACTGAGGATTTCAGTACAGTGATCGGCTTCCTTAAGGACACAGAGGTTACACTGTCTGGGTGTCTGTCAAAGAGAAGGGGCTTCCTAATTGGCCCAAATTATTTTTATTATATTTTTCCCATTACCATTTCCCCCCTTATACCCTCTTCCACTTCCACTCCACCCCCCAATCACCACACTGTTGTCCATGCCCTTGAATCCTTTCTCTTTTTCCCTTGATCCCTCCACCCCATAATGCTCCAGCCCCAAGCTGTCAGCCTGCTCTCTATCTATGAATCTGTCTTTATTTTGCATGTTAGTTCAGTTTGTTCATTAGATTTCACATGTAAGTGAAAGCATATGGTATTTGTCTTTCTCTGGCTGGCTTATTTCACTTAGCATAATATTCTCCAGGTCCACCCATGCTGTCACAAAGGGTAAAATTTTCTTTTTTTATGACCAAGTAGTGTTCCATTGTGTAAATGTACCATAGTTGTTTTATCCACTCATCTGCTGATGGACACTTGGGCTGCTTCCAAATCTTGGCTATTGTAATTGGCCTAAACTTTGAACATTCTCCTTAAGTTTCTCTGACCTCATTCAGCACCAATGGTCCATCCTTAAAAGCCATAGGATGAGATATCTTTGATGATGACAACTCGCTCATGGTGCGTTCAGGATGGTCCGGCAGTCCAGCTGCTTTCATTGCAAAGGAAGCTGCCTCCTGTGGTGCTTGCCCCTCTTCTTTTCTGAAGCCTCATATTCCCCTTCAGTTGAAATTTGACCAGGTACCTCAACATGCAATTTCTAGCTTCTAATTTTACCTTCATTCAAAACTATTAATGCAAAATCCAGATTCCCTCTTAAAATAAGTCCAAAGTCCATCCCCTTTGAGATTGCCTTGGTTATCTTTATAAAGCTAGACCTTAAATTCGGTCTAAGGATCTCTCATAATCATGCCCAGTTTAGAGAGAAGGTATATAAATTCCTCCACTATAATGTCTGGAGGCAAACCAGTCACATGTACATTTATGTTCCTGTCTTCAACATGAAGCCTTTCTTGAGATCAGTGACTTTGGGGTGTTTTTTTTTCCTTTGCAGAGGTTTCTCAGGATTTCTAGCACCATGTTGTATGTTTTCAGTAGAGTCAGACATGCCATCACTGAGAAACCATAATTAGCCTGACATTTAGTGATGGAATCCTCAGTGATCATGGGCAAACGAAGCCTTCTTGGCCAGAGATGTCAGCCAGCTGCTGCCAGAAATATTGGTTTCTCTGTTGGGATTCTCTTGGGTGTCATCATCCTCAGTATCTCCATACAATTCTTGCATTTGCGACTGCTCATCAAACTCCTCGTTCCATCTGCATAGTTGCCATGTTTCCTACCTTGCCCTGGAGCAGAGTCCAGGCAAACAAGGAGGCACCAGCTCACCAGCTCACTCTGGCCTTGCTCTTGCCAATAAGGGTCCAAAGCTAGACATCTTTTTTGTATTATCATTTTGTCTGCTTTCTTTTGGGGCAGTATTTCTTAAATGTGCTCTGGGCTGCCATTGCCCATTTAGATTCTGTCTCTGGAATCCCTCAAAGTTTCTGCTTCCTGGAGAATTCTGCTCAACTATCTTCCAAGCACTTGAGACTTCTATCATCAGTTGGGTCTACCCTTCCCTCCCCACACCTCCATCAGCATCCCTTAGTCCAGGGGTGTCAAACTTATTTTCACTGGGAGCCACATCAGCCTCATGGTTGCCTTCAAAGGGCCAAATGTAATTTCAACTCCTTAACAGTTAAGGAGTAGTTACATTTACACAGTCCTAACATTTTTTTTTTTGTCCCTTTGAAGGCAACCATGAGGCTGATGTGGCCCCTGGTGAAAATGAGTTTGACACCCCTGCCTTAGTCACTAAGTGGCAGGCATGTTCATCGGATCCTCAGGCCGAAAACCTGGGGCTCACCGTAACTCACATCCAACCAAGCTTCTCATCTTGTTCAGTCTACTTCCTACCTATGTTTAATTTGCTCACTATTTCATATAAAATTCTACCACACTAGTCCGAAGTACTATCTCTTTTTTGCCTGGATTATTGCAACAACCTTCTAAATAATTTTCCCTCATGCACTTTTGCCCTTTACAACCCATTTTCTACAAAATACTTAGAGTAATCTCTAGGTGCACGTGTGCGCACACACACCTCATGGCACTCTTGAGGCTTATTAACTCTTCAAAGACTTCTCATGCTCTTAGGACATGTCCAGAATCCTTGAGCGGATCTGTGAGGTGCAGCATGTGACCCTACCTCCTATCCAGTCTCTGGATGCTCTGTGCCTACATCCCAGCCATACCTGACTTCTTCCCACCCCTGCCAAGGACCCACTCCTGTCCTGGTTCAGGGCGCCTACTGGGCTGCTCACTCTGGCAGGAGTGCTTGCCCCACTTCACTACCATTTATGTGCCACCTTCACTGTCCCTCGATGAAGGAAGCCCTCCACAGCCCCTTGGGTGCAATTGGATGCCCTGTTCTGTGCCCTGTATTCCTCCTGGCTTAAAACATCTCTGGCATTTTATCTATACAAGAAACAAGGACATCCTTTTTGTACATGTTTCAAGCACTAGGATCATCTGGGTAGAATCTGGCTCCCTCACTAGACTGTGGACTCCATGAAAGCAGGGAGAGACCAGTCTTTTACAGTTGTCCTATTTTGGGTATTGATCCCTTAATATTTGTTGGAGAGGTAAGGTCTGCACCCTCCCAACCTGGCCTGGATCTCAGCGAGACTCTCAGCAAGGCTGCAGCATCCCTATGCATGAGTATGTATCCCTGTGGGCACCAGGTGGAAAGGAGGATGGACATCTTACTGACTAGACCTTATTGCCCACTTCCTGGTTTCTCCTCTGCTTCTGTGCCTGCAGAAACCATTCCCCAACTCTCGACTCTTGGTGGAGTTTGTGGTTTGGGGAGGACAGGCAGGAGGGACAGATGGTACTGGGGAAATTCCCTAGACAGCCCTCTTCCTTCTCTCCATTGATGACTAGGGATGCCTTCAGGCGGCATGAACTCACTGCATTCTCCCTTGTATTCAGTGGGCTGCAGCTACAGTGGGTGTGACAGGCAGGGTGCAGCACCAGACTTTGGAGCCTCCTGTTCTGGTCCTTGTGGAGCTGTTGGACCTCAGAACCCCTTGAGGCAGGAAACAGACACCACACTGCACAGTCTGTGAACTCACAGACTAAATATCAGAGGGGTGGATTCTCTAGCCAGGCGGCAGACCCTACCCTTTCCCAAGTAGGGGTGAAAGGACTGGCAAATTCAAGGGGGAGCTCCTCACTCCCTTCCCAGTTTCCCAAAGTCCAATTTCCCTGAGACAGTTTGGCTTCAAATATGCCAAAGATCTGCCTTCCAAGCAAGATTGTCAGCACTTGGAGGGCTGGGACCAAAGTTCCCATAGTACCTAACAGCCTGTTACTTTGATGACTTTTAAAATCCGTGCTAAAAAACTTAAAATGAAAATACATTCAGCAATAGGAGCGCAGTGGAAATTGCTGTTAAAAGAAAAAAAATGACTACAGCCATATCTGTGTTTTAAGTCACTGGTTCCAATTTCCTTAGGAGCACAGGACAGTTGTAGTTCAGAAAATTCTCCCTGGTAATGCATTTGGGTCCCAGAGCCTAGTTGGCGTGAAGGTTGGTAGATAAAGAGAGATAAAGAGACTCATGATGCTCGTGTAAGAAAGGTGTCAGGAATTTTGGAGTAGTCCCTGGCAGCTCTGGAGCATGGGAGAGAGAAAGGGGCACAGGTCTCAGGAGGGAGCACAGGAGCCCCAGAAAACAGTGGCAAGAAGGGGATGTAGGACTGAGATGGCCGTGAGAAGGTCAGTGGTGGGACAATGTAGGGACTGTGGAAATGCTCAGACCACTCCAAGCAGCCTGCATCTGTTGGAAGTGTGCACTGTTACTTTGTTTTGCTCTTAAAGGAAAGTGTTGCTCCAAACAAAACTAGAGGATGTTGTGACAGGATGGTAAGAAGCTAGGAAAATTCCTGGGCAAGTGGAATAGAGAAACTAAGACAAGAAAATTAAGGCCAAACAATTTGAACAACTTTACAGCCAGCTGGTGAATCGCAAGACCTTATCTTCCCTATCCAAGGACAATGGAGAGCAAATGTTTTATACCTGTCCTCTCTAACTAAAGAATATGCATCTTAAATCTCTCTGGTCTGGAAAATAGAGAATAGAGACCCAGTTAATGCCATCTGTACCAGTTAAAGCCAAGGACATATGAAATCAGGAGAACAAATAACAAAAACTCCATTAAAAGACAGACAGACCCAAGATTAAAGTAAAACAATAAAGCAGACCAAAGAATATTCCCCTCACACTCATTTTGATACATCAGCATATTAAAAAAGTACCTGGTAAGCTGATAAATAGTCAACTGACACCCTCTTCTAAGATTCTTGTCCACAGGATCAAAAAAGATAAAAAGCCCTCAGGAAAGAGTCTCAGTGCAGGCTCACACAAGAGCACACACGCCCATGCTCCTTCTCAGGCATGAATATTTTACTTCCTCCTAAACCCTAAGAGTCCCAGTGAAACTTGCAACCAGGGAACAGCAGGCAGTGGCACTTCACCCCAGGCTAACCCCCTGATCCTGTCTCCAAGGCCCTCTTTTTCTCTGACTTCCCAGTCAGCTAACAGCAGCCCCCCACCTTGGCTCACTTCTCTCCTATGACATTTCTAGGGAGCCAAAGCTGAGCACCACCTAGGCTCTCCTGTTGCTGCTTCTACCTTAAGTCCTCCCTTTGTTTCCCTGTCCCCAGCTTTAATAAACGTACTCTCAAAATCACCTGGACTCCTGTTGTGAAATCTTTCCTACATGAAGTCAAGAACCCACACACTACCAGCCTGCCTTAGGCAGATCCCCCCTCCAAGCCAGACCCTGTCTGGTAACAATGTGGGATCACTTGAACTGGACAAGCACAAGCACTTTGTTGTGACACTATAACTGGCTCAGTGCTGCCAAGAGTTGTCAGTCAATAGACAAGAGCTATAAACACAGCTGGACCTTTGGCCATACAGGAATGTATTCTAAGGAAATACATAGAAAGTAAAAGTACTTTTCCAAATTAAGTGTTTATTTTTCTTAGCAATGCTAGTTATAATAATGAATAGTAATAGCTAACAGGTACTGGATGCTTAATATGTGCCAGGTGCTGATATAAATCCTTTGCATATACTATTGTTTAATTCTCATAAAAGCCTTAAGCATAAGTACTATTGTTATCCCCACCTTACAGATGAGGAAACTGAGGCAAAATTAGGCTAAGGCATTTATCCAAGGGTCATGACTACAGGGAGGCAGATGTGGGATTTGAACCTGGAATATCGGGTTCTTCTCTGGAAGCAACCTAAGTGCCTGTGATCAGGGCCATGACAAAGAATATCATGGCCTTCCACTCCATTGTTACGATGGCAGGCATTGTGAACAGTCATCTGTGTGGGTCCCATATCAATTCCATTTCTTCTAATGGCAACACCCTGATTTTCCTTTGGGAATCATGCCATTTCGTCAAGCCGTGTGGTTTTCATAAGGGTGACACTGAGCCAAGGAGTGGCACCTGACAGACTTGACCAATCAGTGTTTCATGCCCCAGGAAATCCAAGCCAGGTAATGAAATTAAACTCCGGAATTCACTGATGTACTGGGAAAGAGGAGACTTTTTGTTTCTGGACTTAGAGCTGTGACTCTGTAAGCTGGTCAGGGGCTGTGACATAGAAACTGTTGACCTGAAAATGAAAGCTCATCTAAACTACATACAGAGACACTTTCCAGTGAAATTTTTTGAACACCTAGACCCATCCTTGCCTGATGCTGGAGTTTTTTCTTTAGTTCTTTAGTCATATGGGGCAATATATTACCATTTTTGCTTAGGTGGTTTTACAGTAATTCAGCAATCCTAAATAATTCAACAAACACAGTTTGTATCTACATAGAAAAATGAAATACTCCAGCATCAACAAAACATAAATTTGAATCTGATTATAATAATATAAAAATGTATATGGAGGTATATAAAATAACAAAATTTTTAGTAATATATGTCAAATTATTTTTCTCACCAAATGGGTTAAGTATGTAGTGTCCAATGAACAAAAGAGAAGTTGGAGGGTCTGCCATTGTGGGGAACTAAGGGAGGCAGCAGAGGACAGGACAGAGTCCAGAGATCAATCCCAGTTCTGCCAGTAACTGAGAGGCCCTGAACTATTTGATCAACCTACTTGGGCCTCAGTTTCCCTGTCTATGGAATAAGGGGAGTCTGGCCTTCCATAGTTACCCACCCAATGTGCAAGATGCTAGGCGGCCCTCAGTCCTGTCATGTGATCTTTTCTTTGAGGTCCCAGAAACAGTCTGAAATACTGTCTGGGATCCCCAGTAGTTCAGTGCTGGGGCTGATCCTGACTTGAGTTATGTAGACTAGTATGTCTGTTTTCTCTTTGCCTTTTACTATTTCTTTCTATAGAGTGGATAGATGCAGTGAAATGTAAGTTCATACAGTCATTTGTTTCACTAAAATGCATTGAGGACGAAGTTTATCAGGAATCAGATCATGTGTCACTTGAACTCCTGCATCACTGATGGAAGGTCCATATTTTGTGCTTTCTCCCAGCACGATTTCTGCCAGTCTGTACATTTTTATTATTTATCCCCATTTTTACAGATGGGTAAACTGAGGCTTACAGAGTTGAAGTCACTTGACCGGAGTCCCACCACTACAAGTGGCAGAGCTAAGGCTCACACCAAGGCAGCCTTTTCCAGAGTTTGTGCTCAGAACCACCCAGCTTCAGGAACCCTGTTGGCGGATCAGGGTAAGAGGTGGGGCAGCACTGACCAGAGGCCATTTTTAAGAAATGACCTTGAAAGGCCTAACAGGGTGGTTATAGTGGGAAAAGGAGAAATCTGAGCTGGGTCCTCTGGCTCAACAAGGGTCTAACATTTTGAGGATCAAGGATTCTTTTACAAAATGTGTGATTGTGGTTGAAAACTCCACTGAGACTTTCATTTCTTGCTATGTGGGAGACAGTATTTCTGAAAAGCCCTCCTGCAGCACAACTTCTAGAGGCCAGATAATCACAACAAACCCACTTTTAAATGCACTGAGATCATAAGAAACTAAGGGAAATGTCCAAGTTTATTCCTAGCCCTTTCTGTCCCCATGTCCCCAGCCACCAACCTTGCACTACAATAACCAACTCCTAACTACTTGCTGACAGCAGAATAGTAAGAAAATGTGGAGACTTAGGATGCCTCGGGGTCAAATGCTGGCATCAATTCTCTAGCAAAAAAGAGTGAGAGACCAGACCTTGGGTCTGTGCAATGTAGGCAGCTGAACTGAGACCTTGCATAAGGGGGGCACCATTGTGAGAAGGTGGGTAGAAAATTACATGTGTCCTTAAAGGGAAACAGGAAGCTAACCTGTTGATCTCCATCTCAGTTCTGGGTGAAAAAAAAATATCTCCTGTGTCATAAGATCTTAGAATGACATTTTCTCTACCCCCATCTATGGAGTAAGAGGAAATGTAAAGAAATCTAGTGGTCCCAAATGATGACAATCCTTAGTACAGGAAGAAAATATAAATTTGCTCTTGGGAAAAACATCATCTCAGGGATGTCAGAATTCCCCTTAATTAAGATCAGCCTAATAACAGCCTCCAACACTACCAAACACATGAGGAATAACAGCATGACTGAGAGTAAGCAGAAATATCAAAAAACAGATGAGCTTCAAATATTGGTATTGAGATGCATAACACAAAATAACAATAAAATAAAAATTGAATCACTTTGCAACATACAAGAGAGATTTAAAAGAGATCAGATAGATTTGAAGATTAACTCAGTGAATAGGTTAAACAGTATATTAGACACAGATGAGGAGAGGATTAGTGAATTGAAAGATCTGAAAAATAAGGAATAAAATTAAAAGGATAGAAGACAAAATAAAAGGCATAGAGATTGAAGTAAGAAAGAGCTATTATATATTTCATTGGAATTTTAGAATGAGAAAATGAGAGAATGCTTGCCATATTTCAAAAAATACAATAGCTGAGAAGTTTTCAAAATTTACGAAAGATATTAGTACTCAGATTAAAGAACCACATATCTCAAGCAAGATAAATACAAAGAAAATCTATACCCAGACATAGCATAGTGAAACTGCTTGACATAAAAGAAAAATGGAAAGAATAGAGAGTTCATGCACAAAGGAATAACAATCTAACTGACAACTGATTTCTCAATAGCAACAATGAAAACCAGAAAACAGTAGAATAGTACCATCAACATGTTGCAAAAAGATAACTATAAATGTTGACCTCTCTCTTTTTTTTAAATCTTCATCTAAGGACATTTTCATTTCTTTTAGAGAGACAGGAAGGGAGAGTTTAGAGAGAAGGGAAAGGAGGGAGAAAGAGAGAGAGAGAAACATCATTGGTTGCCTTTTTTGTATGCACCCTGACCAGGGGCCTAACCTGCAACCTAGGGAAATGCCCTGACTGGGAATCAAACCCTCAACCTTTTGGTTTGTGAGAAAACATCCAACTAACTGAGCCACACCTGCCAGGGCTTGACCTCTTTTTCAATTAATACCATAAAATAAAGACATTTCATAAAATTAAAAAATACAGTTTGCTATGAACAGACATTGTTAAAGGCATTTATAAAGTTGTATTTCTTTTAGAAGGGCAATGATTCCAGAAGAAAGAAGATCTGAAATACAATAGAAAATAGTAAACATGGGTGAATCTGAGCAATTACTGTATAAACAGTAACAGTACAGTCTGATTCATAGGGTTAAAAAACAGTAGAACTAAAATGCTGGATAAAAATTGTAGTAGACTCTGGATCACAGAGTCCGCCTGTTGTGACTGACGATGAAAACAATGCACAGGAGACAGCAGTCCTGTGGAGAAAAGGGGGCCGGCACAGCCACTCTCTCAAGAGGAGAGCGCACCAACCCTTGCCTGGACAGGCTCTTACTGTTTTTCTCAGGTATTATATCAAATAAGGATTTATTATCTATTACATAGAATATTATTGTCTACATTTTAGGTACAATCAAGAAAATGAAAATAACAAATGCAGAAGGGAAAGTCAGCGAGCTGATTAGCTCTGTACTTTGGAAAATTCACACAGGCTTTGGAAATTACCTTGAAGATAGACAATACACATCTACTGTTTCAGACCAGGGTGAGGGAGTTTTAGCAAGAGCAAGCCGTAACAGTCTGTATGCATTTTCTAGGCCTGATTCCCACGGGAACACTCGGTTTGAGGGTCTGGCTCCTGCCCACCTCCTCACTTCTGTAGGTTTTCCATACAGAGCTGAGTCACATCTGCCAGACCTAAAACACACCAGTTCCCTACAAAAAATGACATCTAAAGTAGAGCATATAATCTAAACTAAAACAGCCAATTTTTACTTTTCAAAAAAGAGGACAAAGTTAATAATCAACTTTAGCTTTTATAATGAAATATGTATATTCAAGTTTCTAGGGTAAGCATTAAAATAATGGAAATTGAGGGTCAAATTAGTAGAATGGAGAGAGAAAAATGCAACCATCCAAAGTAAAGTAAGACTGGATAGAAAAAATAAACAGTAAAAGCAGGATAAATTGAAGACATAAAATATGATGATGAAAACATCCTAATATATTTGTATCACAAAAAATATTAATAGACAAAAATGTTAGTTAAAAGGCAGAGTCAAACTGGAGAAAAATTTTAAATTAACAATCTGTGGTTTACAAGAGATATATCTAAAACAAAAATACAAAAAGATTAAGAGTAAAAGGATGACACTGACTGGTGTGGCTCCTTGTGTTGGGTGTCATCCCTCAAGCCGAAAGGTTACTGGTTTGATTCCCCATCAGGGCACATGCTTGGGTTGCTGGCCAGGTATGCAGTTGGGGGCGTGTGAGAGGCAACTGATCACACATCGATGTTTCTCTCCCTCTCTTTATCCCTCCCTTCCCCTCTCTAAAAATAAATAAATAAAACCTGAAAAAAAATAGAGTAAAAGGATGGAAAAAGTTAAACCATGAAAATACAACCCAAAGAAGGTAGTTTATCCAGCTGTATTAATATAAAAATAGACAACAAGACAAAACTTGTTATTAAGGATAAAAAAGGTTTCTGTGTAATGATAAAAGTTCTAATTCATACAAAATTATACCAATTCCAAACTTGTATGTATTTAACAAACAGCATTGGACTATTAAAACAAACATTAAATTATAAAAAGAAATGGATAAATCAACTGCCAGAGTGCGAGATTTCAGCATACATCTCCTAGTATATGGTAGTTTACTAGGCAAAATTAAAAGAATAAAGATTTAAACAAAATTGATTCGATGCTTATATAAAAATCACTGTGTCCAGAACTAGGATAATTCATATTTTTCTCAAACATTCGTGGAAAAATCATAAAAATTCAGACCTCAACAAATTCCAAAGGATTTGTAACATACGGAAGACATCCTATGACCAAAATACAGTTTCTAGCCCAACTAAATGCCTTTTTATTACAAAATCTTTTATTACAAAATCATAAACATGCAATTCTGTAACATAACAATGTCACACTCAAGCACACCATATGACATTTCAGGTGAAATGTTCAAATTACTGTCCATCTCATGTGAGACATTCCCTCCAACCACATTCAAGCAGATGTTACTTCGACTGGACCCTGCATAATTAAATCAGAAATCATAAAGTAGAAATAACGTATAAAACATCATTTAAAATTTGACAATCCTCTTTTCAATAACTCATGGATTAAAGCTGAAATTATAATGTGAAATTTAAAAGGTATTTAGAACTAAATAATAATTAAAGTCTTGCATTATCAAAACTTGTGGGTTGCAGCACAAGTAGTATTTTCAGGGATATTTATATCATTGAATGCTCCTTCAGCTAAATTTCAAATATGAGATGAAAGAAAACACATGCACATACACATGTGCACACAAATGCAATGAATTTCTCAGAAGAGGATGCACTCCTGGCCAATTAACATTAAGAAAACCGTACTTGAACAACAATTTAAAAAATATGTATATATAAAAAAGAAAGTTGTGTTTTCATTTTCATTTGTCTCAAAGTATTCTTGGATTTCCTGATTCATTTCCTCTTCAATCCATTGGTTATTTGGTAACATGTTTTTTAGTCTCCATATTTGTGTGGGGTTTTTTTTTTCAGTTTTCTTCTTATAGTTGATTTCTAGTTTCATGCCATTGTTTCAGAAAAAAATGCTTAATATGATTTCAATCTTCTTGAATTTATTGAGATTTGTTTTGTGGCCTGATATGTGATCTGTCTTGGAGAATGTTCCATGTGCACTTGGAAAATAAAATGTGTTCTGCAGTTTTTGGATGAAATGTTCTATAAATGTCTATTAATTTTTTCTGGTCTAATATGACATTTAAGGCCATTATTTCCTTTTTAATTTTCTGTCTGGATGATCTGTCCAGTGATGTTAGAAGGGTACTAAAATCCCCTATTATTGTATCACTGTTAATTTTTCTTTATGTTCATTAATATTTGTTCTATATATTTATGTGCTCCTATATTAGGTGCATAGATGTTTATAATTGTTATATCTTCTTGGATTGACCACTTTATCATTGTTGTACCCTTCTTTGTCTCTTTTTACAGTCATTGTTTTAAAGTCTATTTTGTCTGATATAAGTATTGCTACCCCAGCTTTCCTTTTGTTTCTATTTGCATGGAATATCTTTTTCCATCCCTTCACTTTCAGTCTGTTGTGTATCTTTCAATCTGAAGTAAGTCTCTTTTAGGCAACCTATAGATGGGTCTTGTTTTTATCCATTCAATCACGCCATGTCTTTTTATTGGAGCATTTGGTCTACTGGCATGGCCTGTTGCTTTGATTGCTATGGAAGTCCTGCCTGAGCTGGACTGTCCCACAGGCATGAGCACCTCCGTGCCCCACCAATTCTCCCTCACTCTGTGCAGGCAGGGCTGCCAGGCAGTGTGTATACTGTGGCTCCCTGATGGTTCCACTTTTGCTCTGGGAGGGGCAGCCCAGTGGGTATGCACAGCAATGGCCTGGTGTGGGGGAAGCCTCAGTACTCTGTTGGATCTACTAGATCAAGCTCCAGGTGGAGAGCTCTGTGTGTATCCACTATGGTACCTTCTTGTTCCTACTGGAGCTGGTTCAAGGAGTGGGGCATGACAAGGGACACACTCCTGCAGCCTTGCAGGTCAGTCAGAACACTGGGATAGAGCTTCCACATGCAAGTGCAGGGGGAATGCAAACAATGGCACTTAGCAGCTCCTCCACTTCTGGTTGGTTCCCTCCGATTCTGTACAAACCCTGCAGCTCCCCATCTTTATGCCCCTCTAAACATTTTTCTTCTTTGTTGTGCTGAAGCTGTTGAGTTGTCTCTAAGGAGAAATTGCTTTAAATATAAATGTGCATTAGGCGTGTTCATGTGAAGGGGTGAGCTCCATGTCCTCTTAGCTGCCATCTTGGACTACCTCTGAAATTTTTTAAGTAATAATAATAAAATAAATCTACATACTTGTTTAAACATCTAGATACTCTGTGCCATTGCTCAGGTGGGATGCTCTGCTTTGGGGACATGGCTGAGTGAATGTGAGATGAAAGTGTTGCCCCTTTGGAGTCCACTCTGGGGACACCTGGGGGCTGTAAGAGCTCTGAACAAGCTAAGGCATGTCTAACCCAGGGGACAAATGTCATGACATTGTACAGAACATAAACTCAACAGTGACCCCATGATGGCAGGGTCAGAAGCACCAGTGCTGGTGGACAGATTAGACTTTACAAGTCTCTCACTTAGCAAGGTTTGGAAGCAAAAACCCTAAGAAAACCCCCAGGGTTCTTGTGCAATTTTGGGTAGACGGGCAGAGTCAATTTAATAAGGACACTTAGGAGCCCACGGGATTAACTGGAAGAAAATTAAGGCTTTGTCTCACACTGCTGGGGCAGATGATTGTGGGTACATTTGAGGGAGGGCTGGCTGTCTCACATGCCTTCCCATGAGCTCAGGCAGCAGGTGCTATAGGGCCGTGCCATGACCTTGGACTTTTCCCACAGCTCCTTTTCCATGGAGAACAGCCCTCTCCCCAGCTGAAGCCACCTCAGGATGGAGAAGTTAAGGTTGGATGGTAATTTAGAGCTATCAGGAGATCCTCCATTTTGCAAAATCCAGATTTGAGCCATAAATAAAATTTTCTTCAGGGAACAAAAATAATTTCCAAGACATGGCTAGTAAGAAACATAGGTTTAAGAGATTAGGATTAAAAACCTTAATAATAACATTGCTTGATTCTCACATTCCTATCTTGGTAGAATTACCTGAAACAGGTTATTTTAGCTTTATGTACATATTTTCTGTTTAGGGCCTAACAGAATATTCAAAATCAAGAATTTATCATTTTAGGCTTCCGGCCAAAATAGAGGCACAGGTAGATGCACTGTGCCTCCTCACACAACGAAGATAGGGACAACAATACAGAAACAAAACAACAACAAGAACTGACAGAAAATTGAACTGTATGGAAGTCGGACACCCTAGGAGTTAAAATTAGACACATTCATCCAGACCAGTAGGAGGGTCAGAGTCGCACCCGGTGAGGGACAAGGAGCAGAGAGCAGAGCAACCAGGGCCGTGCGCAAGACCACAGCGGGCAGACCCTGCTCGCACCAGCAGTGGTTGCTGGTGGGCCCTGGCCGGAGTGGGGGCTGGCGACCCGCAGACCCAGAGAGGCGGCCATTGTGAAGCAAGGCATTGCGCACAACTCAGGGTCCCAGCGCCGGGAAATTGAGCTTTGGGGCACTGCCTGAAAAGGAAGGTCCCTCGTGGTACACAGGCCCACCCACACCAGAATTGGTGCCAGAGGGGCCCAGTTAGCTCGCAGAAAGTGGAGGAAGGGTCTGAGGTCCTAGGAGAGCGGAGCAAGCGCCATTGTGCCTTCTTGGACCCCGCCCCCACATACAGCATCACAACCCAGTGACTGGGGTGCCCCGCCCTGGTGAACACCTAAGGCCCCGCCCCTCACTACAGGTGTTCAACAAAACCAAAAAAAACAAACAAAAAAAAAACCCAGCAAAGAGATGGCTCAAACAGAAGAAGAATTGAAAGCCCCAGAAC
>CM052542.1:84734186-84771968 GCA_028533065.1 Trachops cirrhosus | reverse complement strand
AAGCAACCTAGGTGCCCATCAGTAAATGAATGGATCAAAAAACTGTGGTGCATTTACACAATGGAATTCTATGCAGCAGAAAGAAAGAAGGAGCTCCTACCCTTTGCAACAGCATGGATGGAACTGGGAAGCATTATGCAAAGTGAAATAAGCCAGGCATTGAAAGACAAATACCATATATGATCTCGCCTTTAACAGGAACCTAAACAACAAAACAAAGAAACAAGTGAAATATAACCAAAGACACTGAAATAGAGAACAGGCTGACAGTGTCCAGAGGGGAAAGGGGAGGGAATTTCAGGTGAAAAGGGGAAGGGTTTACAGGAACAAGTATAAAGGACACATGAACAGAAACTGGAGGCGGGTGGAAATGGGAGGGAGGTGGGGAGGGCTGGGTGGGTGGGCTGGGATGGGAGTGGGGGATAGAGAACTGTACTTGAACAATAATTAAAATAAATTTTTAAAAAAAGAACTAGATCTTAACTTGCATGGGAGAAAAAAATCAAGAGATGCTAACATCAAGATGACACGGATGTTGGAATGATCTGACAAAGACTTTATAGTACCTATCATAAAAAATTCTGCCCTGGCTGGTGTGGCTCAGTGGATTGAGTGCTGACCTGTGAACCAAATATCTCTGGTTTGATTCCCAGTCAGGTCACATGCTTGGGTTGCCAGCCAGGTCCTAGGTTGGTGGTCTATGAGTGGCAACCCATTGATATATCTCTCTCACGTCAGTGTTTCTCTCCCTCTCTTCCTCCCTTCTCCTCTCTCTAAAAATAAATAAATGCAGTCTTTTAAAAAATTCTCCAATGATCAATCATAAATATTCTAGAAAACAATGGAAAAGTAAAAAAAAAAAACTCAGTAAATGAATGGAAGATATAGAGAAGAAAAATTGAAAAATTTAAAACTGCAAAATACAATAATAAAAATATGATCTCAGAAGCAGAATGGAGAAGACACAGCAAAGAATCAGTGAATTTGATGGTATTGATAGATGAAGAGGAAAAGATTTTAAAAGTGAACATAGCCTCAAGGACCTCAGACACAGAAACAAAAGATCTAAGATTGGGGTTATTAGAACCCTAAAAGGAGAGGAGAATGAATGCATTGCTGAAAAGTATTTGGAGAAGTAATGATTAAAAACTTTCCAAATTTGGTGAGAGAGATAAACCTATAAATTCAACCCCAAACAACATAAACTGCGATTCACATTCACATATATCACAGTGAATCTATCTAATGAAACTATTGAAAACTAAAGATAAAAATTTGGAAGCATCCAAAGGAAAATAATGTGTTGTCTATACAGGAAGAACATTTCAAATGACTACACATTTCTCATCAGAAACGATTAATCTCAGAAATAGAACTAGAGACAGAAAATCAGAAAAGAGATGAAATAATCAAAAATATCATCAACCAACTGCATCTAATTGGTACGTACTTACCACTCTATCCATCACCAGCACATTATCTCAATTATACATAGGATATTCACTGAAATAGACTGTATTCTTTGTCCTAAAAAATTTAAAAGAATTATGGGTTTTCTGACCACAATGGAATGGAACTAGCAATCAATAGAAAAACCACTACACACTTGGAAATTAAACAATATATAAATAATCTATAGGTAAAACAGGAAATCTTGAAAAAAATTAGAAACTACTTTGAACTGAAAGAAAATGAAAACACAACATGAAATTTATGAGATGCATCTAAAGAAGTGCTTAGAGGGAAATGTATAGTATTCAATGCTTAATATTAGAAAAGAAGAAAAAGGGTCTTGTATCAATAACCTAAGCATACATCTTAAGAAATAAGAAAAAGGAGAGCAAATTATACTCAATAGAAGCAAAAGGAAGAAGAAAGATATAAGTAGAAATGTGTCTGTCTAATTTTCCCAACACCATTTATTGAAAAAACTCTTTTTTTTAAGATTTTATTTATTTACTTTTAGAGAGAGGAGAAGGGAGGGAGAAAGAGAGAAAGAGAAACACCAATGTGAGCACATTGATCAGTTGCCTCTCAGATGCCTGCAACTAGGGACCTGGCCTTCAACCCGGGTATATGCCTTAACTAGGGAACAAACTAGTGACCTCTAGGTTTGCATGCCAGCACTCAATCCACTAAGTCACACCATCCAGGGCTGAAGAAATTCTTTTTAGTCCATTTTATGCTCTTGCCTCCTGTGTCAAATACTTTTTCTTTTTTCTTTTTAAATTACATTTTATTGATTACGCTATGACAGTCATCCTGATTTTTCTCATTTTTCCCCATCCACCCAGCACCCTGCATTCCCTCTGACAATCCTGCCACCTTAATACATGTTCATTGGTTGTGCATTCTTTGGTTACTCCATTTCCTATGCTGTACTTTACATCCTTGTGGCTATTCTACAAGTACCTATTTGCACTTCTTAATCCCTTCACCTCTTCACCCATTCACCAAGTCCCCCTCCCATCTGGCAACCATTAAAACACTCTCTGTATTCATCATTCTGTCCCTGTTCTTGTTTGTTTAGTTTTTTAGATTCAATTGTTGATAGATTTGTATTTATTGCCATTTTATCATTCATAGTTTTGATCGTCTTCTTTTTTTTTAAATAAGTCCTTTTAACATTTCATATAATAATGATTTGGTGATGATGAACTCCTCTAGGAAGCTCTTTATCTGCCTTTTGATTCTAAATGATAGCCTATTTGGGTACAGCAATCTTGGCTGTAAGGTCCCTGCTTTCCTTCATTTTGAATATTTCTTGCCAATCCCTTTTAGCCTGCAAAGTTTCTTTTGAGAAATCAGATGACAGTTTTATTGGAACTCCCCTGTAGGTGACTAACTTCTTTTCTCTTGCTGTTTTTAAGATTCTCTCTTTATCTTTAACCTTTGGCATTTTAATGATGATGTGTCTTGGACTGGGCCTCTTTGCCCACTTATTTGGGACTCTCTGTGCTTATGAGACTTGTATGTCTATTTCTTTCAACAAATTAGGGAAGTTTTCTTTCATTATTTTTTCAAATAGATTTCCAATTTCTTGCTGTTTCTCAACTCTTTCTGGAATTCCTATGATGTGAATGTTGGAATGCTTGAAGTTGTCCCAGGGGCTACTCACACTATTCTAGTTTCTTTTTTTTTTAATTCTATTTTTTTCTTGTTGCTCTGATTGGTTGTTTTTTGCTTCCTCATGTTCCAAATCATTGATTTGATTCTTGGCTTCATCTACTCTACTGTTGTCTCTCTATAAACTGTTCTTTATTTCAATTAGTTTTTCCTTTGTTTCTGACTGGATCTGTTTTATGCTGTTGAGGTCCTCACTATGTTTCCTGAGCATCTGTATAACCAATGTTTTGAACTGTGCATCTGTTAGATTGCTTATCTCCATTTTGTTTAGTTATTTTTCTGGAGTTTTGATCTGTTCTTTCATATGGGCCATGTTCCTTTGTCTCCTCATTTTGGCAGCCTGTGTTTGTTTCTAGCATTAGGTAGAGCTACTATGACTCCCCATCTTAGTAGCATGGCTTTATTTAGTAACTGTCCTGTCCCTACAGGACTGTGCCAGTGGCACAGCCTCCTCTATCACCTAAGCTGGGTACTCAATGTGCACCCTCTTTGTGGGCTTACACTCTCCTCTTGTAATTGAGCCTTTATTGTTGTTGGAAGATCAGTGAGAGGGATATACCCAGGCCGGTCAGCTGCAATGACTGGCTGTGACTATTGACCACCAATCTCTGCTCTCCATGCAGGATCAGCTGTATGGGGGCAGGGTGGTGGAACTCCAACATGGTCAGTAGCTGTTCAATGGGTGCACAGGCCCTCGGGTTTCCTAGGTAGTGCACACCAAGGTGTGCCCCCACCTATGTTCTGCCTGAGGCCACCCTGCCTGAGCTATAAAGCAATCTGAGATGGCTGGGCCTAGAGGTTCCCAGACAAAGCCTAGATGTGAACCTAGGTTCCTTGCTGCTAGGGCAGATCCTGGGCCCACTTAGCAAGAAGTATGAGGGATGGGTGCTCACTGAGGGTGGCCATTGCTTATTTGAGAGAATTTAGGAAGTTGTGAAACACAGCCAAGACCAGCCATTCACATGGAAAGTCCTACTGTTAACAGCTTGGATGGGCTTGTAATTTGAGTGGGGCAGAGCCTCAGGGATCTCCATGGCAGGAAAAACAGTGTTAGCCCAGTTGATGGAGTCTTAGATGTGGCACCTGCCTGCCAGTTCTGTGACTCTGTGGGGGTAGGGTCATAAAAAGGACAATGGCCTCTGCCTGCCTTTCTGTCTGGGAGAAAGCTGTCCCCCAGCTCTCACCTTCATGCCAGACACTTCAGTTCCTCCCCATATGCCACTGGTGCCTTTCAAGCTTCTACTCCACTGCTGGAGCTCAGTGGGAGCGAGTATGAATAAGTCTGTGTGTAGGCTCTTTAAGGGGAACTGCTTGGGACTCTAGGAATTTCTTCCAATAACTTAATCTCCTGCTGGCTTTTGCATCCTGAAGTTATGGGGACTCATCTTCCTGGCATGTTCCCTGGGCTGAGGGGCCTGGTGTGGGGCTGGGACTCCTTGAGATATCTCTCTCGCATTTTTATCCACCACACATGGTTATGGGCACAGCCTATTTTGATTCTCCATGTCTCCACCCCTGCTATCAGTCTGGATGGATATGGTTTCTTTAATTTCACAGTTGTTGGACTTCCACTCAGCTTGATTTCTGACAGTTCTGAGTGATGACTGTTCTGTAGTTTAGTTTTAATTTTGATGTGGTGTGTGAGGAGGCAAGTCATGTTTACCTACCTCATTATGATTTTGATTCGTATTTCCCTAGTGACTAAAGATGTTGAGCATCTTCTATATGCTTATTGACCACTTATGTATCTTATTGGGGAAATGTTTATTGAAGTCCTTTGTACATATTTGAATTGGGTTATCTTCTTTTATTGAGTGGTAAGAGTACTTTATAAATTCTGGACATTAAACCCTTGTTAGAGATATGATTTTCAAATATCTTCTCCCACTCTATAGGTTGTCTTTCCACTTTTTTGGTAATGTAATTGATGCACAAGTATTTAACTTTGATGAAGTCTAAGCAATCTATTTGTTGTTGTTGCTCATACTTTTGGTGGCATGTCTAAGAACCCATTGCCAAATTCAAGGTCATGACAGTTTATCCTTATATTTTCTTGTAAGAGATTTATGATATTAGCTTTAATATTTAGGTTGTTAATCTTTTCTAAACTAATTTTTATATGGTTTGATGTAGGGATCCTACTTAATTCTTTTGCACATGGAAATCCAATTGTCACAGCAACACATGTTGAAGAGACTATTCCTTCTCCATTTAATGAACTCGGATAGCCATAGATATACTGGTTTATTTCTAACCTCTTTATTCTATTCTTTGGAGCTCTGTGTCTACCCTAATAACAGTACCATACTGGGTTTTTATTTGTGCATTACAAATTTTATTTATTTATTTATTTTAATTGTTTTATTGTTGTTCAAGTACAGTTGTCTGCATTTACCCCCCACCACTGCCCCACCCTAGCCATCCACACCTCCCTCCTCTGATTTCATGCCCCCTTGGTTTTGTTCATGAGTCCTTTATAATTGTTCCTGAAAACCCTCCCCTGCTTTCCCCCATTATCCCCTCCCATCTGCCCTCAGGTTACTGTCAGATTATTCTTAATTTCAATGTCTCTGGTTACATTTTGCTTGCTTGTTTGTTTTGTTGATTAGTACCATACTGTTTTGATGTAGTTTTTAGTTAAGATTTTTTAAATCAGGTACTGTGAATCTCTGCTTCTATTCTTTTTCAAGATGGCTTTTAAGGAGTCCTTGCAATTACTTGTAAATTTGAAAATTGGTTTTCCACTTCTATAAACATGGCTGTTGGAATTTGATAGGGATTGTATTGAATCTGTACATCACTTTGGGTGGTACTGACATCTTAACAATATTGTCTTTCTAGACCCTTAATCATGGGCTGTCTTTTTATTTAGATATTCTTTATTTCCTTTCAGCAATGTTTTATAGTTTTATTTGCACAAGCCTTCCACCTCCTTGGTTAAATTCATTCTTAGGTATTTTATCCTATTCAAAGCTATTGTAAATGGAATTACATTTTAAATTTATTTTTTGATTCATTGCATGTATATAGAAATCAAGATGATTCTGTGTGTTAATTAGGTATCCTGCAACTTTGCTGAATTTGTTTATTAGCTCTGGTAGCTTTCTTTTGGATTTTTAGAGATTTTTATATGTATACAATTGTTTCGCCTGTGACTTAGAGATTAGTCTACTTCTTCCTTTCAATTTTAGGTGACTTTTATTGCTATGGATAGAATTTCCAGTACAATGTTGAATAGCAGTGGTGAAAGTGGGCATCCTCGTCTTGTTCCTGATCTTTTGAATAAAGTTTCCAGTCTTTTACCATTGAGTATCATTTCAGTGTGAGTTTTTCATAAATGCAGTTTATCATTTTGGGGAAGTTTTTTGCCTTTTATACCATATTTTGTTTTATTTAAAAAATATTAGCCCACCTGAAACTTTGTAAATGTTGCAATTTAATGCAAGGCAAAATTATACAAATCTCATATTTTTGTTAAGTAAAAATTAATGTATAACTATCAAAAAGAAGTTTAAAACTCTAAGGACCTTTGAGTATTCTTTTAAAGGTTTTAATTTCTAGAAAGACAGCAGAATGATCATTCCTACTTATAAGACTGAAAAGTTTCACCAAATTATGAAATATAGTGTGATTAAGATGGATTGAAGAGGCAGAAATCAAGGTCATATGGCTTTCTTTTTCAATATAATGATAAGTGACATCAATTAGGAAAAAAATAAATTATTGAGTTTCCTACTCTGTACATTTTTACATAGTTCTCATTTTGTACATTATAAAATGGCATATTCCCAAAATTATTGTATGCAGAGAACACTCCTTTTTCTAACCCTTCATGTCCATATATTCCCATGGATATCAACATGAAAGTGTTTGCTGCCTTGAGCTCAGTCAAGGTATGGCATGTTTTAATGTGAACCCTTTGTTGTCCTATAAAGTTATGATATAACTGCTTTTATGTAGAACAGGTAGTTCTCATTTCTACTTGCTTGGCTTTTTTCTGAGTTAAAGTATGGCAGTTATTCCTATGTCCTCAGTGACCAGACTCACTCCATTTCCAGAGGCCTTCTGGATAAGGAAGTAGAAAGGTTGTATAGGGATGTGAGGTTCCAAGTTTTCATGATCCAGCCAAATAGAACCTGTGAACTGCAGGACTGAAAATCCTTCTCAGGACACTCCCACTTGGACACTGAAGAGCAGCAGTGATTTTTACTTCTCTAGCTGTTTCAGGAGGCTCTTCAGGTATGTCTGGAACCTTCTTCTGCATGAGCTGTTCAGCAGGTGGTGAAACTTTGGTTGAAGGCTTAGGCAAGTTCCATCTCTTTGCTGCTTTTCTGTTTGATGCTTCCAAAGATGTCTCTCATTTTCAAGCACCAAACCTTTACCACTGTAGGTCAGGGATCCCACAACAGAGCTCCAGACAGAAGAGGGAGAGTGCAGAGTGGAGAAAAATGCCAATGACCCCAAGGGATGCCATGGTAGTGGAAAATTGAGGGTATCTCTTGATATCCTTAGTTTCTGAAAGTTTTCAGGGTAAGACAATGAAAAGATCATGCAAATTGTTGACAAACACTTTGCACCATTCTGAAGTCCCCTCTTCTTTATTCTGTGTTCACTTGGATGCTGTGAATCTTTGACATTCTCACAAAATTGGTTCTGAAAGTTTCAGTCTGCTTTTAAAAAAGTCTTTTGATGGAGGACAAGAACCTAGGGCCCCCTGCTTTGCTATTGAACTGACATCACTACAGATAGAATTTTTATGATTGCTTCTCTACAGGTAAAATTGTTTATTTATTTAAACTTGGGCTTGTTTCAAGATTTTCTTTTTGTATTTGGTATTCTGTATATGCTTATATGTACATTCCTTGCTGTTTGTCCTTGTTGAAATCCTCTGAGCTTCCTAGACATGTGGTTTGGTATATGTCATTAATTTAGAAAAAAATCTACCATTACTCTATCAGGTATTTCTTCTGATACGATTGTTCCCTCATTTCATTCTCATGTTCCAATTACATGTGTGTTATATTTACAATTGTTCCATGGTTCTTAGATTATTTCCTATTTTTTCCAGTCTTTTTTCTCTTTATATTTCACTTTGAAAAGTTTGGATTGACATATCTTGAAGTTCACTTTCCTTGGTCATAAGCCAATCAAAAGCAGTCTTTATTTCTTTTATCAAGTATATTTTATTGATTATGCTATTACAGTTGTCCCAGTTTTTATCCATTTGCCCCTCTCTGCCTAGTACGCCCCCAATCCTCCCACCCTTAGTTCATGTCCATTGGTCATACATATAAGTTCTTTGGCTCCTCCATTTCTTATACTGTTCTTAACATCACTGTATCTATTTTGTACCTACCAATTACACTTCTTAATCCCTGTACCTTTTCCCCCATTTTCCCCTCCCCCCTTCCTATTGATAACCCTCTGTGTGATCTCCATACCTATAATTCCCTATAATTCTGTTCCTGTTCTAGTTGTTTGCTTAGTTTGTATTTGTTCTTTTTATGTTCAGTTGTTGATAATTGTGAGTTTGTTGGCATTTTAAGGTTCATAGTTTTGATCTTCTTTTTCTTAAATAAGTCCCTTTAACATTTCATATGCTAAGAGCTTGGTGATGATGAACTCCTTTAGTTATATCTTGTCTGGGAAGCACTTTATCTGCCCTTCCATTCTAAATGATAACTTGGCTGGATAGAGTAATCTTGGTTGTAGGTACTTGCTTTTCATCACTTTGAATATTTCTGCCCAGTCCCTTCATGCCTGCAAAGTTTCTTTTGAAAAATCAGCTGATAGGCTTATGGGAACTTCATCGTAAGTAACTCCCTTCTTTTCTCTTGCTACTTTTAAGATTCTCTCTTTATCTTTAACCTTTGGCATTTTAATTATGATGTGTCTTGGTGTGGCCCTCTTTGGGTTCAACTTGTTTGGGACTCTCTGTGCTTCCTGAACTTGTATGTCTATTTCCTTCATCAAATTATAGAAGTTTTCTTTCATTATTTTTTTCAAATAAGTTTTCAATTTCTTGCTCTTCCTCTTCTCCTTCTGGCATCCCTATGATTCTGGTGTTGGCATGTTTACAGATGTCCCAGAGTCTTTTTACTCTCTTCTCATTTTTTAAAATTCTTGTTTCTTCATTCTGTACTGGTTGATTGTTTATGTCTTCCTTAAGTTCCAAATTGTTTAGTTGAACCCCGGCTTCCTTCCCCTCACTGTTGGTTCCCTGTGGATATTTCTTTATTTCATTTAGTGTAGCCTTCATTTCTTCCCTTATGCATTTGCTATACTCAGTAAGTTCTCTGAGCATCCTTATTACCAATGTTTTACACTCTGCATCTGATAGTTTGGCTATCTGTGTTTTGTTAAGTTCTTTTTCTGGAGTTGTGATCTGTTCTTTCATTTGGGCCATATTTCTTCGTCTCCTTAATTTGACAGCCTCCCTGTTTTTTGTTTCTGTGTATTAGGTGGAGCTTGTTTGACTCCATCTTGGCACACCTGTTAAGTTATAATGGGTGGAGCCTCAGGTATTTGCTAGGGTGGGGCAAACTGCTTTGTGGAGCTATATGTGGGGGAGGGGTTAGAGAGGGAACAATGCCACTTGCTCAGCTCTCACCCAGTTTCCAGTCACCTCCCGCATTTCCCATATGTGACTGGCACCCCTCTAGCTATTGCCTTGGTGGTGGTTCCCAGAGTGGGAGGGTTTGGGTACATTCTAAGACCATGTGAGTCCTTTAAATGGACTCTCCTCAGAGACCAGTAGTTTCTTCCACCTCCACAACCACCACCTATTTTTACAGCCAGAAGTTATGAGGCTTTATTTCCCAGTGCTGGAACCCTGGGCCACATGGTTTGGCCTGAGACTGGGACCACTGGCTCCCCAAGTGGCCCTCCCAGTTTTTATCCACCACATGTGAATGTGGGGTCACCCTTTCCACCAGCTGCTGCCGCAACTGCCTTGCCACTGCTACTCTGTGTCCTCTCTGCCCTGGCTACCAGTCTCTGCCCCTCCTACCTGTCTGAATATTTCTTCCTTAAATCCTTGGTTGTTGGGTTTCTATTCAGTTCAATTTTCGGCCAGTTTGGTTGCTTTTGTTTTGAAGTTAGTTATGATCCTTATGGTTGTGCAAGGAGGCAAAGCATGTGTACTTACAACTCCATCTTGGCTGGAAATCTACCATCAAAAGCAGTCTTTATTTCTGTTAGTGTTTTTCATTGCTAGCACTTCTTTTTGATTCTTTCATATAGTTCCATCTCTACTTAAATTACCATTTGTTCTTGAAAGTTTTCTACTTTTCCTATTAAAGCTTTTACCATATTAAGCATAAATTTCATTTCTAGTGATTCCAAAATCATTTCATTTGGTTCTGATGCTTGCTTTATCTTGTCAGGCTGTCTTTGTTCTTGTCTTTTAGCACACCTTGTAATTTTCTGTTGAGAGTGGACATAATGGACAAAGTAATAGAAAGTATGTAAATATGTCTTTAGTGTGAGGTTTTCTGTTAATCTGCCTAGGTGTTGGGCAGTGTTGAATATTTGCTGAAGCTGTACGTGCCAGAGGCTTTAGTTTCCTTTTCTCCCACTCTGCTCTGCTGTTTTGGGTTTTCATAAGAACTCTCTCTCATATTGAGTTCATATCTTATAGGTCTTTCTATTGTAATCCACTATTACTATACTGGAATCCTTTTGATGTAGTGATAATGTGTGAAGGTGGGGAAGCATTTTATAAACTTATTATTAAATCTTGGCCTTTCAGTTTTAAGTGGACTGATTTTTCTTCCCCCAGGTAGGTAAGGCTGTGGTACAGTTGTTTCTTTTGGAGAGCAAGTCTTTGATATGTTGAAATCCTGGATTTCAAAATGCTTTCTTTCCCCATCTCACTGTCAAAAACATGAGGGAATTTTCTTGGTTCTTTACCTTGAGAACCTGATGGGGTTTCTAACAGTAAAAATCATGAAAATATGGAGGCCCCCAAAATTGAGCTGTCAATAATATCTTACCCTCAAGCTAATCAATACTCATCCCTCAGTAATTCATCAAAATTACTATTTAATGGTTTTATCAGTTCATTACTCCAGCAGTGTCTGCTCCAAATATCCTGATATTGTCTGTGACTCCCTATATTCTCCTGCTTCTGTGGATTTCAGGGTACAGGTTTGTACTATGACTTCAATTCTCTGTTGGGTCTAAAGAAATTGTTTATTTTCAGTTTGTTTACTTTTTTTTTCTTGTTGTAATGACGGGAGCAATGACTTCCATTCTCTTCACATGTGGAACTTAAACTGTTTGTGCCAATTGAGTTTTGAGAAAGGTGAAAAGGTAATTCAAAGGATATTTATAACAAACTCTGTTGAACAATTGGTCATTTGTATTAAAAAAAGATCTTGGTTGAAATTAAACATCATTACATAAAAATTACTCAATAGTTTCTCTACTTATTAAATATACAGTATAACACTTTTAGAAGATTCAACATCCTCCCACCAAAAAGAAAACAATCCAGAATAAAATCTGGAGCTTTAAAAGGACCAGCATTAGACCCAAAGAGGGTTCATCCAAACAAGTGAGACAGGTAGGTGGGATCTGTGAACACCAGTATATCTTCTGGAAGATAAAACCCACCAAAAAAGGAACCACCAACAGATAACAATGGAAGGAGGTGAAGAAGGGAGTGGAAGCCACACTGACCTCCACCCAAGACCGATATGGAAATACAACTAAATGGTGGAGAAATTACCCAGAATAAACAACTAAACAATAGTGAGAGAAAAGCCTCAAAACCTCATATAGATAGAAGATCCAGCTTCAACACAACCTGTCCACACCCACACAACAGAATACAAGATGCAGTGGACAGAGTGACCCTCAGTTAACCAGCTGGAGAGACCCAACAAAAATCAACACCCAAAGATATACAGAGAACCAACATAAATGACAGCCCAAGACCAGAGAGCTCAGGAGAGCAAGGAGACTGCACCACCAAATCTCACAGGTCTTCTACCACAGAAGTTCACACCAGAAACCCAGGGAGTCAGAACACATGAATTTAAGAAGCAGAGGCTAAAAAGAAGAGTCTCACAAATAATGGGAAGACAAAGAAACAATCCCCAAATGAAAGGAAAGGAGGAAGCCTCAGAAAGAATGCTAAATGAAATAGAGGCAAGTCAACTATCAGATATTGAGTTCAAAGAAATGGCTATCAGGAAGCTCAATGACCTCACAGAGAGTTACCAAAGGAAACTACTATGAACTCACTGCAAACTATATCAACATGAAAAAGGAAATAGAAAATATCAACAGGGGCAAGAGGAAATGAAGAATACAATTTCCGAACTGAAGAACACAGTAGAAGGAATCAAAAGCAGGCTCAATGAAGCAGAGGATCAGATCAGCAAGCTGGAGGACAAGGTAGAAAGAAACATCCATAAAGAGCAAGAAAAGGAAAACAGACTAAGAAAGAATGAACAGGTGGTAAGGGAAATGCAAGACAACATGAAACTTAATAATATCCATATAATTGAGGAGGAGGAGGAGGAGGAGGAGAAGAAGAAGAAGAAGGAGAAGGAGAAGGAGAAGGAGAAGGAGAAGAAGAAGAAGAAGAAGAAGAAGAAGAAGAAGAAGAAGAAGAAGAAGAAGAAGAAGAAAGAAGAAGAAGAAGAAGAAGAAGAAGAAGAAGAAGAAGAAGAAGAAGAAGAAGAAGAAGAAGAAGAAGAAGAAAAACCTGTTTGAAAAAGTAATGATGGAAAACTTCCTTAATTTGATAAGTCAAAAAGTAACACAAATCCAGGAAACACAGAGTCCCAATAAAGAGGAATCCAAAGAGGCCCACTTCAAGACATATCATAATTAAAATGGCAAAATTCAAAGACAAAGAGAGAATCTTGAAGGCAGCAAGGGAAAAACAGGAAGTAACATATAAGGGAGTTCCGATAAGACTAGCAGCTGACTTCTCAATGGAAATGCTCCAAGCCAGAAGGGATTGGCAAGAAATATTCCAAGTAATGAAAACCGAAGGCCTGAAACCAAGGCTACTTTATTCAGCAAGGCTCTCAATTAAAATGGAAGGCCAAATAAGGAGTTTCCCAGACAAGAGAAGCCTCAAAGAATACACCTCCTCCAAACCAGCTCTGCAACAGATGCTAACAGGTCTGCTCTAAGAACAGGAAGAAAAACAGTGAGAGAGAGAGGAACACAGGTGTGAAAAATGGCAATAAATAAGTATCTACCAATAATAACCTTCAATGTAAATGGATTAAATGCTCCTATCAAAAGACATAGAATAGCCAAATGGATAAGAAATCATGACCCACACATATTCTGCCTACAAGACACCCACCTCAGAACAAAAGACCTACACAGACTGAAAGTGAAGGTCTGGAAACAAATATTCCAAGTAAATAAAAAAAAAAAAGAAGAAGAAAAAAAAGCTGGGGTAGCAAGACTTCAAAAAAAGAGTCATAAAAAGAGACCCAGATGGTCACTTCATAATACTCAAGGGAAGAATCCACCAAGAAGACATAAACATTGTAAATATATATGCACCCAACATCGGAGCATGCAAATACATAAAGAAATCTTGGAGGACTTCAAGAAAGATATTGACAGCAACACAATTATAGTAGGAGATTTTAACACCTCATTGTCAACAATGGATATATCTTGCAAACAAAATATCAACAAGGATATTGTGGCATTGAACAGTGCCCTAGATCAAATGATCTTAACTGAATATGAATAGAACCTTTCATCCTAAAGAAGCTAAATACACATTCTTTTCAAATGCACATGGAACATTTTCAAACATAGATTACATGATAGGACACAAATTTCAATTCAAGAAAATTGAAATCATATCATGCATTTTCTCCAACCACAAGGGACTGAAACTAGAAACCAACCTCAAGGAAAAAATTCAAAAACACTCAAACTCATGGAGATTGAATAGCATGCTGTTGAACAATGAATGGGTCAAGCATGAAATTAGGGAAGAAGTCAAAAAGTTTCTGGAAACAAACGAAAATGAACTCACAACAATCCAAAACTTATGGGACACAGAAAAGGCAGTCCTGAGAGGGAAGTTCATAGCGATACAGGCCTACCTTAAAATGATACAACATTTCAAATAAACGATCTAACCCTATGCCTACAAGAACTCGAGGAACAACAACAAAGACAGCTCAGAGCAAGTAGAAGGAGGGAGATAACCAAGATCAGAGCAGAATTAAATGACATAGAGACTAAAAGAACAATTCTAAGAATCAATGAATCCAGGAGCTGGTTCTTTGAAAAGATAAACAAAATTGACAAGCCTTTAAGCAGACTCATCAAGAGAAAATGAGAGAGGAGCCCTAGCTGGTGTAGCTGAGTGGATTGAGCACGGGTCTGTGAACCAAAGTGTCACTGGTCTGATTCCCCGCCAGGGCACATGCCTGGGTTGCAGGCCAGGTCCCTAAGTGGCGGCATGCAAGGGGCAAACACACATTGATGTTTCTCTCCCTCTCTTTCTCCTTCTGTTCCCCTCTCTCTAAAAATTAAAAAGAGAGAGAGAGTAGCCAAATAAACACAATCAGAAATGAAAGAGGTGAGATTACAACTGATTCCACAGAAATACAAATGATTTTAAGAAATTATTGCGAAGAACTATATGTCAAAAAATTTGAAAACCTAGGTGAAATGGACACGTTTATGGGAAAATATAATCTTCCAAAACTCAATGAAGAAGCAGCAGAAAGCCTGAACATACTAATAACAGCTGGTGAAACTGAAGCAGTAATCAAAAAGCTCCCAACACACAAAATCTCTGAACCAGACAGTTTCACAGGAAAATTTTACAAAAGCATTTAAGGATGTGTTAACCCTTGTCCTTCACAGATTATTCAAAAAAATCCAAGAAGATGGAAGACTCCCAAACTCTTTTCATGATGCCAGCATCATCCTATTCCCAAAACCAGATAAAGACATAACAAAGAAAGAAAACTTCAGGCCAATATTGCTGATGAACATAGACACTAAAATCCTCAACAAAATATTGGCAAACCACACCCAGCAATACATTAAAAAGGTCATACATCATGACCAAGTGGGATTCATCACAGGGATGCAAGGGTGGTACAATATTCACAAATCAATAAATGTAATACATTGCATAAACAAAATGAAAGACAAAAATCACATGATCATATCAATAGATGCAGAAAAAGCATTTGATAAAGTACAGCACCCATTTATGATAAAAACACTTAGCAAAGTGGGAATAGAGGGGGCATTTCTCAACATAATAAAGGTCATATGCAAGAGATCTACAGCCAACATCATACTCAATGGGCAAAAACTTAGAGCTTTCCCACTAAGATCAGGAACAAGACACAGATGCCTGCTTTCACCACTCCTATTCAACATAGTATTGGAAGTCCCAGCCATAGCCATCACACAAGAAAAAGAAATAAAAGCCATCCATATTGGAAACGAGGAAGCAAAACTGTCATTGTTTGCAGATGACATGATAGTGTACATAGAAAATCCTATAGACTCCACAAAAAAAAACTGCTCAACCTAATAAGTGAATTTGGCAAAACAGCAGGATACAAAGTCAATATTCAGAAATCAAAGGCATTTTTGTACACCAAGAATTAAATATCAGAAACAGAAATCAGGAAAAAATCCCATTTGATATAGCAACAAGAAAAATAAAGTACCTAGGAATGAACCTAACCAAGGAGGTTAAAGACCTATACTCAGAAAACTACACAACACTGAAGAAAGAAATTAAGGAAGACACAAACAAATGGAAGCATGTACCATGCCCATGGATTGGAAGAATTAACATCATTGAAATAACCATACTACCCAAAGCAATTTATAGATTCAATGAAATCCCTATTAAAGTATCAATGACATATTTCACAGATACAGAACAAACATTTCAGAAATTTATATGGAACCATAAACAACCCCGAAGAGCTGCAGCAATTTTGAGAAAGAAGAACAAAGTAGGAGGGATCACAATACCTGATATCAAACTGTATTACAAGGCCACTGTAATCAGAACAACCTGGTACTGGCATAGACCAATGGATAGACCAATGGAACAGAACAGAGAGCCCAGAAATAAACCCAAGTCTCTACTGTCAATTAATATTTGACAAAGGGGGAAGAAGCATAAAATGTAGTAAAAGTAGCCTCTTCAAGAAATGGTGTTGGGAGAACTGGACAGCTACGTGCAAAAAAATGAAACTTGAGCACCAACTTACACCACACAGAAAAATAAATTCAAGGTGGATAAAAGACTTAAATATAAGTCATGACACCATCAAAGTCCTAGAGGAAAACAGCAGCAGGAAAATCTCAGACATTCCACACAGCAATATCTTTACTGATATGTCCTCTAATGCAAGGAACATAAAGGAAAGAATAAACAAATGGGACCTCATCAAATTAAAAAGCTTCTGCATGGCTAAAGAAAACAGCATTAAAATGAAAAGAGAACCAACTGTATGGGAAAACATATTTGCCAATGATACCTCACGCAAGGATTTGATCCAAAATATGTAAAGAACTCACATGACTCCACTCGAGGAAGACAAACAACCCAATTAAAAAATGGGCAAAAGATCTGAACAAACACTTCTCCAAAGAGGACATACAGAGGGCCCAAAAACATATAAAAAGATGCTCAGCATCACTAGCCATCAAAGAGATGCAAATTAAAACAACAATGAGATACCACATCATACTCGTCAGAATGGCCATCATAAACAAATTAACAAAAAAGTGTCGGAGAGGATGTGGAGAAAAGGGAACCCTAGTGCACTGTTGGTGGGAATGCAGACTGGTGCAGCCACTATGAAAGACAGTATGGAATCTCCTCAGAAAACTAAAAATGAATCTGCCTTTTGACCCGGCAATTCCATTGCTGGGATCATATCCTAAGAACCCTGAAACACCAATCCAAAAGAACCTATGCACCCCAAAGTTCATATCAGCACAATTTACAATAGCTAAGTGTTGGAAACAACCTAGGTGCCCATCAGTAAATGAATGGATCAAAAAACTATGGTACATTTACACAATGGAATACTACACAGCAGAGACAAAGAAGGAGCTCCTACCCTTTGCGACAGTATGTATGGAACTGGAGAAATAATGCTAAGTGAAATAAGCCAGGTGGTGAAAGGCAAATACCATATGGTCTCACCTTTAACTGGAACCTAATCAACAACAAAAAAAAGCAAGCAAAATATAACCAGGGACATGGAAATTAAAAACAATCTGACAGTAACCACAGGGGAGACAGGAGGGGACAATGGCGGGGTTTCATAAACAACTATAAAGGATACATGGACAAAATGAAGGGGGGCTGAAAGCAAGGGAGGGAGGTGGGTTTGTCTGGGGCAGGGGGGAGTAGTGGGGGTAAATGCAGACAACTGTAATTGAACAACAATAAAATATTTTTTAAAAAAACAAACAAAAAAACCAATCCAATTGAAAAATGGGCAGGGGATCTGAATAGACACCTCTCCAAAGAGGACATACAAGTGGGCAATAGACATATGAAAAGATATACAGTGTCAGTAATTATCAGAGAAATGCAAATTAAAACCACAGTGAGATTTTATCTCACAGCTCTCAGAATGGCCATCATCAATAAATCAACAAACAACAAGTGTTGGTGAGGATGTGGAGAAAAGGGAACCCTTGTGCACCATTGGTGGGAATGCATAATGGTGCAGCCAGTATGGAAAATATTATGGAGGTCCAATTCCGCTTCTGGGTATATATTCAAAACAACCCAAAGCACTAATTCAAAAGAATATATGCACCCCTGTGTTCCTTGCAGTGTTGTTTACAATAACCAAGATACAGCAGCAACGTAAGTGCCCATTGATAAATAGGGGATAAAAAGCTGTCATAAATACAGTATATACAATGTTATTTTACTTGTCCATAAAAAATAATGAAATCTTACCACTTAGGACAGCATGACTGGACCTAAAGGGTATTATACTAAGAGAAATAAGTCAGACAGATAAAGACAAATGCCATATGATTTTACTCATATGTTCAATCTAAAGTGCAAAATAAACAAGCAAAATAGATACAATCTCATAGATACAGAGATCAGACTGATGATGTCTGTCGGAGAGGAGGGGGATAAGGGGGTGGATGAAAAAAGTGAAGGGATTGAGAAGTACAAATTGGTAGGCACAAAATAGTCATAGGATGTTGTTGGGAACCGCCCTGCCTGGTTTCAGAAGCCGTAACCCCCCACCCCCATGGCTAAGGCTGAGTGAATGACGTTTGGACCATAGCCACTGCAGAGACAAAACTTATCACCCTGGCAGGGGCGCCATCTCTGCTCCTTTTACTTCACCCTGCTGGTCCCCAGTGCTTGATCGGTTAGCCAATGATGGGTAGGATTCCTCAAGAGAGGGATGACCTAAGACAGGCATGATCATGGGGGACCCCAGGAAAGGACTTGGGGGCTATAGAAAAAGGGGGTGATGGACCCTCACCCCTCGGCTTTGACATAGCCTGAGTCCTCATTCTGTCTGCAAGAAGTCTCCTAATCTCTTGGCTGCCTTACTTCCCCTCCCTGACTTAAGCCTGAAACAATGCCTTAAACGTGAAACAATGCTGGAGGTGGGTGCTGCCTTGTCCTGGAAAGGGTGGGTTCCCTAGGGTGATCAGGCCTAAGAAAGAATGCATAAAATCCTGTGAAGCTTACTTTGCTAATACCCTCATTTAAATAATAAGGGTCCAAGCTTGAAATAAGTTTGTTCCCCAAAGTTTTATGGCCCTTTAACTATGTGACTCTGACTCAGAATAAGCCCTCGGAATTCTTTGAATGTTATCTATTGTTTAACCATTTTTGCCTGCCAATGATTGATGAACTTTATTCCTGTGCAAATTGAACCTGATAAAAGCCTTTCAAGGCAAGAGTTGGAGTACTCTCCTCTTGAGAGAGATGCCACGCCATCCCTTTTCCTCCACAGGACTCAGTAGTCCATGTGAATTTGTCTCGTCTCATCCACAACGCCACAGACACTGTGGGCTGGTGTCCATGTCAAGATGTAAAGTACAGTATAGGGAATATAGTCAGTAATATTGTAATAATTATGTACAGTGCCAGATAGGCACTTGAGATAGCGGGGACCACTTTGTAAAGTATATGGTTTCTAACCACTGTGCTGTACACCTGAAACCAATACAAAATAACACTGAATTTTTTTAATATGTAATTGAAAAATAAAAAATAATAAAAATTAAAAAAGAAACTTTTAGAAATACAGGAATAAATTTTGTGAGCAAAAGGTTGAAGCAGGCTAAGATCAAAGAAGTGTCAAGTTAAGATGAATTTTGTAACGCTTCAGTAAGAGCAGAGTGGGCTAACCCCACCCCACCTGAAACTTGCATGTCCTAGATAAGCAAATAATTTAATTGCCTTCTGTTTGCCTTCTGTTTCTGTAACTTAGTTGTTGTAACTTAATTATTGCCTTCTGCTTCTGTAACTTAGTTATTGCCTTCTGTTCCTGTAATTTAATTTACTGCTTCCTGCTTATGTAACTTGCTTCTCGAGTATAAAAGAGGAGTAAACCCACAGCTCAGGGCTCAGAATTTGGGGCTGTCCCCTCTGAGCCCATGCATAATAAAGTGTGTGCTCCGCCATTCCGACTGCGTGTGAGTGATTTTCTGTTAACAAGGTGACATTGAAAATACCATCTATAAAAGACAAAAATGATTTTAGGAGATTTAACATCTTAACATTGACTCTTCCAATCCAGAAAGAGGACAAATTTTTTATTTATTTAGGTCTTTTGTCATATCTCTTGGTGATATTTTGCAGTTCTTTTTTAGTGGTCCTACATATTTTATACTGTATTAGTTCCAGTGTTAATGCTATTGTAAATGCTGTGGCTCTTCTGTCTTTATCTTTTATTTGCTATTTGCTAGATACAGAAATATAAATAATTTTTTTCAGAAATACAAATAACTTTTAATATTTATCTTGAATCCAATGATTTTACTAAAGTCATTTATTAATTTTAAGTTTGCTTTAGATACTTTTGAAAAGTCTACACACATAATCATGTCATCTGAAAATAATTACACTTTTATTTCTTCCATTTTACTATTTTTATGTTTGAACTCTTCTCTCTTTTAAAAGATTTTATTTTTATTTTATTTATTCTTAGAGAGGGTAAGGGAGGGAGAAAAAGATGGAGAAAGACATCAATGTGTGGTTGCCTCTTGTGCATCCCCCCATCAGGGACCTGGCCTGCAACCCAGGCATGTGCCCTAGACTGGGAATTGAACCAGCAACCCTTTGGTTTTCAGGCTGGCACTCAGTCTACTGAGCCACACCAGCCAGGGTGTTAACTCTCTTTTCTTATTGTACTGACAAGAGCCTCCAGTACAATTCCAAAGAGAAGTGATGATAGTGGGCTTTCTTGTCTTGCTCCTAATTGCACGGAAAAGTGTTAAATAGTTCACAACTAAATGTATGATGTTGTTTATAGATTGGTGTAAATATTCTGTATCCAATTAGGAAAGTACTCTTCTATTCTTGGTTTTCCGAGAGTTTTTATCATGAACTCTTGAATTTTTATGCATCATTTTTCAGCATCTTTTGAGTAAGTAGATCGTATTTTTTTCTTTCTTCTGTAATTTGAATTGCTTTGATTTTTGAATATTAAACTTCCTATAATTTGACATTGCATTTATAAAATAAAACCTAGTTGATCATGATGTATTGTCCTGTTAACATGTCACTACATTCACTTTGATATCTAACTTAGAATTGTTTGCATTTATGTTAATGAGATATATTGTACTGTCATTTTCTGTTCTGCTGCTGTTTTTGTCAAGTTTGGCTACCAAGGTTGAGTTGGCCTTATTAAAAACATTTATAAAGATTCCACTTTTTCTATTCTCTAGAAAAGTTTGTGTATGATTTTTATTATTTTATCTTTAAATGGTTGGGAAAAATGACCAGTGAAGTCATTTGAGTGTGAACTTGTCTTTGTTTTTTTCTTTGATTTTAATGATGCATTTAATATCTTCAACAAATATAGGAATATTACACTATTCTATTTCTTCTTTGATCAGTTTTGGCAAGTTTTATTTTTTAAGAAATTTCTCCATTTCATCTACATTGTTAAATTTATGGCACTAAAGTATTATAATAATTTCTTATTTTTTAATCCTTTTAATTTTTGTATTGTTCTCTTCTTCATTCCTGATATCAGTGGGCTCTCTCTCTCTTTTGAAACAGGGCCAGTCTTGCTGGGCAGTTATTAATTTTAATCTTTACAAAGGACAAACTTTTGTTCTTGCTGGGTTTCTCTGTTGTATATTTCTTTCTATTTCAATTATTTATTCTCTTAAATTTATTAGAATCTCACTATATTTTAAGTTTAATTTCCTGCTTTTTTGCAGCTTCTTTAGTAATTAAAAAATTTCTATTTTTGATGAAATTAGTATTTCCATACTTTAGGATAAAGCAAACACACTTATTTAAATCCATTAATTTAGGTAATAGTTATTTCCCTTAATAGAGTTACTGAGTATCACTTGAATATTTGCCCATATACCTGTTGGAAGCTTCTGTAGCCTTTTGTTGGTAGGAATTCCAGTTTTTCTGAATTCTTCTCTTTCCTTTAGGTATTCCATTTCCCATTTTTCATATAAGAATTTTCTTTCCAGTATTTTACTACCATAAGGATTCTGACTCCTTGCAACATTTGGTAAAATTTTGAACTTTTGAAACATCTCTGTCAGGTCTTTTCTTTCATTATTTGAGGGAACAAAGTATCTTTTTCAACATCTCTGAGCTGCTGCTCTGCCAGATCGGAGCACCAACTCAGTGACAGAGGAAGGCAGCCCTGTGGTCACCCTCCCAGGCAAGAGGTATGGACAGTTTTTTGGAGCTTCTTGAGATGAACATTCAAATAATTGATTTTCAACCTCTCATATTTTTAAAATATATGCATTACAAGTCAGAAATATCTCTCTAGTGCCCTGACTATTGTGGCTCAGTTGTTGGACATCATCCTGCAAAGAGAAAGGTTGCCAGTTCAATTCCCAGTCAGGGTACATGCCTGGGTTGCAGGTTTGGTCCTGGTCAGGGCAGGATAGGAGGCAACCCATTGATGTTTCTATCTTATATTCATGTTTCTCACCATTTATTTCTCCTTCCTTTCTTTCTCTAAATAAATAAGTAAATAAATAAATACAATTTTTAGGGGAAAAAAAGAATAGGAGCCCTGGCCAAGATGGAGGGATAGGTAGAAACACTTTGCTTCCTTGCACAACCAGAAGAAGGATACCAACCAATTTAAAAACAAAGAACAAGCAGAACTGCCAGAACTTTAAAGTGCATGGAAGTCTGACAACCAAGAAGTTAAAGAAACATTCATTGAGGCTGGTAGGGGCAGAGATGGGCAGCCAAGCTGCGAAGACGTTCAACAAAGCAGTGGCTGGCAGACCACACAGGAAAGGTGATGGCTAGTGGACCGGTGGATCCCACATTCACCCACCAATATGCAGGAAGAACAACTGGGTAACGAGACAGACCACAGAACCCAGAGTTTCAGCGCAAGAAACTAAAGACTCAAAACCTCTGGCTGTAAAAATCTGTGGGGGTTGTGGTGATGGGAGAAACTCCCAGTATCACAGGAGAGTCCATGGGAGAGGCTCATGGGGTATTAGAATGTACACAAACTCACCCACGCGGGAAACAGCATCTGAAAGGGCACAATCCATTTGTGGGAAGTGATAGAAAATGGGACTAGAATGGAGTGAGTGGCATTGCTCCCTCTCTGACCCGTCCCCCACAGACAGCACTGTAATGCAGCAAAGAGGGTTGCCCCACCCTGGGGAATACCTAAGGCTCTGCTCCTTACAATGTAACAGGTGAGGCAAGATAAAGAAATATGGCCCAAATGAAAGAACAGATCAAAAATCCAGAAAAAGAACTAAGTGACAAGGAGAAAGACCACCTATCTGATACAGAGTTCAAAACAACGGTAATAGGGATGCTCACAGAAATGATTGAGCTCAGTCACAAAATGAAGGAAGAAGTGAAGGTTATGCAAAGTGAGTAAAGCAAAATATACAGGGAACCAATAGTGAAGGGAAGGAAACCAGGACTCAAATCAATGATTTGAAACAAAAGGAAGAAGTAAACATTCAACCAGAAGAGAATGAAGAAACAGGAATTCAAAGAAATGAGGAGAGGCTTAGGAACCTCTGGGGCAACTTTAAATGTTTGAACATCCATATCATAGGGTGCCATAAGGGGAAGAGGAAGAGCAAGAAATTGAAAAATAAGTTGAAAAAATAATGAAGGAGAACATTCTGTAATCTGGCAAAGGAAATAGACTTTCAGGAAGTCCAGGAAGCTCAGAGCGTTCCAAAAAATTTGGACCCAAGGAAGCAAACACCAAGGCACATCATAATTACATTAGCCAAGATGAAAGATAAAGAGAGAATCTTAAAAGCAGCAAGAGAAAAGCAGAGTGTTACTTAAAAAGCAGTTCCCATAAGACGATCAGCTGATTTCTCAAAAGAAACCTTGCAGGCAAGAAGGGACTATAAAGAAGTATTCCAAGTCATGAAAGGCAAGGACCTACATCCAAGATTGCTCTATCCAGCAAAGCTACCATTTGAATGAAAGGGCAGATAAAGTGCTTCCCAGATAAAGTCAAGTTAAAGGGGTTCATCATCACCAAGCCCTTATTATATGAAATGTCAAAGGGACTTGTCTAAGAGAAAGAAGAAGATCAAAAACTATGAACAGTAAAATGACAACAAACTCAAAACTATCAACATCTGAACCTAAAAAACAAAAACTACACAAACAACTAAAACAGGAACAGGATCACAGAAGTAGAGATCAATCACCTGGAGGGTTATTAGTGGGCAGAGGGAAAATGGGGGAAAACATACAGGAAATAAGAAGCATAACTGATAGGCACAAAATAGACTCTGGGAGGTTAAAAACAGTGTAGGAAACGGAGAAGCCAAAGAACTTATAAATACGACCCATGGACATGAACTAAGGATGAGAGAATGCTGTAGGGCAGTGGGTGCAGGGAGGAGAGGGATAAAGGGGATACAAAAATTGGAACAACTGGAGTAGCATAATCAATAAATTGAAAATGTAGAGATGCAGAATGATGTTGTCTTTGTTCAAAAGGGGTTAGGTTTTCTCTGGAAAAAAAATAGTTTACTAGCAAATTACTGTGGGTCTGTTTTAGGTGGGTTGCTTTGTTAGAGCTGTGCTATTGTGCCTTTATTCTTGAGTCATGTCTTATTTTGAGGACATTGCTATGGACTATATTGGGTTCCCCACCCCAAATTCTTATGTTGATGCCTTAAGCCCCAGTGTGCTGATATTTATAGATGGGACCTTAAGCAGGAAATTAGATTTAGATAAGGTTATGAGGATGGGACCCTCCTCATAATGGGATATGTGCCTTTATAAAAAACTCATACCATAGAGCTTTCTTTTTCTCCACACATGAACACAGAAGAGGTCATGTGAATGTACAGAAGGTGTTGTTCACCTACAAGGCAGGAAGAGAGGCCTAACCAGAAACTAACCATGATGGATGGCATCCTGATCTCAAACTTACAGCCTCTAAAACAGTGAGAAGATAAACGTGTTGTTTCAGCTACCCAGTATAGGCAGGTGAAGACAGGCACAGGCCTGACTCATAAGGCCTTCTCTGAGATACCAATAGAAAGACTAGGATGTTTTGCAGGGCCCCTCTAGTCTGGCAGCGCTTGAAGTCCAACATCTATTTCCCCAATACTATGAAGCTACTAAAAACTCTTCTCAGCTTTTGAGTCTGTGAAGTGCTCTTGCCTATTGGGTTTCTTGGAGTCTTTCCCTACATATGTATGGTTTAGTCATCAGTCAATCACTGAAGTATAATTTCAATAGACAGTTTTGGAGTTATTTCTCTTTAGTTCTCTCCTGAGATTTTGCTTCTTAGGTTCCAGACTCTGACCTACTCAACCACTGAGACTGCTACTTTCTGCTTGGGTTCTATTATCCTTTGCACAGAATTAGAAATGTCATCAGAGAAAAAGCTGTGGTGAATGAATATGGAGCTCACTCCATATTTTTTCTTCTCAAGGACAGTAACCTTGTTAGTCCTCAGTGTGTTAGTTGCTCTCCAATGCCTTCAAACAGTCATTTTACTTATTTTGTCCATGCTCCATTATTTTCTTGATGGAAGGATTTATTCTACATGCTCTGTCAAGACCAAAGTAGGAATTTCTCTACTCATATTCTAAGGTTCTAAGTGACCTCCCTTGTGAAGTATTTCCTGATCTTTTTTCCCTCTTGAGTAGAATTATTATCCTCTCAAGTAGAACCTTTTCTTGTTGCCATAGTACCTGACACATACCTCCATCATTCCCCCTTATTAAATAACATTTTTATGAAACAATTTTCTCTCCAATGGACTGTGAAGTACCTTAGAATAAATATGAGATCCTAATATTTTTACACCATTTCCCCCTCCATTTATTGCCCTATTCATCCCATTACCTTTTCTGAAAAATTCCTTTTAAGACCTAACTATACTCACAGTCTCTCAGCTTTCTCCCCATCTCCTCCAACATTTTTCTTGAATCTTCTCCCATACCACTAAAACTTACATTAGTTTGGTTTTTGACAATGTCCAGATTCCAAAATCCAATGGTGAATCTCATCCCATCTTTCTTGACATTATTAGCAGCATTTGGCACAACTGATCACACTCTCTTAAAGATCCTCACTCCCAACCTGGTTTCTCCCTATTTTCCTGATGGCTGCTCTTCATTTCATCAACCTCTAAACACTGTAGGACCTCAGAGCTCATTCTTAAGACCTCTTTTCTATCATAATTTCCTCCCTTGATATCTTGCCTCATAGCTTTAGAAACCATCTATGTTCATGACATTTTAACTTACATTTTCAACCTAGACTACTTCCTTGAACTCCATATTCATATACCCACCTGCTTACTTGACATCTCCACCTAGATGTTTAATAAACATCTTAAATTAACATGTTCAAACAGAGCTCAGGATTCTCACAAACCTGCTGTTTGCACTATTCAACTCTGTAATTCAAGTATGCTCAGGACAAGGACTTTCCAGTTTTTTCCCCCCACACCATTTCTGATCTCTAAGCCAATCCTGTCATTTCCACCTTCATATTTTACCCAGAATCTGACAATTTTTCATTACCTCTGTTGCTATCACTTTCATCCAAGTCATCCTCATCCTGTCTGTATTACTGCATTAACCTCCAAATTTGTCATCCTGCTTTGTTCTTGTTTCTGCGTAGTATATTTTCAAACTCAACAGCCTGAGCGATCCTATTATGTAACATGCTTCTCTTCTGCACAAAACCCTCCAATGACTGCATTCAGAATAAAAGGCAAACTTCTTAAAATCACCTACAAGTCCTCACATAATCTTCCCTACTCTCTCTGCCTTACCTTTCTAACCTTATCCTGTATTACTACTTTATGTCTTGTTCCTTCCACAGGTACCTCCTCCCTCTGCTCCCATCTCTGAGCTTTTGGCCTTGCTCTTCCCTTTCTTTGCCCTGTATGCTTGTCCCTAGGATATCCCAATGCTATCCTCATGGCTTACTCTGTGACTTCCATTAGTTGTTTCCTCAAATATTACCTTTACAATGAGTTTTTTTTCCCCCCAGAGGGGAAGAGAGAAAGAGAGGGTGGGAAACATCGATATGAGAAACATCGATCAGTTGGTTGCCTTCAGTATGTGCCCTGAATGGCAACCAAACCTGCAACCCAAGCTTGTGTCCCAAATGGAATGGAACTGGAGACCTTTCAGTTTGCAGGACAACCCCCAACCAATCCACACTGGCCAGGGCTACAGTGAGATATTTCCTGGCCACTCCATCTAAAATTGTTGTATACTACCCGTACTTACATGAACATCTCCTATTCAACTTTGGTGCTCTTTTTCTCTCTTAACACTCACTACTAATATATTACATAGTTCATTCATTCATTCATTCATTCATCTTCTCCATTAGAACATAAGCCCCATAAGAGTAGAAATTTTTGATTTATTCACAACTGAGTCTTTAGTGCCTAAAACAGGTGCTATGTAAATATTTATTGAATGAATGCCTTTTTGTATCATTTGTATCTATCATCAGATACTCCTGTATCTAGTATATACTTGGTATATAATAGTTAGAAATACTTGTTAAATTAATAGGTACCCTTTTCATCATATATACGTAATTTTATTTTTTACAGAAATGTTAGTTTCACAGCAAAAGTGAGCGGAAAGAACGGAGCATTCCTACATATTCTAACTACATTCCCCAAGTCCCACAAAACACAGAACCTCTCCCACCAACATCTGGCAGCAGCATGGTACATTTGTTACAATTAACCAACACTGACACATCATTAAGTCCACAGTTCACATTTGGTTTCACTCTGTTGTACATTTGTGTTTTTACAAATATATAATATACCCACCATTATAGTATTATATAGAATTTCATTGCCCTAAAGTCCCATTTCTCCTATTCATCAATCCCGCCATACAAATTTAACAACCACAACTTTTCTGTCTCCACAATTTTGCCTTCTTCAAAATGTTATACTGGGTTGGCCAAAAAGTTCGTTTGTTTTTTTCTGTAAGGTGTCTCTAGTAGCACTTGGTTGTCTTTAACTTCATTTGAAACAATTTTGTTAGATTGTATTGTGACAGCTGTCACATCAGTGTGCATTAAAACTTACCAAATCAGTGAAATTTTGTGTAGCCATCTGAATATTGAGATAGAAGAAACACACATTTTCGGCATATTATGCTTTGTTATTTCAAGAAAGGTAAAAAAGCAAAAAAGATTTGTGTAGTGCATGAAGAAGGTGCTATGAAGTGGTTTGCGAAGTTTCGTGCCAGAGATTTCTCACTGGACAATGCGCCACAGTCTGGTAGACCAGTTGAAGTTGATAGTGATCAAACTGAGACATTGAGAACAATGCACATTACACCACATGGGAGATAGGCAACATACTCAGAACATCCAAATCAATAATGTTATTGGTGAAAATGAAAAATGTGGCTTTTATTTTATGGAAAAAACTATACAGACTTTTTGGCCAACTCAACAGTTGGAATAATATGAGCTTTTTCAGATTGACTTTTTTTTTCTTAAAAATAAACATTTAAGGTTCTTCCATGTCTTTTTGTGGCTTGATAGCGTATTTCATTTTAGCAGAGTAATATTCCACTGTAAGGGTGGATCAGTTTTTGTTTCTTTTTGCCTATTTACCTACTGTCACCTTAGTTGCCTTCAAGTTTTGACAATTAGGAATAAAGATTCTATAAACATTTATGTGCTGGCTTTTATATAGATATAAGCTCTCAACTCATTTGGGTTAATACCAAGACATGTGGTTGCTGAAACATGTGGTAAGACCTTTTTAGCTTAAAAAAACACACAAAAAAAACCCTGTCAAACTTTCTTCCAAAGTGGCTGTACCAATTTGACTCACATGAACAATGAATGAGAATCCCTGTTGTTCCACATTCTAATATTTGGTGTTGCATTTTGGATTTTGGTCATTTTAATAAGCATGTAACAGTGGTATCCCATTGTGTTTTTCAAAACTGCAATTCCCTATAATGGTGAGCATCTTTTTGTATGCTTATTGCCACCTGTACCATCAGATATCTATTTAGATCTTTTGCCCATTTTCTCATTAGCTTGTTCCTTTTCTTTCTTTTTTTAAAGATTTTATTTACTTAATTTTAGAAAAAGGGGAAGAGGGAGAAAGAGAAGAGAGGGAGAGAAACATCAATGTCTCATTCCCTGTCCCGCACCCCCTACTGGGGACCTGGCCTGCAACCCAGGCATGCACCCTGAATGGGAATCGAACCAGCAACCCTGTAGTTCACAGACCTGTGCTCAATCCACTGAGCTACACCAGCCAGGGCTAGGTTGTTCCTTTTCTTAATTGTTGAGTTTTAAGAGTTTTTAGTATACAGTTGACCCTAAAACAAGAGGCATGGGTGCTGGGGCACCCACCATCGAAACAGTCGAAAATCTGGGTAGTAACTTACGTTGGCCCTCCAAACATGGAAATACAGTTGACCCTTGAATGAGGTGGGTTTGAACTGCGTGGGTCCACTTAAAAACAGTTTTTTAAAATCCCCATATTAGTAAATGCACACAGCACAAAGCAAAGTTGTTAAAGGTCAAGTGTACGGTATTTTGAGTAACAGTCTTCATCAGGTATGTCTTTTGCAAATACTCTCTTCCAGTTTGTGGCTTCTCATTCACTTGAATATACCTTTTTACAATATGTAATCATTGCAGTGTGTACAGTTTGCTTTTTAATATAACACTATAGCAAACATTTCCCATTTTGCTGAAGACTTCCAATTACCATTTTAAAGGACTGTAAAATAATGTCACAATTTTCTCCTTCTACAGCCCCACAGAGACTTTAATATCCTCAACTTACAGGTGAAGTGATAAGAGAATGGTAATTTGCCTAAGGGCCTAGGGTTGCCAAACGTAGAGCTCACACTTCCCACCCCTTGGGAACCCATCCAGCGCCTTTCACTAGGCCAAGCTGCATTTCCCACGTCGAGAAGGTTTCTATGATTAGGTAACATTTCCACTTTCCTTCTGATCTCCCAACGCTCTTTCAAACAGGGTAAAGCCGGAATGCTTTGGCGGACGACCTTCGGATACAAAGTCCCTCCGGCCAAAGGGCGGGCACTCTCTCAGCCCTCCTCCTCCGCGGGGGCAGGGGGTGGAGGCAGAGCTTGGAGTCCACGCCCCGCGGCTCGCTGCCAGCCCCGAGCTCACTCACTCGACGCAGTGACGGCGCGGACAGCGGACCGGACCTCCCCAGTGAGGCGATCCCGACTCACACCTCCAAGTGCCCAGCGCGCAGTCCCACCGAGGCGAGAGAGCGCGGGCAGCGCGGCTGGACGCGCGCAGCACCGCGGGTCCCACCGAACCGGGCGCGGTGAGCGCGGGGCGGGGCGGCGCGGCGCGGCCAATGCGGTTAGGTCTCCTCGAGCCAGGGGACCTCGGTCCCTTTTGACTCTCCCGTCAGGCCCAGGCATCCTTCCCCAGTCTGCCCCTAAGAGGCTTCCGCGAAGTCGGAGTAATTCTTGATCTCCACGGCTGTTTCTTTCCTCACCCGGACCTGAGGAAGTTTGCCGCAGAAACGAAAGTAAATAACTGCTGGGTGAGTCTGCGCGGAGACGGTAACGGCAGCGGCCCAGTTCGCGGGACTCAGCTCCCAGGTGGGGGCGGGGCTTCCGGGCCGGCGTACGGGCGGAGGGCGGAGACTGCGTGCCCCAAGTCGGGCGGCGAGTGGCCAGTTAAGTGATGGGCGGGGCCCGCGGCTTCCCGGGAGTCCCACTGAGAGAACCTGAATTCTTGGAAATTGGGTGGTGGGTGGGTCGGATTGCCTCCTTTATCCTTTCTGCCCGGGGGGACTATGCCGGTGGGGCTTGTACTCAGTCTTAAAATCCCAGAAGACCTTTCAGGCAAAGGACCCTGGCTTTATTCTGTTTCAAAGCGAGCTGGGAGGACGAAAGGAAAGAGAAACTAGTATCTAGTGTCAGAAACCTCCCCCGGAGTACCCGGAAGTTGGGCGCAGAATTTCTAACTGTCCAAGGCTCAGCCGCTCCCGTGCTGGTCAGAGCATTAGGTGTAAATCCGTACGAAGGCGGATACCTGTCCTGGGGCCACGGTAGCGGTGTGACGTTGGAACACACCCTTCGTTTTTGTTATTTTGGTAGGAATGGTGGGCCTTCACTGCAGTTTCAGTAAGTTACAGTTGTGTCAGCTGTTGCAATAAGTAGGTGTCTCTGACTGGGACTTCTAACCAACCCTTGAAAGGACCACTTTGTGGCAGTTGGGGCTGCAGCGCGTTGCAAACACAATCAAAAGCATTTCCACATAATTTTAGACGTGTACTAGCAAATGGGAAAGAAGGATCAACAGCCACACTGACAAAGGGGACAAATGTCATAACCCTAACAGGCTTCTTCAGTGGTCAGTGGCATTTGCTTCTATGAAGTGCTAGAATCTCTTCAGGGTTTTGGAAGAGGATAATTTGCTCCATCCTTCTAAGCATCTGCCAAAAACCCACAAGGAGTGTTTGTGTGTGTGTGGGGAGGGGGGCGAGTGTTCATTTATTTCTATCTTGATTGTTTGTTTCTTCCTTGCTGAGAACTCTTGTTTATTTTGGACAAACCCTGAGACTTATACTCTACCAACTTTGGAAATCTTTTCTTCCCTGTTTTACACTTGAAGAAATCAAGACTCAGGGTGAACTTTGGAATGTAGAGTGACCTAATAGTACTTGATTTGCGTTTTGTAACCACCTGGTTGATGGTAGAGTAAGGAGGAAATTGTGGTCATAGAAATGTGGAAAACTGCAGCTCTTCTAAACAAAAAGTGAAGACTAAGCCTTTAAAATTTAGGGCATTTCATTATTGTTACTGATAATACAGCAATAAAGATTAATTTTCATTTTCCTCAGTCTGCACTATGTTGACCACTAGAGATATATTCTACTTTCAGCATTGTAAATATTAATAGGAATTAATAAAAACTCTTTTAAAAATACTTATTTATAGAGAGAGGGAAGGGAGAGAGAAAGAAAGGGAGAGATACACCAATGTGTAAGAGAAACGTCAATCCCTTTGCCTCTCACATGCCCCTAACTGAGGACTTGGCCCACAACCTAGGCATGTGCCCTGACCTGAAATTTAACCAGCGACCTTTCTGTTAGAGGGAGAATGCCCAACCCACTGACCCACACCAGTCAGGGCAAAATTGATAAAAATTCTTAAAATACCAACTTCCAAAATTGCAAGCTATTATTTGGGGCTTATTAATCCATAACATGTTAATACCATCAATATGATATGGGAATTTGAAAAATATACCTTCCCATGCTTTGGTTGGATATTATAATCTGGCAAAAATTATTTAGTAACCTTAAAATATTGATTTTGAACCATATATTTTCATGTTTTTAAAATTTAATCTGTACATTCCCCATGTTTCTGATTGTAGCATACTCATTTAATATAGGTGAGCAGGACTCTCAGATTAGGTCTTTGCATATGATTTTAACAAAGACAGATTATTGTTTGCTATATATGCAAAGTAGCATGTGTTGGTGAATTAATAGTGGAAGTTTGAGTGAAGAGTCAAAGGTTTCTTTCAGGATCTGCCACTTTAGGTGAATCATTTAACTCCAAATTTTAGTTTATTTATTTGTAAATTGCAATGATGAGACTGAAACTTCACAGGATCATAACATGCTAATGTACAAGATAATACAGTTAAACTCTTTTAGTCTTGTCTCTTGTTCATCATTTGGGTCTTCCTTGCTCAGAGCTCTTATTTATCAAGCTGTATAAACAAAAGCATCAAGCTGTATAATCAAAAAAACTTGAGAGAAGTTCACATTAGATACATGAGTAAAATCAGAGTCCTATTAGCAGGGAAAGGGGGCAGGTGGTAGTAATAGGTAGACAACCAACATTTTTGTCAGGCTCATTATGGTCATCATTGAATTGAAAAAAATTTTCCCCTACCTATGAAAGATAAATATGAATATTTTTAAATCCTTTTAAAAAACTTTTTTATTTTATGTATAACATATAGAGAAAAGTGCACAGATCATGACTATATAGCTCTGTGTAGTATCACAAAGTAAACATTGCCCAGATTAAGAATTAGAGCATTGCTATCACTCCTGAAACCCACCCCCATGCCTCCTCTCACTCACTGCCTCCTGTCTCACACCTAGCAGTAACCACTACTCTGACTGTTAATATCATAAATTAATTCTGCCTATTTGGGGGGTATTAATTATTTATTTGTATTTTCCTCAGTTTTATTGAAGTATAATTGAGAAACATATTTTGATATACATCTGAATATTTTGATATATAGGCTCACTCTGCCTTATAGATAATTTGTGGAATTTCTTGGAATTTTTAATCAGTTTGGGGGGTGGGATTTGCTTCTCTGTGTCTCTGAATTAATATCCATTTATCCCATTGAAATGGACACAATTAGCTGAAATTAGGTGTTATTACATGATATAATAGGCCAGTGTGCTTTCATTGATTATTGTGTAACATGGCTCTATCATGTGGTTTCTACCTGTTTAGATTCACAAGGCCTTCGTAAGATATTCAGTGCTTATAAAGTTGAATTTTTCATGCGGAAAAAGAGTGAAAACAAAAGAAATCATTCAAAACAATTGAAAAGATTCATAACATTAAGAAAGACTAGACTAAATCAGCAAACTGCAAGACTATAAGGAGAATTGACTTGGGATGGGAACCAACCTCATAAAGTGCAGCAGACCCACCTGGAGGCCACCTGAGTTCTATCATGCTTGCTGAAGGCACTTTAAATCTTAGTTGTCTTGGCAAATTTGAGGAGGCAAAACCTGGACGGAAGGAGAGATACCAAATATAACTCATAAAATTGAAGTTTTATACCCTAATGGGCATATTTCAGAGCATGGTTGTAATTCCTTCTGTTTCTTTATTCTGTGAGTATTTTTAAATGTTTTTAAACATTCACATATAGCATCATTTCTGAAACCTGAGAGATATATTTCAGAGTATGGATGGGCCAAAACTTATTCTTTCCTCTGGATGTGTAAATTGTTCTGTATGTTTTTTGCTCTTTGTAATGTTACGGGGGACATCATTGTATGTACATAATCTTTATCAGCATCTCTAATTTGATTCCTAAGGATAAAGAACTTATTAGTGAAAGCATTATTTCCTTTAAAAAGTAAATTTTAGCCTTGCCTGGGTGGCTCATTTGGTTGGAATATCATCCCATGCACCAAAAGGTTTTGGTTTGTTTTCTCTCCCCCTTCCTCTCTCTAAAATCAATAAACATCCTCGACAGAGGCTTAGGAACCTCCGGGACAACTTTAAACATTCCAATATCCAAATCATAGGGTGCCGGAAGAAGAGGAAGAGCAAGAGACTGAAAAGTTATTTGTAAAAATAATGAAGGAGAACTTCCCCAACTGGAGAAGGAAATAGACTTCCAGGAAGTCCAGGAAGCTCAGAGAGTTCCAAAGAAGTTGGACCCAAGGAAGCACACACCAAGGCACATCATAACTACATTACCCAAGATTAAAAATAAGGAGACAGTCTTAAAAACAGCAAGAGAAAAGCAGAGAGTTAACGTTCAAAGGAGTTCTGATAAGACTGTCAGCTGATTTCTCAAAAGAGACCTTCAGGCAAGAAGGGGCTGGAAAGAAGTATTCCAAGTCCTGAAAGGCAAGGACCTACATCCAAGATTGCACTATCCAGCAAAGCTTTCATTTAGAATGGAAGGGCAGATAAAGTGCTTCCAGATAAAGTCAAGTTAAAGGAGTTCATCATCACTAAGCCCTTATTATATGAAATGTTAAAGGTACTTATCTAAGAAGTAGAAGAAGATCAAAAACTATGAATAGTAAAAGGACAATAAACTTACAACTATCAACATCTGAACCTAAAAAACAAAAAGTATGCAAACAACTAGAACACGGACAGAATCACAGAAATGGAGATCATCTGGAGTATTATCATTGGGGAGAGGGAGGGGGAGGATCGGGGAAAACGTACAGAGAATAAGAAGCATAATAGGTGGGCACACAATAGTGGGAAGTTAAAATAGTGTAGGAAATGGAGAAGCTAAAGAACTTACATGTATGTATGACCCATGGACATGAACTAAGGTGGGGGAATGCAGGTGGGAGCAGGGGGTATAGGGCAGAGGGGAATAAAGGGGAGAAAATAAATGGGACCACTGTAAGAGCATATTCAATAACATATATTTAAAAATGCAAATAAAATCAATAAACATCCTTAAATGAGGATTTAAATTTTTAAAAATAATTTTTATTATAAATGTAATTGCATTTATTGCAGAAAATGTGTGGAATCTAATAAAAATGTAAAGAAGAAAGTAAAAATCATCCTGCTATCCATATATAATCCTTGCTAACATTTTGGTATCTTTTACTATGTCATTTTTTTGTACATATATGTATGTAACAGACTACAATTTCGAATGGCCATATATTCCATTTTATGAATATGCTATAATTCATTTAACTGTGTCCTTCACTTTGGGACAATTAAATAGTTCTTTTAAAAGTTCATTTAATGATCAACTACCATGTGTCAGGTTGTGTGCTAGGCACTGGAGACAGTGTGCAAGAGTTTCCTGCCTTCTGTGAGCTTAATTTTAAAAAATTCTCAAATTACAGCTGACTTAACTGTTTCAAGGGTGCTGTGAATATCTAATGGAAATACTTAGGATGGCTTCCCTGAAAATATGCCAAAGGATGAGGAGCATCTGGCCAGGAGAGTGCACCCTAAAGAGGTTACACGGGGAGGGTGGGGTAAATTACCCTCATAAGATGGGGTTTGTATGCTGCAGAGAATCTATAGGAAATGGAAAAGGAGGCCTAAAACAAATGCTAAAATATGTTTTATTTTTACACCCTCCAACCCCACTCATTCTCACGAGGATTAGTCAGGAGAACTGTTGAGCAGAGTGATCCCAGCTGCACCTTGCCACTCTCAAAGTATAAAATGTGGATGAATGTGGGTAGCTGGGCCAACCGTGGCCAGAGCCATAAAGCAGGCAACAAATGAGTTTTCAAATTTATTTTTTCATATAATACTTCTTGGTCCAGTGAGGCAGTCATTATTTCCTTTTCAAAATGAGAAAATTGAGGCTTCTGTAAAGTACCCAAGTCACAGGGTTAATAAATTATAGGCCTAGAGCTCATACAAGAGAAAGAAGGGCCTGTTCCCATAGGTGCCTGTGGTCAGGGTGGCAGGGCCCACCACAGCCTTTGTACAAGGTGAACATTGGTTACCTGAGCCCGACTACCCAGACTGCTGTCATCCTAGGTGTTTTCAGAGACTTTTCCAGGTACTTTTATTTTTTAAAACTCCCCCCAACATTTTATTATAAAAAATTTCAAAGTGCAAAGTTAAAAAGTTTTTACAGTGAACTCACACATACCCACCTTCTATGCCATTTTATGCTGCTTACTTTATCAGATAACCACCCATCACTTATCCCTCTCTCTCTTCACCAGTCTATCTGCAAAGTAAATCGGAGATAGCAGTATACTTCCCCCTAAATATTTCAGCATGCATATCACTATCTAAAGTTCAGTATATTTACAGGTTTTTCTTTTGATGTAAATTTTTTTTAATTTAATTCTTGAGTATTGCCTGCTGAATATTGACAAATACTTATGCCTGTATAACCCTAGCCCCCCACTTAGATGCTAGAACTTTACCTTTCCCCTAGAAAGCTCCCCCATGCCTCATCCCACTCAATCCTTACCCTGTTCCCAGGCAACCAGCATTCCTTTAACTACACAGATTACTTTGACTGTTCCAGAACTTCATATAAATTGAGTTATATTGTATATATTCTTTTGTATAACGCTTATTTTACTTAGCACAATGTTTTTGTGACTCACATTGTTGCGTGTATTATTAGTAGTTCATTTCTTTTTATTGCTGGTTAGTATTGCATTGTATGAATATACTACAGGTTTTTTTTCTTTGTGTTTTGTTTTACCCATTCTCTTATTGATGGACACCTGTCTCCATTTTGGATTTATTACAAATAAATCAGCTCTGAACATTGCACAAGTTTTTTGGGACATATGCTTTTCTCTTGGCTTTGGAATTGTTGGGTTATAGTATAGGTATGTATTTAGTTTTATAAGAAACTGCCAGATTTTTCCCCAAAGTAGTTGTACAAATTTATACTCCCACCAACAATGTATGGGAATTCTGGTTGTATCATATCACAGCCAGTATTTGGTGGTGTCAGCCTTTTCAATTTAGAATATTCTGGTGGGTGTAGCTCATTGTGCTGTCCCATGGATTTTTATTCACCATTTCAGTTTAGGGAAACTGAATGAATGGAAGCAGACAAAAATGTAGCAAGCAAATAGTTCTCTTTTGAGATTGTATATGTTGTATATTTTATAGCACTGATGAACAAATTCTCCAAATTCTCATCCTTTTTACATTTTGCTGTTCTTTTGACATACTGTATTGTTCCTTTTATATTCTTTAAATATTTTTTGTTCATAATCAATGTAAGGCTATTCTGCAGTTTAATTACCTGAAGTTCTTTGGTGCCTAACATTGCTCTTTGTTTTATCTACTGATCTGGTATATGATGAACTTTTCCTTTTGTGTTTTATAATTTTAGAAGGGGAGCTCATGTTAACTTAGTTCTTTTTTAAAAAAATATATTTTATTGATTATGCTATTACAGTTGTCCCATTTCCCCCCCTTCACTCCCCTCCACCCTGCTCACCCCCTCTCACCCATATTCCCCCCCTTTAGTTCATGTCCATGTGTCATAAGTTCTTTAGCTCCTACATTTTCCCATACTATTCTTACCCTCCCCCTGCCTATTTTCTACCTACCATCTATGCTACTTATTCTCTGTACCTTTTCCCCCTCTCTCCTCCTCCCACTCCCCTGTTGCTAACCCTCCATGTGATCCCCATTTTTGGGGTTCTGTTCCTGTTCTAGTTGTTTGCTTAGTTTGTTTTTGTTTTAGGT
>CM052542.1:84704466-84726019 GCA_028533065.1 Trachops cirrhosus | reverse complement strand
GGTGGGGGGCAGGGTGAGGGTGGAGAGGACGCTACGTGGGGGAGGGCGTGAGCTGGCTGGAGGGGTTGGGAGGAGGGGGGTGCGGTGGAGCTGACCTCCCCTCTGCTGGCCCTGCCTTAGCACTGGAGTGGTGCAGCGCCTTCAGTTCTGGAATTCTGGAGCCTTGAAGGATCCTGTGGTAGAGCCCAGCCCCTCCGTTATGCAGTCCAAAGATGAGACAGGAAGTAAGCCAGGACGAGTGGACTAGGGAAAATGAGACGGATAGTTAAACAGCCGAGCAGTTTACAGCTCGGTAGTAAGTCACAAATCTTCTGTAGCCAAGGACACTTAAAAATAAATGATTTACACTTCTTCCCAACCAGAGGGTAAACAGCTTAAATCACTCTAGTCAGGGAAATACATAGCAGAAATTCAATTGGTACCATTTGTGCCAACCACACTCAAGGACAGATGACGTTGAGGGAATAAATGTCATTTTGGCACATCAACATAAAATTGATGAATATTTTATTGAGATCCTTCCCAATGGCCTCCTTTAAATTCCCAGACTTTAAAAACCCTTAAAAATAAAGGGTCCCAGCATGCTCTTCCTCCCTGGAGTACACCTGCACCTTTCCCTTCCTCTTCTCCCTCCTCTTCCTGCAGGAGCACTCATTTTATAAACCCTAAGGGACCTCAATGAGACTTGCAGCCTGGGGAGCAGTGGGCAGCAGCAGCAGCTCCTCCAGGGCTAATCCCATGAACCAGTGTCCAAGGCCCACTTTTCTCTGACTTTCTTGACAGCCAAAGCCGCCCAGCCTAGGCGCTCCTGTTACTTCTTCTATCCTAAGCCCTTCCTTGTGTCAGTGTCCCCAGCTTTAATAAATGTACTCCCCAAATCACCTGGACTCGTGTTGTGAGACCTCTGCTGTACAAAGTCAAGAACCAACACACTACAGGCCAGGCCTAGGCAGACCTGTAGGGCCAGGCCCCTTTTCAGTAATAAAGGGACCCAGGGAGGAAACGTTATTTGCTTAGTCACAGACATACTCCTGACAGAGGTTACAACCTCAAACCCCTTACTCAGTCTGTTACTCTGTCCAGTCTCTTAAGGGGCAATAATCTCTCATGTTCCGTTGATCAGAAACCAACCTGAGAATGTCTGTGACCTGTTAGCTGTCAAAAACACAGTCCCAAGTTCCAGAGTCTTCTCTTTGCTGACCTCATGCGGGAGAATCACCTTGGGAACTGGGAAAATGCAAACTCCTGGGCCTGACTCCCAGAGGTTCTGATGTTTGTCTGTGGCAATGCCCAAGAATCTACCTTTCTCTTTTCTGACATTCCCCCCCATACACACACACGAATTTTGAGATAAACCAATAACCAAAAAAACCCCTCGATTAATCTCTGACTTAAAAGTGGGTGACCTGGGTCCCAAGAGATACTAGGCAGAAAATGTTGGTATAGAAGCAAGAAGCTTGCTTTACTTTATTCCCTACTGCCCTACCAACACACACACAAACACACAAACACACACACACACAGTGTATATGGGCAAGGTCCATTCATGACCAGGAAGAAAAGTCAAATGCTAGATAGGTACCTGGCATTTAGAACTTCACTATATGTAATGTGAAAACTTCTCATTTGAAAACTTTTGGAAGGAGAAAGGAAAAATCTGACTGGCTTTACATTTTTTATGTTGTGATTGACTAGGAGCTTCACATTTGATTTAGGTTCTTTCAGTTATTTTAGATATTTTAGAGGATTTTCAGGACTGTTGATACAGATGGAAAAATATGTCAATGTCTGCAGCAGTGTAAATTAACACTGAAAATGGCGATTAATTCAATTTACTGTTTGCAGAAAGGGATTGAAATAAAGTTGTTGTGATTGTACCAATATCGAAGTTATAATAGATTATGTAATGGTTGTAGGAAGGAAAGGCAGTCCATTAGCACTGAAAATCGTTCATCCTAAAGCATCTCTGAAAAACAGGTTTCTCTGGATTTTGAACTGCCATTTTATAAATGTGCTTGCAAATTAATATGACATGTAATCAGGGAAAACAAGCAGTGGTATTGGTTAATCCTGAAACAAGGCTGCAGCCCAGTATAAGTAGGTAAAAGCACTCCTGAAACAGCCAGTGCCTGACCTGCAATTGAGTTGTGTTCCAAAAACTTGTTTGTAAGTCTGTGTTTTGGAATGTTGGCTCTTTTCTTATTTTATAATCTATAAAATGGTGTGTCCCAGGGTTAGATTAAAAGAGCCTTTTTTACCTAGAATTGTAGGTTACATACAGTTAACAATATTAATAACTTACAGAACCTAAAAACCTGCCTGAAGAAAAATGTTTTCCAAATTCAAACTCAGGATGTTCTTCCAGAGAATCAGAGACTCTCCTTCACTTGGCGCCTGCCACCACCATCTGTCCGGTGGTCAGGGTGCATGTGGCCCCACTGCTGGAGCCACAGAAATTAGATAGTGTGGATAAAGATTTTATTGTCTGAAGGCCCTGGCTGGCGTAGCTCAGTGGATTGAACGCGGGCTGCAAACCAAAGCATTGCAGGTTCGATTCCCAGTCAGGGCACATGCCTGGGTTGCAGGCCAGGTCCCCAGTGGGGACCACATGAGAGGCAACCACACATTAATGTTTCTCTCTCTCTCCTTCTCCCTCCCTTCCCCTATCTAAAAAAATAAATAAATAAAATCTTAAAAAAAAAAGATTTTATTGTCTGAATTAAAAGGTGTCAAGAAGCTAAGAATGAGTCACAATCCAAGGTGTCTGTGTCCCAGGGGCCTATCAGTCAAAAATCAAGTATGACTGTTATCAAACAGAACCTGAAGTAATCATCACACTTACAGTCAGGAATGTGCAGAAGAAGGATGCATTATAAAGGTGGACTTTTCAGAAAAAGAGTTGCCTGCTTTAGTGAAACTTTCTACTGGAGAGGATTACAATTTGAAATTGAGACTTTTTAAATTCTGTAATACCAGAACAGAACACATTTAAAGTACTTTCAACAAAATCAAAATTAAAATGAAAAGCTAGAGTCCCTGAGATGGGGAAAGCTAGAGGGGTAGGGAGGTGTGCTAAGCAGGGACTAGCAGGTGTAAAGAGCTCATATCCATCATCCATCTCAACATCCATCTCCAATTGGTTGGAGAGATCAAAGAAAAAGAAAAGAATGAGAAGTTGGAGGGAGATGCAGCTTTAAACAGATTATTTCAGCAAATCTATTCAGATGGTCCTGCTGAAGTGAAAGGTGCCATGAAAAATCATTCATGGGGTCTGGTGGGACAGTTTTGAGCACCAACCAGTCTGATGCAGGAAAAAGGAAAGTTGAAATCAGTCCTCCTGATGATGTGGAATGGAAAAAATACTAAAAAATTAATTTGCTATCACTGTATTGCATATATATATATATATATATATATATTCACTTAAATTTCATGTAAATCCATGCCCTGTGGTAGCTTTATTGTAGCCAGTGGTTACTTTGGAAAAAATATACAAAAGAAATAGCTACACATATAAGATAATAGAGAATATGTAGGAATTTCAGAGTGAAGCTGTATCCTATTAATAGTCCCCATTTTTATTTCTAAACAAAGTATAAAAAGTGTCAAAGGCTCTGGTGTCAGACAGATGCTCATCTTGACTTTGCAATTTATGAGCAGTGTGACCAGGGCAAATTGCCTAAACCGTCTAATCCTCAGATTCCTCAGTGGTAGAATTTGGTGAGTATAATGTACATCATGTGGAAAAATGAATGAGATGATATAGCTGTTCGCAGAGGCTGTTATTTAGTTTAATGATAACAAAATGCAGAAGGAAATTTGAGGGTTTTTTTTAATATAAAAAGAGATCATAAAAGCTGAAGGAAGGGAAGCCTGTCTAAGCCAGTGCCTCAGCACTGACTCTTGGGGCCCTGGAGAGGCAGAGACAGCAACACCCAGTCATGACAATGCACTGGCTTGCACATTGACAAAGTTCGTGGGGGGAGGGTGGTCATGTTATTGTACATAACATCCTCATTGTACAAATTTACAAGCAAGGAAGAGAGCTCCTCAAAAATCTTTAGGGCACGAGGAGTAAAATGTCAGGGGATTGAACAAAAAAGAAAATAAAAAAGAAAAACCTCAAAAAGTAAAAAAAACTCATTTGAATTATTTACACATTCTTACCTCCCCACACAGTACACTCTTCCTCGTTGAGGGATATAGTTCAGCCCGCTCAATCAGGAACTGGTTGTCATTGTATTGCTCCTGATCTTTTTCCATTTCACAAAGTTATCCACCTCGTACAAAAAAAAAAAGCAGTCAGGACAAATATGAGGTCAGACGAAGGCTCTTTTACCTGAGCATGCCTTTCTACAGACTGTTTTTTAAAAGGGAGACAGGATTTTTTTTTCTCCAAGAAATTATTAACTCAATCCGGTAGTTCTTAACCTGGTTACTTATTACAATCAACTTGGAGATTTAAAAAAATACAAATACCTGTATCCTACCCCAGAGATGCTGATTTAGTGCAGCCTGGTCATCTAGAGATTAAAATTTTCCAGGAAAGAAAGGGGAAAAAACACTAAAAATCCTTAGTTATTATATTATTATTATTTTAATAATAATAATGTAATAATAATAATCCTATATTATTATTATTTTACTTATAATAATAAGTAAAATTTATTAGGCACTTAAAAAAAGTTTTGTCAGATGAACCAAATCTAGGTTTTATTGATCATAAAACCAATCTAGGATTGAGTCCCACTGGTATAGTGGGAGGCAGGGAATATCCTCCTAAAAAGGAACTGAGTAGGCCACCATGTAGGTATTGGTGAAGGCATGGCAAACTTGATGTCTGCAGCCTACACGCCCAAGGTCTCCTATACCCGCCTCTCCCTCTGTTGTAATACTTGGCAAACTGCGTAGTACCTGTTGGCTGCAGGTTTCATTATCTGTCCTTTTGTCAGCCCCCAAGCAACATGGAGTGCCCAGACAAAATGGATGTTTAGGAAATATATGAATTGAATGAATGAATGAACTAACCAACTGAATAGTACAATGGTGTGTTGGCACTTTAGAGAGTACCTGCCAGGGTTTTACCCCAGTTACCAAATGATGGTCTCCCAGGATTGTCCTAGGCAGGTATATTTTTTACTCTTCATAGGTAATTCTAATGAACATACTGGCTTAAGAACATGTGGGTTAGAGAAGTGATTATTAGGAGGGAGAAAGTAGTGGAAAAGACAAATTTACAGCCTAAGGAAAGGCATTTATTTCTGTGCTTTAAATTTTCTGAAGTTTTCTAATTTTTTCCTATCTGAGAGTTTGGAAAATTTGGTATCTTTTTTTAAAAAAAATATTTTTAGATAGAGGGGAAGGGGAGGAGAAAGAGGGAGAGAAACATCAGTGTGTGGTAGCCTCTCTCATGCTCCCTAATGGGGACCTGGCCCACAACCCAGGCATGTGCCCTGATTGGGAATCGAACTAGCAACCATATGGTTTCTAGGTCGGCACTCAATCCACTGCACCACACAAGGCAGGGCAAATTTGATATCTTGAATGTGGTTCAGCCACATGTCAGGGTCCTTCAAGGCCTGGTACCTGCAACTGACTCTTCTACCACATGTGTAACTTTTTCTGAGGCCTGACTGCTATCTAAGTGGCCCCTTAATAAGCTGCAGAAAAAATACTATTCCCACTTAAATTATATTTATGTAAAAACAAGTTATTCAATAATTATTGTTTTTTTAAATAAAACTTTTTTCTTATGTTTGAAATTGATTTGCTTTTGTTTATAAGCAGTTCTCTGTCCTGTTTTCCCGAACTGGTGATTGACAAAAAGTTTTGGCAGCCTCCATGACAATGGCAGCTACCTGTGGTGTGGTCACCTACAGGGTGCTGATGACAGTGTTCTAGGGACTTTTTCGTTCTCCTTAGCTGCAAACCCCCTTCACACAGAGTTCAGCCTCAAAATATGCTCCCTCTTTTTTCCCCACACTCCTGCCAGGACGAACACTGCCTTGTCCCCCACATACATGCCTTGCTCCTATGCCTTTGATCACACTGTTTCCTCCTTTAGAATCATCTTCCCACCACATTCTTGGAAGTTCATCTTTAATGCTACTTTCTCACTCTCCTCCAAATACCTCTCTCCAACCCTGATGTGATCTTCTGTCTCTCTAAAGCTGCCTTCAAAGCCTTCTGCCTTAACAACCCTTCTCTGACATTGAGTTGCCATCATGCCCAACTCTGAACTACCTGCTTTTATTTCTATATTATTAGGCAACCAAAAGAATACATGACAGGGATAATAATTTGAAAAAAGAATTTGGAATGGGGAATCAAAGCATACATACAACAAAGTGCAGAAGGAAATTAGAGGTTTGTTGTTTTTTTTAAATATAAAAAGAGATCATAAAAGCTGAAGGAAGGGAAGCCTGTCTAAGCCAGTGCCTCAGCGCTGACTCCTGGGGCCCTGGAGAGGCAGAGACAGCAACACCCAGTCACGACAATGCACTGGCTTGCACATTGACAAAGTTCGTGGGGGGAGGGTGGTCATGTTATTGTACATAACATCCTCATTGTACAAATTTACAAGCAAGGAAGGGAACCCCTCAAATTCTTTAGGGCATGAGGAGTAAAATGTCAGGGGATTGTACAAAAAAAAAAAAAAGAAAAGAAAAAACCTCAAAAAGTAAAAATAAAAACTGATTTACAAAAAAGAAAAAAACAACAGAAACCTGGCATGGCATATACCCAGTCAGAGCAGACCCTGGCAGTAGCCCTGGCCCGAGACCCTCTCTATGCCAAGCATGTGCAGTTAGATGCTGATCATGGGAGGTCTTGGGCCAAGGAAGGTTGGTGGCAAGGGAAAGGCTCTTGAGATGAGAGTTTATGGATCCAGTTATTCAACAATCAACAGAGGAATATTTTAACATCTTAAAAAACAGTCTGGCCGTATCAGAGCAGACAGGCATTCCCAAGTAGAGCCCTTCTGCAGCTGGCTAGGGGATGTGAGAAATCATATGCCTGAAGGACAGCCTTGAGATCAAGGTCGTTCCTGTGGACCGGTGAGATCTGTCTCACCCTTGGGAATGCTGCCAAGGCAGCTGCCCGGGCCGGTAGCTCCTCTAGACCTGCCATGGTTCAGATGACGGCCCAGGGTCTGTGCTGCTGATGCGCCCCCTCACATTCCATTGTGTGTCATTCCCACATCAGCCTGCACTTTGGCACTGCTGGTTTCCAGCTCACCAGGCATGCGCCTCTGGGCCTGTGTGACCATTGATTTGAGCAAGACCCTAGGTACTTTTGTAGGGTAAGCCCGGAGCTGTGCTGTAGGATATTCAAACATGAAGACACAGTCCAGATCTGCAGTCTAGTAAGGAAGATACATACTCATGTTCTTTTTCAGATTCAGAAAACTGAAGCATAAATCAAAATAGTCTGAGAAACCTGAAGAAGATACTAGAGCTGACGCGTGTCTATAAAAGGGCAGTGTTGTCATACTACATTGGCACTGCTAAATAATAATTTTTCCTTGGGGATGGGCTTTTTCTTTTCTAGCACCTCAGTAACCTCTGCCAAAGTGGCTGTGAATGGTGTCCACCTGCATTATCAGCGGACTGGAGAGGGCGAGCATGCTGTCTTGCTGCTTCCTGGAATGTTGGGTCTGGAAGATTTTAATGGAATGCTCTTGAATGCTGTGTAATCTGTGATGCTTTCACAATATAGTTGCCAAATACTGATTATTAATTTTAGTGCTTTTATGGAAATGCTTTAAGTAATATTTGCTACAATTAATGTTAGGTGATTTAGAAAGATAACTTTCTGGTATATGCATTATTTTATTCCTTTAAATACCTGTTTTTTCCCATGCCAGTACACCATGTAGTTGGTTGCCTACTATAGGGGATTGTTCCACGTGGCATGGGAATGTAGCCTAGTCCCTACTCAGAAAAGCCAGTGGAGAGTGAGTGGCACACAGGAGCCAGGCCTACAGATAGGTTTTCCCCGTGGGGAATCAGGCCTGCATTGTACCTAGGCTACTGTGAGACTTACTTTTGCTAAAACTCCCTCACCCTGAATTGAGGCAGCAAGTGCTTACTGTAACTTCCTAAAGTCTGTGCTAAACCTCCCAAGTATGGAGTGTGACCGGTTCAACCACTTTTCCCCTTGATCTGTAACATCCTTCTCTTTGAAGTAATCAGCAACATTCTTTCCTTTGTTATCTGTAAAAGGTAATCACCTATATCGAACCTGTGCATAGTAAATGAGGACCATCCTCCATGTAATGTACCCAAAAAAGCAATAACAGCCTGTCCAGGCAGGGGATGGGACCCTCTCTCTCGCTTAGAGAGTGCCCAGGCCATCCCTTTTTCTCCACAGGACTTCTGTAGTCCGTGTGAATTTGTCTCTTGCAGCCACAACACATGGATCCTGCCGGCCAGGGTCTGCGTCAGCGTACGGTTTGGGAGTTGAGGAAAGAGGTGTGGGAAGAAGGGATAGATGAAGGCAAAAGATGAGTGGGTGACCAGCCATTCCAGATTGCTGGTTTTAAGGCTTTTCTTGGATGGGAGACTTTCGGTGTTGAGAGATGGATTGAGGGCCCTTCGTGGTGGACTATGTGTCCAATCAAAGTAAGAGCTAAGAACAAAACTTAGCTTACAGCCTTTTTGAAAATCAAAATTAGATTGGTATGAATGGAGTATTGTAAAGCCAGCTGAATCGCAATCTCATTTTGCAGATAAGTAGTTTAGATGTAGAAAGTTCAAGAGGAAATTTTCCAGTGATCTGAGAACATCTCAGATTTGGTTTTAAGGATTTTAATATTGCATTGTTTTGTTTAGTTAAGTAATCCCAATTGATACTTATTTCCTTATGATGTGTTTCTTTCTCTTAAAATTTTTCCATTACTTGATGGTTTCACTTGGTTGAGCCTCAGCTGATTATGGTACCATTGTAGCTATTGAGGCATCCTTGTCTAGATAGTATTTAGTGTCTTTTTTTTTCTTTAAGCTGTATAATGAAGGAGGACATTTAACCCAGTGGCTGATGTTGAGCCAAAGTTATCTGTAAAAGCAATGAATAATTTATCAGCTTAGATTTCCATCATTTCAGATTGCAGTCATTATCCAGGTATAAAAAACTTGACAATTTAATTTTTGTTTATGTAAAACATTAACCTCATTCAAAAATCAAAAAGTCAAACAGTGAGATTGCCCCTCCAATCCCCTGTCCCCAGCACCCAGTTCCCCTCTCCACGTGTAACCAGTGTTGATGTGTTTCCTTCTCAAGTGTCATATACTGGCAACTGTTCCTTAAAATAAATTTTTTAAGGTTTTAGTATTGTTTGCACTAAAGTCTTCAAATGTATACCTGTGTGCCCAAAAGCAAGTACTGTTATTTCTGAAGTTGGTCCTGAGTTGGGCTATTCCCTTTTCCCGCTTTCTCACCTCCCGCCCCTCCTCGGCAGTCCCATGGACAAGTCCCTCCAGTTCAGGAACCGTAAGAACAGAAGGCATGAGCTTGAGATCCATTTGTGTTTTTATCTTGGGTTTCTGAATGATGTACCTGATGTTGAGAAAAGCATATCTTGTCAGAACAATGATAACATCAAATGATACTATAGCATCTTGAAAGACATTTTCTAACTATAGCTAGTTTATCAAGCAAGATGTTTAGTATCTCTTTGTGGTCTGAGTTATGAGTCCTCAAAAACCAAGCAGACCTTAAAAATAAAGTGCTGATTTGCCCCTAGACTGAGCTCTTTGAGGAACTGGCCTTGTACACTGCTTTGAGTGGGTGTGAGCACAACACTTGAGAGAGCTCGATGTGTGTGTGCCCGCAGTGGCCGTGACTAGTAGGCAGTCTGGGAACTCCCAGTCAAGTCCGCCACTGACTTGTTAATATATGCTGTTCTGTAATTTTTTAATGAAATAAACTGATTTGTTTCTTTCACACCCTGCCCTCCCCAGTCATTTCTGTGTTTAACTTTCTATTTGCTAGTTATAACCGCCCAAAAGTCTTCTGGGCTATTCACATTAGCTTAGTAAAAAACCATCTGGGGTTTTAGAATTCTACTTTAAATAACTTGGATCAAATCTCATAAATTAGTCTACAGATATTGGAATCTCTCTTACTTGTAATAGTCACTTAAAAAAAGAAAAGCAAAAAATAACCCAGAAGCATATCATCAGTAAGCCTAATTCTGTGCAGTTTCATGATTTATTTTTTAAAGGAAGATGAGGCTAAAGAGGTACCAAAAGGACCGAACTTGAATAATCCCTGACCAGGGCGTCTGTCTTTCTCACAGTGGCCACTAGGGGGCCATAAGAGGCACGTCTGAGCTCCCAGGGAAAAGGAAAGTCAGCCTCCCAGTAAATGGATTCCAACGTTGCTTGGCTCCTCTGCTGATTATAATCTGATGTCTAACTTTGAGTGGAAACTATTTGCTTTGTTTTAGGATTGCAATTGTTTATTTTTTTTACAGTAATGCGTTTGAAATAATGAAAGCATTCACTTGAATTAACCAAGTCGCTGTTTTTAGGAAGTGGAGAGACAGATTTTGGACCTCAGATTAAAAACCTAAATAACAAGCTCTTCACAGTGGTTGCCTGGGATCCTCGAGGATATGGATATTCCAGACCCCCAGATCGAGATTTCCCAGGGGACTTTTTTGAAAGGGATGCAAAAGATGCTGTTGATTTGATGAAGGTGGGTCCCTTAGGGAAGAGCCCAAGGGAGGGAGGATGGCTGGGCCTGTCTTCATTTATTTTGCTTTTTGTTTTTTATTTCTACAGGGGTGATACCATGCGATTCCTACAGAAAATTTAAAAAGTTCAAATACACATAAAGAAGAAAGTAGAAACATCCCACAATCCAACTATGTAGAGATATCACCACCAAGACTTTGAGGCTCTGCCTTTCTGGCCAGTCTTAGTACATATGTAAATACACATGTTTATATTGATGGCATGATACTGTACCTAATGTTTTTGCAGCTTACTATTTCATTGAACAATTTGTCAAAGAGATACTTCCCTGTCAATAAATATTAGTTTACATCAGTATTATAATAGGTGCATGGTATTTCATTGTATGGATATACTGTGTCTTATTTTACCTCTCTTCTAATGGTAGATATATAACTTAATTTCTTTATCCTCACCAGAGGATACATTTATTGGTTTTAAAGACAGAGAAAAAGAGAAACATCAATGTGAGAGAGAAACATCGATCAGTTGTATCCTGCACATGCCACAACCAGAGAGACTGAACCTACAGTCTTTTGATATATGAGACAAAGCTCCAACCAGCTGGTCCACCCTGCCAGGGCAATGACTTTATTTTTAAGTTGCCCTTTTTTTGTGGTTATAAACAGCAGTGCAGTGAACATTCTGTTGTCCATGGACATTTTAGTTCTCATTTTTTGCTATTATAACAATATTTCATCAGGCATCCTGGACCTGTGTCCTGGTGCACATGTGTAAGAGTTCCATACATATTTAGGATATGGCTTGCAGGCTTATAGAAGATGCACAGCTTCATTTTACAACATAGTGCCAAGTTGTTATCCATAGTAGTCATCCCAATTCTTGAACTTAATTTTCCCAATTAATTAATTTTTACCTCTAGACAGCATCTTTCAGATGTGATCTTTTTTCATTGTCCCTGTGTAACACATTTTCAGAGCCTGGTTGATTCACCCCAGGACTAACATAACCTCCCCATGACACCATTCTCTTCCAGAGTTCCTCCAGCCACTTATTCACAATGTTGCAGTCAGTCACATTACCAGATGCAATGACTTCATTTCTTCCAGTTTTCCTTTCTGATCTACACAGCTGTTCTCAGAGTCTTTGCTCAGGTGTGCATGCGCATGCACTTGTCATTTGTGATGTTCAAATACTGATATCCATTATGTCCAGTTCCTTGAGATTTTATCCAAGGAATGAAGTGTTTCCTTCAAAATTCAAAACAATTATATTTACACTAAATTAGTTGAGAGAAAACATTTTTCTCATCAAATGGTGAACTCCAGGATTTTTCATTAATTGCCAACTGATACTCCAAACCACACAGCGGTATTGATTCTGTTAATTATTGATTATTGGGTTCTTTTAACAGAGGAGCAATAACCTGTGCTGTGCTTTTTGTTGTATTTCTCACAGACGCTGAAGTTTAAAAAGTTCTCTTTGCTGGGTTGGAGTGATGGTGGCATTACAGCACTCATTGCAGCTGCAAAATATCCATCTTACATCCACAAGATGGTGATTTGGGGAGCCAATGCCTATGTGACTGAGGAAGATGAAATGATTTATCAGGGTAGGTTCCATGAACTGGAGATGTCATGACTAGTAATATCTTCCTCTTCCCTCTCTCCTTTAATTCTTTTTTTTAAAAAAATTTATTTCTCTATTTGTAGAGGGAGGGGGAAGGGAAGAAGAAAGAGAGAGAGAGACATTGATGTGGGAGAGAAATATCAATCAGCGGCTTCTCACACATGCCCCGACCAGGGACTGAACCCACAACCCAGGCATGAACCCTGACCGGAATCAAACCGGTGACCTTTCACTTTTGTGGAGATGATGCCCAACCAACTGAGCCACACTGGCCAGGGCTCCTCTTTAATTCTCATTTTGATATGTAGTTACAAGCCATATCTCATCCTCTTCTGCTTCTCAATCTGAAGTTAGGAAGAATAATTTCTCAGAAAAGTAATGCAATTTAACCAGTCTATGTTTAAGAGCTTTCTCTTTTCAAAAGTGATACTTTCATGACTCAAAAAAGGTATAAATTAGATTTACATTTTCTACTACTGATAGTGAACTTCAAGGAAGAAGGGGTTTGATGTGCACTTTTATTTATATAACCTCATTTAAAATAATGTGAGTGTAAAAGGGAACATTGTATTCAAATATGAAACCTAATATATATTTTTAAAGAGGGAAAAGAAGGGAGAAAGAGAGAGACAGAAACATCAATGTGTGGTTGCCTCTCGCATGCCCCCAGCTGGGGACCTGGCCTGCAACCCAGGCATGTGCCCTGACTGGGAATCCAACCAGTGGCTCTTTGGTTCACAGGCTGGCGCTCAGTCCACTGAGCCACACCAGCCAGGGCCGAAACCTTTTATTCTGATGAAGAATTTTTGTACTATTCACATTTTTTAAGGTTGTCCTTCAGGCTAATTTTTAAGGTTTTTAGAGACACAGGAACAGGGGCCTATGGACTAAATCCAACTCATGGTCAATTTTTGTAAGGCCTAAGCACCCATTTAGGAGGCTAGCACATTGACTTCTGGAGATCAGTATTGGGTGTCCCTCTTCATCTGCCTTTCCTCCTCCACTTCCAGTGTTGTTGACAGGACCTGTACTGGTGGCCACCTACACATTGGCAACTGTTAGTTATAACCAGGCAGCCAGCCATGGAATTTCAGTTGACAATTCAGGAGTTGCTCAGCCTCCAGCAGGCTGCCCACATTGAGAAGACGGGGCCCTTGAGAGGAGAGGAAGGTGATCAGGATCTGGGGGTCCCTGGGACACAAAGTGAAATTGGCCTGGGCTACCCTAACACCACCACATGTTGGCCTGGCTCACCAGGACCCTTCTCTTCAGACCAATAGCTTTTTTGTCCTGAGTATGTTTCTACTGGTTCCCAGATAGCCTACTCCAGACAATTAGGCCAAGATAAATCAGTAGTTTCTCTCCTTTATCTACATAATGTTTTTGTGTTTGCCTCTTGACCTACAAAGCCTAAAATATTTACTCTCTGGTCATTTACAGGAATAGTTTGCAGCCCTATGCACTAGAATACCACAAGTCTAGTCTTTTTTAGCTATTCTGCAATTCACATGACTTAAGTAAGCTATTTAATGACCAAGTTTCATTGTAGAGTCTTACTTCTTGACAGTCCTTGTCTTTGGTAAAGAACTATGAAACTCTTAAATGGTAAGTCAGATTTAGTTACCAGTCCTAGTCAGTACTCCTGCCTGTCCTTATTGCATCTCTCCACTTGGTTCCAGGGGGAGTGTCTGTCTTATGCAAAGTAAGCTGTTCTACTTTGTTGCTGGTCCTTTCCCTCTCACTGCCTCTAGGACATGGTGCCTCTGGTCCTTTCTACCTCTCCTGTATCATTGATTTCTCTCCCTGGATCTTCCATGGATCTTCCTCTCAGCCTATAAAGGTGGACATGGTTCCTCCTCCAAAAGGCTGTCTTTCTCACCTATAGTTACTACAGTACATTCTTTGTCCTCTCCCACAACTGACTAAAAGAGTTGTCTGCACTCTCTGCTTCTACACATTCTCCTCTCATTCCTTCTCCAGTGCATTCTGGCCCATCTCCCATTGTGGTTCATACTGAAACTGTTCTAGCTGAGATAAGTATGATCTTCATGTTGTCAAAGCCAGTGGGTTCTTTCAGAGTTGGTTGTAGTATTCCCTTGTTACTCTTTTGTTTTTCCATTATAACTCTTCAAAAGTTTGTAAGGGCTACAGTGATATCCCTCCTTTGTTCCCTGAAACTGATAATTGGTATCATCTCTCTTTTTATCCTGACCTGTTTAACTAGAGGCTTCAATTTCATTGCTTTTTTTCCTTATTTTATTGATTATGCTATTATAGTTGTCCTATTTTTTTTTCTCCTCTTTATCCCTGTCCACCCTGTACCACCCCTCCCAGCAGCATTCCCCCCACTTAGTTCATGTCCATGGGTCATACATACAAGTTCTTTGGCTTCTACATTTCCTATACTATTCTTTACCTCCCCCTGTCTATTTTATGCCTACCATTTATGCTTCTTATTCCCTGTACCTTTTCCCCCATTTCCCTCCCCACTGATAACCATCCATGTGGTCTCCATTTCCGTGATTCTGTTCCTGTTCTAGTTGTTTGCTTAGTTTTTGTTTTTTTAGGTTCAGTCATTGATAGTTGTGAGTTTATTGTCATTTTACTTGTTCATAGTTTTTGATCTTCTTTTTCTTACATAAGTCCCTTTAACATTTCATATAATTAGGGCTTGATGATGGTGAACCCCTTTAACTTGATCTTATCTGGGAAGCACTTTATCTGCCCTTTCATTCTAAATGATAGCTTTGCTGGATAGAGTAATTTTGGATATAGATCCCTGTATTTCATGACTTTGAATACTTTCTTCCAGCCCTTTCTTGCCTGTAAGGTTTCTTTTGAGAAATCAGCTGATAGTCTAATGGGAACTCCTTTGTAGGTAACTCTCTGTTTTTCTCTTGTTGCTTTTAAGATTCTCTCCTTATCTTTCATCTTGGGTAATGTAATTATGATGTACCTGGGTGTGTTTCTTCTTGGATCCAATTTCTTAGGAACTCTTACTTGAAAATCCTTCAAGGTCTCCCATGACTTTCTGGATAAGTAGGTTTAAACTTCTCAGCTTTGCTCATAGAGTTTGAGTGACCCAGGACCTTCTGTCTTTCCAGGTCCATCTCCTACTACTTTTGTCTTCCCTTCCCCCACACACTCATCTTTTTCTTCAGCCACCTGAGAGTCGCAGAAGTTCTGAAAGTAGCATGGTTCTCAGCCTCTGTGTCACTGCACATGCTGTTCCTGCTCCGGTATTTGCTTGCTGACTTCTGTTCTCACGGATGTAAACACAGCAATGTTTACCCTCTAGGAAGTGCCTCAGCACTGATGCCACTCCCTGGAGCTCACTAGCCCTCTTCTGTCCTCCCCCATCCTTTCCTATGACACCGAGCACCTCTAATACCATGGTTGTTTACCAGTCCTTGACTGAACAGCAGAGACTGCTTCTCATTCGAGTTTGTATCTGTTGTGACTAACACACAGCAGACTTCAAATAATGTTTACTGGATTAACTCACTAATTAATGATGAATAAGTGTTTTCTTCATTAAGATTTTAGTGCCTGTCACAAATTATATGCTCAAAAAGAAATATATCAATCTATTTTTGGATAGAAATTAGTTGTTTTGGTGTGATTCAAATGGCTGTTTTATGAACTTAACTATGAAACATAATTACTATTCATTTTTAGTGGAAATTATGCTTTGGTGTAAACTGGCTTCCTCTTGAAAAGAAGAGGACAGAAGTACATATATTATATAAATACGTGAAATTTTTTTAAGTTTTATCTTTGATTTTAGAGAGAGAGAGGAAGGGAGAGAGAGAGACATCGATTTTTTATGGAACAACAAACCACAAACCTTGGCATATCAGGATGATGCTCTAACCAACTGAGCTACCCAGACAGGGCATTACATAGACTATTTTTGAGTGCTTGTAATATGCCAGGCACTGTTGTTAGTGCATATCCTGTCTAATTTACTTGCTTTTATGCCATAATGTTATTATAATTCTCAATTTTTAGATAGGGAAACTATAGCACAGAGAAGTTAAAGAACTTGCTCAGGGTCTCAGAGCTAGTAAGTACAAGAGCTGGGATTCAAATGTAGGCGGTGTGACTTCCAAGCCAATGTTATTAACCACAGTGCTTGATATGAACATCTGGCTTGCCTCAGCTGCAGCTGGATTTCCCTGTCCCTTGGATTTAGGTAATGTTTCCTGTGGGAGTCTAAGGTTTTGCCCAAGATTTTGCATTCCCATTGATACCACTTGCTCCAAATGCCTGGTTCTATGAATTAATTCATTTTAAGGACCTCTTGCTGTCCCAAGTGGAGGAATTTACATTTTCACAAGAAAAATATCTCCATACTGAACATCAGCCAATTTGGTTCTTAAAAGGTCTTGGCCTTCCCACCACAGGGGCCTTTATTTATTTTGTAAAAATGTATCAAATACATGAATTTAAAATATTACATAAAAGCTATTAAAATTGTATGTTAATATTATATTAATGTATAATAATATATCATATATAAGTAATAAATTAATTAAATGTATTTTATTATATATGATAATATATTTCATTATAGAATTTGTTTTTGAACTACACAAAGGGATTCCATACTGTAACTTGTCTCCTATGACTCACTCTTCACTGAACATTGTGTTTCTGAGATTCATTCATGATGTTGCTGTACCATATTTCATTGAGCAAACATGCTGCATTTTATTTTCCCTTTCCTTTATCAATGGACTGTTGTTCTGTTTCCAGTGTTGTTATGAGCATTCTTATATATGTCCTGTGAGGCATATGAGTACAGTGTCTCTCTAGGGTGTATGAAATTGCTGAGTATTGTGGAATGCAAATATGTCCCATTATAAGTGACAGATTGTTTTGCAAATAAATAAATTTATACTTCTACCAGCAACATATGAGATACTTTACCTTAAATACTCAGAAAAACTTGGAATCATCAGACATCTTAATTCTAGCCAGTCAAAGGGGTATAAAATGGTATTTTGGTATTTTATTGGGGGGTTCTAAATTTGTATTTTTCTATTACTAGTAGGGTTGAAAATCTTTTTATGTGTTTATGATCACTGGGGTTTCTTCTTCTGTACTATACCTATTCATATCATTTCTTTTTAAAGTACATTATATTGATTATGCTATTACAGTTGTCCCATTTTTTCTCTCCTTTATACCCCTCCACCAGTTACCCCAATTCCCTACAGCATTCCCCCCACCCCACTACTTAGTTCATGACCATGGGTCATACATAGAAGTTCTTTGACTTCTCCATTTCCCATACTATTCTTAACCTCCCCTTGTTTATTTTGTACCTACCATTTACACTTCTTATTCCCTATAACTTTTCCCCCATTCTCTTCCACCTTCCCCTTGCCCACTGATATCCCTCCATATGATCTCCATTTCTGTGATTCTGTTCCTGTCCTAGTTGTTTGCTTAGTTTGTTTTTGTTTTTGTTTTTGTTTTTTTTAGGTTCAGTTGTTGATAGTTGTGAGTTTGTTATCATTTTACTATTCATAGTTTTACTCTTCTTCTCTTTCTTGGATAAGTCCCTGTAACATTCCATATAATAAGGACTTGGTGATGATGAACTCCTTTAACTTTATCCTATTTGGGAAGCACTTTATCTGCCCTTTCATTCTAAATGATAGCTTTGCTGGATAGAGTAATCTTGGATGTAGGTCCTTGCCTTTCATGACTTTCAAAACTTCTTTCCATCCCCTTCTTGCCTGTAAGGTTTCTTTTGAGAAATCAGCTGATAGTCTAATGGGAACTCCTTTGTAGGTAACTCCCTGTTTTTCTCTTGTTGCTTTTAAGATTCTCTCCTTTTCTTTAATCTTGGATAATGTAATTATGATGTATCTTGGTGTATTCGTCCTTGGGCCCAACCTTTCTGGGATTCTCTGAGCTTCCTGGATGTGTATGTCTATTTCCTTTGCCAGAATGGGGAAGTTTTCTTTCATTATTTGTTTAAATAAGTTTTTAATTTCTTGCTCTTCCTCTGACACCCCTATGATTTATATATTGGAACATTTAAAGTTGTCCCAGAGGTTCCTAAGCCTCTCCTCATTTTTTTTGAATTCTTGTTTCTTCATTCTATTCTGGTGGAATGTTTATTTCTTCCTTTTATTCCAAATTGTTGACTTGAGTCCCAGTTTCCTTCCCTTCACATTCCCTTCACAGTTGGTTCCCTGTATATTTTGCTTTATTTCACTTTGCATAGCCTTCACTTCTTCCTTGCTTTTGTGGCTCTAGTCAATCATTTCTTTGAGCATACTGATTACCAGTGTTTTGAACTCTGCATCTGATAGATTGGCTGTCTCCTCGTCACTTAGTTCTTTTTCTGAAGTTTTGATCTGTTCTTTAATTTGGGCCATATTTCTTTGTCTCAGTGCACCTGTTACATTGTAAGGGGTGGAGCCTTAGGTATTCTTCAGGGTGGGGCAACACTTTTGCTGAATTTTGGCTCTGTCTTTTGGGGAGGGGTCAGAGAGTGAACAATGCTGCTTGTTCAGCTCTCATCCCACTTTCAAGAGACTGGAAGTTTCTCCCACTACCACAACCCCCACAGGTTTTTACAGCCAGAATTTCTGAGGCTTTATTTTGCCCATGCTGGAACCCTGGATTGCACAATCTGTCTTGCTCCCCTGTTGTTCCTCCCAGTTTATCTGAACACAAAAGTGGGACCACCTGGTCCTCGAGCCACCTTCTTGCTGCATGTCCTCTTGCCCCAGCTGCCTGTCTCTGCCCCTCCTACCAGCTTGAATGAATGTTTCATCTTTAACTCCTTGATTGTCAGACTTCCATGCAGTTCAATTTTCTGGCAGTTCTGGTTGTTGTTGTTTTTGAATTGGTTGTTCCCTTCATTTGGTTGTGCGAGGAGGCACAGTGTGTCTACCTACACCTTCTTCTTGGGTAGGACTCCATTCCTTTTTATTGATTTTTAAATTTTTATTTTGTAATAGTTATACATATAGCATAGTATATTAACAGGTATACCTTATCAGGTATAACAACATACAAGAACAATCCCAATATTATTTCAATGTTACTGGTTTACAGAGGGGTTGTTTTTCATTTTTTTAATAATCTGATTACTAACCCCTTGCTGGTTAGTAATTGTGTCAGTAGTTATGTTGTATAGCTTGTAGCTTGTGTTTGCCTCTCTTTATGGATAGAACTGTTTAATTTAAAGTAAGAAAATGTTACAATGTTTTGTTTTCTCATTGGCTTAGTGAGTTTTATTTGTTTTTACATTTACCAAACTGTCAGTTACTTTGCTCACCTTTCCTTTTTTCATCTCAGACATTCCTTCTAAGATCTTCTCTCTCTTTCCTGAAGTTATTCTACCTTCTTTAAGGGCAGGTCTGGTAATAGTACACTCAGTAGTTATCCAAGAATGTGTTTTATGTCACCCTCACTCTCGAAAGATTGTTTAGCTAAGAATACACATATCAAATAAAAAATATTTTCTCAAATATTACACTGTCTTCTGCTTTTCTTAGCTGCGGTTGAGAAGTTTTGTCAGTCTAATTTTCCTTCCTCTGGAGTGATGTGTCTTATGTATGCCTGTTGTTCAGATTTTCTGTTTTTCTTTGACATGTTGCTGATTTACCATTCGTTTCTAAGTGTGCCTTCTTTTTATTTCTCTTATTTAGATTACATTTTGTTTGTGGATTCTTTTATCACTTCTGAAAAACATTCTTGCTTGTTCCTTTCAAATATTTCATGTCTGCCATTCTTCTTACCTACTTTTCTGGGACTGATTGGACTTTGTGGACCTTATCTTTCCATCTTCCCTATCTCTGGTTCATCTTCTTATCTCTTGGTGTGATGTTCTGCATAATTTTTAAAGCTTTTTCTTCCAGTTTTCTAGTTTTTTCATTAGCTTTGTAAAGATTCTGTTTTGGGATCTTCGATTAGGAGTAAATGCTTATTCTTACTTTGGAAACAAACAGAAAACCAATGAACATTGTTGAGATTGCTTTCCTTCACCAATATGTGCATTCACTGCTCTTGGGAACCACGGGGTCAGACCAAGTCAGGGCCATTTTCATCTCAGCTTAACCCAGGGATCTCAGGTTCACCTCTACCCTCCCAGCCCCAGTGGTAGTCACTTTCCCCCCAAAAGAAGCCCTGTCGTTCAATAGTCTTACCACTCTTTGTTCTACTTTCAGGATTTGCTTTCTTTTACACACTCACACATACACATATATACTCATAATCTAGTCCACTAATTACTGCAATTCTAATAATGCAACAAAAACTGTGTATTATAAAGATCTAGTTGTTCCCAACTCTCCTCTGAACTTCTGACAGCTGTCAGTCTGTTCTCTGTATTGATGAGTCTGTTTCTATTTTGTTTGTTAGTTTTTTTTATTCATTATATTCCACATATGAGTGAAATCATCTGGTATTTGCCTTTCTCTGGCTGGCTTATTTCACTTAGCATAATGTTCTCTGGGTCCATCCATGCTGTCACAAAGGGTAAGATTTCCTTCTTTTTTACAGCCAAGTAGTATTGCATCTACAGGGAATTTCTGACTGGCCATCTTCACACCATCTTGCTAGCACCCCTCTCCATTCCCCTCTCTTCAACTCTCCTTTTTCTTCTTCCCAAACCTCCTCCTACCTCTTAACTTTCAGGGTTCTCTCTACACCCCTTTCTGAAGTCTTTTCACTTTTGCACAGAGAATTTCAGCTCTCCTGAGCCTCTATATTCAATTCTGGGCATACTTCTGCAAAGTTAAACCAATCCCAGAAGAAAGGCGAGCACTATAACAGGATCTTCCTTCCTTAGAAGGCAGTTACAGTTGTAAGTAGCAGTTTTTTCTCCATTTCATTATTTCCATTTACTAAGTATATATTAGGTATCTGCCTGGTTCTTGGCACTGTCTGGAATGCTAAGTTGTTGTTCAGTGTGAATTCATATCATTATGTCATGGTATATTTAAGGTGCACCTTGTATCATAAGCACTGTATTAAAAGTGCTACATGAGCAATTTTTAATATACTCAGGAGGATTAGAATCTTTATCTCACTGTACTTAAAGTATGGAAAAGATTAGGCTAAGTAATAGAATGTGTTTATTTACTTTAAAGGTGTTTTTAGCTATTATTTCCTTTTCTTTTTTTATTTTTTATTTTATTATTTTTTAATATATTTTATTGATTATGCTATTACAGTTATCCTATTATCCCCCCTTCATT
>CM052542.1:84687445-84703966 GCA_028533065.1 Trachops cirrhosus | reverse complement strand
TTATTCCTTCGTTCTTTTCTGATTGTATGTTTCTTTCTTCCTTCTGGTCCACTCCATTGATGTGAGACCCAGCTTTCTTTCCATCACTATTGGTTCCCTGTGCATTTTTCTTCATTTCACTTATTGTAGCCTTCATTTTTTCATCTAATTTATGACCAAAATCAACCAATTCTATGAGCTTCCTGATCAGCAGTATTTTGAAATATGCATCTGATAGGTTGGCTATCTCTCATATGCTTAAAAGAATGGGTTCTGGGGCTTTCATTTGTTCTTCTGTTTGAGCCATCTTTTTTTTTTTTTTTTAGTCTGGTCGCACCTGTTGTGTATGAGGGGCAGAGCCTTAGGTGTTCACCAGGGTGAGGCAACGTAGTTGCTGGGTTGTGACACTGTATGTGGGGGTGGGTTCTGAGAGGGAACGATGGTGCTTGCTCCACTGGCTTCTGATTTGTGACCAAATCACTATTTTTATTTTTCTTCATTTCACTTATTGTAGCCTTCATTTTTTCATCTAATTTGTGACCAAAATCAACCAATTCTGTGAGTATCTTGATCACCAGTGCTTTGAACTGTGCATCTGATAGGTTGGCTATCTCTTGGTCACTTAAAAGGATGGGTTCTGGGGCTTTCAGTTCTTCTTCTGTTTGAACCATTGCTGGGTTTTTTTTTTTTTTGGTCTCGTTGAGCTCCTGTAATGAGGGGAGGGGCCTTAGGAGTTCACGGGGTGGAGGGCACCCCAGTCGCTGGGTTGTGACGTTGTATGTGGGGGTGGGGTCCAGTAAGGAACAATGGCACTTGCTCTGCTCTCTGTAGGACGTCAGACCCTTCCACCGGTTTCTGCAAGCTAACTGGGCCCCTCTGGCACCAATTCCGGTGTGGGTCGGCCTGTGCACCCTGAGGGACCTGCCTTTTCAGTCAGCGACCCAAAGCTCTATTTCCCGGTGCAGGGACCCTGAGTTGTGCGCAGTGCCTTGCTTCATAATGGCCACCTCGCTGGGTCTGCCGGTTGCCACCCCCTGGCCGGGGCCCACCAGCCACTGCGGCTTTTGGGCCCAGGGTCTGCCTGCTGCGGACTTATGCGCCGCCCTGGTTGCTCAGCTCTCTGCTCTGCGTCCCTCACCCAGCCCAACTCCACCCCTCCTAACGGTCTAGATGAACGTGTCTATTTTTAAATCCTTGGGTGTCCGACTTCCATACACTTCAATTTTCTGTCAGTTCTGGTTGTTATTTTGTTTCTATATTGTTGTTGTCCCTAACTTGGTTGTACGAGGAGGCACAGTGCATCTACCTATGCCTCCATCTTGGCCGGAAGTCTATTATTTCCTTTTCTAATAGTGAATACTCTATAGTATAGTTTGAAGTTAGTAGTTAGCCTTTTATACCCATATTTCTTAAGTAGAAGAAATTAAAAGAAATAATTTGTGTGCATTTCCCAATGTACATAAATGCAATTCAAAAATAAAAAACCCTCTATTGTAAATAATGTCTCTTTCTCAAAAGACCCTAATTAGAGGAGTGTCTTTTTTTTATCATATACCTTTGCAGAATGCATTAAAGGCAGGTCTAATTTCTTGCACTTTGTAAGAATTTGTTGTGTGCCTGTTTTGTACCAAGCACTGGTCTAGGCCCTGAGAGTACAGTGGGGAACAAAACATAGCCCAGTCCCTTACACTGAGGCTTACATCCCAGTGGAGAGACAGACACTCAGCCACTGACATAGAAAACACTGCAAAGTAGTGGGACGTGCTAAGCAGAATAGCTGGAGGGAAGGTGGTCAGGAAGGCAAGGCCTTACTGCCCTGGATGAAGTGAGGAGTGAGCCCTACAAAAACCCGGGGAAGAATTCCAGGCAGACAGAACAGCAAGTAATAGCTTTGAGTTGGACTGTGCTTAGAATATTTAAAGACAAACTTTAGTATGACACTAAACCTGTTCTTTTCACACCTCTATTTTTCAGGTATCCGAGATGTTTCTAAGTGGAGTGAGAAAACAAAAAAGCCTCTAGAAACCCTATATGGGTATGAGTACTTTGCAAAAACCTGTGAAAAGTGGGTGGATGGCATAAAACAGTTTAAACATCTTCCAGATGGTAGGTTACATGAACTATTGAATAGTTCCTTTGCTGATTATAAAGGTTGCTTGAATTCCTCCCCTGATGTTCCAGAATTCCTCAGGGTTTAATGCATTCACCCACTATCCTTACACTCTGATGTATGAACAGAGAATACTAGTGACTATATACAATACAAGTTCTTATGTATTAAGTCCACCTTTAACTAGAGACAGATTGTATATAGTGTAAAGGTTTATAATGTTGAGTCTTTAATAGCAGACTGTTCTTTTTTTCTTCTACTTCTTTGTGTGTGATGACAAAATAATTTTCCAGAAGCTTCAAATAGTCTTTAATTTCTAATTTCAGAATGAGTAATTAGCAAACAAGCTGCAATATATTATATACCATAATTTTTTCTTTTTGCACATTTAGACAAGTTACCTAGGACAAAGAAGGAGGGACTTTCTGTCATGACCTTTAGCCCCAGCCGTATCAGTATGAGGAAGAGAGTGTTCATTTCTTTTTCTATCTTCAGAACTAAGTTATATGACTTCAGCCCTGATCAATGTCTCCCTGTGTTTATCTGAAAAACTGACATGATGTCTAATTACAGTAAAAATTAACATCTTTAAGAAAAAATCTAAAAGTATTTTATATAAATATTTACATTTTTAATGTCTCATTTTTCTTTTTTTAATTGCTGAAAGAATAGAAAATAGCTAAAATCTAGTCTTGAAGCACATTCAGTTATAAAATTGTTGTTACTGAAGGATCAGTTTGATGTCTTAACTAATAATTTCCAGAATGAGCCATCTGTCAAAACCATCACAATGAATAGGACATTTGGAAAAGTTACTTCCTTGGCTTAAGTTCAAAAGAGCAAATATATCCTGTTCAAACGCAGTACCCACTCATAGAAATAGGTCCCTGAAATCTGTTTTCCTTGGCTTTTAAAGCAAACAAAAAATTGCTATAAAACAATATCTGAGTCAGTTCTGCATTGAAGAAGGCAACTTTGTGAAATGTAAACTTCTATGTTTTCTTGAAGAGAGTAGGGAAAAATGTCTGATTGCCAATAGGTAGAAGAAGGATTAAATGAGTTAAAAAAAATATGTCCTGTATTTGTTAAATTAAAAATTTGTGCTCTGCAAAAGACACCGTCAAAAGAGTGAAAAGACAAGCCACAAACTGGGAGAAAATATTTATAAAATACCCATCTGATAAAGGGCTGTTATCCAGAATATACAAAGAACTCTTAAAACTGAACAATAAGAAAACAACCCAATTAAAATATGGACCAAACAAAAATGAGATCCCACTCTTCACCTATTAGAACAGCCACACAGAGGAATTTCAGGACAGTGAAAATACTCTCTATGATACTATACTAGATATGTGTCATTACACATTTGCTGAAACGCACAGGATGCACAACACCAAGGGTGATCCCTAAAGGAAATGATGGACTTTGGGTGATGATGATATGCCAGTGGGGGTTCGCTCACTGTGAAAATGCACCACTCGGGGGTGTTGGTAGTCAGGGAGGCCACGTGTGGGGGCAGTCTCTGTACTTTCCACTCACTTTTGCTGTAAACCTAAAACTCTAAAAAATAAAATCTTTTTTTAAAAAAGAGAAATGTAGTGAAAAAATGTAATACAAAGGATCTATCAGCGTGTCAGTCATCTTACAGCAAGATTGTTAATGAACTACTTATCTCCTTCTGTACTAGTTAATTTGAGAGGAGCCCTTTTTTTCTAGTTGCACACTCGAGTTTAAGGATGCTCAGACCTAGCACAGGGACTGACTGCACAGATTTGGAGTTAGGCCTGGTGTGCATTCTGGTTTTGCCACTTGGCTTGCTGTTAGAATGGATTCAGGCAAATCACTTAGCTTCTCTAAGCTGCAACTTCCTGTATGAGAACTAAGGATACTAATAACTACCTCATAAAGTTGTTCTGAGGACAAAATGAGTTGTTTATGTTCAGCTTTGGCACAGTACCAAGTACAGAGTAAGTGCTTAATAAAAGTTACTCGATTTGCAAATAATTGTACATACTAAATGAGTTAAAACATGCACATAACTACCATAAGTGTTTTATGGTTATTAAATAATTTGAACAGTTCCTAACATATAGTGAGCACTCAGTAATGCCAGCTTTAATTATGTGAGTATACATTGGCAGATGCATGTCATCTCTGAGACAGGAGGGGGTCATCTTCAGAGACCTAGAGAAGTATTACCCTGGTCTACCTGTCGCCTTCTCATTCAAACCCCCAACTGAAGAGGAGGGGACAGCGCCCCCTGGGCTGGCTCCTAGCTTTCTCAGAGCTGCCATGCTTTCTTTTTGACACAGGCAGGGGAAGGCAGGAGGGAGAAGGAGCTGGCTCGATGGAGTATCTGCTGGGTGTCAGCTGGTACTGTGGCATCTCTTTTTAGCCCCTTGGCCACCCAGGGGATTATGATTTATTCCTGTTCCACCAGAGGAGAAGGTTGAAACTCAAGTGGCTAAGGAACCACTAAAACTTCACAGGTGGGAGGTGGCGGGGGACAGGAACTTAGAAATGTTGCTATGCATGGGAGTGAATCTTCTAATCTTTCAACTGCATATCAGTCAAGAATGTCAGAGAGGCAGGAGGGATGAGGAGGAGCTGTAAAGTGTAACTTCATTGTGAGGTACGTGACCTTTGAGGGCTAGCTGGGACCCCAATGACCAGTTAAGACATTATTTCCTAGGAGGAGCTTATCAGATGGCCAAGCACCTACTGTGGTTTTGCAAACTGGGAACTGCATCTATGTCATATAAAGAGCTGTGGGTTTTTGTTTGTTTTTCTTACCATTTTACGTGAATTTTTTCATTAATTTATTTTTTTACAGTTAAAATACTGTATTATATTTTTTAACATGTTTTATTGATTACACTATTACAGTTGTCCCATTTTCCCCCCTTCACTCCCCTCCACCCTGAACACCCCCTCCCACCCACATTCCCCCCCTTTAGTTCATGTCCATGTGTCATACTTATAAGTTCTTTGGCTTCTACATTTCCCATACTATTCTTACCCTTCCCCTGTCTATTTTCTACCTACCATCTATGCTACCTATTCTCTGTACCTTTTTCCCCCTCCCCCTCTCACTCCCATGTTGCTAACTCTCCATGTGATCTCCATTTCTGTGGTTCTGTTCCTGTTCTAGTTGTTTACTTAGTTTGCTTTTTTGTTTTTGTTTTAGGTGTGGTTGTTAATAACTGTGAGTTTACTGTCATTTTATTGTTCATATTTTTTATCTTCTTTTTCTTAGATAAATCCCTTTAACATTTCATATAATAAGGACTTGGTGATGATGAACTCCTTTAACTTGACCTTATCTGAGAAGCACTTTATCTGCCCTTCCATTCTAAATGAAAACTTTGCTGGATAGAGCAATCTGGGATGTAGGTCCTTGCCTTTCATGACTTGGAATACTTCTTTCCAGCCCCTTCTTGCCTGCAAGGTCTCTTTTGAGAAATCAGCTGATAATCTTATGGGAACTCCTTTGTAGGTGACTGTCCCCTTATCTCTTGCTGCTTCTAGGATTCTCTCCTTCATTTTTACCTTGGCTAATGTAATGATGATGTGCCTTGGTGTGTTCCTCCTTGGGTCCAACTTCTGTGAGTCCAAACTCTCTGAGTTTCTTGGACTCCCTGGAATTCTGTTTCCTTTGCCAGATTGGGGAAGTTCTTCATTATTTTTTGCTCTTCCTCTTCTCCTTCTGGCACCCCTATAATTCGGATGTTGGAATGTTTAAAGATGTCCTGGAGGTTCCTAAGCCTCTCCTCATTTTTTTGAATTCTTATTTCTTCATTCTTTTCTGATTGGATGTTTCTTTCTTCCTTCTGGTCCACTCCATTGATGTGAGTCCCAGTTTTCTTCCCATCACTATTGCTTCCCTGCACATTTTCCTTTATTTCACTTTTCATAGCCTTCACTTTCCCCTCTAATGTGCGACCAAATTCAACCAATTCTGTGAGCATCCTGATTACCAGTGTTTTGAACTGTGCATGTGATAGGTTGGCTGTCTCTTCATTGCTCAGTTGTATTTTTTCTGGAGCTTTGATCTGTTCTTTTGTTTGGGCCATTTTTTTTTGTCTTGACACACCTGTTATGTAATGAGGGGTGTTCACCCAGGCAGGGTAATGCTGAGTTGTGATGCTGTATGTGGATAAGGGTCTGAGAAGGAACAATGGCACTTGCTCCACTCTCTGCTGGATTTCAGTCACTTCCCCCACTTCCCGCAAGCAAATTGGGCCCTTCTGGTGCTGATTCCCAGGTAGGTGCGTTTGTGTACATTCTAGGACCCTGTAGGTCTCTCCCAGTGAACTCTCCTGTGACACTGGGAGTTCCTCACACTGCCACCTCAACCCCCACCAGTATTTTCAATCAGAGGTTTGAGGCTTTATTTCCCTGCACTGGGACCCTGGGTTGCATGGTCTGTCCCACTCCTCAGTTTCACCTGATTTATCTGCATGCAAATGTGGGACCACCTGGTCTGCCAGCTGCTGCCTTGCCATGAGTCCTCTCTGCCTGGCTGCTTGTCTCTGCCCCTCCTACCAGTCTCAATGAATGTGTCTTCTTTAACTCCTTGGTTGTTGGACTTCCATACAGTTCGATTTTCTGTCAGTTCTGGTTGTTTTTTGTTTTTAAATTGTTGTTGCCCTTTTGATTGTGCAAGGAGGCACAGTGTGTCTACCTACGCCTCCATCTTGGCCGGAATTCTGAATTTTAATTTAAATCAGGCAAAACTGCTTGTTCACTAATAAAGTTTTAAAATAAAATTTTAAAAAACAGCAGAGAAACAGAAAGGGAAACCCAAAGAAGGGTAGAGCTGGTAGGCCCTCACATCCCACCTAGTTTAACACACTGGGTCACTGAGGTCCAAAGAGAGGCACGACTTGCCCCGGCTCTCAGCTTCTCCTTACCTTGTGAAATGGTCACTGTAAAGCCCACGCTCCATGCATTTGTTTTTCAGGTAATATCTGCCGGCACTTGCTGCCCCTGATTCAGTGCCCCACCTTAATTGTGCATGGTGAAAAGGATCCTCTAGTCCCACGTTTTCATGCTGACTTCATACACAAACACGTGAGTGGGTCACGGTAAGTCCAGTCTCCGTTCCATCATTCTGTGCCTCTAAGGCTTCTGAAGAAAATGGGAGAAGCTATAATAACAAAAAGGATGATGAAGGTTGGGATCTTTTCAAGTGGACCCTGACTCCCATTTTGCCAGTGACAATAAGCAGTACCACTGTATACAGGGTTCCAGAGACATAGGGAACAAAAGGAGCCCTGATTTGTGGGGAGCCAGTAATCGCAAAGATGGGGATTCTCACGTAAGTATCTCTTGTCGTTGCTGTGAACTGTGCTAATATATACTAAGTTCTGTGACACTGGCGATGGGTTAAGATTCATAGGAATCATTGTTAACTAAAACAATTTTGTATAATTTGGGAATTTTAACACTATTTTAGCACTCCCTTTCCAATAAGGAAAATCTGTAAACCAAAAGAAAGAAATAATAGCCTTTTGCTTGCCAATCATTTAAATTCTTTTATTACTAGCATTTTTTGTGTTTCTCTTTTTTTAACATAGAAATAATCACATTCTGTATTCAACTCTGATGCTGCTTTTTTCCACTGAAAATTATGTTCTAATTTTTTTGTGTTATTTTAGCCTTAAATTTTTACATATCAGATGATTAAATTATTATTCAGAATAATAAAATACCAACATATACCAAACCATGTTGGTGGCTCATTTGATTAAATAGTAGATACATGTTGCTTTTTCTTTGCATTTTTGTTTCTGCCAGCCAGCTTTGGGTATCACTGAAACTTATGTCTCAGCAAAATTTTTATTTTTCATTTCCATACATTTTTGTATGGAGAACAGAAATTTATATTTTAAATATTTTGGCTGACACAGGAACAAGCTTTTGCCAGTTGAAATATATACCCAGCTGTATCAGGATGAAAATTCAAAGTTAAATAAATTCAGTATCTCCCTCACATGCAAGTGATGCATATCCTGAAGGAGAAAATGAGGTGTGACTGGAAGACAGTGACCTCAGTTTTTAACAATTATACTGGAAAATAAAGACCCAGGTGAGCCTTGACGCCTTCAAAGACTGTGTATTAATTTCAGAGATACTGTCATTACTCAGGACACCTTTGCTATGGAATTCTTTTGAAATTGACCTTTATTAGCAGCCTAAGAAAATCCTTCCTCCCTCACTCACTCTCTCCTCTTTCTCTTACTCCTTCCGTTCCTTCCCCTCTCTCTTTCTCTCTCTCTCTTCCACTCTCCTTTCCTTCCATGAACCAATTTATGATGCCTGCTGTGGGCCAGCACCGCCCTGAGAGCTCCCAGAGTTCAGCAGGGAAAGCAGATGCAGAAACAGTCCACTGCTTCCTAATCACACTCTTCCATGCTGTGTTTCTCAGAGAATATTTAAGTATGGGGAGCATGCTTCTTACTCTGTAGTGAAATATAAGTATCATAAATCTATATAATTTCTATATTTATATAGCACTTTATATTTTAAAAGGTATTTTACATACAAAATCTAATTATACTTTACAACTATGAAAAACAAATATTTCTTATGAAAAAGAAATATTGTCCCCATTTTATAGATGAAAATATAAAGATTGAGATGCTAAGTAATTGCCCAGGGTTACATAGCCTGTTAGAGACAAATCCTAGGTTTTTTCCTCCTATTTTAGTGCTTTTCCCCTACAGCACAGCTGCCTCTCATAAACATACTCTTATTTTAATATAATGGTAAAATGTCTGCATTATATACTTGCTGATCTGGTTAATTGTTTTCTAGCATCCGAAATGACAGGTTTTTGTATACCGACTCTCACAGTGAAGACATGTGTTCCCTTGGAGAGCCAGGTTCAATAAAAGTCAGTCTCCAAGAAAGTTTAATGTAAGAATTCTGTTTCAAACCCATCTCCTAACAACAGAATACATCAACATGGTGGAAAAATATTCCCTCACTGTTTAGATGTTAATGTTTCAGTGGGCTATTTTATGGAAGGTCATTTTCTTAGAGCAATATTCTTTGGAACAAATCAGTTGAAGGTAAAGTGTTATGAGCAGTGATTGTCTAAAACTGGTTTGCATTTTACACCTACCACCTTCCTCTCCTACAACAGCCCTTTCTGTTGGACATGAATTTGCCTAAAACAGGTGTGGTTTATTGTGAACCCAACAAAAGGAACTTGGATTCCTTAAGCACCAAAGTCATACTGTGATTCCGTACACCATGCTCCTTGTCAACATGGCACAGCAGTTCGTGGTGTAGCATGCTCCAGTGAACACAGTGTTTTTTAACCTTGCCAGGTACATTTATCACGAAAGTTTAAGCCACAGTCTGTCCCTCAAAGATTTTACCAACAAATAGATAGCATATATGAAGCCAATACCTTTCTTTCCTCAGAAGGAGACTAATGAAGGGTGGGGTTGTTCAGCAGGCCTGCTTCCTGCTCATGTTAATTTCTCTCTCTCTCTCTCTCTCTCTCTCTCTCTTTCTCTCTCTCTCTCTCATTTCTCTCTCTGGGAGAATGATGGAATCTCTTGGAAGCAAAGAGGCATTAGAGATCATTCAAGTTTACTGTTTTAAAATTTATTTTTAGGCAATTGAACCCTTCCTCCTAACAAACTCTTACAAAATAAGAGCTGTTCTTATTACAACAGTGATGGGGAGCAGACCTTGCACCTTAGATTCTCCTTGTCCTGCCCTAGCCCCTGTGTATCCCTTGCTTGTTCAGCCCTCCTTCTGAGACGGAAAAGCACTGACATCACTCACCACCTGTCTAGCTAGTCAGCCTCTGCTTGGGTGTCTTCTTTTACCAAACATGCATCACCCATGAGGCCAGCCCCAGCTTGTTTTCAGAGAATTTGCATTGAGCAGAGGTTGGCACCCGTCAGACTCTTTGGAGGTAGGGTGGATGGGCTCCAGGAAGCAGTGGGACTCAGACATCTCAGAGGAGTTTATGACTACATAGCTTGTTGAACCACGTGTCTACTCATCATGTGTATTAGTCTGCAAGGGCTGCTATAATGAATACCAGAGACTGGGAGGCTTAAATAATGTAAGTTTATTTTCTCACAGTTCTGAAGGCTAGAAGTCTGAGATCAAGGTGTCTGCAGGGTTGATTTCCTCTGAGGCCTCTCTCCTTGGCTCGCAGACGGCCGTCTTCTGTTACAGTCACCAGCCTGCAGTGATCGCAAATGTTGTAGATGCTCGCAAGTCACGAGAAAGACATACACACGGACTACCGAGTCCAGTGGAGGAATAGGGATGGCACGGCTACCCTCTCAAGGGGAGGGTGCCTCCGAGTGGCCTGGCCACTCTCTCAAAGGAGAGCACCCAGAGCCGCTGCCTCAATAGGCATTTTATTAGGCAGGTGAATAGATACAGAATGTGGATTCATTGTCTAGCAGAAAAGATCAAAACAGGTAGATAATTTACATAGGATTCAAAAGTCTCATGCTGGGTTTTGGGGCTGGTATCACCTAACAGATGCAGGATTAGTCTCATTTCCTGCCAGAGCCTACACATCCAAGAGCATCCTAGCAAGCAGGTCTCACAGGATTTTACATATCTTATGCCCCAGGTCCAATTTACCCCAGGTGTCCACCGACTCTAATCTGAGCCTCACCACCCCTGCTATTTCCGCAGGCCCTGAGTTGGGCGGAGGAGGCAAAGGCAGCCAGGAGACTTGGATTTCTCACATCCAGAACAAGGATTCAGGCTATTTGCAAAGCCGAGGGGGCAGGGGTGATGTCGCTCACTCCCTCACTTCCACAGCCCCTTGAGTCTTTTCCCTGATGGCTTATTCCCATGTGATCATGTCTGTCTTAGGTCCATTCTTTCTGGAGAATGGTTGCCCGTCATTGACTATCCGACCAAGCTGAAGGGAATAGCAGAACAGGCAGTGCCCATGTTCAGGGAAATAAGTTTTGTCTCCTTAGGCCTCCCAGTTCTGGGAGGTTTCTCACTCAGCCTTAGCCACGGAGGGTTACGGCTCCTGAAACCAGGCAGGGCGGACATCACAGTCTTCTCCCTGTGTCCTCACATGGTTTTCCATCTCTGTGTCTATGTCCTAATCTTCTCTTTTTATAAGGACACCAGTCATATTAGGGTGGGCCCTAATATCATCATTTTAACCTAATTACCTCTTTTTTTAAATCCTCACCCAAGGACAAAGGCCTTTTTTTTTCTTTGCTTTTTTAGAGAGGAAGGAAGAGAGCAAGAAAGAGAATAACATCCATGCAGGGGGAAGCATTGATTGGTTGCTTCCCATGTGTGCCCTGACGGGATCGAACCCACAACCTAGACATGTGCCCTGACCAGGAATCAAATTTATAACCTTTTGGTTATGGGACGATGCTCCAACCAACTGAGCCACACCAGCCATGGCAACTTAATGACCTCTCTAAAGACCTGTATCCAAATAAGGTCACACTCTGAAGTACTGTGGGTTAGGACTTCAACATACGAATTTTGGGAGGATGCAGTTCATCCCATTATAGTATGTTTCTGAGGAGATGCTCAGATGTCAGGTCTTACAGGCCCAGCAGAGGTCAGAGTCTGGACTTAAGACCCAGCTGCAAATGACCAGCACCCTACCTGGAATCTTCTACCCCTCACCTCCTTTGGTTGCCTGGCCAAGTGTACTCATCCTTCAGGTTGCAACTCAAATGTCTTCTCCACTTTCTCCTCCTTCTCCAATTACTCATCTCTCTGAAGCCACACAGCTCTTTATTTATACCCTTTTACAGCTGTTAGCATGTGAATTTAGTGTTCCTCTTGTTGAGCATGTCAATACCTTTCCCAGGATGTAGTATCATACCTGCCGAAAGAAAAAGAATGTGAGAGCAAAAGAGGCACATGGGACCAAGCCTGTGTGGATGGCCAGGGGTCACTGACTGGTGATTCCAGGCCAAAAACTATGGTCCAACTTCATGTTCCGGGGTTGGGGCCAGAGAGCCAGACCAGATGGGAAGGAATGAGGGGTAACATCCATGTGCAGAGTGGCACCTGGGGCCAGTGCCACTCAAAGCAGAGGTGGGAAATGGAATCTTGCCTGGGCAACAGAATTGGTATTTTGGGATCCTGAGCAACATTCACAGCAGTGGTGGTGAAGAGCACCAGCAGCATTCATGTGGGTTTGGATGCTGGCTCAGTCACTCATTTAGGCAGTGAGCATATATTTCCATGCCCCTGTTTCCTTGTCTGTAAAATGTGGGTGATAGTATCTACCATTCAAAATATTTTTTGAGGGGTGAGTGCATATTTGTACATTTAACATGTAAAACTCAGCACACAGTAGCTTCCAGTTCTGTGGATACAATGCTGGTGTGAGTGCAGGTGATCAGGGGCCCCAGGAGACAGCCAGAATATAGCTCAATAGGTCAGAGGCAAGTTGCCCTCCTCCCAGTGTTGAGCATTAGTATAGGAGTATGGGTGCATTTATTAGTCAGGGTTCTCCAGAGAAACAGAACCAATAGGACACACACACACACACACACACACACAGAGGTTTACTTTCTATAAGGAATAAGGAATTGCTCATGCAGTTATGAAGGTTGAGAAGTACAAGATCTTCGGCTGGCAAGCTGGAGCAGAGTCAGGAAGGTGGAGACCCAGGACAGGTGAGGCATAGCTCCAGTCTAATTCTGAATGCCTGGGAACCAGGAAGAGCTGATGTTTCAGTTTGAGTCTGAAGGCGTGAAAAAGCCCATATCCCTGTTTGGAGGTGGTCAGGCAGAAGCCTACTTTGGTTTTCAATTAAAACAAAAATGCTCATAGACTTACTGGAAACTCTATGGGTTCATAACTAATTTAGAGTATTATCACATCCCAAGTGGAGAAAGAAGCTGCAGCACATAATTTAGGCCTCGTTCATATCTGTAGCCCTCAGAGCTTAATTTGAAAATTGGAAGGGTCAACCAAGGAAGGGATGCTAACATCGTTTCTCCTTTGCTACCTGGGGTGTAAAGAGTGAGATCCTAGAAGGACTGTATCAAGAAGTAAACTGACCACTGGGTTTATACTGTGAGGTTAGACATTTTAAGTTCTCAAAAGATCTAGAATCACATCTTTTTCTGAAAGTGCCAAACGTGACAAGGAACCTGCACTGGCAAATAGGAACTTCTGTTTACCATCTTGATGCCCCTTAATTTCCAGTTGAACCATGTGTTGGGTGGTGAGTGATTTCCTACCAATTCTCCTGGGAAATGTGGATGTTTGCAAAACATTCTCCATGGATCATATGATTAGATCCCTTTGTTATCTGGGTGAGAACCTTGGTCAGCAGTAGAGTTGCTACATCGCCTTAACAGCCTATATATTTACTCCTGTCTAGTGTGGTACTTTCCCAAAGAGCACACATAGGCTTTAAGTATAGTGACTCTTGTGTCAGACCTAAAGGAGGGTGTATTAAAGAACTTGAAATGACCCCCAAAAAGTATCAAGGAGAAGAGCAACCCTCTTTATACTCATCCATCTGTTCATCCACCCATAATTCAGTGTAGGTCTGAATGGAGATGACTTCGAACAGATCTCGCATATTTTTAATGAAAGGGACCTAGTTTTTATTTCCCTAAGACCAAGAGATTATTATAGGAAGAATGCAGACAGCACTGAGGCTAAAAAGAAGGGATTCAATGCTGGTGTTTCTCCTTCCTTATTAGGGATTTGAATGAATCATAGAAATGAGGTAGGACGTGATAAGCAGCATGGCTATCCACAAAGGAGGACTTGCAAGTTGGGTAGATTGGGGTCTTTGCTTAGGAATCCAGTTTAGCACACAGTAGAAGATGCAGTTTGGCCTAGACGTGCCCTTCTGTGACCTTTCAGCATCCTTGGCAGTTGGTCCTGTCTCCTAAAAACAAAGGCCTTGAGCATCCCTGCAAGCCCTGTTCCTTGTGTAGGCCAACTGGGATCCTATCTTTGGGGTTGATGCAACTTGCCATTCTTTTCTGAACAGCATTAAAACTGAATTTGGGACGTTCTGGTTACTATAAATGGCATTAACTTTCCTGAGAGCCTGAGAAAGATGCCAACAATATAGCCCATCATCCTTTCAAGTAAATGATCTTGATTATCTGGGTACCTCCACCCCACCCCCATGTGGTTGGGCTGCAAGGACAGCTCTGTTCCCAGGACCCTTTCCCAGGTTCTCCCCAGCACTGAGAGCTCTCAGACCCCAGGTGCTGAAAAACCAGAGAATTAGGCAATGTGGTAATTGGCATTTTGCCCCAGAATAGTCCTTGTAATGTCCAGTTGTCATTGTGGACAAGACAGCTCAAGCTCGCACTTATATCCTAGAAACTTTAATTGAAAACTTTTATTTCTGTGCTTTTATAACCAATAAATAAAACATACAACTCAGAGAAGGCTGCCTTTATTAAAGAAATTGCCAACCAGCCACATTTGACCACAACCCTATTGCGAGGAGGAATCCTTACAACAGTAAGGTTTGTCACAGACATGTAGTGACAGCTGGAGAAAGAGACTTGCTGATGCAGGCTGCCACCGCCCACCCAGTCCTAACACTTATTCACCCTTTGTCTAGAGGCTTATATTTAGTTACTCAACTCTCCAAAAATGACAGGGTGATTTTGAACCTTGAACAAGTGTCTGGTGGTGGCTGGACTGATTTGGGTATTTCCACTACATAGATGCCCCAAGAAGCTCACCTGTTCTAACCCAGTGGATTCTGGACATTTTCTATTTTATCATCTCTCCAACCTTCTCTTAAAAGATCAACCTTATTAAAATGATTTTTTTTTTAGCTAGCTACCAAATTGTATGTCATATGCCCCACTCTCAAGCAGGTTCAGTTAAACCGTTTGTTACACGATACAGTTCCAAATACAGTGCGTGCTGTTCCTGTCAGGTCAACCTCCAGGTTAGTCATAAACTCCAAGAGGCTTTTACTCTTTAATATTCTGGAAAGGTTATACTATGTACCTTACATTCTCTCCCCAAAAGTAGTCATCCAAAAAATGTGGCAGGTTTTTACTTTAGATTTTCATGTTATGTTAGGGAGGGTAAGAGGTTTTAACTGGTATGCCATCATTCATAAGCTTTTTCTTTTTAGGTTGCATCTGATGCCAGAAGGCAAACACAACCTCCACTTACGTTTTGCAGATGAATTCAACAAGTTAGCAGAAGACTTCTTACAATGAACATGTGACCTGGTGATTCCTTAGCAAGGGGTTTCATCTGCCTGTTGTGGCTTCTGGAACCCACCCCCACGTTACACCTCAGTTCACCTTCCCTCCAGGCTTTCTGTTCCTCACCACAACTGCTGTTAATCCAGTAGGAAAAATGGCATTAAAAACATCCTCCAATAGCTACAAATCTGACTTTTTAACATTAAGTTTGACTTTTTTAACATTAAGTTTAACATTAAATCTGACTTTTTAACATTAAGTTTGGATCTCTATCATTGTCTTAAAACAAATTCCTTATGGTGATTTATTTATTTACAAATAAACGTTAGAAGAGCACTTGAGCTCCTGGCTGCTATTTTGGGGCACCATGAACCCGCGCTGTGCCTTCCGAGAGGTTCGAGCACTCACTTGTCGCTGTAGCTGTGTCATTGTGCAAAGCAAGAAAAGAAACAGAAGAAAGTCCTTGCTTAAGGTCCCCAATTCTGGATTTTCACAGGATTGCTATAACTCCAGCAAAGGGAAGAAGGTTGACTTTACCTCAAATCTATTCACTCCCTTACCTTTGCTGGATTCCTTAACTTTCATACTTTGTTGGGCCAGTGAAGATGAAAAAATATCTTTTCGATCTCTTTATTAATAGAACTACTAATTAAACATGACGTACGTGACAATAACATGATTTGACTTTGGGTGGTGGACACAATGCAATATATAGATCATGTGTCATAGAAGGTACACTTGAAACCTGTGTGACCCAATTAACCAATGTCACCCAAATTTAATTAAAATTTTAAAAAAGTAGAAATTCTATTTTGTTACGATTAGTAAACCCATAATCATATTCAAGAACTATCTAGTGAAAGGAAAAAAGAAACCAGAAGATTTTAGACACATGCTTTATAATTAGTATAGATATCTTAGAATTTCTGACAGAGGCAAAACTGAGCACCATAGTATACAAATAGAAAGACCATGCTTGACTGAGGACAACAGAAATTCACTAACAATGCACAATGTATTTAAGAAGTTCTTAAGCTTCATCCTCTCCTTCCTCCTCCTCGAACTCCCCCTGTTCGTCGGCCGTGGCGTCCTGGTACTGCTGGTACTCGGACACCAGGTCGTTCATGTTGCTCTCGGCCTCCGTGAACTCCATCTCATCCATACCCTCCCCCGTGTACCAGTGCAGGAAGGCCTTGCGCCGGAACATGGCCGTGAACTGCTCCGAGATGCGCTTGAACAGCTCCT
>CM052542.1:84659513-84677967 GCA_028533065.1 Trachops cirrhosus | reverse complement strand
TGGGGACCTGGCTTGCAACCCAGGCATGTGTCCTGACTTGGAATCAAACCAGCAACCTTTCAGTCTGCAGGCTGGCTCTCAACCTGAGCCAAACCAGCCAGGTCTTTTGGCTGATTTTAAGCTGTATTCTTTTCCCATAATAAACCATAACCAAAAGTATAACATCTTTCAGTGAGTTCTGTGAGTCCTTCTGAAAAAATCATTGAAACTGAGGATGGTTTTGAGAGCCCCAGCTTGTCAGAGGTGAGAGCAGGCTTCTATGTGGATACTTTGTTCCCTCTAAAACTTCATGGTTAGCCCTAATTTATTCAGGGGATTAAGTAAATATTTACATGCTAAATGCTCTACCCATGGGCTCAGAGTTTCTAGTTAGCTCCTTCATGTCTCTTTTAAAAGGAGCATACAATATCTAAGATGACCAGATACCTGAAGAAAGCATTTATCATGAAAGACAGAGGTTCAAACAAAGATTACAAATAAAAACAAAACATGGAGGAAATCATGTAGGAAGACAAAAACATCTGCTAAAAATCTTGTGAAACTCCTCAGATAAGAGATGTTAGTGCATGCATGAAATAAGAACAGAATGCTATACAAATATAAAATTTAAAGAATGAAGAAAAATTCTTAGAAACTAAAAAAAATACAAGAGCACAAATGAAAACTTAATTGAGACCCTGGAAGATAAAGTCAAGCAAATCTCACAAGCAAGTAAGATATAGGGACAGAAAATAAGAAAGAATTTGATAAGAAAATTAGAAGACTAGCCAGAAGTCCAACATCAGATGAGCAAGAGAAAGAGTTGAAACACAAAAAAGAAACTGGAGAAATATGATCCTATAAATATATTAAGAAAATGACAGAAGAACATGAGTTTCCAGATATAATTCTTTATGGTAAATTCCATCACTTACCATCTAAATGCCTGATTTAGTTTCTAGGAAAATTGTGTCAGATCGGTTCCTCAAGAAGCAGACTCAGAGAGAAATTTGTACAAGGAGCACATTAGGGAATGAGGGAAACGAGACTGGGATAGTGAAGAGTTGAATTGTGCAGTCCCTAAAAAGGACAATCCCAGCAGGTGCTCTGGAACTCACAGGAACCTTCAGAGATGTCCCAAGTTGAAGCAAGGGGGTTAAATGTTTTTACCTTACTCCATGGACCAGATCGTATATGTAAGGTGACCCCAAGGAAGGGACCATGATTTTGGATGAGGCAGCTCGCTTTAGCTAAAGGTAATGCTAAGAGAGAGGCTCAGCAGAGGGCCACAGTGACCTCAACTCTAGATGTTGGGGAGATGAGGGCCTCATTGTCCTGAAGGGGGATGCACTTCTTTAACTAGAAACTTGTAGCCCGAATGTCTTTGAAGTCTTAGATGCAGACGTAGTCAACAATCTCTAATTTGGCTGCATCACTCTGATACTGGCCTGCCTACTGACAGTGTGCTAGGAGCTGCCTGCGTCTTGTAGCAAGCTTGACCTGGGTACTAAGGCAGGGAGTGGCCACAGTTGTCCAGTGCTTCCTGGGATGAGGGTATGAAGTCTTACCAATTCTGGGGAGCAGCAATCATTATTTCTGCACAGGTCAGTAACATGTTTTTTTTTTTTAAGATTTTATTTATTTATCTTTAGAGGGAAAGGGAAGGAGAGAGGGAGAGAAACATCAATGTGTGGTTGCCTCTTGTGGGTCCCCTACTGGGAACTGGCCTTACAACCCAGGCATGTGCCCTGACTGGGAATCGAACTGCGATCTTTCAGTTCGCAGGCCTGCGCTCAATCCACTGAGCTACACCAGCCAGGGCAGTAACATGTATTTTATTAGCAATAATGCTGCCATGTTGCCATTACATCCAACTCCCACACCCATCTCTCATTTGGTCTGAACTCAAGCAGAGCAAAAGGAGGTGCTATTTCTGAGGCCCTTCACACCCCTACTATGCAGCTGTGCTCATTCAGAGAGCATCTAAAACATTAAATTAAAAAAATTTCAATTTTACAAAAGTGATAAATTAGAAGTATTTGTATATTTAAATGATTTTTCAATTTACAAAGTTTCACGTAACAGCACGTAATGAATTTTCTTATTGTTCAATATCATTTGTTACAAAAAGTGAATTCCCTTTGCATTCATTAACCAGACTTTCTATATCTGATCTATATCCTATTTATTCAATGGTGCCTTTTAAGTGTGGTATGCTTGTGAGACAAGAAAGAAGGAAGGAAATCCACACTGAGCTCCTTTGTGTCCTGCAACTGACTAAGGTGCTTTGCACACACACACACAATTCATGCACTCACACAATTTTGAGGTAGATATTCTCTCTTCCTTGCACATGAGGAAATCAGTTCAGAGGATTTAAGACAATGGCCTGGCATCATGCAATGCCAGCAAAAAAACAACACAAAACAAAAAAACCCAAAACCCTCAGCAACTGCATCTACTGCCGCCTGACAGCACATTTTCTGGAGTTTCACATCCAAGCTGTTTCCTAGGTAACCAGCACACAGCCACCAGCACTGTCTGCATAGAAGGGAGGAATGGAATATTCATGTAATGTCTGCTCTTCCCCTCATTTCCTGCATCAGCACTGCTGCAGCCCTTTGTCAGGACCTTAATGTGGCAAAAACAGAAAGTCCATAAGCTTGTGGGAGTAGGGTGGAGGGTGTTCTATTTCAGATGAGATATTTCTATTCATTGAAGGACCAGATTCATTGAGAATCTTGTCTGTCTGAGCATTGAGCCAGTTCCTATTTTTATTCACTCCCTGCCTTTTCCTTTTCTCCAGCTTTTTACCCTTGCAGCAAGTTCCCTTTACTGGCGGACCACAGTCACGAGTACTCCATTCAAATGAGCCTGAGCCCTGAAGCAACACCAGGATCTCCTGCACTGTGGTGGAGGGCTCCGCAGGGCCCTGGCCATTCCCTAGACCTGCATACAACCATGACGGGGACCAAGGCTGATAAATGTCTGTGTCACATGCCTATTCATCCTGGTGCTGCGTCTTTGCTTATTGTGTGTCATCCTGTGATGGTCACTTGCAGATGGCCACTGGAACCTAAAGTATTTGCTCTCCCTGCCCTGCTACAAGGGACAGGCTTGGACTGAAAGAATAAATAAGTGAGGTGAATGAGAGTCTAAGCAATCCATTCCCTCACCACCTTCAACAATTTGATCTTCATCTGACCCAAGCATTTTCCCTTACTAAGAAACTGAAATGCACTTCGCTCTTCATAAAAACCTCTCTTGTGACACAAATGTTAATGAAAGTCAAGCTCATGGGTGTTGCTGGTGAAAGCCATTTTTCTTGGTAGCATCATGTGCAAGGGACATGTTGGAAATGTCTACGGCCAGTCCTATTATGTATGATTAACCTCTTGCCGTGTTAAATATCAATGTGCAGCTACAGCATGTCCTCAGGTCAAGGTCAAGGGCATCAATCTAGCTGTGGGGCTGGCCCACAGGGATGAGGAACAGTGGACTCAGTTATAGGGGTGTGGAAGGCATCAGCATCCAGGGGTCTGAGCTGGTGGATGAAGGTGACTGGCATGGTCTCTGGACAGTGACAGTACCCACGTCAGGTGTTTAGTTATAAACAGGCAGTGGACCGGCTTGGACAGGACTCAGTGCTAGGCCACAGAGCCAGTAGTGAGTTCCAGCTGGAACATGGCTGACTCGACACACAATCCTGAGATACTGCCACTGGCAATGGGATATTAGGTGATTCTGTTGACTTAATAATACGTTTCTTGGGTGTGGTAATGATATTGTAATCCTATAAGAGAAGGTCTTTGTCCTTAGGAGGTGTGTACTGAAACTTTTAGGGGTGAAGTGTTGTGATGTCTATAAGCTACTTTCAAATAATTCAGCAAAAAAATGTACATATACAAGCAAATGTGGCAAAGTGGGTGAACCATTAATAGCTGTTGAAATTAGAGGAATGGTACACAAGGGTTGACTGTACTATTCTTTCAACTTGTAGGTTTTAAGTTTTATTTTTTAAATACATTTTTTTTAAAAAAGTTAATGCCTAGCTGGTGTGGCTCAGTGGATTGAATGCCGGCCTATGAACCAAACGGTTACCAGTTGGATTCCCAGCCTAGGGCACATGCCTGGGTTGCAGGCACGGTCCCCAGTATGGGATGCAGGAGAGGCAACCACACATGGATGTATCTCTTTCTCCCTCCTTTTCCTTCTCTAAAAAAATAAATAAAATCTCTTAAAAAAAAGAGTTAATGATTAGTTCTGGGCTTGTAACATAAAACAGATTTCCTCATGACTGGCCTAAAGTTAAAGGTTAGGGTAAGTGGTGTGGTTAATGTTTTGCTGACTTCCTCCTTGTAAATGTGGTGTAGTCCAGAAAGGATGCAGTATGGTAAAAATACGACTGTTAAATCCACCAGTTAAAATTACGTTTTATAAAGCAGGCTGATGAGTTCTATTTTTATCTTGTGCTTTCTTATTCTCACATTTTCAATGCTTAATTGTTTTTCTCATTCAAAAGAGCCTTTATCTGACTACCAGTCCTATGGCAGGAAGTAGAAGGGTGTGCTGTCTGGAGATTAAACCACAAAAGTGGAAGGCAATCTTCCAGGTCCCTTTCAGGGTTCTGTTTTCATAGCCTTGAGGACCTAACTCAATCAACCAAAAGACACACAGAGCTGCCACATCAGGCCACTTGTACATGATTAACAAGAGCATTAAAAAATTAGATATTCTGCCCTGGCTGGTATGGCTCAGTGGATTAAGTGCCAGACCGAGAACCAAAGGATGGTGGGTTCAATTCCTAGTCAGGGCACACGCTTGGGTTGCAGGCCAGGTCCCCAATAGAGGGGGTGCAAGAAGCAACCATATATTGATATTTTTCTCCCTCTCTTTCTCCTTCCATTCCCTTCTCTCTAAAAATAAATAACATCTTTAAAAAAATTAGATATTCTACATTTTGATGCCTGTGCAAATATAACAAATACATGGCTCATATGGGTAAATGCATGAAAATCACATGATGATGTTCATCTCCCCTCCTTGATGTCAGGTACAATGTCTGTCTGTCTTACATTGGTACTCCCCGTTGCCTAGCACCATAAATGTGTTGAATACATGTGTAAATGAATAAATCAATAAATGGAAAAGTAAAATACAGAGATGTTACAATACTTGAATTGCATAACAATTAAAGATTATGATAATCCATAATACCATTGTTTTTATGATTTGTCATGTTTGTAGACTAAATATAACCAACTTACGTCCAGTGTTCACAGGGGGAAATGGTTAATGATACAGCATTATAAGTATGTAAAATATCTCTGTAGTTGAGCAAGGATTAGATGATATAAAAAATGAAGCTAACTTTTGTGTTGGAGCAGTGGGATTTAAGTAGCTTTCTTTATTCTGTGTACCATTTTGTTTTTAATAAAAGCAATTTACAAATGGGTATTACCCCTGCAGGCAAGCAAAGTGAAGCTGTTTAATAGATAAATAGTACAACCTGGAGAATTGCTTGCCTCTGACCATGCAATATGTAGACTCAAAGAGGCACATGTTGATTTTATTAGAATATTGGGAAAGAGAAGAGAAATGTTGGGAATAACAAATTCCAGAGTGACCTTGAACCCAATTTCCTGGCTTCATTTCCAGCAGCCAGTCAACAGAGCCAGCAGGAAGATGCAGGCAGGGAGGTTTACAAGGGAAAACAAAATGTGACTTCTGTGATAAACAGCATAAACATACAAGAAGGGCAGAAGATCTACTTGAAATAGAGGAGTACGTCTCTAAGTGGTCTTTTTAATGCTTGACAAACTCTAAATCTCCTCACTTTAAAGGTGAAAATAGCAGCACCCTTTGTGTGCACATGAGTTTATCTGCAGATCCTAGAGTGGCCTAAATTGTAAACATAAGTGCACTGAATTCAGAAGCACTACGGTGGAATATAAAAATAATGCCCCAATAATATATGAATGATGCTTATCCGCACTGATAATTAATAGAGATAAAATGATAGTGAGATTAGATTTTTCATCAGATTGGCAATTTTTTAAATTTGATGTCTTAGAGAATATGAATTCTAGTACATTAATTAAAATGTATGTTAATGAAAACATTGTAAAGTTTTCAAAATTGCCTAAAATTGACCTTAATTTCTATGTCAAGAGCCCCAATACTATTTGACAGAAAGAACATCTTCAACTTAGTTACTGTAAGTTAATCTTTGTCAGTTCAGGGACCCCTCAGTCAGCACAGGGTGTCACCCTCCCCACTTCTCTCTGAGGTAGATTCTAAGTCATAGAAGGTGCGTGTGATGTCAGGGCATGCAAGAAAAGGGTGTCTTGCATTCCCCCTTCACTGTCACCTATCCATGCTCATCCCTTTTCAGGTACTCACTGTCCCCTGTAGTATCCCCTTATAAAGTTCCTGCTGACAGAGCCTGCTTTGTCCCACTGTCATGCGTGATTTCATGCCTCACCTTGACTGGACCGTGGGATGTCCAGACATTTGGTTAAACCTTATTTCTGAGTGTCTATGAGAGTGTTTCTGGATGAGATTAGCATTTGAATCAGTCAACTGATAAAGCAGATTGCTCTTCCCAGTGTGTGCAGGCACCATCCAATCCATTGGAGGCCTGAATAAAACAGAAAGATGAGGGACAGGAGGATTTGCTCTTTTTGCCTGACTGAGCTGGGATATCAATCTTCTCCCACCCTCAGAAAAGGACTTACACCAGACTCTCAGTGAAAAGACAAAGTTGGTGCCATTTGCTGAGAAGGCCTATGACCTTGTTAAACATGACTGCCATTTTACTCTTCTGAGCTTATGTCCCCAGGACTGGAAATTACTGGAAAGCAAGAACAGAACTAACCGCTCCCTATAGCCACAGGTGGAACTAACATTGGAACAAACTGCAGCCTCTGTTACAACGCCCCCAACCACCCAGGAGCCATACAACAGCAATCATCCCACCTTTTCTTAATCCAGTTATAATCCAATAAAAGCTCAAAGCCCCCACCCCTCAGTGCTGATGTAGCTCTCCACACTATGCCCCTCTCCTTTCTTGAAGAGTGAATAAAAACTTCATTCTCTACACTTTCTTCTCTTTGTGAATTCTTTCACAGCCCACATCACTGACCACCCTAACACTCAGGCCTTTGCACTCAGACTGGAGCTGCATGACCACCCTCCCGCATCTCCAGTGTACAGATGGGAAATCATGGCACTTCCCAGGCTCCATAACCATGTAAGTCAATTCCTTATAATAAATCTCTTTAACTATATATACTCTATGGGTCTGTTTCTCTGAGAACCCTAACTAATACACTCACTGTATAAAAAATGCCTTTTGGATCTTCCAGTCAAGATGGCAGCATAGGCAGTCATGGCTCACCTCTTCACACAACCACAATAAAATTACAACTAAAATACAGTACAACCATCACTCAGGAATGTCAGAAATTGAGCTGAATGGAAGTCTGGCAATTATGGAATTAAAGAAACTACATCCATATTGACTAGACTGGTAGGATAGTTGCCCCTCTATGACAGCTAATTTCCCCAGACCTGAGCTCCCTCGGCCACCCCAACAGCTCCCCTCCCACCTCCATCTCCATGCTTGCTTGCTGCCCTAGGCTCCATCAGCACTAGGCCTAGCAGACAGCACCTGCCGTGCTCCCAGCAACTCCAACAGGGCACTTACCCCAAAGGGACAGCCTGGAGGGACATGGCCAGCAGCTTGGGTTAGAATTGGAAGAAGGAGAAAGGAGAGAAGTTGGGGAGGAACTGGAGACCTAATAAATCACACTCCATATCCTGAAAAAGAAAAGGTTTACTCAGCCTTGAAATCAAGTATAAAACATTTTTGGAGATAGTTTTAGGTTCCAAATTGCAAATAACCTTTAAGGAACTACTACTTGTTACATTTTCAGTATACTACCAAAGAAGAATACACACAAGTATCGGACAGGAATAAAAATACTCTTCCTTTTCTCCATAACATATCCGGGTGAGGCTAGAGTTCTCATTTGTTTGTTTTTCAACCAAAACAACATATTACAACAGATTGAATGCAAAATTAGATATGAAAATCCAGCTGTCTTGTATTAAGCCAGACATTAAAGAGAGTTATAAAAATGTAAAACAATGCCATTCATATCACTGTTATTTTTTAACAAAACATTTTCATATTGATACATAATGTTTTAGATTTTATAATGGATTGACTATCAATTTAATTTAATAGATTAATAAATAATATTTTTAATGTTCCTAATTTCAATTATGGTAAATACTGATAGCTATAACTGCATTTACAAAAGTTCACTGGGCTCCTCGATAATTTTTAAGAGTGGGTTCTGAGACCAAAATGTTTGAGAACTGATGGTTTAGAGCTAGGACAGTTACAGGGTCGGTTACTGAATCATCTCACTGATGTTATAACAGACCCAAGTGTTTTCTACTTTTCTAGTCTGGCATCCTAAGCATATTGGCCTGTCCTCTTAAGTAGGCTTTCCTCATGTTTGCTGCTGCCATAGTTCCTGGCATCATGTGTCTTCAGAAGCAGAAAAGGCACTATTTATTTTTGTTCAACAATGTTTTAAGAGCAAAAAATAAGAAAACAGAAAAAATAAAAAGAAACTTTTCCCTGAACAAGTGTACTATTTGTTTATTACCACATAATAACCAAAACAAAAAAATGCTTTATTTAAAAAGAGTGTATGGGAAGTAATGTATACCAAAGTAATTTATACTGTCTTTTGTCATAAACAACCAGAGCACTGGACAAAATATATGAGACAACTGCTTTTAGTCCTTAGAAAATAGACAAGCAAAGGCTGTAATTTCTGAAAGAAGGGAAACTAATGAGGTGAGCCCCATAATACTCTACTTTCTGCCTGAAGTACCTTCCAAACTGGGGTACCAGGAGAAGAAATCCAAGCATAACACCACAGCCTTGCTGCTCTAAGAAACTGAAAGTTGAGAAGATTAGAGACAGATGTTTGGAATGCTGAGGGAAGTTGAATTTTCAAAGATAAGCAGAAACATAGCTCATAAATCTGCAAGGTACCTTGAAAGTTTGGGCAGAATGCTAGGTTGTGATGTTCAGGTGAGATTCCACGACACCATGCAAAAAACAACCCCAGGAAAAGAGTAACTCCACATGATGGGAGACATTTGAGTTCTGACAAGCCACATGGAGATATTTCAGTAAACACCTAGGGCATTCAGTAGAAATCCCAGAAAATTTATATCTTAGGAATGCAACTTAAGTAGCACTTGAGTAAAGATTACTGTAGAGCTTAAAAATTCCTAACAGAGCTTAAAAATAAGTCTCAGAAGGACCATGCTGATTTACAAAAAATTAACTACCTGCAAGAACAAAGCTGACATATTTTATTGTCTTTAAAATACGATAACAACATTCAGCCCTGGCTGCTGTGGCTCAGGATGAGCATGCCTGGCTTGTGGGCCAGGTCCCTGGTGGGGGGTGCATGGGAGGCAACCACACATTGGTGTTACTCTCCCTCTCACTCTCCCTCCCTCCCCCTCTCTCCAAAAATAAATAAATAAAATCGCTTTAAAAATAAGATAGCAACAATTAAAATGCTTAAAAATTAAACTTTTGCAATTTCCTATATCCAATTAAAAGATACTAGACATGCAAAGAAGCAGGAAAGTGTGACCCATAATCAGGAGAAAAATTAAGGCAATAGAAAGAGACCCAGAAATGACAGATTAAAAAACGTTAAGTATCAGACAATGATTTTAAAACAGCTGTTATAAATATATTAAAGGATTTAAAGGAAAACATGAACACAATGAGGAAATAAATGTCAAGTATAAAATAATGAATTTTATGGTATGAGTATTATATCTCAATTTAAAAATAAAATAAATGGAAGTTTTAGAGGAGAAAACACAATATCTGAAATGAAAGTTTTACTGAATGGGCTTAACAGAATAGAACAATGGAAAAAAAAACAATGAACTTGAAGACATGGCTATAGAAACAAACTATCAAAACAAACTATCAAATTGAGTCCCAGAAAGAAGAGGCTATAAAAAAAGTGTCATAGTTCCCTGTGAGGCAATATCAAACATACATGTAATTAGAATTCTAGGAGAGGAGTGGAAAGGAATGGGGTCAGAAAATTTTTTAAAGTATATATATTTTGGTCAAAGGTTTTTCCAGTTTTGTAAAAAATATCAATTCATAAAACAAAAAAAGCTCAACAAAACCCAGAAGGATAAGCACAAAGAAAACTATAGCAGGGCACAACATAATCAAATTGGTGGAAACCAGTGACAAAGAAAATCTTCAAAGACACCAGAGAAAAAAACATGTTTCAAACAGGGAAATATATAAATTCTACTGACTTTCAATCATAGTGCAACCCAGGAGAGAGTAGGATGATATCTAGAAAGTGCTGAAACCTAGAATTCTATGTCCAGTAAAAATATCCTTCAGAAATAAAAGTGAAATAAATATATTTCCAGATAAACAAAACTGAATACGATTAACAGCAGACATACATGATATGAAATGTTAAAGGAAATTCTTTAGGCTAAAGGGAAAGGAAACCAGAGGGAAACTCAAGTAGAGTAAGGTGCTATTTAATGATGGGGTACGTCCTGAGAAACGCATCACTGGATGATTTTGTCCTTGTACTAACATCACAGAGTGCACTTATACAAACCTGGGTGGTATAGCCTATTGCACCTAAGCTGTAAGCCTGTACCCTGTTATTGTAAACATGAGATTGATTCAAGAACTAGAAAAATGATCCAATCAAGAGACACAGATTCTGAGGACTACTGGCCAAGATGGAGGTGTAGGTAGATACAATTTGCCTCCTCACACAACCAGAAGAAGGACAACAACAAATTTAAAAATAAAAAATAACCAGAATCACCAGAAAATTGAACTGTACAGAAGTCTGACAACCAAGGAGTTAAAGAAGAAACATTCATCCAGACCAGTAGGAGTGATGGAGATGGGCAGCCAGGATGGAGAAGACTCTAGGCAAGGTAGCGGCTGGTGGACTGGGCGATCCCATATTTGCATGCTTATAAAAGGGGAGGAACAACTGGGGATTGAGACAGACCAGGCAACCCAGGGTTCCAGCGTGGAGAACTAAAGCCTCAAAACCTCTGACTGAAAACACTTGTGAGGGTTGAGGTCACAGGAGAAACTTTCAGCCTCACAAGAGAGTTTGTTAGAGAGACTCACAGGGTCCTAGAATATGTGCAAACCAACCTACCTGGAAATCAGCACCAGGAGGGCCCAATTTGCATGTGGGTAGAGGAGGAAGTGACTGAAAGCCCTCTGAGAGCTGAGCAAGAGGCATTGTTCCCTCTTGGAACCCTCCCCCACATATAGCGCCACAACACACCTACATGGGTTGCCCCACCCTGATGAATATGTTGAATATGTAAGTCTCTGCCCCTTACAACATAACAGGCCTGCCAAGACAAAAAAAAAAATGGCCCAAATGAAAAAAACAGATCAAAGCTCCAGACAGCACACAACTAAGTGTTGAATTGACAGCCAACCTATCAGATGCACAGTTCAAAACATTGGTAATTAGGATGCTTACAGAAATGGTTGAGTATGTTTATAAAATAGAGGAAAAAGTGAAGGCTATGAAAAGTGAAATAAAGGAAAATGTACAGGGAAACAACAATGACAGGAAGGAAATCGGGACTCAAATCAATGACTTGGACTAGAAGGAAGAAATAAACATTCAACCAGAATGGAATGAAGAAACAAGAATTCAAAAAAAATGAGGAGGGGCTTAGGAACCTCTGGAACAACTTTAAATGTTCCAACACCAAATCATGGGGTGCCAGAAGAAGAGGAAGAGCATGAAATTGAAAACTTACTTTAAAAAAAGATTGGGGAAGGAGAGAATCTTAAAAGCAGCAAGAGAAAAGGAGATGGTTACCTACAAACAAGTTCCCATAAGACTCTCAGCTGACTTCTCAAATATTATAGGCAAGAAGGGGCTGGGAAGAAGTTTAAAGTCATGAAAGGCAAGGATCTACTAGCTAGATGACTCTATCCAGCAAAGCTATAATTCAGAATGGAAGGGCAGATAAAGTGCTTCCCAGATAAGGTCAAGTTAAAGGATCACCAAGTGATCCTTTCATCACCAAGTGATGATTCCATCATCACCAAGTCCTTATTGTATGAAACGTTAAAGGGTCTTATTTAAGAAAAAGAAAATCAAGACTATGAACAGTAAAATGACAACAAACTCACAACTATCAAAACAAAAAACCTAAACAAAGCAAAAACAACCTAAGCAAACAGCTAGAACAGGAGCTGAATCACAGAAATGGAGATCACATGGAGGGTTATCAGCATGGAGGGGAAGGGGGAAGAATGGGGGAAAAGGTTCAGGGAATAAGAATCATAAGTGGTAGGTACAAAATAGACAGGGGGAGGTTAAGAATAATATAGGAAATGGAGAAGCCAAAGAACTTATGTGTACAACCCATGGACATGAATTAAGGTGGGGCAATGATGATGTGAAGAGGGTACAGGATGGGGGGGAATAAAGGGGAGAAGAAATGGAACAACTGTAATAGTATAATCAATAAAATATATTTTTAAAAAAAGGAGACACAGTAAACATGAACTGTCTGAGCCTACTGCCAGTTTATCACAGCACATTGTTTTATAGGAAACATTTTTTTACTAATTAGAAAGAGTTCACTCTAACAATAAATATTATAATATAGTAAATACATAACCGGTAACAACTATTTACCATTATCATGTATTACATACTGTACAAAATTGTATGTGCTATACTTTTATATGTCTGGCAGCACAATAGGTCTATTAATCACAGCATCACCACAAACACATGATTAATGTGCTGTGCTAGGATATTACAATGGCTATGACATCACTAGGCTCTATTATAATTTATGGGACCACCATCAATGCTGTCTGTCAACCAAAATGTTATATGGCACAAGACTGTAACTATATACACAAAAGAATGAAGAACACAGGAAATGACAAATATGTGGGTAAATTTAACAGGGAGTATAAGAAGAGAAGTACAGTAAAAAACACATCTGTGTGTACACATACTCCACAAATAAGGTCTAGATCAAATTTTAAGAAACTAGCAGACACCTCATCAACTCCAGAGTTGTTCAAGTGGTGTACTGGAGTTTCTAACATAACTTCTAAGGCTGACATTAAGGTTGGCAAGCTGGACCTCAGTCATTACAAAAGACTCAGTCGGGGTTAGCGGAAAGTGGAACCTGTGATTCCCACTAATTTCTCATCCGCATGCTGCATTGTTCTCTTCACAGCCTGCCTGAAAACAGCTTGACCTGTATTCTGGCGCTTATTCCAATCAGTTTTGGGGTCTACATACCCCTTATAATGCTGCTTTATAATTTAGACACCAGCCCAAAGGTTTTTCCTTTTTTTTTTTTGCTTGGTGATACATGGAGGAAAGAGAGAAGAACCAGCCAGTCTTCAAAGACTGCCATGGGAATTGACATTGCGCCCAATTCCTTTTTCAGGTCACTTTTTCTCTGTCATGCATAATGCCTCCTATACATGCTGTCACCTTCAGACTATAGAGTTTCACCTTTTCCTTAACTAGGCCACTCTGGGAGTCTTAAGAAAATGTGTTATATGAGGGAAGCATAAACTAAAATGTGTTAGCCAAGTACTGCCACCCAAGATAGTTCATATATGACCTAGAAAGTTGAGTTAACTGGTTACAGTCTACCTGAGAGATATTTTGGGTTCAGTTTCAGGTCACCACAATAAAGTGAATATCACAATAAAGTGAGTCACGTGAATTTTTTGGTTTCCCAAAGCATATAAAATTTATGTTTAGCCCTTGCCTGCTGGCTCAGTTCATTGGAGTGTAGTCCTGCACACCAAAAGGTTATGGGTCTTTGGTCAGGGTAAACACCCAGGTTGTGGGTTCAACCCCCTGTCGAGGTGTGTACAGGAGGCAACCATAAATCTATGCTTCTCTCTCGCATGGATGTTTCTTTCTCTCTTGCTCTCCTCCTTCCTCTCTCTCTAAAATCAATAAATATACCCTTGGGTGAGGACTGAAAAAAAAGCTATGTTTATACTACACTACAGTCTGTTAAGTGTGCAATAGCATATTTCTAAAACAATGTACATACCTTAAAAAATACTTAATTGCTAAAAAAGAATGTTAACCATCACATGAGCCTTCAGTGAGTCTTAATGTTTTTACTGATGGAGGGTCTAGCCTCAGTGTTGATGAAACATAGTATCTGCAAAGTATAATAAGACAAAGCTCAATAAAGTGAGGTATGTCTGTAATCTTCCTGATCCCAGTTACTAGCCCCTCTTGACTGTCTTTTCCATGATCACCAGGTTATCTGTTGCAAACTATCACCCTAATACCATATTACCATCATGTTCAAAATCATTGGAAGTCCTAATGTACTGTTGGTCTAACCTGGAGACAGTGACTGCCAAAATGTTTGCAGTGAGGGCCAAGGGGTTGGGGAACAAGGGAAAGCTAAGGATCATAATAAATGGTGGTTTGGTGGATGAAACAAATATCAAGTGTACTTGGAAATACTGGAGGACTGAGATAATTTCCAGTGCAATTTTATTATATATATCTGAGATATATGTGTATACATACACACACACACACATACACACAGGGTCTGGCAGAAGTAAGGCCTGCTTGAGTGTGGTTGGTAGGGTAATAAATGGGTATAATAATTTGTAGTTTTAATTTGAATATTTCACCTAAAATGTCATATGGTGTGCTTGAGTGTGATATTGTTATGTTACAGAATTACATGCTCATGATTTTGTAATAAAGAGGGGTGTTATTTGTGGCAGACTCTGTATATATAGATGCTCATTATGTTACATTTTTGCTGACTTTCTTTTATATGATAGGAAAATGTCTTTGGGGCACCCACCTTCCTGCCCCCTGCCTTCGTACTGCAGGCGCTGCAAGTGCATAGCTGCTGCCCAACTGCACCATTTGGTCCGTATACCTGAGCCTCTGCAGCTACTACCAACCATGAAGCTGCAATCGCCTGTGAGTTTTTAGGAATCAGCTACCCAGGAAACATGGCTTCAACACACATAAGCCACCTTTTGAGGATCATCCCCCAGACAGGAGAATCTGTGTGCCTCCAACTCAAGTCTGGTGCTCCTCCTGCAGGAGTTGTGGGGGGTTTCTGCTCCAAACAGCCTCCCGATGTTGCAGGCTCGTTACTTCAGCAGGAGCATCAGAGGATGGGAGATGCAGGCATGAGCAGGCTTGTACAGTCAGATAATCAGGACCACACAGCTCCAGGCCATAACTTCCTTTTTTCAGAATTTGAAATAATAATAGGTTTACAGAAGATGAGATTATGTCTGAAGTTGTAGAAAAGAAAGATGATTTAGAAATTATAGGGAGCATGGGTAAAGCATCAGAGGGAGAATTGGATTCCTTAGCAAAATGTGAATACAGGGAAGATAAAAATTTTTCAGAAGTTTAAAACTCAAATAACCCTGTAACCAGAACACATTATCATAGGCAGAAGGATTGTCCCCATCCGAATTTCTGGTAAAAATATCCACAAGAAAACAATATTCCAGATTACCCCTGTGGTGCCCAGAGAATATTTGAATTTCAGGTCATGTCTCAGCTGCTCAATTACCTAAAGGTGGAGAGATCCAGTAGGAGTGTTGCCTGGGGTGTCCTGGTGGGCTTTACCTGCACTGACAGCTGTAGAGTGGGCACTGGCTGCACATAGGAATTTATATGGGACCAAGGTGTAACATTTACACTATAAAGACATAAAGCCTTAAAAATGCTAATAATCTCTTAAACCTTGCAATTTTGTTAGACAGCATAAGGGTCTCAGTGCCTGAGCCATTCTTCCTAAATGCTATTCTTGCTAAATGTTAAAATGTAACACAGCCTTTTGCAGACAAGCCTAAACAGGATAAGCTTGACAGTATACTCAACTGCAAAGAAAAAATCAACATGCAATTTATCAAATAGTGTATATCTGCAATGGGAGTCCTCCCTTTTGGGAGGCAGAACTTTGGATATGAATCCCATGTCTCCTTTACTTGCTGCAAATAAATAAAACTATGTTTTTACAACTTTGCTCTATTCTCACTCTTGAATAGAGCATCCCAAGTTGCAAATCACTTGAGTTCAGTAACAATTTCATATCTAGGACTTTATCCTAAGGAATTAATTATACAATACCAGAGATAAAGATACAAACATGTTGTTTTGGCATTGTTCATGATGTCAAAATGTTAGTGAAATGAAAATATCCAGTGATAGAATTAAATAAATATTGGTACATGCATACAGCAGAAGGTTATGCAGTCTTAATGATTACAGACCTGTCAGGACACCAAATAATATTTAGATCTAAATTGACACCTAGATCCACTATAGATGGTATTCATAGTATGATCATACTTTTCTAACAATATTTATACATGTGTATATGCACAAATATAAATCTGGAAAGATACACAGTAAGTGTGAACTGGTTAGACATATATGATGGGGTTAATTAAAATGATATTTTTATTTATACTTATATTTCTACAGTAAGTTTTTTAAAAGTCTGTTTTGTGTTATTGTGGTATATGTGAGTGGTTTTGAATGGGGATTTTGATTTTAAGAGAAGAGCAAGAAAATAAAATGTTTTCTAAAACCCTCTTCTCATAAAAGAAAAAAATGGATTTATAGGGATTCAATAACATAAAAGTGAAATGATTACAAAAGCTGCCAAATTAGGAAAGATTAGTCATTCCAAATATTAGGTGAAGCAAGATATAACTCGTTTTAGAACCTTCAAAGACTTTGATTTCCCTTTTCATCTCATTATATGCAAAATGGAGAGATTTCCAGGGTGGGAGCAGATCTAAAATTCCTGGTCCGCTCTATTCTCAATGCAGTGTGGTGGTGGGAGACAAGTCTGAAAGGGTTTTTATTGCTCCTGGCCGACAGCTGGGCTGTAAAGTGTTAAATACCTTGGATAACACACATTCACCCTGGAACACTTTTCATTCCCCAGCAGTCTCTAATCCAGCCCTTTGCCAGCTGTTGGGAGGCGAAAACTAATGACTTGGAAGCAGGTCACAGCCCATGAGCATTTCAGACTGGGAAACCTTCAGTCAGGAGTTCCTGCCAGGAGATGTAGTACTTGCACTGAACTGCAGTTCAGCAGAAAAATGGTGATGGGGAAATGACTAAGACATTGCTCTACACTTGAGAAACTTAAATTTTAACAGAGAGAGAACCAGAAATGTGATCCATGTAAATGTGTCAGAAAGAAGGGGGTGTAGGAAATCCACTTGGGTGTTCAGGAGACTCCCTGAAAGGTGTGGTGGTGACCTACATCTTGAAGGGGTGAGTGAGCAATGCTTGATCAATGACAGTGGTAGAAAGAGAGTGTATAGGATGAGGGAAGGGAAGCAGCAGGAGCCAAGCTCAAAGGCTGGTCAGCAGGTGATTGTGAAGACAGGAATCTAGCACCAGGTAGGGCTTGAGGGCAGTGAGCTGTGGATGAGGGGATAAGCCCATTTTAAACTGGCGTCAGTTCTTTGAAAAGATAAACAAAATTGACAAGCCTTTAAGCAGGCTCATCAAGAAAAAAGGAGAGAGGATCCAAATAAACACAATCAGAAATGAAAGAGATTACAACTAAAACCACAGAAATACAAAGGATTGTAAGAAATTACTATGAAGAACCGTATGCCAAGAAATTTGAAAACCTAGGTGAAATGGACAAATTTCTAGAAAAATATAATCTTCCAAAACTCAATAAAGAAGAAGCAGAAAGCCTGAACAGACCGATAACAGCAGATGAAATTGAAGCAGTAATCAAAAAACTTCCAGCACACAGAAACCCAGGGCCGGATGGTTTCATAGGAGAATTCCACAAAGCATTTAAGGAAGAGCTAACCCCTTACCTTCACAGACTACTGCAAAAAAATCCAGAATGATGGAAGACTCCCAAACTCTTTTTATGAAGCCAGCATCATGCTAACCCCAAAACCAGAGAAAGACACAACAAAGAAAGGAAACTTCAGGCCAATATCTCTAATGAACATAGACGCTAAAATCCTCAACAAAGTATTGGCAAACCGCATCCAACAATACATTAAGAAGATCATACACCATAACCAAGTAGGATTCATCCCAGGGATGCAAGGATGGTTCAATATTCACAAATCAGTAAATGTAATACATCACATAAACAAAAGCAAAGACAAAAATCACATGATCATATCAATAGATGCAGAAAAAGCAACTGACAAGGTACAGCACCTGTTTATGATAAAAACACTCAGCAAAGTGGGAATTGAGGGAGCATTCCTCAACATAATAAAGGCCATATATGACAGACCTACAGCCAACATCATACTCAATGGGCAAAAAGTAAAATCTTTTCCACTAAGATCAGG
>CM052542.1:84639364-84659013 GCA_028533065.1 Trachops cirrhosus | reverse complement strand
ATTTTTAGTTTTCTGAGAAAATTCCATACTGTTTTCCATAGTGGTTGTACTAGTCTGCACTCCAACCAACAGTGCACTAGGGTCCCTTTTTCTCCACAACTTCTCCAACACTTGCTGTCCGTTGCTTTGTTTATGATGGCCATTCTGACTGGTGTGAAGTGGTATCTCATTGTGGTTTTAACTTGCATCTTTCTGATAGCTAGTGATATTGAGCATCTTTTCATGTGTTTCTGGATCCTCTGCATGTCCTCCTTGGAGAGGTGTCTGTTCAAGTCCTTTGCCCATTTTTTAATTGGGTTTCTTGTCTTCTTTGAGTGGAGTCATGTAAATTCTTTATATATTTTGGAGATTAAACCCTTGTCTGAGGTATCATTGGCAAAAGGTTTTCCCATACAGTTGATTCTCTTTTTATTTTAATACTGGTTTCTTTAGCCATGCAGAAGCCTTTTATTTTGATGAGATCCCATTTGTTTATTCTTTCCTTTATGTCCCTTGCTCTGGGGGACATATAAGTAAAAGTGTTTACTTTTTACTTGAATTTGAATTTATTTTTGTGTATGATGTAAGTTGGTGTTTGAGTGGATAAAAGACTTAAATACATACCAACTTACACCATACACAAAAATAAATTCAAATTCAAGATGGATAAAAGACTTAAATATAAACCGTGACACCATTCAAATCCTAGAGGAGAACATAGGCAGGAAAATCTCAGACATTGCACGCAGAAACACTTTGTTTACAGGAACAAATATAGAGGACACATGGACAAAACTAGGGGTGTGTGGAAGTGGGAGGGAGGAGGGGAGGGATGGGTGGGTGGGCTGGAATGGGAATAAAGGATAGAAAATTGTACTTGAACAACAATTAAAATAAAATAAAATAAACTGGTGTCAGAATGCCATCTTAGCACTTGGACTTCCTATTCTGAGGAAACAGGAGAATTGTAGGAGATCACGGGGTCAGGTTTTCATTTCTGATACTCACTTCAGCTGCTATACAACGCATGCACTGGAATTTTTCTTCATACACAGTGTCTCTTACATGTTAGGTACTCAGTAAATATCTGTTGAATGAGTGGTCAATGAAGAAAGAAAAGAAAAATATCCTTTCTAATAGGCTTAGTGGGCTTGCAACAAAAGGTGAAGATTATGAAACACTTTAGGCAGGTGGAGATAGGGGAATGTGACACAGATGTTACAGGCCCTATTGCAACTTTGCTTTATTTTGTTTCTAACATGCTAGTGTTGCAAGGGAAAGATTAATTTGGGGATCCCCAGAGCTGTTTCCTAGCAGAAACAGCACCCCTGGAAGCTCCCCACCCCGCTCCCCCTTCCCCAACTCAGAATCTGCATTTAACAAGATCCCCAGGTGAGGAGCAGGTATAAACACAGACACTCTGGCCATATGATGAGTCATCAGGAGAACGAGGGAGAAGTGAGAAAAGCTAGGAGGCCTGAGAAACCCACATCTCCCCACTTCTCTGTTTGAGGCTAAAAGTGGGGTCACACTAACAGAAATCAGTAATTTTCTCCCCAAACCTCAGCAATTTCATGTCATTCAAACTCAAACTTTGGGAATGCCAAGAATGAGAGACTCCTGTGTCCACGGGGGTACCCCGCTCCTGCTTCCCTCAGTGACCTTGTGGTGTCACTGCCTTCCTGCCTTCTGGCCTGGGTACCTGCCATACCTCCTGAGAAGACATGGCCGGAGTGCTTGCCTAGAAGGGCATTCCCTTCCAGAGGCGACAATTCTGCACCACCTTTAATGTATCAGTCATGACAATGACACCCAATAGTAATATCAAGCACTGCTATGTACAAGTACAGTTCTAGGTACTGCATTTGTTTTTAACCTTATAGAACAAGCCTGATGATTATTCCTATTTTATAGTTGCAGAAACCAAGGCCCAGAGAGGTTGAATAACTTGTTCAAGTCACACAGCTTATAAATGGAATTATGCCTGCTTATCATTTGGGACCCAGTGGCAGAGCTGCTTAATGCTCTGAGTATTGGACAGAGCCTTTAGTAGAAGAGCTTTTTCACTTATTGCTGGACATATAAGCTAAAATAGGGAAACCACTGACAAGGAACTAGAGGTTTAGTAAATGGTTTAAAAATAAGTTAAACCCTGGTCAGGTAAGCTCAGTTGGTTGGAGCATTGTCCCAATACACTGTCCCAATTGTAGGTTGAATTCCCAGTCAGGGCACATACAAGACTCAAACAATAAATACAGTTTCTCCCTCCATCCTCTAAAATCAACTTTAAAAAACTATTTAAAAATTAGTTAAGAAAACAAGGAAAGGAATTGATTATGGCCATGTCACTATGGGGCAGATGAGTTTCTAGGAACCAATGTACTGCTACTGAGCCCCCATAACCTCTAGCATAACTAGGCCCAACCTCTAGCCTGTGCCACTGGAACAGGCAGAGGGATCTCACTGAAGGATACAACTATCACAGACAGTCAGGTACATGTAAGGAAGGCTGGACATGACCAGAAGAAATGGGCAGAGGTGGGGAAGAAATGCCAGGCTATGGCCATGGAGACCTCCTGGAAAGAGGGAGCTGAGGGATTTAGGCTCAAAGGTAAGTGCTGACTATCTGAAGGGAAAGTGTCTTCATAATCAGTGGCCCAGGGATAAGTGAGGGAACAAGATAGCACCCCCACCCCCCATTGCCTGGGGCAGCCTGATGCCAGAGGTCAAACCTTAGGCCGTGCCCTGGGGTAAGAGAAAGAAGGAAGCAGGTGCCTAGGGAGACTGCGGGCTCCATCCCAGGTCTCCTGTGGTTTGAATGTGAGTCCATCTGCTCAATGCCCAACTCAGGTGAAGTAAGGAAGAGGAATGGGAGGGAGCCCTATGGACTGTGCCCACAGAGCCAATCTGTGAGACATTTGATTTAGGGCAAGAATCTTGTAGCTTGAAAGCAAAGAACTTACTGTTTTGTTTTTTCTTTTTTTTAAGAAATTTATATTTTCTTCAAGAAAGTTTCTAACCTCATCATACAGAACTATCTTACAAAAGGAATTTCCAAGCCTGGGTGAAAATTTGTGGGGGGTTGCAGAGGTCATCGACCCCACTTGGAGGCCAGAAGCAATGATTCCCTGCAGTGACTTGCCTCAGGACCTGGGTGTGAGCTAGGGAAGCAAGGATAGGGACAGCAAGGCACTCAGAAGGGCAGGGGTTCTGGCCCTGGAAAGACTTTAATCCCTTCACTCTTGGACTCTGAATTCCCTTCCTCCTCCTCCTCTTTCAGTCAACAACTTTGGGCTCTGCTTACCCTAAGCTGGATCCCCATGCTGGATGCTGTTATTGGACTCATACCAGAGAAGGTGTTCAGCTCACACCTCCCATCTCCTGTCCTGGGAGTTAGTTATGGCAGAGACTCGATCTGTAAGTAGATGTAGCATCATGGACTGAGGAAATACTCCAAGTTCCAAATGATAACCACATCTTCTATGTCTTTTAAAAATGTCTAACTGAAACTTTGCATATTTGAATATAACATTCAACACACACACACAAAACAAAAACTAAACAAACAAAGATACCCCCCCCCATTCTTATGAATAGAAGCAAGACACACACATTAGTAATGTACAGTGAAGATCTACCCACAGAGACTGCTCTGGGTAAAAGCTGGGTAGGTGGCAGCGCACACATCAACCCTTTGGCTTTTTTATGAGACTATCTAAACACAGGGGCATGACTGTGTGAGATGCTGGCAAGGAGCCAGCCTGCAGCGAGCCTGCATAGGTGATGGGATGGTGTAGGGCTGGGGATGAACCACACAGGTCAAGAATGAGGAAATGCTCAGAGCAGGACTCCCCTTTCAGCAGAAGAACTGAAAGCTATAATCTGGCATGCCTTCCAAGAAGAGAAAGTGATAGAATCTACACCAAGCAACAGCCATACTGTCTTCCTCCGAGAGATCTGTCAAAATTGCTAAGGAAGGGAAAAAAAGGCTGGGCTACTGATGATGATGAGCATGAAGCCCCAGAAAGGAGACAGTACTAATTCTCTGGCTAAATTTTCTTTAATAACATATTTTGCCCATTTGGAATGTTGTTGTTTAAATCAGTTCACCCTCCTGAAGAATCCTGATTCTCATTATTATGTGAATCATATTAGACCTTCTAGTTTGGGGGTGGGGTGGTAAATGTTGCTCCTCTATGAGAATTGCCCTGATTTAAAACCAGTGAGATGTCTTCTCTGTGTTTCCATAGCATCTTCACAGCATTCGCCACAGTCTGGTTGTACTTAATTGTGCTTATATTTGTCTCCCCTATTGGCATGGAAACTCCTTGAAGGCTAGTGTACACTTATTCATATTCGTATTTTTAGCACAGTGTCCTACACATAATAGGGTGTATAGATATAGAGGTGAATAAAAACCATCTCCATCTTTGTGTTCTTTCCTGCTGTGACCTTTGACCAGCCTCACTGTCCTTAGTAAGCATATCAAAGCCTTTTAGTTAAATGATTATCTGTATTCCTTAAAATGTAACCATAAATACTTTTATTGGCAATGGCCAGGATGACAACCAAGATGAATAGCCAACTAGACTTCCGGCCAAAATGGAGGCATAGGTAGACACACTGTGCCTCCTCGCACAACCAAAATAAGGACAAGAACAATTCAGAAACAAGATAACAACCAGAACTGACAGAAAATTGAACTATATGGAAGTCTGACAACCAAGGAGTTAAAATAGACACATTCATCCAGACCAGTAGGCGGGGTGGAGTCGGACAACCAGGCAGAGAGGGGTAGTGGCACAAAAAGCAGTGGCACCAGGCATACAAGGCACTCTGGGTATGCAAGGCAGCAGTGGGTGGACCCTGGACGTGCAGGCAGCGGCTGGCAGACTCAGGGCATGGGGTGGCAACGGGCAGACCCATGAGGTGGTGATTGTGAAGCGAGGCACTGCACGCCAGGTGGCTGGCTGACCAGGCAGTCCCACATTCATGCGCAGATAAACCCGGCAAAACTGAGGAGCAAGAAAGACCGCACAGCCCAGGGTCCCAGTGCTGGGAAATAAGACCTCGAAACACTGATGGAAAACACGTGTGGGAATTCAGGCACAGGGAGAGACTCCCAGCCTCACAGGACAGGTTGTTGGAGAGACCCACAGGGTGCTGGAACATACACAGGCCCACCCACATGGGAATCAGCACCAGAAGGGCCCAGTTTGCTTGGGGGAAGCGGTGGAAAGGACTGAAATCCAAGAGAGAGCAGAGCAAGATCCATTGGTCCCTCTTGGACCCTGCCCCCATGTACAATGTCGCAACCCAGAGACTGGGTTGCCCAGCCCTGGTGAACACCTAAGGCTCCGCCCCTCATACCTAACAGTGCCACAAGACAAAAAAAAAAGGGCTCAAATGGAAGAACAGATCCAATCTTCACAGCAAATACAACTAAGTGACCAAGAGATAGCCAACCTATCAGATATACAGTTCAAAGCACTGGTGATCAGGATGTTCACAGAATTGGTTGAATTTGGTTGCAAGTTAGATGAAAAAATGAAGGCTATGCTAAGTGAAATGAAGGAAAATGCACAGGGAACCAATGGTGATGGGAAGGAAACTGGGACTCAAATCAATGGAGTGGACCAGAAGGAAGAAAGAAACAACCAAACAGAAAAGAATGAAGAAATAAGAATTCAAAAAAATGAGGAGAGGCTTAGGAACCTCCAGGACATCTTTAAACATTCCAACATCTGAATTATAGGGGTATCAGAAGGGGAAGAGGAAGAGCAACCAGATGAAAAATTATTTGAACAAATAGTAAAGGAGAACTTCCCCAATCTGGCAAAGGAAATAGGCTTCCAGGAAGTCCAGGAAGCTCAGAGAGTCCCAAAGAAGTTGGGCCTAAGGAAGAACGCACCAAAGCACATCATAACTACATTACCCAAGATTAAAATGAAGGAGAAAATCCTAGAAGCAGCAAGAGATAAGGAGACAGTTACCTACAAAGGAGTTTCCATCTGACTGTCAGCTGATTTCTCAAAGGAGACCTTGCAGGCAAGAAGGGGCTGGAAAGAAGTATTCCAAGTCATGAAAGGCAGGGACCTACATCCAAGATTTCCCTATCCAGCAAAGCTTTCATTTAGAATGGAAGGGCAGATCAAGTGCTTCTCAGATAAGGTCAAGTTAAAAGAGTTCATCATCACCAAGTCCTTATTTTATGAAATGTTAAAGGGACTTATCTAAGAAAAAGAAGGTAAAACACATGCATAGTAAAATGACAGCAAACTCACAATTATTAACAACCACACCTAAAGCAAAAACAAAAACAAAGCAAACAACTAGAACAGGAACAGAACCACAGAAAGGAAGATCACATGGAGGGTTAGCAACAGGGGAGTGGGAGGAGGAGAGAGGGGGAAAAGGTACGATGAATAAGTAGTATAGATGGTAGGTAGAAAATAGACAGGGGGAGGGCAAGACTGGTATGGGAAATGTAGAAGCTAAAGAACTTGTGACCCATGGACATGAATTGAAGGGGGGAATGTGGGTGTGAGAGGGTGTGCAGGGTGGAGAGGAATGAATGGTGGGAAATGGGACAATTGTAATAGCATAATCAATAACATATATTTTTTAAAAAAGATGAATAGCCAACTGATGATAGTGTGGACCACGAGGAGCTATGGCCCCTGGCACTGCTGCATGCATTGTCCCTTTGCCTTGTCCATCATTAGTGCCTGAGTTATATTAATAAAATAGTACAGTAATGGGTGTCTTTGGCAGAGAATAATTTGCACAAAACTGCTGACGCAAATTGTAAAGTGTGTAATTGTCTGCTGCGGCTCAATCTTCCTGTAAATAAATTATCCTATAATAAATTCATATATTCTATGAAGTTGCCTGCTTTGTCTTCCAGTTTGAAGATACCCCCTCATGACAGTGGCCATCATACCTTTGCCCCACCACCTACCAGATATAGGCACCCAATAAACACGTATTGAAGTAAATGGATAATGAAATAGAAACATGACAATTGGAGCAATAACTTTAGAGACAGCTGGGTTCTGGAATACACAGAAGACAGTGGTGGTGGGACCATGGTTTTGAATCTCCCTTAACCATCCTCCCCTCACCCATTCCTACCAAAACACAGACTGAAAAACTAATCATATGAACTCTCAAACTAAAAACTCAAAATTCTGCCCTGGCTGGTGTGGCTCAGTGGATTGAGTTCTATGAACCAAAGTTTTGCTGGTTCAATTCCCAGTCAGAGCACATGCCTGGGTTGCAGGTCCCCAGTTAGGGGTGCACAAGAGGCTAACATACAATGATGTTTCTCGCCTCTTTCTCCCTCCCTTCCCCTCTCTCTAAAAATAAATAAATATTTAAAAAACCTCAAAATTCCCTTTTAGAACAAGCCTTACAGTGAGGAAAATTTGCTGGAAGCAGATTTCATAATATGGGGTGGGGTGGGATATAGGGTTACTTATCAGCAGCAAATAAAGAGAGGATCCCAGTATAGATGAAGGTGGGAGTACCAAAGCAGATCTCAGAAAGTAATTTAAAACTCACTTTCTATAAACAACAGAAGGGGGTGTGGAGAACCATGCAGCTCTTCATACTATCCTGGCCCTACTCTTACTCCTAAAACTACAGGTAAATTCATTTCACTTAAGAGTGTGCAACAGAAAAAGATCATGATCAGATCCTATACAAAATTACTAATAAAAGCAGGAAGAACTAGGAGGAGGTGACCCCTCAGAAAAGGGAAACAAATGAAGTTGGCATATAATTGGCCCAACTTACCATTTGGAGACAGTTTCTAGACTGCAGTGCAGAGAAGAAAAGCCAAATAGAGCTTGGCGGTCTCACTGAGCTGAGAAGAGAGAAATCAGAATTCAGAAAGTTCAAGCCAGGTGGAATCACAGGGCAGAATGCAGAAATGGGAGAAACTTCACAAAGAGAACTCTGGAGATCTACAGAGCAGTCCTCTCCAGTCTTTGGCTTGAGAATGTAGGACTAGAAACTACTTGAGAATAGAGAAAGCAGTAAACCAAACAATTGCTAGAGCCCACACAGGGTTGGGAATGATTTGTGTTCCAATTAGCTAGAATGGAATCACCTAATGGTGAATAGGCATTGTCTTAATAGTGGGGTTAAATTATCCCTAGACCAAAGGCTACTTTGGGCCTGCCCCAGTAAAACTTAAAAGCAAATTCCAAAAGGATCCAACTGATTCCAAGTAGTATAATTGTATGCGAGAACAATATCTAACAACACTTAAAGGACTACAAGAAAATCCAGCACTCAAAATCATAAAATGCACAATGTCTGGTATCCAATCAAAAGCCACAAGGAAACGGGAAAATATGACTCATAACCAGGAAGAAAATCAATCACAGAAATAGACATAGAAATGACAAAGATGATGAAATGAGCAGAGAAAGCACTCATTCAAGAAAATAGAGGAAAACATGAACACAAAGAGGAAGGAAATAGAGAAGTTTAAAAGGCATGCATAGAGGCCCTGGGCAGGTAGGTAGCTCAGTTGGTTAGAGCGTTGTCTGGATACGTCAGAGTTGTAGGTTCAATCCCTAGTCAGGGCACATGCAGGAATCAACTGATGAATACATAAATAAATGAAACAATAAATCCCCCCCCTCTTCCCCTCACCCCAGCCCTGGCCTCTTCCTCTCTCCTTTCCTGTCTATAAAGTCAATTTTTAAAAAGACACAAATAGAACTTCTAAAATTTAAAAATATGATATCTGGGATGAAAAATACTTCTATGAGATGAACAACAAATTAGACACTGCAGAAAGGATCAGCGAACTGAAGGTACAGCAGTCAAAACTTTGAAGCACAGAGAGAAAAGACTGAACGATCATCAGTAAACTATGAGACCATATCAAGAAGTCTAAAATACATGTAATTAGAATAGCAGGATAAAGTGGGAGGACAGACAAATATTTGAAGATATTTTGGTGGAAATTTTATGAACTGATGAAAACTATAAGCTCACAAATTCAGGAAGCTCAAGTAATCCCAAGTACAAAAAACATGGAAGAAACCATACCAAGACACATCATATGAACACTGTTGGAAAATAGTGATAAGGAGATTATCTGAAAAGCAGCTAGACAGGAAAATAAAACATTACTTATAGGGAAACAAAGTTGATAATTACCAGTGATTTCTCATTTTATACAGTACAAGTCAGGAAATAAAAGAATGACATCTTTATAGTGCTGACAAAAAAAAGTTGTCCACCTAAAATTCTATATACAGCAAAATATCTTTCAAAAATGATGCAAAAAATAAAGACTTTTTCAGCTAAACAAAAGCAGGGGATTTATTTCCAGCAGATCTGCATTACAAGAAATGTTAAAGGAAGTTTTTTTCAGGCAGAAGAAAGTGTGATCCACCCAAAGAGAAGAGACCCGAACTGGTGTTTCTTAATCTCTTAAAATGATAACTGTTTAAAGCAAAAACAATAACAATGTATACATGGGGTTTTCAAAATATGTGAAAATAAAATATGGCTGCAAAGCATGGAAGACAGGAGGGCAAATGGAAGAACACACTTTTAAGGATATCACCCTATGCACAAAGTGAGACAGCACTATTCTAAGGCAGATGGTAGGAAGTTAAAGATTTATATTATAAACTCTAGAGCAACCACTAAAATAAAAAACACAAATAATCCAATAGTGGAGATAAAAACAAAATAAAAAATAGTTAGAATAACCAGTGAACAATAGCCAAAACTGAAGTGAAAATGTCAGGAGCAGAACTGAGACTGCCTAGCTCCTGGCGCTGTGCCCTTATTATACAACTGTGCGAAGAATGCGCCCCATGAAGTATCAGAGTAAAGAAAGTTCTCTGAGAAAAAGTGGAACCTTACCATGACTTTAAGAGCTGAAAAGCATTTTAGGGAGAGAAGTAAAAGAAGATATTCTGGCAAGAGAGAATGCCATCAGCAATGGTGAAGGTGGGAGAAGGAGGGGTACAATATGTTTAATTGGAGAGGAGGATTCATACAGAAAGTAGTAAGAGAATATTGAAGGGTAAAGGGGTTCTTGGGCAGATGGTCAAGTGCCTTGAATTTAAACTTGGGCTTTAGGCAAGATGAAGACTTGTCTGCCTCTGAAACTGTCTCTTACCCTCAACTGCTGCTCCAGATACCCGCCTTTAACTGGTATAATCACTTTCTTTGTTGTTAAATTGGAGTCACAAAACCCTGGGGTTTTTGTCCAGGTCCTCCACTTACAGCTCAATCATTGAGGGACAAATTATTTATTCTAAACCTGAGTTTTTCAGAAACTATCAGTTCCGTAAAGGATGAACCTGCCAGTCATGTGGCCCTTCCTTATAGGAGGGTACAGGATCCAGGCTAATCAATAAATGTCCCTTTTCTCCTGACCCCATGGCTGATTCAGGGATGGCCACATGATACAGGTCTGGCCATTTCGCATTCTTCTTTTCTCTAGGAGTCTAGCAATAGAGTGACGTGAACCTAAAATTGCTGCTATGTGGGGAGATCCTGTCAAAGAATGAAGCTAAGACATAAGACTGCAGAGTCAAGAGAGTGACAAAGAAGGAGAATGATTCAATAACATATTTAGAGGCTCCAGATGTACTTATGATAGAACCTGAAAGATTTGCCCTGGACTTTTTAATTATGTGATCCAATAATTTCTCAACCTTACCCCTTTTGTAAGTAAAGTCTTAATTGATTTTGGATGCAAAAGCACCCAAACTATACAGATATCTGTGAGGATGATATAAGATAAACATGTAATAAATAGCACATGTTCAATAAATACTAGATATTATCACTTTCTTATCACTATGCATACCTGAATGCCATTTAATCCTCTGTACAGGAAAACATTAAGAACTCTATTTTATAGAGGGAATCAGAGAGGCGAAGTAACTTGTTAAAGGTCCCAAGGTTAATAAATAACACAATTTAGATATCACTTCACTCTACATGGTAGTCTCTGCAGTAATATTGCTAGCACATAGTGGGCAGCTGATAAGTGTTGACTCCCTTCTTTCTTGCAAATGATATCCTAAAATCACACCTGTTTAACTCAAAGATCTCTGAGAAAACAGAAGCTAAAAAATTGCTTCTCCAGATTCTGGTTCATTTATGTATAGTTTACTCTTCAGAGCATTATCTTTGAATGATCTGACGTATTTAGTGCTTGAACCTCCCTGTCTTAACCTCTGAAGTCTTGTTCCTCTCAGCAGAGCCCTGAGATTCTCAGCTACCTCTGGATGTTGGTATCCCATGTGTTTCCTGGCACTGGCTGGCCATCTGGCCTTTTGACTTGCATTAATCTCAGATGTCTACCAATTTCTTCCTGGGAGGTGTATCCCACAATTTATTCTGTGTGACTCAGATGGTCCCACACCTGCTCATGCCTGGTGTGCACCTGGTGCCTTCTCCTCCCACCCAGTTCACCAAAGTAGTCTTAGTTCTTTCAAGTCAGTAACTAGGTTTGCAAGTCACAGTGAACTTACTCGTGAAAACAAATCCCATTGCTTTAGTTAGTAAATGTTCATGATCAGCACAACTGAAATGGACATTTTACTATAGGTTATTAAAAGGAATTCCCTTGGATGTCACAGATATGTGTTGTTATCAGCTGACTAAAAGTTAGAAAGACATAAAAGTAAGAAGAGTAAATTTTTAAAAGGATTTTATTTATTTATTTTTAGAGAAAGGGGAAGAGAAAGAGAAAGAGAAGAACAGAACCATTTATCAGTTGCCTCTTGCAAGTGTCCCAACTGGGGCAAACCAGTGATCTAGGCATATGCCCTGACAGGGAATGCAACGGGTGACTTTTCACTTTGTGGGGTAACACCCAACTAACTGAGCCCCACTGGTCAGGACAAGAGTAAATATTTTGATTCAGAAACTTAGATCAAGAAATCTTTTTTCAAGTTATATAAATGTCTAATAATTATGTTGTACACCTGAAATTAACATAATATAGTGCCAACTGTAATTGAAAAATAACTTTTAAAAAGATAAAAAAAATAAAGAAAGAAGAAATCTTCTTTAATTAAGCCTTTACCCCTCCATTTTAGAAAATGAGGACTCCCAGAATGAAACACTTTGCAAATACTTTGCAAATACGTTTGCAGAGAGCTCTGAAAGAGTTGCTAAGAGATCTGGCTTAATGCCACTTCTTAGCCTTGCTTCCCAACAGAACCTCTAAGTTGTTGGGGTGATAATGTACCCATCTATAAGGCTACTTTGCTCAGCCTTCCTTAGCAAAAAATGGTGGCCAGTGAAGTGAAAGCAGAAGACATTAGGGTAACTCTGACATGGATCTTTAAAGTGGCTTACTCAGTGAGAAGTTCCTCCTGCCTGCTTCTGGCCTAGAACCCATATACCACAATCAGAGCTGCAGTGGCCGTCCTGCAGCCTGACAAGAACTCGAGGTGGAAAGCCAATGGAAAGGCAGGTAGAACAGAAAGAGCATAGGGTGGGTCTACACAGTCTGGACTGTGTGTCTCTAGGTCTTTTTATTTTTATTATTTATTTTTAATTATATTTTATTGATCATGCTATTACAGTTGTCCTGAATTTTTCCCCTTTGCCCCCTCTTCTAATCCAACCCCCTACTCCTTCAGGCAATCCCCCACCATTGTTCATGTCCATGAGGAGTCTTTTGTACAAGTTCTTTGTCTACTCCATATCCTATACAGTACTTCATATCACCATGGCTATTCTGTAACTACCTATTTGTGCTTCTTAAATCCTTCACCTCCTCATCCATTCTACCACACCTCCTTCCCATCTGGAAACCATCAAAATGCTCTCTGTATCCACGATTCTGTCTCTGTTCTTGTTTGCTTAGTTTGTATTTTAGATTCAATTGTTGATAGATTTGTATTTTTCTTTTTGCCATTTTACTGTTCATAGTTTTGATCTTCTTTTTCTTAAATAAGTCTCTTTAACATTTCATATATAATGGTTTGGTGATGATGAACTCTTTTAGTTTTATTTTGTCTGGGGAGGTCTTTGTCTACACTTTGATGCTAAACAATAGCTTTGTTGGGTAGAGCAATCTTGGCTGTAGGTCCTTGCTTCTCATGACTTGAAATATTTCTTGCCAATCCCTCCTATCCTGCAAAGTTTATTTTGAGACATCAGCTAACAGTCTTATGGGAACTCCCCTGTAAGAACTAACTTCTTTTCTCTTGCTGCTTTTAAGATTCTCTCTTTATCTTTAAACTTCGGCATTTTATGATGTGTCTTAGAGTGGGCCTCTTTGCATCCATCTTGTTTGGGACTCTCTGTGCTTCCTGGACTTGCATGTCTATTTCCTTCACCAAATTAGGGAAGTTTTCTTTCATTATTTTTTCAAATAGATTTCCAATTTCTTTCTTTCTTTTTTTCTTCTGGCACCCTATGATACAAATGTGGGACCTCTTGAAGTTGACCCAAAGGCTGCTTATACTACTCTTTTTTTTAATTCTTTTTTCTTTTTGTTCTGCTTTGTTGTTTTTTGCTTCTTTATGCTCCAAATCATTGATTTGATTCTTGGCTTCATCCACTCTACTGTTGTTTCTCTGTAAGTTGTTCTTTATTTTAATCAGTGCATCCTTCATTTCTGACAGGGTCTTTTTTATGCTGCTGAGGGCCTCACTAAGTTCCTTGAGCATCCTTATAACCAGTGTTTTGAACTCTGCATCTGATAGATTGCTTATCTCCATCTTGTTTAGCTCTGTTTCTAGAGTTTTGATCTGTTCTTTCATTTGGGCCATGTTTCTTTGTCTTCTCATTTTGGTAGCCTCTCTGTGTTTGTTTCTATGTATTAGGTAGAGCTGCTTTGACTCTGTGTCTTGGTAGTGAGGTCTAATGTAGTAGGTGTCCTGTAGAGTCCTGTGGCACAACCTCCCCTATCACCCAAGCTGATTACTCAAAGTTCACCCTCTTTGTGGACTGAGTACACCCTCCTCTTGTGGTTGAGATTTGGTTACTGATGGCAGATCAACGGGAGGGATATACCTAGGCCAGTCAGTTGCAAGGATTGGCTGTGACCACTTACCACCAACCTCCATTGTCCATGGAAGATCAGCTGTGCAGGGGTAGGGTGGTGGTTCTCCACAGTGGTCTATAACTATCCACTGGGCACACTGGCCCTTCGGTTTCCCAGGTGGTGCAGGCCAAGCTCAGCCCCAGTCTGTGTTTTGCCCCAGGGTCACCCTGCCTGAGCTATAAAGCAATCTGAGGTAGCTGTTACTTGTGCTGGGCTTGGAGATTCCCAGGCAAAGCCAAGCAGTGAATCTAGGCTGGCTGCTACTAGTGTCAAGACTGGGACTAACTGAGGCCAGCTGTTGCTTATTTGAGAGGATTTAGGAAATTGTGCAGTTTGAGCCAAGACCAGCCATTCATTTGGAAAAGCAGCTTGGGTGGGTCTGTAAGTTGGAAGGGTGGAGTCTCTGGAAATCTCCAAGGCAGGTCAAACAGCGTTAGCAAGGCTGATGGAGTTTCAGATATGGCACCAGCTTGCTGGCTCTGTGGGACGAGGGTTTAGAAAAGGGACAATGGCCTCTGCTCACCTTGATACCAGACACTTCAATTTTTCCTTGTACTCTACTGGTGCCTTTCAAGCTACTACCCTGGTGCTGGAGCTCAGAGGGAGTTAGTCTGGGTAGGTGAGCCCATGTGTGCGTTCTTTAAGAGGATCTGCTTGGGAATCAAGACGTTTCTTTCAGTTACTTAATCCCAGGTGATTTTTGCAGCCAGAAGTTTGGGAGACTTATTTTCCTGTCACTGGAAACCTGGGCTTAGGGGCCTGGTGTGAGGCTGGGACTCCTTGTTCCTGAGATATTTCTCCCATATTTTTATCCATAATATGTGGGTGAGGGACCAGCCTATTCCACATCTCCATTCCTTCCTACCAGTCTGGATGGATGTGGTTTCTTTAATTCTGTAGTAGATAGACTTCCATTCAATTCAACTTCTGATGGTTTTGAGTGATGGTGTTCTATATTTTAGTTGTAATTTTGATGTGGCTGTCCAAAGAGGCAAGCCATATCTGCCTATGCCACCATCTTGATCAGAAGTTCCTAGATTTTTTTAAGAGGAAAAAAATTACTCAAAGTCATTGTTGCCATCAGTCCAGCATCAGCCCTAACTGAGAAAGTGCCTGGGAACATTACTAATTAAGCACTGAGCCTTAGTTTCTTCATTTGTAAACTGATGGGGTCCTATTAGATCACTCCTCCATTTCTGAAACTCTACAACTTTAAGACTCTACACAAGTGCACAAGTACAAAATCCCCAAAGTTTGTCTGATATCTATTCTATCTTGGCCTTCTGGGCAAATTTGAAAGCATGCACATCCTTAGGCAGAAGGCAAAGTTATTATAAACGTAGAGTTTCCACATGACCCAGCAATTCTACTCTGAAGTATATATCTAGGACAAATAAAAGCATACATACACATACAACTGAATGTTCATAGCAGCATTATTAATAGCTAAAAAGTGGAAACATACTAAATGCCCATGAATTGATGAATGAACAAAATGTGGTATATGCATACAATAGAATTTATTTTTCCATTAAAAAGAATGAAGTACTGAGACATGCTACAACATGGATGGCCCTTGAAAACATTATGCTAAGTATGAAAAGGCAGACACAAAAGACCACATATTGTATGATTCCATTTATATGAAGTGTACAGAATAGGCACATCTATGAAGACAGAAAGAATAGTGGTCGCCAGGGATTGGAGAGACAGGAGAATGGTGAGGGACTGCCAATGGCTGTGGGATTTCTTTTTTTCGGTGATGAAATGTTCTGGAATTACATAGTGGTGACATTTGCACAATCTATGAATATACCAGAACCCATTGACCTGGTGAATTTTATTACATGTGAATTATATCTTAATTAAAAGAAAAAGAAGAAATGATTTCAAGCATTTTGAGTGACGTGGACTGCACCAAGATAAGCTTCTCTGGGTGTGTGTTAGTAGTGTGCCTGAAGAAAAACACAGGGACTAAGGGCACTGGGGGGAAAGCCTCTAAGGAAAGGTGTGAGTGAGTCTGTTTCCAAGTGAATGGCTCAGATCTGAGGCACATTTATAAGAGTGTGAATTCACAGTTGAATATCTTATACATTGAAAAAATCAGCATCATAATAGTTGTTAACTAATTTAACTAGTATACAAATTACACCTTAACTAAACTGGGGGTATGTAAAGGTTGGACTCCAAAGAATTTTCATTAGCTTCCTACTCATTTTCACAATAACTACCCACTGACAGAATATTCTTCTGTCACCCGTGATTGCACTGTGAACATTGTGTCAGTGGTGTTCTAGAACCAGGAAATTCCACATCATCTGTCAAACAGTGACCTCGTTAGACACAAAAGCCTTGGCATTTCATCTGTGTTCAGCCCCTACAGGAAGGTTGAGTTGTGGACCAAGGACAACTGTGGGTTTTTCCTTAAAACCAGGAAATTTCTTTTTTCCTGCTTCATAATCCTCATGTGGCCTTGTATAAAATAGGACCTGAGATAGGCAGTTGTAAAGAACACTGGGTCCAAGATCTGATTCTCTCAGAAAGAGTTCTGTGATCTTAGAAGTCTCTAACACTCAGTCTCCTTATTACAAAGTAATGCAGTCAAACCAGATGATCTCTTAGGGTTACTTTTAATTCAAATTTTTATTAATCTAGCACACTGTTAGTGATGAAGTGGGAAATCTAACATAATCTCAGATTATCTCTGGGGCTGATGGTAGAGGTGCAGACAAATTCGGAGCACATCAGGGAACCTTTTGCTTCTCAGACTTTTGGGATGCCTCAAGGTGACTCCAACTTCTGAATCCTGCATCACATCTGACATCCCAGTGGGTCTTGTAATTTGGGAACTGTGCCTACTCAGAAGTGAATATCCTCCTGATGGCACATCAGGGAGATAGAACAGTTCCTTCGTAGAGTGTTGAAAACACACGCATACAACCACCACCACCACCAAATCCCATCACACAATGGTAATGTAACAAAGGGAGTTGATAGAAAAAGTATCTCTTAGTCCAAGTATTAGTCTGTCCATTTTCCTGCTTTTGAAGTGTTTCCCCAAGTATGTATCTCACATGTATATTGATATTATGCAAGTGTGCTTTTAAAGCTTTGTCCCGGAGCATCTGCTTAACTGATCAGTCTGGCACCCACCCCTGTAATCATGCTTAAGCTCTAGCAGTGTGCAGTCGTGCATGTGCTGACAGGTTAGCAGTCTGGCCTGCTGGGTGCCTGCCTATCGTCTTCTCACAAGGTGGAAAAGAAAAGCACGATACTTACAGTATGCCAAGAGGCACCTTGCAGCAATCTCTCTCTTCTCCAAAGTGATTGATCATGTGTCTGACAGGTTGGTTGTGGCAAATGCATGGCCAAGGGTAGATCCAGGGGGCCTGGCAGCTGACGCAAGGCTTCAGGGCATTTAAAACCAATGCTACACTTCAATTAGGTTGTTGGAAGCTTTACACTTGCTCAGCAGGAATGGCACCTGCCAGTTCACTGTTAAATATGGAAACTGAGGCAGAAGCCACTGGCTTCTGTCCTGTTTGACCCTACTCATCAGTAGGTCTAATTTTAATGATATATAATACTTGTGAAGTGAACTGCTGCTCTTTTTCACTCATGGGGGCCACTCTGGTAGAATTAATTTATTTTCATACCATTTAGAATGACACTGCTCACGTTTCTTTGAAACTGTTTTCAAATAGACATCAGTCTCTTTAATATGGAAATTTCTATTCACACTTCATCCTTTTTTTCCATTTTTTTCCTTTAAACACTTAAGAGTAGAACCAAGTGGAATGAAATACAAGGTAAGATTTAAAGTAGTATTTTTTTCTAATTTTGAATTTGAATTAGAAAACCATAAATTTCGTTTTCTTGATTGTTTTCTTCCTATAGGGCACATAAGTAAGTCTTGTGCAGTTGTTTGTCACTTACACTCCATTTCTCCTCCCAGCTGAGAAACTGAGTGGCCCAGATAAAGGCAGTGCTTTGGCACCATTCTGACAGAGTGGAACTTATCCCGTAAGAAGCATGTGACATTAACTGAACATCACAGGTTGAAATCCCATGGCTTCTTTAGTGGTTGAGTTCAAGTCTAGAGGCAGGCTTGGGTGCAAAACCCAAATCCCAGCTCTGCATGGTAAGAATGCAAAAATGTAAAAATTATGACTTGCTTATTTAAAGTAAAATTCTCCAGTAAGGCAGAATTCATACTTACCTAGAAATTCAAATGCAGTTAAATACAAATATTTTGTTATGTAGTACAAACATTAAGTGCTTGGAAGAAAGGCTGTTTGAGAATTTTAGCATATTATGTATTTATAAACCTATGACTATTCCTACGTTCAGGTGTTATCATCAACTTAAAAAGACATAGTATCATATACTGTTTGACAAAAATTTCCAGTTAGAGAAATTTATAGCATAGCTATTCTCAGATAGACAATATTATATGCACAAAATTATTCATTGTGGCACTATGAGAAAAAAGTATAAGCAATCTACATGTCCATTGGTAGAAATTGGTTTAATAAAATATGGCACAATTACATAATGGATACTATGTATCATTTAAATGAGAGAAGCTCTCCGTTCGAAAGGTATACTGTTTAGTAAAAAGAAAAAGAGGCAGCAGATTATTACTAGTATCATAATGTGTGTGAAGAAAGGAAAAGGGAATCTACATATATGTGAAGTACATGGAGTATTTCCGCAAGGATGCAAGGAAGACAATGACGCTAACAATGTCGCCTCCAGGGCAGAAACTACTCGGAAGGACACAAAAGGAAATGAGACTTACTTTCCACTCTCTCAGTCCTTTATAATTTTGTGCTGTGTGGATGTAGTAAATATTCCAAAAGAATTTTTGTAAAGGAAATAGAGATATAGTAGGATTTCTACATGAAAATACATTTAGTGTACTGTCAGGTATGCATCCTTTCAACTAATTAAATAGTTACTTAAAGGCATTTAAACATTTGGATTGATCTCCCATCTTAAATCGGGTGTGATTGTGGTTGGTTCAATTTTACTACACTGAAAGAGTAAATTCATTTTAACCTTTAAGAATGCAATACAATGTGTTCTGAAAGCTACATTTAAATTGATAACAAAGAACTCAATAAAGAGGAGACAGAAAAGAGGACCATTAGGACACAAACTTTTATGTGATTTTAGCCATTACAACAGTGGTTCAGAAATATCTCAAATGTTACATTGATGTCATCAGTGTTACAAAAAGAAAAAAGAATGACAGGCAACAGTGAAGAGCACCAAAGGACCAGCCCACACACCTAGAGCAGACCATGCGTCTTTCCTTCAACTGCCAAAATTATTTTCACCAGGAACCCCCCTCCCCCTTGCTTTCCTTCTCAACTTTCCCTAACCTGTGTTAAATTGCAAACTTAAGCCTCATCCTCGCCTTCCTCCTCCTCGAACTCCCCCTGTTCGTCGGCCGTGGCGTCCTGGTACTGCTGGTACTCGGACACCAGGTCGTTCATGTTGCTCTCGGCCTCCGTGAACTCCATCTCATCCATACCCTCCCCCGTGTACCAGTGCAGGAAGGCCTTGCGCCGGAACATGGCCGTGAACTGCTCCGAGATGCGCTTGAACAGCTCCT
>CM052542.1:84599393-84638864 GCA_028533065.1 Trachops cirrhosus | reverse complement strand
GCATGAAGAAGTGGAGGCGGGGGAAGGGCACCATGTTGACGGCCAGCTTGCGCAGGTCTGCATTCAGCTGGCCCGGGAAGCGCAGGCAAGTGGTGACCCCGCTCATGGTGGCTGACACCAGGTGGTTGAGGTCTCCATATGTGGGGGTGGTCAGTTTCAGGGTGCGGAAGCAGATGTCATACAGGGCCTCGTTGTCAATACAGTAGGTTTCATCTGTGTTTTCCACCAGCTGGTGGACAGAGAGGGTGGCGTTGTAGGGCTCCACCACCGTATCAGACACCTTAGGCGAGGGCATCACACTGAAGGTGTTCATGATGCGGTCTGGATACTCCTCCCGGATCTTGCTGATGAGCAGGGTGCCCATCCCGGAGCCTGTGCCACCCCCCAGCGAGTGGGTCAGCTGGAAGCCCTGCAGACAGTCACAGCTTTCTGACTCCTTCCTCACCACGTCCAGGACTGAGTCTACCAGTTCGGCGCCCTCTGTGTAGTGGCCCTTTGCCCAGTTGTTCCCGGCCCCGCTCTGGCCTGCCAGAGGGAAAGATATCTAATAAGTCACTGATGATTCAATTAAATTCTTTTACCATAAACCCCTTAATCAATGAGTTGGTGTTCAGATAAGATTAATTTAGTTTATCACCAAAAGGGACAGACATTAAAATATTTGGTCATGGATATAATTATAAATAAGGAAGGCTAGGAATACCTGGCTATTAGAGGACGAAGGGCAAATTTATTTTAGCTTATATTAGGATTCAATGAGCACACAACTGGATGTTCATCATACTCATCCCTAGGCCATCACATCCCTCCACACTGAGCTGTCTGCTGTAAAGTAAGCCTCCCATGCCATTAACCATAGCGGTCACTCACCAAACACGAAGTTGTCAGGCCTGAAGATCTGGCCGAATGGTCCAGACCTGACAGAGTCCATGGTGCCTGGCTCCAGATCCACCAGGATGGCCCGAGGTACATATTTGTTACCTGCAGGGAACAGAGCTGGACTTAGACCTATCTGTGGAGAACTCTGAAGAGAAGGGTGTGGTAGGAGCTTCCTTTTCACAGGCATTGCTGTTGATCCCCAAACAAAGGCAGGAGCAAGACCCACCAAATTCTCAAAGGATTCACTAGTCTGTGAACCAGGAAACTAACTGAAATACCACAGTGAACAGTGTGAACCCCAAATCCTTTAGTCCCCCCTCCCTTGGGGCCAAACTCCCTGGGTCAGCTCCCTGGGAAAAGAGGACATTAAAAAAAAAACAAAAAAAAACCACAACTAGATGTAGGGGGAAGTAAAGACAATTACCAGTGGCTTCATTGTAGTACACATTGATTCTCTCCAGCTGCAAGTCACTGTCTCCATGGTAACTGCCAGTGGGGTCGATCCCATGCTCATCACTGATCACCTCCCAAAACTGAGACACAGTAAACAGTTGTATTTAGCCACGCCCAACCCTCAGAGTGGCCACGACTCAAAGTGACTAGACACCAGACTCAACAACCCAACCTTCCAGGGACTTTAGGTCTGAGTGGCCATCCACAGTCGCAGGACTTCTATTTTGCAGGAGCAAAACATGGAAATCAGGCGTTTCTCCGGCGAACAGCTGCTCGCGGCAGGAGGTGAGGGTCTTTGGGGGCTGGGGGAGGGAACAGCAACCGAACCACGCGCACCAGTGGTCATATAGCTACCGGCGCCCGCGGCGCTGGGACTGCAGTCGTTACGGAGGGGGTGGGCGGGGGAACAGGGACCCGAGGAACCTAAAGGAACGTGGTTTTAGATTCAAAGCACGTCCTGAGACCTCCAGACAATCGCTATCCTCCCCGCCCCCAGCTGCTCTACTCCGGTTCAAGCGGGTATAATCAATTATCCCTCAGTCCCGTAGCTCGCAAACCCGCGCGCACAGTCTAGCAGACAAAACGGCGCCTTTCCCAGGTCCGCGTTCCTGGCTGAGGGAAGAGCCGGGAGCAAGAGGAGTGAACGGGATTCCAAATGAGTTACAGCAAAAATGAGAGGTTTCTTCCCCTTACTCAGGGAAGTCGCCTCCAAACCCACGCCCTACTGCACAAAGCACCCAGGAAGGTCTGTGCTTGGAGAGCCCCGAGCCTGCTCAGGATTCCATTAGCACCCAGAAACTCGAAAGGGCTTTAGGCCCGGGTTCTCTCCGACCCCAGCCCAGTCCCCAGAGTGCTCACCTTGGCGCCGATCTGGTTGCCACATTGGCCCGCCTGAATGTGCACGATCTCACGCATGGTGCTAACTAGCTTCCTCTGAGCCCGGTCGGCGTCTGGTCAGTCTGTTCGTCCCCCCTTACAAAGCTACTGCGGAGTCCCGAGGAATGCGCTCGGGAACCGACGTGGCTAAGGGCGACGGCTGAGCAGGCTCTGCCTTTTATGCCAGAAGGGCGGGGCGGCCCGCGCAGGCCGCGCCCCCCGCCCGAGCCCCCCAGTCCCCTTCACGCTAACACTCTCCAGGCCCGGCTGACGTAAGGCTTCGAGCCCCTGGGACTGTCCGGGGGGCTGGACCATAGGCCCGTAGCCAATCAGCGCGCGTTTGCAGACCGGGCGAGGAATGGGGGCTCTGCGGAGTAGGGTGGGGGCCTGCGCATTGTCTAGTGCTGGGGGTGGGGTGGGGTGGAAATAGCTGGATAGTGAGAAATAAGGGAGGGTTAAGGAACCGAAGGTGTCGAGGCGAAGGTGCAGCATGTGGCAGGCTGGGAATGGGGGAAGAGCTGGCGCTGGGTGGGGGCGGGGGCTCCAGGGGACTGGTGCAGGTGGAGAGGCGGTCAGGTGCTCTGGAAAGGAGCGCGCTGCGCTCCGGTTGCAGGCAGGTTGAGGTGACTAAGGATGTGCTGCCACTGCAGATTGGGGCGCCTCTTCCGCCAAGGGCCAGAGATCCGTAAACCAAGCACCCGCGATGAGACCAGTGCTCCTTTCCCCAACCGTAGTGGCCAATGCCTGTCCAGCGCCCGAACTCTGTCTCACAGGGCCTTGGGACTGGACGGACAGGCGGTTGCAATAGGAAGTCGTGTGTGCTTAGGCTGCTGGAGTCGAAGAGCCGTGACTCCGGACTCTCGAGGATGTAGAACCCCAGGGTACCCTCGGCCCCGCCCCCGGCATCCACCTGCTCTCTTTGTCTCTGACTAGGGCCTTTTACGCGTTTTCACAGTGGCTGAAACACCGAGGGCTGGGGAGACCCTCTACGGACTCTCCAGCCCTCCTCGACCCTCTCCAATAGTCCACAGCTCCTAGGCTAGTACTACGGACTCCTCCACCCCTCGGGTTGGCTTTTGTTCCTTGGGAGAGAATGGGGTGGGTGAGCTGGCCACACAGTCTGGACAGTCCAGCGGGCAGAACGAGGGTGGGGTCCAGGGGCGTGGCTAAGGCAGAACAAAGGGTTCATAAGTGCGTGGGATGCCTCCCACAATTATTTAAAAAATCAACCCCAGGCGCTCCCCAGGTCTGGGTTTTGTTTATCTATTGTCCAGAATGGGCATGAGTCCCAAGGGTGCATTGCTCGCCCCATCGCTGACATTCTCATCTTCCATCAGGCTCCGGACCCCACAGTGCCCACGAGGTCCCCAACCTTCGGGCAGCTAATGGGAGTGAGGGACACGCCTAAAAACTGCGGCACCGGCGAGACCCCGACAAGCACACGGAGTGCGTTCGCAGACTCAGAACACCCACCTTCCTTCAAACCTACAGTTTCTAAGTAGTCAAAGAAGGAGCTTATCTCTTTGTAGAGAGAGATAGAGGAGAGAGAGAGAGAGAGAGAGAGAGAGAGAGAGAGAGAGAGAGAGAGAGAGAGAGAGAGAGAGAGAGAGAGAGAGAGAAGCTGAACCTGCGTGGGAGAAGGGTGGCTAAAACGTTCACTACATTCGCTACAGACCTGGAACCTGGAAACTGAAATTCCACGGGTGAAGCGCCCCCTCCCCCTCCTACTCCGGACAGGTCGTCTGCCTAGTCACCCCCTTTTCATCCTCTGGTGAGAGCAGCCAAATGACCCGGTTTCCGTGGGGGAACAGAATCCGCAGCTGCTGAGTGAGACCCGCCCCCCCCCCCGCCCCCAGTACTATCAGCAACCTGTCATCACCTCCCTTTCCAGCTGGGAGCTGGGAAGGGGGGCTTTGGACTCCATTTCGAGGCACAAAGAGAAACAGAACAAAAGCCCAGTCGCCCTTATTGCTCCCAGACTGCAACTCTTGGGGCAGAGTTCCCAGACCCGGATGCCCGCGTGTCGGTTATGATGCCGTCCGGCGTGAGGTGCGGGAGCGGAAGGTCTGACCATATGCCTCACTTGCGGGGTTCCAAGGACCTGGGGCCTCACCCCAAGTTTATAATCCAGTTCCTGCAGACTGGAAACGTTGAGATCGAAAGATTCCAAGGTCACACAGCAAGTGAAAGACAGGGCTCAGGCTGGAATCGGTCTTCCGGGCGCCCCAGCCCTCAGGGAAAGTGACCACGTCCAAGCCGAAAGGACTGTGGCTAGGATCAGCACCCGATCCTAGGGTTGGGGGCTCCAGTGGACTGAGCCGAGTGGGAAGAAAGCCACAGAGGGCCGCACCCACGCTACTAGCGCTTCATGGAGGCTGCCAGCGCCAAGGGGCAGCCCCCGAACGCAGCGTGGGGAGGGAGCATAGAGAGGAGGTGTGGAGACTCAGCTCCGTGCAGGGTAATCGGAGCCCACCATCATCCTCCCTCACCTAAAGGTTTATTTTTTCAAATTCTGTTCAGAGCCAGATCGAGGAGTGCCCGGGTGAAACACGCGTTCAAGATTTTGTGGATAAAAGGACCCTTTTCTCTCGCGGAAAGGAGTTTGGGATACGGTGAGGATGGAACTCTTCCCTATGAAAACCCGGATGCCCTGGGGGACTGGGCACTTTTCTTTCAAGATCGGCTTTCTTTCTTACGTTTTGCTTGTATTGGCCCCCACCCCTCACCCCACGCCGCAGGCCACCTCACCTCGCGCCTTACCCGGCATTCTCATTAATCGTTCTACGCCCCTCCCCAAGTTTGGAATTATGATGCTGCACTTATGAAAATTTTCACAAGGGCAGATTTTGTGTCGAAAGCCTAGATGCTGATGACAGCCAGCCTTTCCCCGAAGTCTTTCAGTTTACTGGCTAACCCTTATCCTTATTCCGCATAGTTCCCCAAAATAGGCTGGTGAGGGACTTTCAAAGAAAAAAAAAGAATCATTTTCACTTGAGTCCTTCTGCATTTCTTTTTGTCTGTTTATTATACACAATTCCTCTCCATGTAGGTCATTGAATATCGGACATAAAGGTGTCAGGATAATAGATTTTATCATCACTTACATGCTATTAATTTTAATGATGTACTAACATTTCAACATTTTCGCTTCCTGAGACAGGAATAGGTCAGTGTAAAATAAACTTCCGCATTTGTTTTATGCATAACTGATGGTGTGGCTGAGGTAAGATACCCCCTAAGCTATTAAAATTATATTTACTATCCCAATTTTCGGAGTGTGGTCAATGGCAGATTCTCATGTGATTTCGCATTTTTTTATTACACATAGAGTCATTGTTTTAATTACTTGAAGAAGCTTAGCATTGTTTTCGTGAAGTGGGATATATACTTTTTACACACTTATTGAAATTATAAGACATCTACCTTTCAGATTTCCCCATTGCCTGCCCGGGGTTCACCATTTAGTACACAACTCACAGCTCGGGTAGCCTAACACAGCCAGCTCTGCAGTCAAGATGCTCGCAGTTTCCTAGGCAACCGACACAGCCAATGAATGAAAAGGAATTGAAAGACTGCAAGCCCCATCATTATTTCCTATTTTACTCTTCTCAGTGCTCACCGCTAGAAAGATTGGAAAGTTACGGATCCTAACATCTATGTAAATCCTCAGAGGATTGGGGCTAGGAGTGTTTTAGCCCTATAATATAAGTGTGGGGAGAGGATGCGGGCGGGGTGGGGGTTGTTCCTGGGATCCACAGAGACGAGCATTCTCAGCTTTGTTATTCACCTGCTATATCCCACTCTCTTTCCCTCTCTCACATAAGAAGCCAGATGCTACTGGCAGAGCTGCCCCTGTGCTCTCTAGTGGAAGGGCTGCCCGGGTGGGAAGCTCAGACCTCCGTTCTTCTGCAGTCTCAGGGCTCTGTGAGGACCAGCCCATCCAGGTAACAAAAGACAGGAATGAGCAGAGAAAATTCCAAGAAAGCAGAGCAGGGTAGGCACATTTACTTTGTTCCTCAGTAAGTCAGGCTGTTTTCCAATTGCCACCATTTGATCTGGGGTTTAACTGGCCTCAGTCCAGACTGAGATCGCCATGCTTTCACTGTAGAGATTTGCATTCTTTGTCATACAAATCTGCAGAGGGAGTAGAGCCCTGGCTTTACAGACCACCTTTCCCTTCTATAAGCCGCTTCCCCTCCCCCACATTCTCAGTGATTTGTGAGCTCCTTAGGCTGGGGGGGGGGGGGGGGGGCAAGCCAGAGAATGCTTGCTCTGTAAATCCTAGGTAAATGGCATTTCATGATACAGGCTCAGATTGTGTAGAAAACAGAAACAGAAGAGTGGAGAAAGTCCACTTAAATGAAACATAAAATACCACAATTGACAGGGTTCCCTTTCAAAGTGTAATCCCTGACATCAACAAGTTTATAAATAAATCCTTTATGAAATGAATGAGTACACACAGGAAGATTTGATGGGGGAGCCATTTTAAGTTTCAGCAGCAGCTTGCTACAGTATGGGTGTCCTCGAAGGATTTCCACTCTGTGTTAGAGATTTTCACCAGCAACTGCTGCTCCTAAAAGTCTAGGCAGCTCACCATTTCTCTTCTAAATCTGCCCTAGACCTTTGCTTGCCATTTAAATAAAATTAAAACAAGCATATTGAGACAGATACCCACAGATTCATATAGTTAACACATTTTGTCTCTTAGATTTAGATGCCTAGTGGACATTACCTATGTTTTCACAGCAGAAACAGGTTAGCTTGTGAACAGGAACTCTTGACATGCCCAGCCTGCTTTTGAATGGCTGCCACATATTTACAGTTTTCAAGAAAATAATGCATTAAGAGAGCCCCTGAGAGACCTCGCCCCTAGAAAGGAAACATCAAAAGATTTAGTTTCTTATTTACACCCCCCAAAATGGAAAGCAGTTTCAGACATGTTTGTATACTCATTTTTACAGCAGCATTATTCAATAGCTGAAAGGTGAAAGCAATCTAAGTGTGCATCAATTGATGAGTGGATAAACAAAATGTGGTATATACTTGTAAGGAACAAAATTCAACCAAGTAAATTTGAAGATCTAATTGGCTTTATCAAGCAATTCATGAACCAAGCAGCATCCCATCAGCAATTAGAGGTGTGCTCTAAGGGGTTGCACAGAATGGAAGGATTTTATAGGAAGAATGGTGAGTCAAGGGAGCTATTAACAAAAGAAAGGAAAGGGTTTTATTTAGACCAGGACAGCTTTTGGGGAAAAGGAAATGGCAAGGTTTTTGGCTTTTTTTTTGTTTTGTTTCTTGTTCTTTTAAATATATTTTATTGATTATGCTATTATAGTTGTTCCATTTTTTTCTCCCCTTTATTTCCCTCTGCCCTGTACCCATCTTCCCACCATCATTCACCCACCTTAGTTCATGTCCATGGGGCATACATATAAGTTCTTTTACTTCCCATTTCCCATACTATTCTTAACCTCCCCCTGTCTGTTTTACACCTACTGTTATGTTTCTTATTCCATATATATTTTCCCTCATTCTCCCCCTCCCCACTGATAACCCTCCATGTGATCTCTATTTCTATGAATCTGTTCCTGTCCTAGTTATTTGCTTAGTTTGTTTTTGTTTTCTTTTTTCAGGTTCGGTTGTTGATAGTTGTGAGTTTGTTGTTATTTTACTGTTCATATTTTTTATCTTTTTCTTAGATAAGTTCCATTAACATTTCATATAATAAGGGCTTGGTGATGATGAACTCCTTTAACTTGACCTTATCTGAGAAGCACTTTATCTGTCCTTCGATTCTAAATGATAGGTTTGCTGGATAGAGTAATCTTGGATAGAGGTCCTTGCCTTTCATGACCTGGAATACTTCTTTCCAGCCCCTTCTTGCCTGCAAGGTTTCTTTTGAGAAATCAGCTGATAGTCTTATGGGCACTCCTTTGTAGGTAACTGTCTCCTTTTCTCTTGCTGCTTTTAAGAGTCTCTCCTTATCTTTAATCTTGAGTAATGCAATTATGATTTGTCTTGGTGTGCGCTTCTTTGGGTCCAAATTGTTTGGGGCTCTCTGAGCTTCCTGGACTTCCGGGAAGTGTATTTTCTTTCCCAGATTGGGGAAGTTCTCCTTCATTATGTTTTTAAGTAAATTTTCCATTTCTTGCTCTTCCTCTTCTCCTTCTGGCACCCCTACGATTTGGATGTTGGAACATTTGAAGTTATCCTGGAGGTTCGTAAGCTTCTCCTCATTTTTTTGAATTTTTGTTTCTTCATTCCATTCTGGTTGAATGTTTATTTCTTCCTTCTGGTCCAAATCATTGATTTGAGTCCTGGTTTCCTTCCCATCACTGTTGGTTCCCTGTATATATTTTTTATTTCACTTTTCATAGCCTTCACTTTTTCCTCTATTTTGTGACCATACTCAACCATTACTGTGAGCATCCTGATTACCAGTGTTTTGAATTCTGCATCTGATAGGTTGGCTATCTCTTCATCACTTAGTTCTCTTTATGGAGCTTTGATCTATTCTTTCATTTGGGCCGTATTTTGTCTGAGCGTACCTGTTATGTAGTAAAGGGCAGAGCCTTAAGTGTTTGCTAGGGCACAACATCCCACATCGCTGCGTCATGCCACCGTACATGGGGGAGTGTTCTGAGAAGGAACAATGCCACTTGCTCAGCTCTCCACCAGCTTGCAGTCACTTCCCCCACTTCCCACAAGCAAATTGGGCCCTTCTGGTGCTGATTCCCAGGTGGGTGGGTTTGTGTACGTTCTAGGATTCTGTGGGTCTCTCCAAGGAATTCTCCTGTGAGGCTGGGAGTTTCTCCTGACGCCTCAACCTCCACAGTTTTTTTTTCAATTCAGTAAGGGTTTTTAATTTGTTTTTTAAAGTTTTACACTCTGTGCTATGAAGAAGGAAAAATTTTGAGGGTCATTATTGCACCTTCTGTGATAAAAGCAGTTGTATTTATTAGGAAGTAAATGATATTTTATTTTGAGGAGGAGTTAAGTTATAAATTATTTTTAAATACCTGTGGAAAGAAAAATAGATTTATTTCCTTTCATTCTCCCTGCCATCCCACCTGGACTTCCCCCACAAAAGAAAATTAGACAAAAAGCAAATGCACAAACAAAAAACACCTCAAAGAGAAGATAGCAGCAGAAGAATGTCTTTATGCCTAGGAGCTACCCACCCATTTAAAAAAAAAGTAGCATACACATACATTGATATGTGGAAATAATATATAGGCTATGGAGCCTAGAGCCACTAAAGATTAATTGTACTGTGCTCCCACCCACTTTGGTTGCAGGCTTTATTTTCAAAGCCCCGCTATCAGCTTTATGGCAGATCCATGCTTGCTTTCTAAGGTTTCCTTTCTCTCTTTCTTTCTTTCTTTCAACTCTGTCTTACTTAAAAAAAAATCTGGCTTATTGAAAACAACCTATAATATTTTATATCATGTTAAGGGAAACATTCAACAATGGAAAATCATCAAAATGTTGCCAATAACACCAAAATGTTATGTAATCAATGATTTAATAACTGCAAAAGGGAAATACCTGTAGGCGAGTGCATGTCACAGTTCAGAGTTACGGAAGACAGGGTTTAGTTTACCAGTGTTATGTTTTGAAAACATATCACTCTTAGTTCTATTTTTTCCCTTTTTACTTTGCATCTCAACCTCAGTTGCTAAGGAACTGCCATATACTAGAGATCAGATTTCATCTTTATAAACTTTATAAGGCAGGGGAAGTCCCAAATGCATTTTTGCTTCTCATTTGGATTTTGGGGAGGGAAAGCATTCTAGTTCTACTTTGGACTGTAGTATCTCCCTTTGTGTAGTGGTAAATAAGGTAACAAATTTAGAATCCCTACAGCAAAGGACTCTCCTCTCTTACAATATTAAATATATATTATAATATATATTATATATTTATATATAGCATATATTCCCATTTCCACAGTTTATGGAATATATGTATATGTATATATAAATGGTGATTGTTTATATATGTGTGTATATATATGTATATATATTTGTATATATATGTGTATATATGATTGTTAACATTATTTGCATAGAAAATTATTACAGGTTATTAGGCTATATATTTGGCAGATGTCAACCCCCACAGATTTTTTCAGCCAGAGGTTTTGAGGCTTTATTTCCCTGCACTGGAACGCTGGGTTATTCATTCTGTCTCATTCCCCAGTTGTTCCTCCTGGTTTATCTGCACAAAAATGTGGGACTGCCTGGTCTGTCAGCCACTGGCTTGCCTGCTCCACCAGCCACTACCTTGCTATGAGTCCTCTCTGCCCGGCTGCCCATCTGCACCCCTCCTTTCAGTCTGAATGAATGTTTCTTCTTTAACTCCTTGGTTGTTAGACTTCTGTAGAGTTCGATTTTCTGGCAGTTCTGGTTATTTTTTGTCTTTAAATTCATTGTCCTGCTTTTGGTTGTGAGAGGAGGCAAAGTGTATATACCTATGCCTCCATCTTGTCTGGAAGTTCCTTTTTTTTTTAATCATGCACGTTGCCTTTTCTATGGGGAATGGACAGGACCCACATGACAGACTACCTCATTGTTGTACAGGAAGTTCCAGACTGGTTAAGATTATGTTTCTGAAAGAGGTTGAAACAGCAAGTGTAAACACAAAGCCAGCTCAAAATGGTCTTACGCTGTTTAAGCAAATACTGAGTTGTTTTTCAGAGACAATAGAACAACAACAATTAAAAAAACAGCAAGTTGTGCCATTTTTTTCTTGTCTTGGTGTTAACATAGTGCTCCAAGTTGCTCAACAATATGTAACCAAACTGAAAGAGAGTTCTTCTACCCTGCACATGGAAGAGCCAAACATTGAACACTGAGAATTGCAATGGAGGAATTAGGGTTGCTTTATTGCAGGGTGCCATGCGAGGAAAACAAGAAGCTATCACTTAAAACCCCTAACTCCCTGATGGCTCACAATTAGGGAGTTTTAAAGGCAAAAAAAATCATGAGTAAGGGGTTCAGGGTCATAGGCTGTGTTTATTGGTCAGTTTTTGTGCAAGCTTCAGCAATTTTCTTCATCTGATTTACTTAACTCTTGGCAGCATCCTGGCCAGAGTCTTCGTGACTGTGGCCAGTTGGTCTTGAGGCAGGTTAGTAAGAAGCTAGGAAAATTCCTTGGCAAGTGAAATGGGGAAACTGAGACTGATAGCTAAATAGATGACTGAGTAATTTACAGCCAGATAATAAATCACAAGGTCTTTTCTCCCTTAATCAAGGACACTTAGGAGCAAATGGTTTATGAATTCCAAATCATACTGGGGCAGACATGCCTCTGTCTCAGCCCCTGTTTGGTGACATTCTTTGCAGGCAAAACTGACCATAGAATGATGACCCTTCCATATGCTCATTTTGATGAATTGGAGTATTAATGGACATACCTGAAAAGCTGATGAATATTCTATGGAGATCTTTCCCTGAAACCTCTCCTAAAATTCCCACCTTCAAAAAACAGATTAAAAACTCTTAAGACAAAGAACCCAGTGTGTGCTCTCTCTTGAGCATGTCTGCATATTTCCCCACTTCTTTTCCTGTGGTGTGTGTCTTTACTTTCTTTCTCTTAGGCTCTGAAGTTTCCCAGGAGACTTACACCCAGGGGAGCAGTGGGCAGAGGCAGCTTGTCGCAGGCTACCCCCCTGAACCTTTCTCCAAGGGACCTCCTTTTTTCTCTGTAACTTGTTCCCTAAGTCCACGTGACCCAGCTGGCTCACTTCTGTCTCTCTGACTTTATTCCTAAAGGGCCAAGGCAGCCTTGCCTAGGTTCACTCCTGTTGCGATGATCTTGCCTCTTTTCTCTTAAACACTTCTTTTGTTTCACTGTCCCCAGCTTTAATAAACACGCTCTCAAAATCACCTGGACTCATATGGTGAAATCCTTAGTGCACAAAGTCAAGAACCCACACATTCTAGACCACTGAAGGACAAACCTACTTTGGATCGATCTTAGTCCCTTTCCAGTGAATCTTTCCCGCTTACATAGATATTCTGCAGAATATTTGGGGATTGTGAGTCAGTTATGTTATCTTATGAGCAGGGGAAAAAACAGTTATACATCTTGTGCTTAACTGGTTATACGCTTCGATTATCTTAAGCAAAGTATCCCTTTATATTCTTCCCTGAAACCTGCTTTACAAGCAGATATCCTGGCTCCAGGACATTATTATATTCCAGCATAGCAATACAACTTTAAAAAGGGTTAGTTTAATGATTTTAACTAAATGCTAAATTTAGTATACCTAGTCTTTTATGATTTGCTGTCAGTTTCAACTAGGTAGATATTTTAAAAACCATTATCTACATCATTATTTATTGCTCCTCCTTCTGGCCAGCTGACCACTGAAAGTGATGGATCATGACACATCCTTGCTTCCATTGACCCCCTATAACTTATCATGTGTGGTCCAAAATCTTAGAACAGAATTCAAGCCCTATAAATCTGAGTGTAAGCTACTGTTTCAGTGTTACCTGCCACCCTCCTGCTTAAACACAGTGTATTTCAGGATACTTGGACCAGGCCACAGATGTCCTTTTTAGGATATGCTCTCTGAGTCTCGGAGTCACTGCCCATTCTGTTCCATCAACCTAGAATGACCCTCTCCTTTTCTTCAACTGGTGACATTTCATTCATTCTTCATGATGCACCTTAACTATCTGTGATATGTTCCCCTGGTTGCCAGAAAAAATGAACTATCTATGCTCTACTCTCCCAAAGATTTCTTCATTCAGCTAGTATGGGTTTTGCATTGATTACAAAAAAGCAATGTTTACAAAGTTTTTTCAATGCACACCTCTGCTGGTTAAAAAATACTTGAGCATACATTCCCAATATATGTATATTTATTTATTCATAAACTATATATCTGTTTTTATTTTTATAAGCCAATATCTTGAAGTATAATACCAGGTCTGTCCAGAAGGTATCCAGCCATGTAATATGAAAAATAAAGACATTTATTAAAGAAGATACAAGAAACATTACACATAGAAGAGTGACACTCAGTCTCCTTCAAAGCAGGCACCTTGGGGCCTCACACAATTCTCCCAATCACCATCAGTTGCCTCTGTCATATTTTCCTGAATCTCAATGTCTTCCTTTCCAAAAGTGATTTTAGTTTTGGGAAAAGCCAAAAGTCACTGGGCACCAAGTCTGGGCTGTAGCGGAACTGAGTCATCTGGGTAATTTGATGTTTCACCTAAAAACCTCTTCACAAGGCATGATGCACAAGTGGGTACAGTGTCTGATGAAGCTGCCAATCACCAGTTGCCCATAGCTGCAGCCTTCTAAATCATCTCAATAGTTTCCAGAGGAATGTTCAAGCTTAACACAAAATTTGATGCAGATTTGTTGCTCTACTGGCTCAGTCATTTTGAATGTGATGGCCACACAGTAAACACGTTCACTCAACAGCATCTACTGTCCCCACTGACTAGTACAGTGAAGTCATCATTGTTCATGCGTGCACATTCCAGTCTACTCCTCTTGGCTGCCAGGTTACCTGGATGTCCTGCAAAAAAGGTTAATATAACCTTTTTGTTATATTAACAATGGTTGGACTTTTCCCAGACAGACTTCGTATATTTAGTATGAGGTGTATCTTTACTGATATCAAATATTAATCAGTATTTCAAGTACACTTTTTTATACATTTTTATTTTTTATTTTATTTTGGCCAGTATCTCACCAGACTTGAATTCTTCATGGTTTTCGTACCTGGCAATGAGCTTGACTATGGGCTTGTATAAGGAGGAGCGTGTCAGGTCTGCCATTTCCTTCTTCTCTTCTCTTCTCTTCTCTTCTCTTCTCTTCTCTTCTCTTCTCTTCTCTTCTCTTCTCTTCTCTTCTCTTCTCTTCTCTTCCCTTCCCTTCCCTTCCCTTCCCTTCCCTTCTCTTCTCTTCTTTCTCTCTTTCTCTTTCTTTCTTTCTTTCTTTCTTTCTTTCTTTCTTTCTTTCTTTCTTTCTTTTTCCTTTCTCTTTCTTTCAAGTTTGCATCACTGATAACATCTTCACCTTGCCAGTTCTCTGCTGTAGTGTCTTAAGCCTCTTGCCCAGTTGTGAGGATCAGTGGAGCAAATTCCAGACAATACGGTGAGTAAACACGTTGTCAGTTCCTCCTTCATGAACCTCAGTTTCCAGGGAATGATTGAGTCATAACGCATGACCAAAAAACATCAGGATCTTGTGAGGGAACCAGTATCATTTGAAACATTAACTATTTAAAGCATAATTATTTATAGAAAATAAAGATAAAGAAGGGTTCTCATAATTTTTCCCACACTGCAAAGAATGGTCTTGCTGTCCCCCTTTTGAGACCTCTGGTTTAGATTATAATTAGTTTCGTAAGTGCCTGTTTCCTTCTCTTTGTGACCCCTTAACAGGGATCACCATGTCTTATTAGCCTTGGTATCTCCCACATTGCCTGAAACTAAGTACAGGCAAACAATAAATATTCTTTGAGCAAACAAAATACTCAGCTATAGAAAAATCAGAAAAAGCTCAGCCATTTCTAACCCAAACAAGAGCAGGTTGTTCTTCAAGTAAGCACCATGAAGCCATCCTTCTTTCTCTTGATCACATCTCACCATTCTCAGCAGGATGTTGGACACTACAGGCGCAGAAGGTGAACCCTCCTCTGCAGTTATCTTTCAATTCCTTGCAAGCGGATGCCCAGCCGTTTCCTGCATTTGTATTCTCTCTTTTTTGTGTTGGTAATGCATGCATGACTGAGACTCCTGGTTAAGACTGCCTAATAGAACACAAAGAAAGGAGAAAAGGAAATAATTCTTTAGGAACCAGCATTGAATTCCTTAGGAACCTCCTTCCTGGAATGTCTCTATGAACAAGCAGGTTTGAAGATAACAGAATGAAGTGGGCTTTCCCCCAACTGAAGGAGGAGAAGAAACAGAAATGCAAATCCCACCTTCCAAGAAACTGAAGAAAAGATGAAACAGTACCAACTTTCTGGACCTCACTAGTAAAGAAAAATTTCTTTGGGAAATGTAGAAAAAAGATCAAGGCATGAATAAAGGTAAGAAAAAGTCACAACGGTCTCAGACTTTTCCAAAACATGATACAATGCTAGAAGGTGGTAGAACAATTTCCCATAAAAATTTCCAGGAAAATGTGCCTCAATATTTGTATATCCAGTTACATGGCCTTTTAATTTAAAAAAAATATTTTTAAACTCTGTGTTTTTAAACACAGAACTAAGAAAATATAGTTCTGTTAGTCAAGTCATTGTTTTGGGGGGAAGAACCCCAGAGAACACAGAAATAGAGTTCAGAAAGGTTTGCTGTTTGATAGTATGTGTCCCAAGGGATAATGCTCCCCCTGAATGTAGCCTAGGAACAAATACAGAAGTCCTTCAGATGGGGAAAGTTCTGCTCCTCCAGTGAAGAGTACTGGAAATGCTATCGCAAGATGCTGGTAGTGACCCTGGTCAAGGACCTGACCTGCCAGATCTTCATTAAGTCCCCTGCAAATTGAAATTATGACCACCTTACCAGGAATTCTCTGTTTGCCAGTTTATTCTGGAAGCTACTTCCACCACAAAGAGTAGAAGATATCAAAGAATGGAATAACAGGCTGCACAGATGTTAAAAGTATCACATAAAAAACTTGGAAATTGTAAGGTTTTAGGCAGAAAAGTAAAGCAATGAAGACATCTTTTGAAGATCTCACTATTTAAAATAAGAGTCTGAAGAGGTGAGCAGGCTTAGAGATAGTCAGAGGGCTTGAAGAAAGGAATTGGATGGCAGTAGAAAATCTGCTTTTTACTTTGACAACTCAGGATATAAAAAAACAGAATAAGCTATTGGAAAGCCAAAACTATATGGAAATAGCACATGTTTTTATAAGGAACTTTGTAAAAACTTTCAGAGGCAAAAATACAGCATAATAAAGATAAGCTAGTAAAGAAAAGAGGAAGTCTAAATTCCACCAGGCTTAAGAAGAATATGACCCAATTTAAGAAGAACATGCAGCAGTTCTTGTGGAAAAATAACTAGGAAAAGAAATACTCGGAGCTCAGTGAGCTAACAAAATACACGGGAACTCTTAGAAATATGTATAAGAAGTCCTGTTTGCCAAGAGAAGGAAACTGAAGTATGAAATCATTGCATTTTGCTGTTGATACAGAGGCAGAGTTTTTACAAGAAATCAGAGAAAGAGGAAGATGAAGTGCTCATAGACAAATCTTAGCTGAATCTTTTGTTTCCCACATAAACTTACTGATGACGGGTTATTTAACATGCTATTTGCCCCAAATCCTGCTGGAAAACAAAAGAAAAACCCTTGCAGCAGAAAGTAGGGGTCTTTAATGACTTCTCATTTTCAGAAATACATGGTCCTGTGAAAGAAGCTGATTCATGACTGGAACAGATGGGGTGTGTGTGGTGGGGGGGGCGGCAGTAGACACTACTAGCTGCACAGGGAGTGAAAAGTTACAAGCAGAGGAATGACACAATGTTGAATGAATTATGCCAACAGAGGGACCTTACAAAATCCCAGATTATTCTTCATGGTGAGAAAGTTCATGACAACTGGCCCGCTGTTGTTGCAGGAGTGGAAGGTAAAATACGCCAGCCTGCAGCAGAAATTAATGCAGCTAAACCAGTGACTTTCAGAGAGAAGTCCTCTCTCTATGCTCTTCTGCTGCACCCAGTAAATTACAGGCATGCACAAGCTCTGTCCAGTGCCCGCATGGGTGATATATCCACAGGTCTGAATTTGTTTTCCCTTATGGGAGAAATATACTCCAAATAGTGTGTGGATGGTCCTGAGTCTGCTCTGAAGGATCAAAAGAGATTTCTGGAACAAAATTTGCCTAGGACTTAGGTTCTAGGAGCCTTTATCAATAAACCCAAGTAACATCTTCCCTTTTATAGTAATGACTCTTAAAAGTAACGTTGGTATCAGAGAACCTGGACTTTCATTAGGAGGATGCCCACGGAGTCCTGGGGTACCTTTTCCTGTGGGTGGCTCTGGGCCTCTGCGCCTTCTTCCACTTCACATTCCTGTCGGGCTTCTCTGCTAGGCTTAGAGAACTTTACACACTTGAAGCTGGCTTTCACTCAGAGTAAGGGGCATGTCTTTGGCCTTACCAGGAGAGAAGCCCACCCTTTAGAATCTGAGACCCTCAAGTCCTCTGTTTCTGACGTGAGATGACCGCTTCACCTTCATCTCATCTCAGGGCCAGGGGCTATCTGTCTTCACCTTTTGAAATTTTCAGGAATGTCTTCAGGCTCCACAGCTGGCCTTTCTCTCACGGCTGATTACTAGATGGCTCACAGGCCTCCCCACATCTTGAGGTGACAATAAACAGACTATTAAAGATAGACAATAAACAGATGCTTCAAATCCATTTCCATTGTACTGTTTTTTATTTGCTTAGGCTTACCTGAAATTATGCATTTTGAGACATAAATGAAGAAGACTCTGAAGATGAAGCCACCAACAGTATTACCCGATTATTTTATTTTTGTTGCTGTAATTCAAGTAATTAGCAAATTATTTTAAACATTATAAAAACTTTTGAAAACAAAATACTTTAAATGAATATTTTCTAAATTCAAAAATGCTGTCAAGGCACTCTAAAGTAGAGAAAAAAAACCCTTATTGCAATTTGAAGTGTGATGAGGAGGTCTCCACCTCCACAGCATAACAATTTCCTCACTCAGGAACTGAGTGACCCAGGATGTCATTGCACACGACTTGTCCTTTGTATCGCTTGTTGCCTTTATCCTAGAAGCCAATTGAAATCATAGGTGCTCCTGAGATGGGCAACACATTCACTTTAACGGTGCCTGGACTTTCCAGACACAGTTTTCTTCATGATCAGAACCCAGGGAGAATGGGTTATGCCACAATGGGCGGTGAGGGTGAGAAAACAGGCTTGCTTCACAATGCGTCTCAAAGCCACCTTGGTTCTAGATGTGGAACCAAGTACATACAACATACTGGCATTTTCCCCAGGTCAGCAGGGGGAAAAGGTGTGGTGGGCTTTCTAAGAAGAATGGGATGGCTCTGATCTCCTGCTCCAGGTAACTAGGCCCTGTGTGGGGCCCTCAGGCCTTTGCATGTGTTCTCATACAGCTGGGCACACACAGCTTCAACCTTTAAAATGGTGAATTCATCCAACGAATGCTTACTGTGTATCAGGCGCTGATTTAGGCAGCAGAAAGACAGCAGTGACTGAATCAAGCCTAAATTCCTGTGTTCCCAGAGCTAGCACTGTAGTTAGAATTGTCACGTTAGAAAAGTACAATTCCTCAGATCTGCAGTTTCCTGCCTTTGTGTTGTTGTTTCTTCCTTATTTCCTTTCCCCATCACTGTTTTTTTATCCCATTTTTATTCTTTTCTGTACCTTCCTCTTTCATCTGCTAAAGAGTGTGTGTGGTAGAATGAAGTAATTAAAGGTTACAAAGGACTTAGGGGACACTGTAATGAAGTGTCTGCAACAGCTTATTAGACAAGGTGCAATCAAGGTCATCTGAATCACACTGATACTTTCGATAATGACACGGTTCCAATCTGGCTTCTGTAAGGAGCAAGGAAAACTTAGCAAGAACAAAGGATTGTAAACAGATGCAACCTAACATGTTTGGTTTGTAAAGCTACCTCTGTTGAGCCAATGCCCAACCCTGTTCCTGCCTACGGACTTTGTAAGTGAATGGCTAACTGCCACGTCTGCTTCTGCGTAACGCTTGCTTGCCTGCCCATATATAAGGACTTAGCTGTAAGCGCTCGGCGCGACTCTTGTCTGCAGTGCTTGCAGGTACTGTGTCTCTGGACACCCTGAGAGCTCGCCCCTGCACAGGTAAAACTTGGCCAATAAAGTAACATCTCTGAAACCCTGAAAGTCTCCGGCATCTGTTCTCGCGGTTGCTGAATGCAACAGCTTCCTTTCCCCCCTTCTCTGTTTCTTTTTCTCTATGACCTGATATAGGAAAATAAGTGACTGATTCTGAGATTTCATTGAAACACACACACAGAGAAACAAACTTTCAGCATAAAAATTGGTGTCTTTAGTCCTGATAGGATCATCACAAAGGTGACCTCTAAGTCAAAAGCCAAATCACACTGGAAAACACAGACTGAACAGTGCTTCCCACCAGCAACAGAAAAATCACTCCTTTATCCCATAGCTATAGCCAGGAAAGAGTGAAGTTTCAGTGCTAAATGAACTCTACCTTCTAGGCTATTCCACGGGTAATAATAGCACACAGACAAAGGTGAACCTACTTTCTCAGACATACTTATCTGTTGTTGGGTAAGCCAGTGGAGGTTTGGAAGGTAGGCCCTTGTAGTGTGCAACTAGCCTTACAGTGACCATTTGATTTCAGAATACAAGAGGCAGGAAGAAGAGTTGCCCACCCACGTTTGCTCTCTCAGCCTTTCATTGACAAGCTATGTGACCTTGGATAAGCCACCCAAATTGCCCCTGCAGTGTAGCCTTTATCTGTTGATGGGAATAATAAAAAGAAGAATAGTGTGCTTTGTTGAGATGAGATAATGCTGGCCTGGGCTTTGAACTCTTTTAAGGTTGGCACCAAAGGACCCCACGGTGTTATTATAGCTATGGTGGTAACACATCAAAGTTGTATTAATGTAACCTGTATGGTTGCACCCTGGAACTTAACTTTCTTAAGAATCTGTATTTTTTCATGCACTTTGCCTGCACAAGTTGTGCATAGATTAGATTTTTAAAAATCTGTTCACGTAGTGTCCTTCTTTACTTCTTTCCTCCCCCTGCCCCCACTCTGCCCATAATTGGCAGTCTTTAGTTACTGACAGACTGCTGTTGCATTGACAGGGTATGTTGTTTCATCCAACTTTCAGTGCTATTGTTTGTTTGCTACACATGGCTAGCTTCAGCTCTGCTTGCCCCCCAGGCCTGTTTTCTGCAATGGGGATGCCTCTCTAACCTTTGTGTGTGGAATGTTTGCATGGTCTTTCCTTTCACTAAATTGTCACCTTAAGCAATATCACCATAAGTGGTAAATGAAACTTCATATCATTATTCTTACCATGTTTCAATATGTAATTCAATTCAAAACTTCATTAATAAGTGATGTAATGACTTTTACTTTTCCCAAGTCTTTCTGCCTATTATGCCTTTATTTTCCTTTATAAGCCCGACATCCAGCACTTTTTATGGTACTTTCAGACTCCTGTTCTGGTCAAACCCCAAGTTCTTCTTCCAACCATACAAGATATCTTCCTGCTCTGAGAAAAATGGACTGCTGAGGTGTGGAGTCTTGCCCTGAGTCTGACTCCAGAGTAAGATCTGGCTATGGCCCTGCCACATACCTCACTAAGCTCTGTCTCTTGCCGCTTTGCTCCTGTGGGACTTAGGAACAACTTATTCTTGAATTGTTCATTCTGAGTGCCAGAGAGTTTTCAATGCCCTGAGGTAAGATTTCCAGTGGGGAGAGTTACGCCGCTCTGTAAAGTAGGGACAGATGATAGGAAAGCCCAGCTGGAAAAGATGAGCCTTCAGAAGACAGGACCTGCTCAGGCAGAACACTCACAGGAAAGGGCATGCATGTAAGTTGAAGACCTATGAACAGACCGCATAAAACTATTCATGATTCTGCACCTTCTGGAAAGTCTCTCTGTTTTCATACTTCACTTTGAGGCCCACGTTGCTACAGTCCAACCACCCAAAGAGAGAGACCAAATCTCTCTGGGTCTCAAATACAAATTGCTGGAAAAGGGATTCTCTTGGCCCCAGTCTCCAGGCTAGAAGCTCTGAGTCCACTGGGTGAGCACTGCGAGGAGCCCACCACGGTAACCATGAGAGTGGGAGGCAGGGTCCTTTCCACAAAAGTGTGCATAGTGAGAGAGGCAGGATTGGGATGCAGTGGGGTGGGATGCTGGTGGGTAGGGAGCTCTCTAACCACTGCGAGAGTTTCATTTTTAGCTGTGAGATGTCACCCTACGGTACAAGCCAGACTGTGGATCATTTAGCTTGTATTTTTTAACAGCTATTGAGGTTGAAGATTCTACCAAGATTTTATGACGGTTTGTACAATGAGCCCTATTTCTCTCCCCAAGCTCTGCTATAACCATGCAGTTTTAAAAGATAAAAGAGGAGCTAGTGAAGGTGCTGCCTTTCCTCTGCACTTGCTGCAAGAATTTCTATGGTGCACATTTGTGCAAAAGGGATCAGCTGACGGCAGGGTTTGGGCAGCGGCTGGCTCATTCCTGAGCCCTACCTAGATGGGCTTTGATCCAGGAATGGTGCAGTGTCTGGAAGACTGTGGAGCTCCTTTCCATCAGCTAGTTGGCCCGGACATTGGACTGTGTGTTCTGGGCAGAGGTGTTTTCTTGCTGTTGATATTGTTGTTGTTGGATTAGGGACCAGGCCCTGCAGGATCCCAGAGGGAAGGGGGAGCTGGGTGGAATTCAGAGAAGCAATAGGTTCAAGGAACATGAGGGGGAACCTGAAAACCCAGAATTTATTTATAAACAATTGTGTATGTATTCTTACATGTTTAAACTTCACTCACCTTCAAAGTACTCTCCATTTGATGCAACACACCTATTGAGATGTTTTTTCCGACTGCTCAAAAGAGTTTTGGACTTACTGATTTTGATGCCTTTTAGTACGTCTGTTGTTTTTTTGTTTCACCTTTTTCACATTGGAAAAATGTTTCCCTTTGAGGACTTTTATTCATTGGGGAAACAAAAGAAAGTCGCCTGAGGCGAGATCTGGTGCATAGGATGGGTGGGGCACGGAGCAGGGAGCAGGGAAGTGGGTATCAAGCTGTTTTTTTGGTCAAAAACTGCTGAACACTTCAGTGCTATGTGGGCAGGTGCACTCGTTAATCACCCACCATGAAATGGGCAAAAGTGTCAAGTCTTCAAAAAAATTCACTGAAGCCAAATGCAGCCTCTTACAACAATGCCAGCTGGTACACTGATACAAATGGGTTCCTAGAATGCTCACCTAGTGGGGGGAAGCCTGTGCTACAAGGGCTCTGCCCTCCAGAAGATACTTGTTTTGAGGGGAGTCCCCCCTTGTATGTGACATAGGTTGGTGTGCTGTCATATCCTCTTCAACCTGGAGGGAGCCTTAACTATATCTCCAAGGGGAGTGTGGGCATACAAACAAAGCAGAAGAGCAGAGTGGGAAGAACATCAGGTCAAATAAGTAATCGAATGGTGAAACTAAGGAATATTAACACCTCCCCACATGTATTGATAGCTAACTTGGGTACTTAATGCTCACGGAGCAGTTCCTGGAATGTGGTAGGTGTGCATTGATTGGTAACTACCGTCTTTCGCTGTGTATGCTGCACACTCATGTTTTTGTGCACATCACACACGGGATTATTACACCCATGGTATGTACTCATTATACTGATGTATATATAATGTGCATCCTTATTTTTCCCTCAAAAATTTGTAAATATTGGCACCTTATGAAGATGGAATTGACAGTTTATACTCTTTCGTGTGTTGCTCCATTTTGAGAGATTCCTTCCTCTGGCCATATATTCACACACCCACACCGCTTGCATTCTTGGTGCCTTCCTGTGCCTCGGCACTCTGGTGGGGAGCCCTGCGGTGCGTATGTGAGTGTGCGCCTGTGTGGAGCCAGGGAGAGTGGACAGCCTGCAGGAGGCAGCGCTCACCATTTTCAAGGGCATCTTTGTGTGTCCCCGACACTTAGCGTGGGCCTGGGGCACAGATGGCTTTAGTAAATGTTTGCTGAGTGAACCCAATGAATGGGCATTTTGTCACTGGGCCTTTTCATTTGTCCCTGGGCTTGTTCCTTGACTCTTCTTGAAATACAGCTGCTTTCATGGGCTGTATCTTTATTGGGAAGTTGGGTGCGTTTTCAGTGCCAGGCAGAAAAAAAGAAGCACAGAAATGAACCCTCCAGGACAGCCACATTCTCAGCAAAGGAGCTCTCCTTTGTGCCAAGTACAGAACTGTCTATACAGGGGATGGGGGTTTAGAGTCCACGAGGACTTGACTCAGAGGGGCCAAGGGACCAGGCTGGCAGAAAGGCCATAATACAGGACTCAGACTGTATCCGGGCACCAATTCAGAGGAAAAAGGCTTTGACATTCTGGAAAGAAACACTGCACCATGCGGAACAACCAGTCCACCTGCCCCTCCCACCAGCAGAACCTCTGCAGAAGAATCTCTGCTTCTGCATCACGTGGTCCCTTTCAGTGGGAGGGAGGGAGGGACTGTGTGTGCATGTGAGAGAGGGAGAGGGAGAGGGAGAGGGAGAGGGAGAGGGAGAGGGAGTGTCTGTGTATCTTTTGTTCTGCTATCCTCTGTGATTGCTTATCTGGGCTGAGGATATTAATAAAGCATCAGAGGATTCACCCAGCAGATAGGATGGTCTTTCACTCAGCACCGATTTGAACCTAGGGATATGAACCCCATCTTCCGTGTGATAATAGCTGTTGTTTCTTTGCTTCCTTGGTGAGTCTCACTGTGCCATACCGACGCTTCGTGCCTTGCATCCTTAAAGTAACCCTGCAAACTCTCATTCATCAGCCGTGAAAAGTTTCTTCCACCCATTTGTGTGTTGGCTTGTCTAAAAAGAGTCACAAAATAAAACCACATTGAGGCCCACACAATTGAAATATTAAAATTGGGATTGTGTAAGGAATTCTGAGGTATCAGATAAGAAATCCAGAGCAAGAGGACAGAATGCAAGTCCCACTGGCTTCCATGGCAGGGCCTCTGAGCATCTGTCCTTCTTCAGGCAGGGCCAGCTGTGGAGGAACAGCCCTCAGGAATGACAAGGGGAGGTGCTGTGGCGTGGGCTCGATTTTGCCCCTGTGGGCATGTCTTCCTTCCTTGCCTGGAAACCTGTATGTTCCCTTCAATTCAGGCTTCTTGGCCTGGCATTGCATATCCCATATTACTCCTTGGCTTCTTCAGATTTAGCTGAGAGGAGAGGAGGCTCTGGTGGGTGCAGGATCCAAAGTTCAGATTCACCTTGAAGCAGCCAAGTGCCTCCTGGCCTCTCATCTGTTCTCTGAACTGTTCATTTCCTTGTTTGAAAATATGAGCCATGATGCCCATGGGCTTTACTCTCATCTCTCTTCCCCTTGCCCCAGCACACCCTCTTCTCTTCTTTCAGCATAACTGATCGTTAACCTCCCTCCATCACCCCAGTTCAATGCCTGTCTAGCCTAACTCAACCTTCCTCAAATCCTCTTTGGCCCTCTCCGTGCCCTGCCCTCCAGTGTTATTGTCTATTGTCGTGTCTCTGCAACAAGCTGTCTGTGCCTCTTAAGAAAGGAAATCAAGGTTAAAGACTCCATTGCTCAGAGCTCAGTGTATTGTAAAAGCTGCTGCAAGAAGCACAGGTCAGTAAGGTGAGGACAAACTGCCACCCTCTGTGGCTGCCAGCTGCTCTACTGGTGGAAACCCTTTTCCTGCTTTGCTTTCGTAAATGCTGGGCTCTTTGTTCACACCCTTCCCTGAAATTAGTGGATGTGCATGCAGGCTGCTCTCTGGCCTAGTCTGACTGGGGAGGGACCTCTTTATTCATCACTCATGGTTCATCCTGGGCCATACCTGCACTGTGGGAGGGTAGAATTTGGGCTCCTGCAGAGTGCGGGGTGGAATGAAGGTGGGGGAGGGGTGGCCTCCACATGGCCCTCTGAGGACACAGGCCGCATGGAGTAATGAGCTGTCCTCTGGGTAGGGCAGAGCTGTATGGAAGCTTAGCTGGTTAAGAAACTGCATTGACGTTTTTTAAATAGTTAAAGAAAAATCTCATCATGGTTGATTCTGCCTGTGATATATATATATAATAATAGTGGTGTACGGTTCAGCTTGTCTCCATCACTTTAAGCTTTTTCCCCCTCTGGAGCAAACTGATAATATTGTCTTATTTGCCTTTTATGCCAGAACCTGATGACATCAGAATTTGGGCAAGGGATTTTCTTTTGTGCGCTCGGAAACATGACAGGGACGGCTGCTGCCAGCAAAAATACGTTGTCCGTCTGCACTTCTGAAGAGTGAGCAGGAGAAGCCGGGTTGAGGAGGTGGATGGCAGGGGGCAGGGAGCGGTAGACGTGGCTGTGAATACTCGCCTTTTGGGAGATTCGAGGAGTGATAGGGGAAATTAAAAAAAAAGAATAAGTCTTATAGCACCAAAAAAGTCTAACATTCTAGAAGTCTTCCCTGGAAACAGACTGCTCATAATAGGCAAATTTGGTATGGGAACTTAAGTTTTTTCCTTCAAAAATGAGGTAAGTGGAAAAATTGCTTTAAAAGAATCGGCTGGATTGTTTGTTTGAGAACAGATGGTCAGGGGCCAAGGGCAGAGGCAGGGAAACACTTTGGAAGGTTAGCAAACAAGTCCAGACAGAAGAGCATGGTGGTGACGGAGCTGGGCAGACTTTAGACAGAAGCAGCAGGACTTGCTGATGAACGGTCTGCAAGGGCTGAGAGAACGAGAGAAGCTGGGACAACACCGAGGGCTCCGAACTGGCTGTCTGGAAGAAGACGGGTGACTCTGTCTAATCTGGGGGAGACTATGGGAAGGGATGGCTTCCAGGGGAAACTGTTAATTTAGAGCAGCGATTTTCAGCTGGCATGCTGCAAGAATTTTAAAACTTGCAATACCTAACTACTTAGTTGGGGGCACTGGCTTCTTTTCCATTCGATTGTCAAATAAAAAATGACAACAGCCAAATGACAACACAACAATAGCCATCCAGGGTGAATGAATCAAAATTATACTTATTTTTTGTTAGGTCGGCAAAAAATATAACGTATTTTTTAGTGTGCCACAGATTTTTAGTGATTAGTTTGTGGGTACCATGAGATAAGAAAGGTTGAAAATCGCTGAGTGAGAGGTTTCCAGCACACACTCAGATGGAGATGCTGGGTGGGCAGCTGACTCTGTACGGTTGGAGCTAAGGAAAGAGGTCAGCTCCAGAGACACAAAGTTGGGAGTCATCACTGGTGTGTAGAAGGTACCTAAGCCATGGGCTGCTGGCGCCCACCTTGAAGGGAGGGTAGTGAGAGCACTTATGGACACTAGGCACTTCCACAGGGGAGGCTGGGGCTGGGACCTAGAACGAGAACCAGCAAGGGAGTCTGGGAGGGTGGGAGCAGTTCAGTGGAGGGAAAGGCAGCCTGACTGCCCTTCAAGAGAGAAAGGGAGAACCAGCCACAGGAAGCCTTCCCAGGACTTTTCCTGTAGGGGGAAGCAGAGATATGGACTTTAATCAAAAGAAATGTGGAAACAAAGAAAGATATTTTTTTATATCACCTTTGTATGATGACAAAGATAGTCTAGTAGAGAGGAGAAAACTGATGATGCAGGAGAGAGAGAAAATTGCTGTGTGTTGTCCTTACAAAGGCGAGAGGAGAGAAGAACTAAGGCGCAGGGGAGGTTTACCTTCAGATGGGAGAGGACAGTTCATGGAGTAATGAGCACAAGTGGACTTAATGGGTTCTCCTGTAACTAGACTGTTGGGTTTGGTGAGAGGGACAGATTTGGAACAGGATGTGAATTATCACATACTGTTCATATTAGAAAAAGACTTACAATAGTTTAACCACTTGGGTTGGTGAATACAGATTTGAGCTATGCCTCTTAACACCAGGCCACTGGGTGTCCTCATGGAAAATCTGGGCAAATGCTGGTTGACAGATGTAGTAACTCTCAGTAAATTGTACTTTTTGTCACTATAGTAGGGACAGTAGTGCTAATCAAACCACAGTGCCCATCAATGGATGAGTGCATAAAGAAATTTTGATTTATGTAAATATATTCAGCCATGTAAAAGAATGAAATCTTGCCATTTGTGACAACATAGATAGACCTAGAGAGTACTATGCTAAGTGAAATAGGGCAGACAGAGAAAGACATGTCCTATATAACATCTCTTATGTGTGGAATCTAAAACAACAAACAAACAAACAAGCAAAACCCACCACACCCATAGACAGAGGGAACACATCGATGGTTGCCAGTTTTGGCGGGGGTGGGGGATGGAAGGAATGGGTAAAGGAGGTCAAATAGTTAAAAAAATCCATCTGCTCTCCACATCTTTCACCTAACACCTTCCTCCTCTCTCACCTGCTCCCCATCTCCCACACCACCTTGGCAGGTGACAATCTCTGGCTAATAGGCAGAAGATGCGATGTGTTACTTCTAGGTTGGATCACCAAAAAGCCAGACATAACACTGCAGCTCCCTCTTCTGCTGTTGTGCACAATGTATCATCTGGGTCCTGAAGCACTGTGTGGAGCAGAGGCCCCTACCTCACCCCCTTCAGCTTCCATCCCAAGTCAGAAACACAGCAAAGTCTAACGATAGACTTTGTTGCATCAAGCTGTTTCCATTTCAGCTTACCACAGTATAACCTAGCCTATTACTAACCCAAGCACTACATTACCTACCATGGCATATAACAGAGTTTGGGGCTGATTTTGGATTAAAGGCCCAATGATCTGATGAAAGATTCCTGTGATGATGTAACCTTCCTGGATGTTCTCATGACTTGTTGTTTGCACCATGAACATGCCAGGGGTGGTTCCATCTTCAGATGGTGTGTGTTATAAATCCAGGACTTACCTTTCATCACCTGGAAGGGAGGTGACAGGTATCCTCCCCACAGAGTAGATTTTTTTATCCATCATCTAAAAAATTCTCTAATTCACCCTGGCTTGTGTGGCTCAGTTGATTGGAGCGTCATCCTGTAAAGAAAGATTGCGGGTTTGATTCCTGGTCAGGGAACATATCTAGGTTGCATGTTTGATACACACTCTGGACGCATACAATGCCAGGTCTGGACGCATATGAGAGCAACCAATCAACGCTTCTCTCTCACATGGATGTTTCTCTCTCTCCCTTCTCTCTCTACAAAAGCAATGAAGAAGTGTCCTTGGGTAAGGATAACGAAGTAGGGTTATTAGTTCTGGGTTTGTCTTGAAAGGGACAAAAGCTCATAACCCAAACTGGTGGCAGAAATAGGAATGGGATGAATCAAAATACCTAGGACCCTCTGCCCTCTCTTCAAGCTGGCCTCTTTTGCAATCTGTTGCTGGGTGCTTTTTTATTTTGTAGGCTGTGCACTACTTGAGAAACAGAACCTGCTGTTTCATTGGAGCAGCCTAAAAGTGCACAGCCTAGAGAAAAGACTGCTCCTGACAACAGAGTTTGCTAGTTGAGAGTAGGAACCCAGAAACTCAACCCTTGCTTTCTGAAAGTGGAAGCAGCACTGCCGCTGGCTTGCCTCCTTCCATCTGCCACCTAGTGGTTCCCTGGAGAATACCATTCTCCTGCTTAGGACTGGCCAGGGAGGACTCCTGTTGCCATTCTGCATTCTCATCTGATCTTCGTAATGTATTAGCTCTGGAAGGTACCTTAGAAATAATCTAAGCCAATCTTCTCAATTTGCAGCTAAGGTAACAGAGACCTAGAAGAGAAGCATACAGCTAGTAAGTGGTGGAGTCAGGCCTAGAGCCTCCGTCCAGAGGAGACCATTATTTATTTTTCTAGCATTTACTCACTCAACACTCAACCACTTAATCAATATTGTTTTATGTCCATTATGTGCAGGGCTGTGCTGTGTACTGTATGGAAGATGGAAAACCCCTAGCTGCCCTTAAGGAGCTTACTGAGAAGGAGGATGGGCGAGCACAAAGGCCATTACACAAAATGATTGCTCTGTGGGAGGCAAAAATAAAGGACCAGGAGACCATGCAGCCCACCTGCCTGAGGAGGGAAGGCTTCCCTCAGGGGTAGTGTTGGGGTTAACTTCAGGACCAGGAAAGTCCTGTAGGTAAGACCAGGGCAGGCCCAGGCAGGGACACCCGTGGGTAATGGTGTGCAGGGAAAATGGAGGTGGTTGCTTCTGGCCACCTCTTGAAGTCCAATATTGCCAGAGCATAAAGTCACAGGTGAGGGAAGAGCTAGCAGTGAGCAGACCTGCAGCTGGGTGAGGGGCCTTGTGTGCCTGTATAGGTGTTTAGAATAAGCACCTTTGAAGGATTTTTTATTATGGGTGATAACAAGAGCAAATTTATTTGTTAAATAGAGCTCTCTGGAGATAGTGAGAAAGATATATTGGACGCCAGCGAAACAAGAAGCAGGGAAGCCAGTCAGAATGCCATAGTGTCAGTCCAGGCAAGAGAAAGTTGAGGTCTGCACCAAGCTGGCAGTGCAGGTGTGGATGATGGGAGGGGGCATGTGGGAGACATAATCAGGTAGTCCTGTTAGCAGTAATAATGAAGATCCTTTGAATTACGGTTTGGGAAAATGAGTGAGTGGTGATCCGCTGAGTGTCCAGGTACTAGGGGGACAATTAGGAAATGACAGTCATTTGGGTATGTATGTGGCTCTAAGAAGATCAAGAGTGGCTGTAGAGTCATACATGACCATGAGTGAAATTGTTCAGAGAGTGCATAAAGTGAGATAAGAACAGAAGGACCCTGTCCCAGGTTGGGTTTTTCAGAGTTTAGTCTGAATATTTATTAGAGAGTACTCTCAAAATTGACAGCTATAGGAGGGAGGGAGAGGAAGTAGAATTGGGCAAAGGGAGAAGGAAAGTTGTGATGTAGACCAAAAGCTTCAGGTGACCCAAGGAGAGCTCAAGAGTGGCAATGGCTGTTGATATTGACTGCGTTGGGCCAAAGTGGCTGCATTCATTCCCTTGCCTCCATCAGAGTGCTGCCTCAAAGGTGGCACTAATTTTCACAATCCTCCTCTGGATGCAATATTGCTTGGCTGGGAAAGGGGAAATTTCATAGTCTACCGCTTGACTTTCTCCACTATGATAGTTCTTACCCCACAGGCCAATGGCTTGATATGGGGATTGTGCCAACTTCCAACTATGTCCATCCCAATTATATATTCAGGGACCAGGCAAATGACCTCAGATGGATCCAGATGGGTCTGCAGACCCATCGGTCCCTTGGCCAGGACTTCATTTGTTGTCTGGTTCCTGTATGCTCCCACTCTACTAGGAGAACCATAACGACACTTCATATCTCTAGATCTCAATTCCAACTCTGAGCCTTGAAATATCTGGGTCCTTTTTTCCTAGTGTACTGTTAACTGAATAAATGGCCATTGGGCCCTTTGGGGAAGGGTAAGGCAGTCACACTGTGTATACTTGGCCGTGGTGTTGCAGGGTACCTGGCCACCTCTTCAGTCACTGAGTTCCAGGTCCAGAAACTGATCAAGGGACCATAAGATTTTATTGATACTATACTCAACCTCCTGGTCATCCATCATGATTTCTTCTGATGGTGTAAAGTGAATACTACTCTTACAGTAGTCAACTTCAGCTAACCCTCTGGGCACTCTGGAGTGAAAATGGTCCAACACAGTTGTCCTGCATTGGGCCAAAATGGCCTGGCCTTTATTCTGCTGCCTCCTTCAGTCATTCGATGTGGACTACCGTGTGTGCAGACTCTGAAGGAGGACACAGAAGAAAGCTTTCTGCTAACACTATTTCCAGCAGCTGAGACAAATACTTTCTTGAAGGGGCATCTAGGTGACACATCTCAGAGCCCACCACAGTTGGTGGAATGAGGTTCCTGAGGATGTGGGGAAGGATAGGGTCAGAGCACAGGTGGATAGATTAGACTTTGACATCTCTCACTGTAATGAGGAGTAAAAGAAACTAAGAATGGGATCAGATGAAGATGAGGGTTTCAGCCCGAAATCAAGCCCGATAACTTCTATTTTCTTTGTAGAATCAGAAGCAGGGCCATCTGCTGAACTGGGCTTGGGTTGGGTTAGGGATTGAAGAGAATAGTCATCAGGGTAAACAAGAGAGGAAGGACTGTCCATACAAAGATTTACTTGTGCACATATGTTTACAGCAGCTTTATTGTAATATCTTAAAATGGGAAATAGCCCAAATGAACATCGACATGTGAATGCATGAACAAATAGTAATATAGCCAGCCACATGATAGAATGCTGCTCAGCCTTAAAAAGGAATGAACTATTAATACATGCAACAACCTAGATGAATCTCAAAGTAATTACAATGAGTGAAAAAGACAAAATTATTGCACATATTGTATTATTCCATTTATGTAAAACTCTAGACAATATAAACTAATCTGTAATGACAAAATACAGATGAATTGTTGGGGAGGGGCTTCAGGAAAACTTGGGGTGGTGAACATGCTTACTATTTTGATTGTAGCCATGGTTTCATGGGTTATGTATGTGTCAAAACTTTGATTTGTATACTTTAGATATGTGCAGTTATTGTATGTCAATTATACCTTAATAAAGCTATTTAAAAAATTGAAATTGAACTGAAAATTAACTATTCATTGAATCATTGAAATTAGCAAATAGAACAAACCTATAAAAATACTTATACCCTTTAAAATTTTAAGTTAGTCAACTTAGACCTAGTTTAAAATCTCTACTAGGTAGAGATTTTAAAAGCAGAACTTTTAAAAGGATGTGGTAATTCTGACTTAAATTCCAACAGTCAGTTGTAATAGAATCTGACAACTTGGGCCCTATTTGCTTTCACCACAAATCTCCCTCCCTCCCTCCCTCCCTCCCTCCCTTCCTTCCTTTTTGCAAACACTCATTGTTAGCTTTCTGAAGGTTTCCTTATTTCAACTCTTGAGTGTCTCAAAGTGACTAAAGGGTCCCTCAGCTGGGATAATAATGGCCAGCATTCACTGCACTTTCAATCTACTTGCTCATAATCCTTTCCACTCCTCTGAGACATACCTATTCTTATGTCCATTGTGTAGATGAGGAGACAGCCTCAGAGAGCTTAAATCATTAGCCCAAGGCCCAGGCTTATACACAATTGCAGCTTGTGGGGCGGGGTGTCCGATGCCGAAATAGTGCCTACCTATCTTCCCTATATTCCCGACAATCTAGTCGACGCAATTTTCCTTTCATAGGCTTTCTCCCAATATTGTTGCCATTCTTAAGGTTAGCTACACTCAAGGTTTTCCTGGAGTTACAGGGCTACTAGCAGGGTTTTGGTAATCCAAACCCAAAATGGTACGATGGGAGGTGGGTGCTCTCAGAGTGCTTAAAACAGGATTGTCTTTTTAGGGCGTGTCACGACCTGGGAAGCCAGTGCTGCAAAGGCTCCACCACAGGAGTGACACTAGGTTTACGAATTGGGGTGGGAGAGGAAGGGGACAGCGAGGGCGAGCTCCGCCCTGCGCCGCTGGGCTTCCCGAGGTCACGGCGGACGCAAGCCCGGCCCCAGTAAATAACGAGAGCGGGTTTTTCCTCCGCGTCTGAACACTTACTGGAGCGCGGGAAAAGGCCGGCGACAAATAGTGGCCAAAGCTCTAGAACGCAGGGCCAGTGTGAGCTGCACGGCCCCGCCCCTCCTGGGCCCCGCCCGCTTCCACCCCAGGCCCCACCCACTTCCCCGGGACGGAAAGCGAAAGCGCGCTCGGTTGCTCGGCGATCGCCTGCGCAGGTCTAGCCTAACCTGCTGGCTGCAGCCGGGACCCAGGTAGCCGCGCAGGTGGGCTAGAGGCCGGGAGGCCTGCATGGATGGGCCGCAGGCCGCCGCGGGTGGGACCGTCTCCCTGCACAACTTCAGCGCGAGACTGTGGGAGCAGCTGGTCCACTTCCACGTCATGCGGCTGACAGACTCGCTCTTCCTGTGGGTGGGAGCCACGCCGCACCTGCGCAACCTCGCCGTGGCCATGTGCAGCCGCTATGTGAGTACCAGCCCGGGCTTGGGCTATTGTGAGGGTGGAGTGGGGAGAGAGGAGACTCTGGCTAGGAACACGGTGGGGTACGCGGTCCCTAGGCGGCCGGGCCAATGCGGGCTGGGGGTGGGGCTCTGGGCGCTGGCGGGAGCCTCACGGCGCGCACCTGGTGCCCACTGGAGAGACCGCAGGTTGGGTTTCGCTAGGTGCGCGGGCGTGGCCTTCAGGTCCTTTGGGTCTAGGGTTCGCTTGGAGCTCTCCAGAACGCTTCCTATGATGTGTTAGGGAATGGGAGTTGGTCGGAATTTGCACCACCTGAGGGGAGCTGTGTACGGTCAGCCAGCACGTGGGACCTCAGGCAGTCCCTCTCCACTCCCGCCACTCTGCTAGCTCCTTCTCTCTCCCATCTCTGTAGTTGGAGTGTCCCGAGACTTTATCATGGGATCTCTGCTTCCCGGTCACACTTGCACTCTGGGGGATGGCATCTACTTCTTAGTTTTCATGCTCCATCTGTATTGACCTCACCATTTATCTATGTTTCCAGGACAGACCTCTTTCCTGAATTTCAGACTCCTGTGTCTTTACTTGGAAACCTAATAGGCATCTCATAGTAGACATTTCAAGACCAAACTCTTGACCCATTCCTTTAAACCTGCTCCTCTCACAGCCAAGACATCTCTGTTGCAGTGACTACACTGAAACCTAGGAGTCGTCCTTGATACTGTTCTCCCACACTCCACACTCCCAATGGCGGTGAATCTGTGAGCACTGCTGTCAGTCAAGACATACAGGAGTCAACGTTCAGTGAAATAAGTCAGAGAGAGAAAGATAAATACCATAAGATTTCACTTATGTGGAACAAAAAAAAAAACCCACCAAAAAATGAACAAACAGCACAAAACAGAAACCAACTTATCCATTCAGAGAACAAACTGGTGGTTGCCAGAGGGGAATGGAGTTGGGGAATGGGTGAAAAAAGGTGAAGGGGAATAAGAGGTAAAAAATTTCAGTTATATAATAAATAAGTCATGGGGATGTAATGATACTTACTGTGGTGATCATACCATAAGGTATACAGATACAGAGTCACTACATTATACCCCCGAAAGTAATAATATTGTATGTCAACTATACTTTAAAAAAATACACAGAATCCAGTCACCTCTCACCTCCTTAAGGTCTGCCACCCTGGGCTAGGCTTGTGGCATCTTTCCTCTGGCTGATTCCCCACTTTGCTTTCTGTATTAGTTTTCTTAGAGCTGCTGTAACAAAGTTCCACAAACTGGGTGGCTTAAAGCAACACATTTGTTCTCTCATAGTTCTGGAGGCCAGAGATCTGAAATCAAGGTGTTGTCAGGGCTGGTTCGTTCTCAAGGCTGTGGGAGAAGTCCTCTATGCCTCTCTGGTGTTGCTGGCAGTCCGTGCGTGGTGTTCTGTGGCATGCAGCTTCATCGCTTCAGTCTCTGTTTCCTATGTCACATGGCCTTCTCCGACTGTCTCTGTGTCTTCCTTGCTTACAAGGGCATCAGTCATAATAAAGTAAGGGTCAATGCTACTCTAGTATGACCTCATCTTAACTTACATTTTAATTATTTCTGCAAAGACCCTATTTCCAAATGAAGTTACCATTCACAGGTACTATGGGTTAGGACATGGACATATCTTTTTGGAGGAGACACAGTTTAATCCATAATAGCACCTTATGGTGAGTTTTTCATGGGGCAGCAGACTGCAGTTAGATGCTGTCATTCCTCTACCCCAAACCTTTCAAGAGAGAAACTTAGAGCACAGTTCAGAGACTTGACAGTGACCCTCCAGGCCCTATCACCTCGGAGAGCTGCCTTGTTCAAGCCTTCCTCCCTGCCCACCCACTGGCCTCTTGACTGCTGTAATACACTGGCAGACTCCAGCAGTTGCTCTCTCTGCAGTTCATTGTCAGTGTTGAGGTTTGTCTGTTTTATGAGGTTTGGTATCCCGAGTGCCTGACAAGCTGCTCATTAAATCCTTGTTGAATGAATAAGTGAGCAACCCTCAGGGAACTCCCCATTTGCTAGGGAGGACTGCCAGTAACCCTCAGCCTGTCAGACAGTAAGGATTGTAGTCTGTGGGGTCCCAGGGATGGTGGGAAATCAGAGGAGTGAGCCATGAGGCAGGACCTGGGCAAAGCTTTGTGAGGGATACAGCCTCTGAATGGCATTTCTGGATGTCCTCACACAGTGTCCCTCTTCCCTTCTGGCTTCCCTTCTCCTATGCCTTTTCCCCCTCTCGCTGTTCTTTTTCTGGGTGTGTTTTCTTTTATTTCTTTTCCAGTGGGTGACAATAGGTGGGCCTTAGGGCAGGTGGCAGTTCCTGGTGTTCTTTCAGTGGAGGAGAGGAAGAGGGCCTAGGAGTGGGGGGCAGTTATGGGCAGGCTGTGTGTTTGGAGGTCATGGCACCATGCAGTCACCTCAGCTTCTTTCATAATCCTAAGGTGGAATCATAGACCATGCGTAAGGCTGTGGGCCATCTGGGCCTCAGGACTGCTCACTGGTAAGACCAGGCATTGATTCCTTGAATTAGTTTCAAGACTCCTCCTGTGGGTGGCTTTGGTGGTCTGACCACTTGGTAGTCATAGCTCTTAGTAGGGTGTATTTTCTCAACTGGAAAGTCACCTTACAGACAAGATTGGGGCAGGAAAAGGAACCGTTTGGTTTGATTGGCCAGTGTGCCTAGACTTTGCCCTCCAGGGGCAGAGGACTTGGCCACTTGGAGAGAAGAGGTGCAGGCCATAGCTTAAGTCAGAAAAACAAGGATTCCTGTGGCCTGGGGGCTGGCTCATGTCTACTTTTGTGAAAAGGTGTTATTGGAACACAGCTATGCCCATCCATTTAGTAGGGTCTGTCAGAGCTTTTGCACTTTGATGGCAGAGTTGAGCAGTTGCTGTTGGACCTGATAGTTCATAAAAACTAAACTGTTTACTGTCTGGCTCTTCTTAGAAAAAATTTACTGGCCCATGAGCGGAGGATGGCACTGAAGGGTCTGTGAGGTCTCCTTCCTCCTCCCTTCTCTCCAAACCCCTGCGTGTAAGACTAAACCATGTAGAACAAAACCAGATAACTGGGCTGCTCTTTCAGCTGGCTCACCTCGTATCAACCAAGTCTGTTTGTGGCACCAAGAAAAGCTGCAGAAATAGGATGATGCAGGACCCAGGCAAGGGCGGGTGTGGGACCCTATGTGCTCAGATAATCTAGGATGTGCCTGCCCCACAGGGTGAGTGGAAGGTGGTCATCCGGCCATGGTCAGCTGCCTAGGTGTTTGTCTACCTGGGAGACCAGCCTGATGTAGCATGATTTCAGAAATAATAAAGTTTTTAAAAGAGTAACAATATGGGGATTTTAGTTTTGTTTGGTCACCCTGTTAAGGTATATTTTCTATTTTCAGGAGGTTTAACTGTAAATATTATTAGCAGTTAAAATGTGGAACTTGGGATCTATAAAAAGCAAGTTAATTAATTAAGATCATATTTTTGTATCCTTTTCAAGAAAAAAGCATGTAGTAAATGCTTTCGTTCTTGTCATTTTTTATAGACCTAAATGAATTCTCTCTCATATTGAAGTAATTTTGAACCCTTAGGAGATAAGGAACATCTCTGATCTGTGCTCTGCTCTCAGTAAAAGTAATGTTGGCCATGTTATAAAAGTTAGCAGGTTTTTTCCTTTTAAGCTAGGCCTTTTTAATGGTAAGGGGGAGTACTTGTAAAGTAATTGGAAGTAAGATTATCTCTAGATTTCAGAAGGGGTACTTTTGTTTATCTTTAATTTTATTGCTTCTTAGCTGAAACGAGATTGACTAGCATATTCAAAAGTTTTTATTTTCATTATTTCAATGCTGATGGCTGGTGCCCTTTTGCAAAGTCATGGGGCCTTCGTTGCCCTGGAAGAGCCCAGATACCCCTAGGGGAATGGAACTCTGTGTTCTCTTACTGGTCCCAGAAGCAGAGGTTAGGGGTCCTGCTTCTGCACTGCAGCCCTGCCCCGGGTGGGAGTGACCTGGAGGCACTTGGTGCCCAGACTCGGATAGCTTTCTTCTTGCGGTGGCCTTAATGATATTGTTGGCTTCTCTCTTGGTTGTAATGTTGCCCTTCAGCATGCTTTGGAGTTTCCCACACTAAAACAAGCCCTTTATGTGAAATAACTCTGAGAACTTATTGACAGCACAGTGATTCCAGCTTCAGGTGACTTCATATGTCTCAGAGGGTCAACCAAACTGGCTGTTGACACAGATGCCAGACCTTTCCCTTCGTATATCTGTCTAACCCCCCAGGACCTGCTACTACCACCCTCATGAAGAAGCAGAAGCTGAAGAATGAAAAGCAACAGAAGTTTGATTGATGGAGAAGCAGCATTGCATTTTCTGTTTTCCTTTTAGGATTCCATCCCTGTGTCTACCTCCCTCCTCGGAGACACTTCTGACACAACCTCCGCTGGTCTTGCCCAGCGCTTAGGTATGTACCCATGGTGGGTGCTGCTAGAGGGACCAGATGGGGCCTCGCTGTTTGATGGGACTGTGAGGCAAGTCGCTTTAGAAATAAAGAGTCTTTATACTGGGAGATAAATCAACTCATCACCATAGGGTAAGCCCAGACCTTTGTATATTGTGTCTTCTTTAGGAGGGCACGTCCACGCCCACACGGTACCACCACTGTCTCAGGGCCAGCATGTTCCTAGGAGACTCCCATGTTGTGCCTTGGCTGCTGTCCAAGCTGATGAGTGACAGGTGCTTTAGCTCCCTTCTGTAAGCACATCACTCCTCATGGGGGCAGAGTGTGAATGATGCTCACAGCGTGCAGTGGGCAGTGGCTGCAGGTAACCTCCTGGGCCTTTTGTGGGGAGCCTGTGGTGCAGGTTGCCAGCACTGTGCATGAGGGACTGTCCTTCACTCCCTGTAATATCATTCAGAATTCAGAAGGGAGGCTGGCCTGGCCTGCATGGGGCACTGAGTGAGTGTTAAACAAGAACATGAGGTTGAAGGCTCCACCATCCCCTGCGTCCCAAACACTCACATCCTGTAAATATCCAGGCAGTTCAGGTAAGAGCATCATGTGTTCTGCCCTCCGCCAGTGTGTGCAGTCACCTGTCATCACAGGGTGTGCAGGGGCCTGGGACAGTGCTCCCTTTCTCTGCCAGCTGCTTTCTGAGGAGACACATTTCATCCAGGATACTCCTGCTTGGCAGTTCATTCAGTTCCCAAAATAACTAGGGCAGCCTCTGTCTCCTCTTCAGTCTTCGTGGCCGTCAGTGTTCCCAGCCTGTTCAGTTGGAGAGCCAGTCACAGAGGCCCGGTGTCCTGGTGCTGGAGGTATACGGCGAATGAGGCCCAGCCCCTGTGTTCTGTCCAGTAGTTATGTTGAAGTCCTGTCCGCGTGATCCCTGATCCATGGGAATGTGTATGTCAGTCACTCTGGAATGCACCCACTCAGTTCACGTGGAGCTCAGGTCATGGTCAGGTTGAGGACAGGCCATGCCAGACCTGCCTCGCTGAGCTCTGTGCGTGAGTAGGGTGGGGACCGTGAGGCCGAGCGGCAGCACTCCAGGACCATCCACCACTTTTTCTTTAGCCTGAAATTAGAGAAACCTGACTAGTAAGTTGTTTGGTAACTTCTTATTAGGAAGCAATTTTAAATTTATGGAAAAGTTGCATAAAAAGATACAAAGAGTTCCTGCTCAGCCTGCACCCAGGTTCCCGGTTGTCATCACTCCCTCTCATGTTCACATCGTTTTCTCTGAACTGCATGAAGGTGAGTCAGAGACGCAGCTGCTTCCGCATGCTCCACTGTGGGTCACCAGCGTTTAAGGGGCGACCCTGCCTTGTCATACAGACCGGCGTGTGCCCTGCCTGGTCCCGTGAAGAAACGGGGCTGTTTATAGTTCTAGAGCCAGAAAAGCGGGTAGATCGCCACAGTGTGGATGACAGGCCCTGCTAGTGCCGGGTGCCGGGTGCCCGTTTGGTGTGCTGCGAGTAAGTTGTTCATGCCCAAAAAAGTAAGGTGGCCTCAGGGGTGTCCTGAATGTGGATGCCTAGTTTGTACGTAAAAAACTAGGGGTTTTTGTGTGTGTTTTGTGCAAATATTGGTGCTTTTTAAAACTAATATTTTCCTCACATGGTTTAAAACAGAGACAAAAATAATATCCTGACCATCTTATTAAATTCAAATGTTAATGAGTGTTCCCATCTTGCCTGTATTAGCATAAACTGGCAGCTCTCCACCATTGCCCAATAAGGATGGGCACATGGAAAAAGCTTGAAAAGTCAGTGGTATGATGTGGCTGTCAGCATCACCAAAGGCTGAGATCACAAAGGGGCAGTCCAGTGCAGCCTGTGCTACTAAAAGTGGATTGAATTTGGTCACAAATTAGATGAAAAAATAAAGGCTACGCCAAGTGAAATAAAGGAAGCACAGGGAACCAATACTGATGGGAAGGAAACTGAGACTCAAATCAATGGAGTGGACCAGAAGGAAGAAAGAAACAACCAAACAGAAAAGAATGAAGAAATAAGAATTCAAAAAAATGAGGAGAGGCT
>CM052542.1:84563500-84598893 GCA_028533065.1 Trachops cirrhosus | reverse complement strand
TTCATCATCACCAAGTCCTTATTTTATGAAATGTTAAAGGGACTTATCTAAGAAAAAGAAGATACCAAACATGAATAGTAAAATGAAAGCAAACTCACAATTATTAACAACCACACCTAAAACAAAAGCAAACTAAGCAAACAACTAGAACAGGAACAGAATCACAGAAATGGAGATCACATGGAGGGTTAGCAACAGGGGAGTAGGAGGAGGAGAGAGGGGGAAAAGGTACAGAGAATAGGTAGCATAGATGGTAGGTAGAAAATAGACAGGGTGAGGGCAAGAAAAGTAGGGGAAATGTAGAAGCTAAAGAACTTATGACACATGGACATGAACTAAAGGTGGGGATGTGGGTGAGAGAGGGTGTGTAGGGTGGAGGGAAGTGAAGGGGGGGAAATGGGACAACTGTAATAGCATAATCAATAAAATACACTTTTTAAAAGTATATTATGCAAATTAGTTGAAAACACATTATTAACCATTGTCAATTGTCTGGAAGGGGTAATGAGAAGATAGTAGTGTCCTGAACAGTATCTTTGATGGAAGATGAAAAAAAGTTGGGAAGGAGATGATCTAGAGGGTTCAGAGTGTCCCTGGAAGCTTTGGAGGCTGTGGTGTGAATGGAAACCCCTTCCTGTGTGTGACTCTGGAGGCCACAGTTGGGACTGCTGGGTAGATGATGCAGGCAGATACAGGTTTGCTCCCTGTAAGTCCCTGTCCTAGCAAGCAGAGTGATTGGAATTAGAGTGGGGACACCTTCAGGACAGGGAATTTCCTGCCACTGAATGAGGGCAGGCTGAGTGGGCGTGACTTGACAGGCATCAGCCTCACCTCTCCTCACCACCTTTTTTGCCTTCTATACTGGGGTTAGTGTGGTCACCTGAAGTCCTTGGGGTGGGACGGTGGGTGGGTGGCTCTGTTGGGGGAGGAATTGCACCTGTTCTGTGTGTGGTGTGTGGCTGAGGGAGGAGGCCCCAGTGCTGGTGCAGTCTCAGTATTGAACTGCTTCAGGCTTGCTGTCCCATGTGCCTTCAGGATATGTGTGTCATCTTTCATTTGGATTTCTGTAGTTGAAGTGGTACACCTTAGCTGTTGTTGGTTCTGTAGAAAGGGGCCAACATACATTCAATGTCAAGTTGAAAACTAGACATTTGGGTGTATGTGTGTATGTGCACACACAAATGTGTATGGATGTATGTGTGTGTATGCACAGAAATGAGAAGAGGATTATTTCTAGGAATTGGTAGAGAGGATGGTACTGAAGAAGAACTCTAATATTTTATTTTAAATATGTGAATATTGTCCATGTTTTTTTAAAAGTGAAACAAACCAATAGTATGTGTAGAGCAGTGGTTCTTACGTGTTGGTATTCGCATCCCCTGCAGCTCTCATGGGCTTAGATGGCAGGCCCCAACCCCAGCCTTTCTGATAGTTGGCCTGGGCAGTGGGGCCTGAGAACGTCTATCTCTAACGACTTCCCAGGGGATGCTGCTGAGGAGGGGACTTCGAGTTAAGAACCACTGCTCTAGAGACTTAGATAGGGTCCAGTGATTTTAGTCTGCATTTGTGGCTGCCTGTGAAGTCATAAAAATTAGAACTTTCTTCTCTCCTTGAAACCCCATTGTCTTTTTCCAAATATTTCTCAGCTACAAGGCAGGCCTGAGACACACAGAATCACCAGGTATTCCAGTCATGGCTGTGTCAATGTGTTTTCTCGTTTTAGCCAGGAAGACCAACAAGCAGGTGTTTGTCAGCTATAACCTACAGAATGCAGACAGTAACTTCACATTACTTGTGGAAAACAGGATCAAGGAAGAAATGGAGGCTTTTCCTGAAAAGTTCTAGCTGAGCGGCCGAAGTGGGGATTTGTGACTTATGTACAATCTACGTTTAAATAAAGGAATTGAGTTTCACTGTTTGTCACCAGGTTAATGTGTTTACATTTTGTTTTTAAAGTATTAATCTTACTAATTTTCCTTCTTCCCCTCAAGAGACTGGGCCAAAGAGCTGTAATTGATCGCGCCGGGGACAGAGGAAAGCAAAATGGGCAGTAGTTTCTTTGTGACTGCTCAGTGATGGAGAAAAGAAGCTAACACGGGGCTGTGTTGGGATTGCAGGGTAAATTAGTCCTGACTCTCGTTATGTCCACTCCCAGTTGAAATTGAGGTGATGAGCCCTTCCCTGGCAGTGTTCTCCCTTGGGCTGGGTTGGATCCCCTCTCCTCGCTGCTCACGAGACTTGTGGTCTTGGTGAAGTCACTAATTTCTTTGGACCCTATTTCCTCACCTATAGAATGAGAATAGTCTTCACTCTGCTGGGTTATTTTTAGGATGAAATACACAGAAATACTTTGCCGCCTTGAAGTGCCATGGCAGATAAGATGTCAGTTACAGTTTTATCTATGTTTGTGGGTCCAGGTGCTTGATTTTCCTGTCTTCCTTCTCTTTTTTCCCTAAGTTCCAAGTCATCTTTAATTAGCTTTTTCTGTCTACCACTTGAAGTGGATTCTAATCTTTCTAATACCAAATGCTACACATTTTTTTCTCACTTCTTTCTTCAAAACCCAGTATTTCATGGGTCAGCGGCTTCTAACCTTGGCTTCACATTTGAATCTCTGGGGGAGTTTTCACAGATTGCTCGTGTTAGAACTTCTCCCAGAGACTCAGATGGCCAGGCATTGGCAGGGTGGAAAAGCTCCCCAGGTGCTTCTCAGCACAGGCAAGGTTGAGGACCACTGACAGAACTTTGTAATCTTTGGGGTCCACCTGGACCTGTTTTGTTACTAGAGGCAGATAGTTAAGGTCTCTGTAACACTTCCATGTGGTGGTGAAAGGCATTGAGCCAGTGGTAAGCGGCCAGGGCTGGTGATACTTAGCCAGGGCACAGAAGCATTTCAGAAGACTAGGTCTGGGCTTTATGAGGCTTCCCTCCTTAGCGGGCTTCTGTGCCCGTCTCTGAGATCTCAGCCAGCGTCATCGGTGCTTGGCAGCACAGTGGGCACCTCTCTAGGAAGAGTAAGTAACACAAATTAGGGCTATGGAGAGAAGAGTTTGGTAGAAAACTTTATTAAACATTGTTTTCTTGTTAAAAAAACACTACATTAAAGAAGAGTGTTGTGGGTTATCAGTCTTCCCTCACAGAATCACAGGTTGAGACAGTCATTTCTTGACTTCTCTAGGACTCACAGGCCACGATCAGCAGGACATGAGTACACAGGAGAAGAGAATTCAAACTTACTGATGGTCTGAGAATGGTTCTAAATAGACAATTCATGTTTGGTCCTGTCTCCACCTCTGCCTGCCTTTAAGACTGGACCTCTGCCAGCAGATGAGAGGCCGCCCTGGCTCCCAGGCTGAGTGAGTCTCAGTTTACAGAGGCGCTAAAACAGGGACACGGCAAGATCTGAATAGAGTTTTTTATTACTTGTAGTCAATGGTTGTGAAATGCCCTTCATTGGATACCATCAGGTGAGGTAGGGAAGACATTCCAGAGGAAATTTGTTAATGGGGCAACATTTTTATTTCTGTACATTTACATACAAATTTTTCCCAAAGGTACAACAGATGTGACATCATGCAGACATTTAGCTTTGAACAACAGTTCAGAACTCGATTTAGGCTTGTGCTGTGAATGAGCACCTCCAGATTGATCCCGGTTGACAAGTACAGTAACATGGTCTGACTAGAAACCTCAAGTGGGGGTGGCAGGAAGGACAGAGGGAAGTATTCCCACTAGACATAACACACTGCTGCTTTTCCAAAACGACACAGCAAAGCAAGGAGTACTTGGAAGTGAAGTGTGGGCCTTCCCCAGCACGTGTGCGCCGCTTGCGCCACCTAGGGGCCAGGCAACGCGATGGCCACAATTCGTTTAATGGCACTTCAGTCATTTCTTGTTTGGCTCTAGGAAGTGGTATTGTTTGAGTATGATAATTCTTTTACGAGGTTTATTTTTGCTTTCTGGTCTGTGGCCAAAACAACTTACCATCCCCTTTCTTCTAGTTGCAAGTAATTACACTCTTTTAGAAAACAAAAATAAAACTTCCTATACAGAAAAACTTTTTCTTGTCTTGGGTCCTAGTACTCTCAGATATTTGATAAGAGTTACTGACTTCTGGAAAAGAAAGTGAAGACCTGTCTAGCCCTGCCTCAGGTGTTCACATTTGTGCATAATTCTATTGAAAGGAATCACAGCTCCCTGGTAGGAAGGCAGGATGCAGGTGTGGCTGGTGGAGAAGAGTGGCTGCAGCACATACCTGGATGTGTCTCCCCAGGCAGGGGAGGAGGTGGTGGGGAGGCAGACTTGAAATGCCTGAGAGCTGTTTCCCTACTGACCATGAAGGAAATGGGACTGAGGAGCCCAAGCACAACCAACAGCTGCTAGGGAGCTGGCGGTGGCCCCTTGCATGCAGAACAGGGCAGGACCGGACGTGTCATCAGGCTCAGGTGGGCCTTTGTTGCCTTGCCCACTTAGTGTGGAATTTCACGGTGCTCAGCCCACAGGGAAGCTTTTCTGTTTGGGGTATATTTCATAGAGGTGTTCCTCAAGAGCTTCAGATAGCCTTAAGCTAAACCAGCAACATGAGAGCTCAGCTTAGTCATGAGGCTGCTGGGAGCAAAGAGCTGTGGGACCTCTGCCCAGAAACATCTACTGATTGTCTGCAGGTTGGCCTCATTTCACATCCTAGACCTCAGTCACAAGAGCCCAGTCTGCACAGCTAGCTCCTCTTGTCATCTGTACGTTAGTCCTGATTGCTGAAGTGACAGTGCTATCTCCATTGGACCAGTGTTTTTGTCATTTAGGATGGAGATCAGAGACTTTGGAACAGGAGTTTTAAAATGCTGTGCCATGCCTTCACCTTCCTAGACATTACTGGCAGCTCTCCACAGCTTTGGTGCAGTTCTTAAAGTAGGTCTCTGCGATCTGTGAGGGAATACTCACAAGTCCTTCTGCAGGACAGTAAAGGGACTGAAAGGTGTCCTGGTGCAGTGGTGATACATGCAGAAATACACCCAGCCAGGGGCTGACCCAGGACCTCCGTGGCTCCTTCCCAGCTTCCTCGGCTGCCCAGGGGCTTGGCTGCTGCATATGTCATGTCCTGGACTTAATGGATCTTGCTGCCAGGTGGCTCTTGTAGCAAATACTCTAAACAAGGCAAAAGGTATTTCACAAGTTTGGCACACGAAGGCTGCACATTTGTAAAGAGAGGCCTTTTTAAAGTAAGGTGAGTATGGACTAACATTGAAACATGGAACAAAAGTGACTTAAAAGAGATAAGAGAAGGCAAGGATGAGCTGGACTGGAACAGGGAGACTGGCCAGATGGCCTTCCTTCCTAAACAGTGGCCCGTGGATGAGGCTGGAGATCCCAGGCGCTATTGATTTGACAGGAAGTACGGTTTACTCACTGGAATCACACAGCCTTGCTCATTTTCACCTCCTCACCATGTTTTTATCAAGCCAGCAGGTTCCTATTGATGTCCACCAGATTTGGAGAACAGTGGTGGGTGGAAGACACAGACAAGATAGAAAGCTAGAAGGGGAGAAAGGCAAGTTAAGTCAACCCCTTTTGAGGCCCTTTGAGTTCTAGTAACTGTCAGTCGGAGGTCACCTGATTCACAGACCTGAGACTACGATTTCCTTGGAAAAACACACAGCCCATGTCACAAAGTGGGGGGCAGAGGTGGACAATTTTAGAAAGAACCCACGCTGTCTAAAAAAATCAGGTGCCTGTATTACTACAAGGTAGTGCCTGCCTATGCCAATGAAGCTCGTTTCTCAATGGCCCCTGGGTGTCCTTGAGGAGGCCCTCTGAGTTTCCTCTGAAACACTCCTTGACAGGTGGAGAAAGCCTGACATGAAAGGAAAGAGGAAGCTTTGTGTGGGACCAAATGAAGAACACAATGAAAACTTTTGGATATTGGGGATGGGGATGGGAGTTGAACTTGATGAGTTATTGCTTTCTCTCAATTGGTCTTGGTGCTTTAAGAAGCAGGAGGTCAGTTGGACTAACAGGAGAGCATTTCACTCCTTGCCCTAAGCTCCACCTCTGTGCTGACAGAAGTGGCAGGAAGCAGGTAAGGGCAGGCATGAAGGAGATGGGCTCCCATAGGTTTTGCAGTCTCTCAGTGTGAAATTAAGTGAGAGCTGACAGTTATCCAAGCTGGTGATTTCTACGCGGTGTGTGCTCCAGTTGTGCATGAATGGCCATATTTGGGAGAGCACCCCTCCCTCCTGTGGGTTTGCCTAAGTTGTCTATGTCAGTTCTTACCCTATTGGTTTCAGTTCAGAAAGTAGCCATGTTTTCAAGTAGTTCTGGAAAAAAAAGCTGAGTGAAAGAGGGAACTTTGCTGTAGGAGCCAAGTCTGAGAAGGAGTATTAATGCTAACATGTCTCAGACTTCCACACATTTGCTAGTTGTGAACTTAACTAGGTAAACTTGGTCAGAAAACTGGCAACATTGCCACTAATTATTTAAGATTCATGGTTACATGTTTAAGGTTTTCCCCAAAGGATTTCCAGCATGAAGTACCAAAGGATGATGATCTTGAAGGAAAGACTAAGCTGGTTTTAATGATATTTGTGAGCTGCTTTCCCCCAAAACACGTAACAGAAGCTCTGACCTTACAGACAGAAAACACTTTATAAACCATAACAGACACCCTAGCTAGCAAACACCTGATCATTTACATTTCAGTGTCTAAGTATCAGTTGGGAACTGCTCCGTGGTGGGTGTCTGCACACACGCAGGCAGCTTGGGTGCGGCTCCGAGGCGGGGTGGCGCCTGGCTGCTCAGGGTGGTGGGCGACAGCGAGGGACCTGTGCGGAGAGCGGCTGCTGCGCTGGGGTGACTGGGTCCCTTTCTCAAAGGAGGTGGTTCTATTGCAAGGTCAGTGAGAGGAAAGGGAATAAAGTGCTTCTTGTAAAAATGACCAAAATAAATACAAACATTTAATGGCAGAAAAGAAAGTCTTAGTTCTGAAGAGTCTGCCTCCTCACACATGATCCTTAGAGTTTTGGAAAGAATTCCCCACACCAGTGGTAGGTCCCGCGCCCCTTCGGTGTTTGCCTGCTGCAGCCATGTGTTGTAAACCTGCGCATAAGCAACCCCACCCTGGGGACTCAGGTGCCCCTCAGGGCAGGCCTCGCCCAGAGCCACAGGACCTCATGCCGTTGGCTGTGGCGCCATCAGGCAGCGCGTCCCCCATGGCCGCTGCTGCGTCATGGAGGCCTGAGTAGTCCTTCAGCTCCGAGTTGGTGAGCAGCAGCGGCTGCTCGCCCTTCTTGTGTGGCAGGAGTGGCTGCCGTGTGTAGTGCTCCCCGTTGGAGATGCTCTCGGGCAGGCTCTGGTCCCGGCTCTCAGGCAGCAAGAGGATGCAGATGATGCAGATGAGCGTGCAGCAGGCGAAGATGATGTGGTGCAGGAAGTAGCCTTTCTGGTTGTGCAGCTCGATGATGGGCGCCGTCAGCATGCCGAAGCCTGCGCTGGCCAGCACCAGCCCCAGCCCGCCGCACCTACAGGAGGGTTGAGTGCATAAGGTTAGATAGTGCCCAGGGCCACACCTCGGCACCTAGGGACACAGTGGCTTCCAGAGTGTGGACACAGCTTCACAGGGTTCACAGGGCAAGTTCACGGCAGACCCAGGATCCTGGCTTAAGTAGGGGCACCGGGCGCCACCCCACACCAGAGCCTCTCCTGTGGGATGTCCCAAACCGCCTTCAGCTCAGTCATCTGCACACCACTTCTGGTTCACTGACTTTACATCACTGTGAATGGAAAACAGTATGCTGACCATAAAGAATATACATGAAGTGGAAAAGAAAGTACTATTAAATTACACTATTTTCCCATGGTTTGCTCTCATGCTCATTTAGAAAAGGGGTAGTGTGTGTGAGTGTGGGGTTGGGGGACCACCAGGGGTTAAAGAAGCTGTTAAAGACATACCGGCACTAACAGACTTTCTCCTTGCCATACTCAGAGAGATTTGAAGATCTTTAAAAAACAGCAATTTTCTCACTGTGAGTTGATGTCATTTACTGTCCTGTACCATGTATTTCCTAAAGATCGTTCTGCACACCACAAATGGGAAATGTTCTGCCAGAACCAAGCACTGATAGAGAAACTCACTGCAGCACTGGGCTCCAAAAGGACTGAACGCGAGCCTAGAGCTTGGGCCGCTCCTCTGCACTCCTCTGTCACAAAAGGACCTGCCAGATGTTCCAAAGGCATTGTAGATACACAGCATCACAGAAGACCCTTATACGTCTAACTAATGTCTATTTTGACATAAAGATAGTGTTGGCGAGAAGGTGTTATATGGACACTGAGAAAGCAGTGCAGTACTGGGCTGCAGTGAAGAGGACCAGGGTGTTCAGGTGACGGGAGGTCATGGTCATGCTGTGCCTTTACCATACAGGCCAGACAGGGCTGGCTGGTCTCAGAGCCTCTGGGGCCACAGTGAAGGGGCAGATGAGGAAATCATGTCTCAAGGAAGGGAAGTAGAGTTTTCTGCCTTGCCCCAGAGAGCAGCTCTGGACCAGTAGACAGAAAGTACAGGGATGCAGATTTCAGTTGGTTTAAATAACTTTCAAAGGGAGCTGCTCAATAGTTAGGTACTGCCCTTGAGGGAAGTGACCTTTATTCTTGGATGTGCTTATCATGCACAGAGGGGCTAAAAGGGAGGCCCCTGCAGCCTGCAGGAGACAGGGGGTGGGTGAGCTCCCAGCTCCCAAGGAGCCTGTGATCCCCTTGGTGACACTGCAGGTGCCTCTAATTCACAAAAATAGTGTCCTTCAAGGACACAAACTGCAAGATCAACATATAAAAGTCAACTGTCTGTCCACACAGTAGCAATAAACAAGTGGAAGATGAAATTAAGAAAGTTCCTTTCACAATAACATCAAAATAGTAAAATACTTAGAAATAAATAACAAAGGAAATTTATAGCTGAAAGCTATAAAATATTGCTGAGAAAACTTAAAAATATAAAAATAAATAGAGAGCCATGCCATATTCATGGATTGGAAAACTCGATATTGTTAAGATGGTGATTCTTTCTGAATTGATCCAATACAATCCCTATCAAATTCCAATGACTGACTTTTTGTGCAGAAAGTGATAAGCTGATCTCAAGATTTATATGGAAATGCAAAGTACTCAAAATACCTAAAACAATTTTGAAAAATAAAATCTGAGGATGGATTTTTCCAATTTCAAAACTTACTATAAAGGTATAGTAATTAAGGCAGTGTGGTACTGCCTTAATGTATTGATAGATCAGGGGAACAGAACTGACAGTTCAGAAATAAACGCTTACATTTATGGTCACCTGGTTTTTGACAAAGGCAAATTCAGTGTGGAACAGACAGTCTTTTCAACAGTGGTACTGGGACAACTGCATATCCATGTGCAAATAAATGAAGTTGGACCTTCACTTCATACATGAAAATGAACTATTATACAAATGGATCATAACCCTAAATGTAAGAGCTAAAACTATAACACTTCTAGAAGAAAAGGGAAAAATCCTTGTAACCTTAGGTTAGGAAAAAGATTTCTTACACATGACATTAAAACCAGATACATAAAGAGAAAAAATGAACAACTGCAGTTTATCAAAATTAAAAAGTTCTGCCCTCCAAAAGACACTCTTAAGAAAATGAAAACATAGACAATACACTGGGAAAAAATGTTTACAAAGCATATATGATAAGAATACTGTATTTTTCAGACTATAAGACCCCTCCCATTTGGGAGGAATAATGGTTGTTAATGCTGCTGTTTAGTTGTTTACATTTATATTGGTGAAATATTATGTTATTAAATATTTTACCACATTTTTTGCTTCAAAATTTTTTCCCTATTTTCCTTCTCTGAAACCTAGGTGTGTCTTATGATCTGAAAAATACGGTATATAAGGAGCTCTCAGTAAGAAAAAAACCCAATTTAAAAAATGGGCCAAAGGTTTGAATAGACATTTCTCTGAAGAAACTATAAAATATTCAATTAGCATACAAAAAGATGTACACCATTAGTCATTAGAGAAATGCATATCACACCCACAAGGATGGGTATAATCAAAGGGACAGACAATAGCAAGTGTTGGTGAAGAGGCAGAGAAACTGGAACCCTCATATGTTGCTGGTAGGAAAGAAAAATGGTGTAGCCACTGTGGAAAAGCATGGCATTTTCTTAAAAACTTCAATCTAAACTTTTATGACCCAGCAATTCCAATCCTATGAAACATGACAACCTGTGTCCATACACAAACTTATCAGTGAATGCTCATTGTAGCATCATTAATATCAGCCAAAAACTGCACAGAATTCAAATGTCCACCAGCTGGTGACTGGAGAAACAAAATGTGGTCCATCATATACAGTGCAATAGTATTCATAGTAAGAAAAGGACCATGGATGGATTTCAGAAACATACCAAGTGACTGTATGATTCCATTTATATGAAATGTCCCAAAGAAGGCAGATCTATAGAGACAGAGAGCAGGTTAGTGGCTGCCCGGCGCTGGGGGTAGGGACGGAGATTGCAAAGGGCCATGAGGGAACTTTCGGGAGGTGGAAACGCACTATAACTGGACTGTGGTGATCGCTGCATTGCATACTAGAAATGGGTGAATTTTATGGTATGTTAATTATACCTCAATAAAGCTGTTAAGAAAACCCAAAACTGTTCTACCTGTCAGGGCTGGGGCCTCCTGTTGACACAAGTTCTCCAAACTTCTGGCCTAGAAGGGCAGCCAGCCAGGCCTCACCTTTTCCACCTGAGGACGCAGACACTGCCCACGCTCCTCTCTGCCTGCCACCCCTGCTGCCTGGTGGGAATTTCTGCTCTGCTTTGCCCACCATGGGGCTGAGCAGCAAATTCTCCTCTCCAGGGCCTTTACTGTCGCCAACAAGGGGAAAGAGATCCTGCCTTGGCTACCTGCTATCCTACTACAGCAGGCCCTCAGGCTGGCCAGTCCTGGATCAGAGGGAGACAGAACGAGGGGCCCTCGGGCAGGGAGGGCTGTGTCTGGGGCTCCCCAGGTGGACACCTGTACCTAAGGGCTGCCTCAAATCAGACATACAGAGTTCTATGGTCAAAACAGGATGGAGCACAACCTCGAAAACATTTTTTAAGAATATTTTCTATGCAAACATTTTTACCTCAAGAATAGGACATTAAGGTGGCAATTGTGTGTGATGGGTGGGACAATGGGTGGTCTCCCCATTTTGTCATGCTTCGTAACAAAAAAGTAAGACACTCCTCTCTCCCCTTCTCACTCTAATTAGGAATGGCCTCCTTTGCTTGCAGATAGCAGCCAACCCACCAGAGGGTGTGGCCTCAGGCACAGTGGGAAGGGCTTTCCTCACTTTTTTTGTGCTGGGTGACTCAGAGGTGGGGGTGGGGAACAGTGTACTCCTTTGGTTGCTTGTAGGCTACGACCTAAGGCTGGATTTCAAGAGGGACAGCCTCACCAGGCACAGTGTCCTAGGGACAAAGCCAGAGCCTGGGAGACCCTGACTCTTCCCTTTCCCAGCCAGTGACCAAGTTCAGGCCCATCTGGGTTATGCTCCGCTTACTGGTGTATCTCCCACAGGGATCCTCCGTCCCCTCAGACTTTCTTTCCCCATGGTTGACAAAGTGACCTGTCTAGAATACAGAGTTGATGGTACCACTCACTTGCTCCAAATCCTTCGGTGGCTCCTTCCTGTCTCCTGCACAGCTCCTGAGGGCTCCACTTCTCCCTCCTGTCCCCTGGCCCTGCCCTTAGGTCCACTGGATCCCCCAGCACCTTCGGCCTCAGAGTTCCTCACTCTCCTTCACTCCCTCATGAGGTTCTTGCACTCTGGCTCAGCTAAGCTCGCTGGGACCTTCATGCCCAGCCCTGCCAGGTTCCTGGGATAGATCTCACGTGTTTCCCGAAGGACACGTGGCTTTTTACCTGGGGTCCCCACACTTGGCAAAGTTCTGGCACAGAGACTTCACTAGTGTTTGTTCACTTTGAGGAGTGCCAAAACTGGACAGTCAGCAAGCAGGGCTGCCCTGGCGTCAAGTAAACCCATATCCACAGGCCAGGCTAGAGTGAGCTGCTACACAGACCCTTTTTGCTACACAGGTGGAACCTGCAACAGTGAAGAGAAGAGGTTCTGGAGCCAGTGGGCTGGGTCAGAACTCTGGCTCCACCATCGCCAGGATTTGCCCCTGTAAGCCTCGGCGAAGACTGGGAAGAGGAGCACAGCGAGGAGCTCTGACGTACGGGTGCTGGAGATGGGGTGCCGGGGTCGGGGTGCAGGGGACAGGACATGCAGGGTGCAGGCGTGCTGTTCTTCCTCCAGTTGTCTGAGCTCTCTCCCCTTCTCTGTTGGCACCACAAAGCAAAAATGTTGATGCATTTCTAACTTCTTTCTTGCTGCATTAACGTTACAGTGACAAGGGCAGGAGGTGGAGGGAAGACTGGAGATCAGCAGATTGAGTCAGGGCTGGAGGTGTTTGGTGAGAGCTGGCCAGGAGCCTGACGACAGGGTTGGAGCTGGGCAAGTTCAAGAACTGAGAGGCTAAAGAGAAGAGGAGGCCAAAGCCTCCAGAGATAACGTGGAGACCCAAAGGCTGGCAGAGGGTGCTGGAACTGCTTTGGTCCTTCCTTCCCATTCTGCCTGGGTCCTCTCATCCAAGCCCTGCAAACAATGCCTCCTGAAGCTGCCTCAGGCTCACTGCCCTCTCCCTTCCAGAGACCCTCTGCTCTTGCTCACTGCATCGTCTGGAATGAGGCCTCATTCTCTCCCCCCACACTGCTCCTTTGTGCACATGCCTCCCTCCTCCCAGACCGCTGGCTGCTCCATCTGCTTCCTGGAGCCGGCAGTCCCAGGCAGCACCCCCATGCAGGCTGCATACACTGCCAAGTTCTCTCAGCCCCACGTCCTTCCCTTCCGCTTGGGTGCTTCCACCATGTTCTCAGCACACTTGAGTTTACAGCCCAGACTTACTCATGTTCGAATGTCTGTTTGTCTCTGATATACACTTAAGAGGTTTTCAAGGGCAGCAACCAGGCCTGACTCAGTTTTTTATCTCTTGCCTCAATCCAGCTCCCTGGCAGGGAGCTGGCTGGCATGTGGGCCTTTACGGGGCAGGGAAGTCAGATTTCTAAGATGTCCCCATCACTCCCACCACACTGTGATCATGCCCCTGTACATCGAGAATGAGCTGGACCTAGTAACTCACTGTTTATAAATAAAATGCAGCAAAGGTAATGAGGTGTCCTTCCAGGCTTAAGTTACAAAAGACCGTGACTGCTAGCAGATTCTCTTGTTGGCATTGATGAAGCAAGCTGCTATGATGAGGTCCATGTGGCAAGAATCTAAGGTGGTTTCCAGCCGAAAGCCAGCAAGAAACTAAGGCCCTCAGTCCAACTGTGGGTGAGGAACTGAATCCTGCTGTTACAGTGTGAATGTTTGCATTTCCCCAAATTCATACCTCGAACTCCTAATCCCCAGAATGACGGTGTTAGGAGGTGGGCCTTTGGGAGGTGCTTAGGTCATGAAGGCGGAGCCCTAATGAATGGGATTAGTGCCCTTATAAAAGGAACCCAAGAGCTCTGGTACCTTACACCTTGTAAGGGCACAGCAAGAGGACGGGCATCTATGAACCAGGGAGCAGGCCCTTACCAGACACCAGATTTGGGGACACCTTGGTCCTAGACTTCTCTACCTCCAGAACTGTGCGAAATAACTTTCTGTTGTTTATCAACCACCCAGTCTATGGTATTCTGTCATAGCAGCCCAAATAGATTAAGAAACCTGCCAGTTACTGAATGAGCTTGGAAACTAGTTATGGCCTGGAGGTGACCCTGAAGTTGAGGGCCCAGCTAGGCCATGTGGACTACTGCCTGCGGAAACTGTGAGACAATAAGCATAGGTGTTTGAAGCCACTAAGCTTTGGGGTAATCTGTTATACAGCAATAGACAACCAATACACAAATCAGTGAGTGACAGAATTCCCCAGCCTTAGCCATGGAGGGAAACAGGGACCTCTCACCCAGGCTGTGTCATCAGTACTACGTATCAGAAAACCTTTCACCAAGGGAGAGGCTGGAAGTGCTAGAGGAATAGTCACATCACTGTGCTACTGAGCCATCAGTGGGCCACTAATGAGAAACAGCAGTATTTTGGGGAGTGTCTCCCACACAATAACCCCCTTCCCAGGCAGAGGGTCCCAGGCAACCTTTTAAAGACACTCTGAACCTTTCTGCTAGTACTTGTTCATATGCTTATCATGGTTACTAGTTTATGAACCCTTCAAGGTCAAGGATTATTTCCTAGAACATCAACTGGCACACACTGTTTATGCTTAATAAATATTGGATGTTTATGGATTATACCAGCTTCCTGCATAGGAAGTTTGGCTCACCCAAATGAACAACAGGACAGGTTAAATATAGACTACCACGAGAAAGAGCAACAGGATTGACTCCATCTGTAAGATAAAGAATATGAACACCTGAAATAGCCACTTAGTCTTTGATCATTCTGGCCACTTCAGGAAGCCAAAGGACATTGCAAGGGACATATCAGATGCCAGGGAAAATGGACGTGTTTTATCCAGGCCTTTGATACCAAGAAGACATCATTTTTTTCTAAAACCTACTGGGTTTCCACTTGACCTTTCACTTGGCATTCACTAAGGGTGAATGCCACTGACAGGCAGCAAGAGACTTATCCTGTTCAGTGCATGTAAAGGCCACACGTGGTTAATGTGCAGGCACACAGAGTGCACAGACCCATTAGGAAGGCTGAGCACAGATTCATGGTTAAAGGAGCAGAGAGAAGTCTCTCTTCATCATGCCAAATGGACTGTATCATACTAATATATCATGTTAATAAGTCATGTCAAATGAAATATATCTGATTTTTGGTAGGACTAGATGAAGCATTAAAAAAGTACCTATATACAAATGTACATGTAAGTACACATGTATATATAATGTGCAATGTATCTTTATATTTTTTTCCTATGAAAGCAATTTTCTGTTTGGTTTTCCATCAAGGATACCTTAAAATTACTCAGTAAGATTAAAACAATTTTGGGGTAGTTCCAGCAAAGATGGAGGTGTAGGTAGAAACCCTTCACCTCCTCTCACAACCAAAAGGAGGGTAACAACCAATCTAAAATCAATAAACAACCAACAGTGCCAGAAAATCAAACTGCATGGAACTCTGACAACCAAGGAATTAAAGAAACAGTCAACCAGACCAACCAGACTAGTAAGATGGGTGGATGGAGAGAACCCGTGGCAAGGTGGTAAACCTCAGGGGCAGGCTGACTGAACAGGAAACAGACTCAGAGCTGACTGTGGACTATGGTGGGGGTTACCACAGTGGGAGAAACTCCCAGGCTCACACAAGAGTTCACTGGAAAGTGGGGCTAGAGCTGAGCAGGCGAGCTGCATTGTTCCCTCTCTGGCCCCTCCCACACAGGCAGCGCCATAGTGCAGCAAGGAGGGTTGCCCTGCCCTGGCCAATGCCTAAGACCCCGCCCCCTTACAACTTAACAGGTGTGCCAAGACAAAGAAATACGGCCCAAATGAAAGAACAGAGCAAAACTCCAGAAAGAGACCTAAGTGATGAGGAGATAGCCAACCTATACGAGAAAGTTTAAAGCCCTGGTAACCAAAATGCTCACAGAATTAACTGAGCTTGGTCGAGAAATAAAAGAACAAATGAAAGATACCAAAAGTGAAATAAAGCAAAATATTCAGGGAACCAACAGTGACAAGAAGAAAACCAGGACTCAAAGCAACGATTTAGAAAAAAAGGGAAAAATAAACATCCAACCGGAACAGAACAAAGATCAACAATTCAAAACAATGAGAGAGGCTTAGGAACTTCTGGGACAACTTTAAACATTCCAATATATGAATTATAGGGGTGCCAGAAGGAGAAGAACAACAGCAAGCAATCAAAAACTTATTTGAACAAATATTTAAGGAAAACTTCCCCCATCTGTCAAAAGAAATAGACTTCCAGGAAGTCCAGGAAGCCCATAGAGTCCCAAAGAAGTTGGACCCAAAGAGGAACACACCAAGGCACATCATCATTAAGTTACCCAAGATTAAAGATAAAGAGAGAATCTTAAAAGCACCAAGAGAAAGGGAGAGAGTTACCTACAAGGGAGTTCCCATCAGACTGTCAGCTGATTTCTCAAAGGAGACCTTGCAGGCAAGAAGAGGCTGGAAAGAAGTATTCAAAGTCATGAAAGGCAAGGACCTACATCCAAGATGACTCTATCCAGCAAAGCTACATCATTTAGAATGGAAGGCCAGATAAAGTGCTTCCCAGATAAGGTCAGGTTAAAGGAGTTCATCATCACCAAGCCCTTATGATATGAAACGTTAAAGGGACTTATCTAAGAAATTGAAGATCGAAAACTATGAACAGTAAAATGACAACAAACTCACAACTATCAACAAATGAACCTAAAAGAAAAAAAAAACAATGAACACAAAAACTAAGCAAACCACCAGAACAGGAACAGAATCAGAGAAATGACATCACATGGAGGGATTTTAGTGGGGATGGGGAGGGGAGGAGTAGTGGGGGAAAGGTACAGGGAAGACCTGGTAGGCATAATTGGTAGGCATAAAATAGGTAGATGTCAAAAATGGTATAGGAAACAGAGAATTCATAGAACTTATATATACAACCCATGGACATAAACTAAGGGAGGAATGCTGGAGGGTTGGGTGGTGTGGGGTGGATAAAGGGGGAAAAATTGGGAAAACTATAATAGCATAATCCAAAAAATAAATAAATGACAGTTTCATTTTCCTCCCGGCAAAAGCTTTCTGAATTTTTCTGCTCTTCTCTAGATTGTCAGTAGAGGGCAGCATACACCCATTTTTAATAGAGCAGTCAGACCCTCGCTTTAGATACAAAAGATAACGAAGGAGAACAAATTTTACCTTGCTGTGCTTTAGGAGCACACAAATTTTCATTCCCACTGGATAGCTTTATTTTACTAGTAATAATATCTAAATTATGGATAGAAAGATCCATATACACAAAGACTTATTATTGGAAGTAGCTAATGAATTAAGAATTTTAGCCCTGGCTGGTGTAGCTCAGTGGATTGAGCATGGTCTGCGAACCAAAAGCTCACAGGTTCGATTCCCGGTCGGGGCACATGCCTGGGTTGCAGGCCAGGTCCCTAGTGGGGGCCATGCGAGAGGCAACCACACATGATGTTTCTCTTCCTTTCTTTCTCCTTCCCTTCCGCTCTCTCTAAAAATAAATAAAATTAAAAATTAAAAAATGGGAATAATAACAGTCCTATTTATCTTAAAAAAAAAAAGAATTTTAGAATCTTCAAATCATATCATTAAACATGTAAATCCCACAAACATATCTACCATTTTTCACTTTGTCTTTTATATTACTTTGTTTTACCTAGATTGCAAAGTCAAGGATAAACAAATATTTGTGTCATTTTTACAGAAACAAATGTAAGTGCTGAAAATATTTAGGTAGGAGTAATAACAATACCAATTTTCTTTTTAAAATATTGACAGGTAAACATGTTCAGTAATTACAGACAGTTGGACTATATAGAAAAACCCAAAGAATAAGTGTAACTATTATGACTAATATCAACAGACAGGTAAAAGAGAATAAAAAATGGATTCTGAGCTCAATATAAATCCACAGGCATACAGGTTTTGTCCATGTCTTGGGGTAGCTGTCAATATCGATTTACTGAGGCCAGACCTTTAACACAGAATATCTCCTCCTCCATCACCACCACCCCCTAGGTGGCCACGAGTAGCCTCTTGTTAGGGCAAAGGGATATAGGCTGGCTAGAGGACTCGCCCAGGGCCATGCAGGGATAAGCAAGCAGCTGCTGGGATCACACTGGGCTCTACTTCTGCTCTTTCCTCTGTGCTAAGGACCCAAATCTTAGGCTCCAGGCCACATCCTCTGCACTTGGGTTGTTCCTCATCCAGCTGTTTAACTTCTAACGTGCACACCTCATCTCCTTGGCTTCCGGTCACTCACTGAGCATTTGTGATAAATACTGTGTGTATGACACAGGTTTTAAGAGAAGTTAAACAGACTCCACATGTCACACTACATATAGGCCATCTTTGCCCTCAGTGCCGGTTTCTGAGGCAACTTACTAGCAGAAGACGTCAGGGTCTGAGTTCTAGTCCTGAAGTGGGAACAGAGAGGAATTAGCAGGAAGGTCTCAGATGAGGTAAGTTCCAGAAAAATTTCAGGAAGAAGGAGGCGGGACAGCCTGAGGGAAAACAGAGCAGGAGACACGCCCACCAGGAGGGAGCAGATAACTCAGACAAATGAGGCTCAGAGCTCCAAGGGAACCCGTGAGAACTGTGGGAAAACGAAGGGTGCTTGCTGTCATCAGCAGCACCTGCCTCCTCTCTTACCCGACCCCTCTGTGAGGGGACAAGAAGACAGTGAAGGCCTGAGCTTCTGAGTGAACACTGCACAGAAAAGATGATCTGGCACCAAAAAGCCACCACGTGCTTCTGGATCAACCAGGACTCCCAGCTACTTCCATCTAAGCCAAAGGGGAGAAGGTGCTGCAGACACAGGGGCCTTCCCAATCTGCCTGCAAGTTGCCCAGCCAAAAAGCCTGAGAAGAAACTCCCTCAGCTAATGATAAATGAATGGCATCTGGACGGGCCTATGTGGGAGGGAAGTGCTTCCCTGCAACAGGAAGTTTGGATGAAATCTCATGAAACAGTCTGTATTGGTTAAGTTAGCACTCTGGTGAGTCACTGCCATTCTCAGACAATGGAGTTCTACAAGTTTTTGTGCAGAAAGGTTCTTATCTTCCTGTTTCTTGAGAGTCCATCCTGGTAGCTTCACCTGTGCTACTGTTCTTGTTCAGAACATGTGTTTTTAACACAGCATTATAGAAAAAGGCTACTTTTATATTAGGAAAAATGAGGCTCACACACCGAAAGCCACCCATCCTAGCTTACCCTGGACTTATCTGCCTGAAGTGGGCAGGGGTTGATGAGGAAGTGCTGAGGTCCCAGGGGCTCCTTGGGAACTATCACTGAGAGTGCAGGGAAGAAGGGACAGCCTTCAGAAGGAAAGGGCACCAAAAGTAGGTCATCAGTACCACCAGAAATTCTTGCATCCTGGCCAGGAGACCTGACCCCCTTTGGACTGAATTCTCTTTCATTCTCTGCAAGTACAAAAACATCACTGAGGGGCCAATATTTTTCCAGTTCTTCATCTTGGCAAGCTGAATCTGACAACATATTTGTTTAAATTCTATCCTGAAATCATCTTTCCAGGTTTGCATCACAGAGGAAAAGGATACTGCGTTTCCTTGAGTTTAGCTTCTTAAGCAAAATCTTACGTGAATAATGACATCCACCCATTAACAGAGTGCAGGGGAGGCCATCCCCTGGGAAATATCCATAATCACACAAAGGCTGGGGGCTAGCGGAAAGCCATATCTAATCCTGACTTCTGCTCCACTGAAAGAATTCCCATTGCTGGAAGGAAGTTTTAGGTAAGGAAAAGACAGAAGGAGCCACTGTCTGCATCAGGCACTTTGCAACTTCCAGCATAACAAACAAGAAAAAAGCTTCAGGCTCCTCACTTGGCTTAGGCAGAGGGTTGCACAGATGGATTACTTGGCATTTACTTGCTTTTTTAAAACAAGATTTTATTTTCTAGTATCTTTTGTTTTTTAAAAGCTAATCTTTATTGTATTTTCCCCCATTACTCGTCCCCTTATACCCTCTCTTCACAGCAGTCACCACACTGTTGTCCACGTCAGTGAGTCATTTCTCCATTTCTGCTGGGTCCGTCCACCCCCTAACCCCCCACCCAACTGTCATCCTGCCCTCCAACTATCAGTCTGTCCCTAATTGCATTTTCCTTAAATACACAGTTTCTCAGCATTTTATCTCACAGGTAACAACAAGCAGCCTTCAGGCTTGGCTTGTGTCGTAACAATCCAGGAGAATGAATCAAAGTGAGATCATGTGAAAATGTCACTGTCAGCGTGACTACTGGAAGTGTGGGAAGAAGAGACCATGCACCTGCCTGCCTCCTCCCGGAGCCCTTCCCAGCCCCGGGGCAGAAACCAGCAGTTTGCACAAACCCCACCTTGAACTGAATTGGCCGCTGCTTGTTTTCTCACGTGGGAAAGTAAGGGTGGAAAGGGCCACGGTGGCTTCTGGGCTTTTATCTCACAGCTGATAATCACCCATATTCACAATTTACATTTTTAAAAAGCATATGTTAGAAATGTTAATGATATTCCCATACAAAAGGTAAAGTAAATCAAGATGAGTGCTGCCATAAGTCACACACAGTAATTACCAGGAAAATGTACGACTTTGTAGTTCAGTGATGCCGTTTCAAATACATGAGAACCCTTATATTGTGCTATAATCTTAGTAACGTCAAGAGGTGTGTAGTGTTCTCCCCCTCCTGCAGCTGCCACCCAGGAACAGCACCAGAAAGGATCAAACCCAGCTTCATGAACCAAAACAAAATGAGTTAAGTACAGTTGTCACCACCTCTTAGGAAATTACGAAATAATCACAAACCCATCAGGACTGTATCTTTGTGCGGCTCACTGACCTACTGCCTCGCACACTGGTGGGTTTGAGATGAATATTGGTTAAATAAATAAATCTATGAGGCCTCTGTTTGGACTAGGGACATCAATTTCTCAGGTCAGTAAAAAAGAAAGGTCTTTTCCATTTCACATTTTTATTCTGAACCGGATTTTTTTTTTAATTGAGGTCTCAGAAGAGTTGAGAGCGTGTGATTTCATTTGAAGTAATTGTGTAAGTTACCTACTGATTTTCTCTCCTTTTCCAGTCATTGTTCTGTTTCCTGTATGCTGACAAGTGCCCTGCTCCCCATTCCTCCAGCTGCTGCCTGGACAGAACCAGGGTCGAGTTCTCACCTAATTCTCTGTTGCCTCGGGGTGAGGATGGAGGGACCCATCTTGAAGCTCACATGCTCAGCACACACAGCCCCCGCTCAGCGGCCGGGGCTGGACAAAGCTGACAGCGGTTAATTCACCAGGAGCCTTGCTGAACAGGCAGCCTGCCCTGGGCCCCCAGAACACACCCTGTCGGTGCCTCCCATACACACCTTATTACCGTGGGGGTGATCTCTGCACAGAAGAACACACTGAGGCTTCCCACCGCATGAGAGGCAAACATGCCCACGATGGAAAATGCGATGGAGAATTTGTCCTTGACACTGTCACTCATACCTGAAGGACAATCAGAACAGGATGGTGAGGAGGAGCAGAGGGAAGGGAAAAGGAAGCTAGCGAGGCCAGGGCAGGGGGAGAGGGGAGGAGGGAGGCCTGGGAACACACGAAGGGTCTTCCCTCCTCCCCTTGGCCCAGTTTGAGGTGCAGACCAGATGCTCGGTTCCCTCTGTACGTGGAGGATCACCTCCAAAGGTGGGAGGTCAGGCCCTCCTGGCAGTGAACTTAGCCTGGGTTCCTGCAGGTCCCTGTGGGTCTTGTAATGCACACTTGGACTCCACCAGAATTCCTGAGGCCAAGAGCCAGCCTGGCCGGAAGGAAGGCTGGTGGTCTCTCTGGTGCTGCAGCAACATCCATTCTGTCCCAGCCTTCCACGATGGCTCCAGAGGAAGCTTTTGTGCTCCAGAGAGCCCTGGCTATTCAGGCCTCAGGTGTGCCCAGTCCAATACATGGAACAGGGTACCTCAGGCTTGATTCAAAAGAACAAAAACTCAAATAACCCAAACAGAGAAATTTATGGGCCTGGAGGCAAAGGTCTTAACCAACCCAAGCATCTTGCAAATGGCACCAGAGTCAGACCTCACATCAAGGTGGCATCTAGCACAGAGCAATAGCATGCTGTTGAGGGTCATACACTGAGGACAGCTCAGTTCCCTGCAAGGGTGCATGGGGACCTCAGGGCTCTCCTTGTGGAGGACCCTAGTAGCATAGGCTCAGGTCAGGCCAGGCACGTGTGACCAGCAGCACTGAGTGCACGGTGGTGGCTCTGTGGCCCCATGGAGTAGAGCAGTGAGCTTGCGTGATTCACAAGGGGGGGCAGCAGTCTCCCCTGGCAGCACAGCCAGCCGGGCCTCCCGCACTCTAGGGCTTTCTGATCTTGTCCAGGCGCTGTGTCTAAGACACACCGCATGGGTGGCAGCTGAGGGCCTGTGCTGGCTGCTGGCTGCTGGCTGCTGGTGCTGGTGCCGGGGGAAGAGGCGAGAGCATGCGTGCAAGCCGGGCACAAACGGGAGAACCAGCCACTCTTTCTAGAGGCGAGAGGGAGTAGAGAACACAGATGTATGCTTATAGTGTCCAACCTACGGCCAACTTCAGCTGCAACTCTTGGAGGGCAAAGGAGGAGGAGAAACAGAAGAGAGGGAAACCACAGGTCTGTGAGTGTTCATGAAAACGCCCATTTGGATGCAACACTAAGATGATGAGGCACATGGCACCAGTGTGCAGGGCTCACCTGAGTCTGGATGCTGGCTGTACTTTCCAATCACTGGGCAGCGGAGATGATGGCACCCACCGGGCCGAGGACAAACACAGTGGGAAAAGGGGGGAGAAAGAAAGCATGTTAGGTATGAAGTGACCACTGTGTTTCCATGTGACTGGTATCTCAGTGAATTCCCTTCCAGGTCTGGGGCCAGTGTTAGAGAGATGGAGGAGACCCATGGCAACAGTTCCAGCATGGGAATTAGCACTTGACTAAACAAACTCTTTTTGTCTGGAAGGGCAGGCCTCAGATCCTGGGGAGAGAGCGGAGCTCTTCAGAAGAGAGACTCTGGCACACCTCGCCACCTCAAGCCAAAGGGTTAATTTCATCGTGTGTGTAAAGTTATTCGCTGCTGGTCTGGGCTCCGGGCAGCGGTGCTGTGGGGGCAGACCCAGCAGGTGGCATTTCTTATACTCTGAGCTCTGATGATCCTCAGACTACTTGTCCTTTGCATGAAGTTCCTGTGGCTTTCCTGCTCAGGGACAAAGCACTGTGATACCTCTGGGGGCTGCCATGCCCCTGCACATCTACTTGAACATCCACTCACAGAGGGTCTCTGGAAGGGTAGCTCAGGTGGCCCCCGCAGGGACAGGATGGTCAGGAGACAGACACCACTTATGCATTTCCTCGTCAGTCACAGCTGAAACAAAGGCCAGTCTCGCAAGGGAGATGCAGGATGCATGAGAACTTGCTGATAGAAAAACAGCTCCTGAGGTTGAAACTAGCTCATCTATAATCCAGTTTGCACAACAAAGCTGAAGAAGTTGTGAGTTTTTTCCTCTCTTTTCCTTCCGTTCTGGATGCTGACTCTTGTGCCTCGGCCACACGATGCAAAACTGAAATGCGAGGGGCTCTGCTCTGCAGTACAGCTGGATGGGCTCTGAGCCCGATTCTCCAGCTTGGGTTAGCTCTCCTTGTGAAGGCTGGAGCAGTCAGTGGCTTCTGTGTCCCCGAGGGGTCTGAGCCGGCCCTAGGAGGGCCTTGCCTGGGCGAGGAGGGCTCAGCTGTCCTGCTCATGCAGGTCTCGCTGTGGGCAGGTCACAGAATCCCTGCGGCTTCTTCCGGGCAGGCAGGTGGGTGTTTGTTCACAAGGAGCTCTTCTGAGTGTGCCTACTTATAGTGGAGGGGCTGTATGGGTTCCCTAGCTTTTCTTTACATTATTTTAAACATTTACTGAGAGATTCTTTGGCCCAAAGACAAGCTGATGAACCTGGGAATGTCTGCTGAAAAGCAGTGTCCCAATGCAAGAATGTGAAAATTAACTTCCCCTTGAACTTCCTGGGGGAGAAACGAGTCCTCAGTTCTTCTTTGTCACATGATGTGTCACAGAGAGAAAGTCTGGCAGTGAGAAAAGCCATGTCCACAGTGGTGCAGTCAGGAAGGCTCTGAGCTGGAGCCCCAGGGTTGGGTGCAGAGGGGAGGGGAGGAAAGGTGGTCACCATGCACCTTTCAGTTAGAGCTGTCCTTCCCAAACCATCTCCTCAAGCTGTTGATTCTGTAATACCAGGTCACTGAAAACTGTTCTCAGGCTCATCCAGCCCTTTCAGACACCCTTTGTCATACACCCGCCCCCCTCCCCTGGCCCCCATCCTTGGGCCCTGCTGCAGAGTTGGTCCCACTCTCCGGCCCCACTCACAGTTGAGGAGCCCGAGCTGCAGCAGCGAGGCCAGGGCAGTGAGGATCATGAAGAGCAGCAGCCCTCCCCTGCGCCCCAGGAACCGGACCACCACACACATGGCCAGGCAGGAAGCCAGGGCAATGCTAGCCATGGTGTAGTAGTCAGCGTAGAAGTTCTCGAGGAGCGGCACCTTCACCTCATGGCCCATCATGCTCCTTGCGAAGCAGTGGTGGATCCCGTACCCTGTCAGCCTGCGGAGACACACCGAGAGGGCCGTGAGTGGCATGCAGCGACCAGGGGCCGGGCCATGCCCTGGGAAGTCACTGCGTACAGTGACCAGGAAATGTACAAGCAACTCCGTATGTGATCAAAAGCATGCTGTTACCATCAATGGAAGTGCAGCAGAGTGACATGCAGACAGCAGGGAAGTGCCCCTCACCTTAGGCTGCCATCCCTTAGGCAGAAAGGTATGACAGCATGGGAGTAAAGGGAACCCAGTACGGAAGACAACGTGCCCGCACGTGTTTGCTTGTTTAATCCCACATCAGTGCTGGAAAAGCTACAGTCGGACCCAGCTCACAGGCGGGCAAACAGGCTGAGGGCATTCTGCAGCTGGCAAGTGACAAGTTCTAGCACACACTGCCTATTTGTGCAGCGCTCAGGGTCAGAGGCCTGGCCTGCTGGGCTGCGGGTAGCTGGCTGGCGCTCCAGCTGCCCCGAGGCTGGGGGTGGAGTCCGTGTCTCCCAGCAAGCTCTAACCTTCAGAGCGCTGGTTAGGGAGCTCTGACAGGCTTATCAAACTTAATGAGGGCCCCTTAGCAAAGGTGGAGCCCTGGACAGGCCAGAGGGCCTGGCTTGGTCCTAATTCAAAGTCCAGCTGGGGAGGAGGGAAGCTCTGCCTGGCTGTCTCACAGTGGCTCTTTTCTGGCCCCTCCCTGACCTCAGTCCAGATGTGTCCACCAAGGGGTGACTCACGAGTTCACACACAGGACCACGATATTCTTCCACAGGTTCCGGGTCCCCACCATTTTCACAATGCAGACCTTCTTGGGTCTCCGGGAGAGCTCCTTTTCCAGCTCTGCAGAGAGAGAGAGCCCGTGACCTCTCAGCAAGGGCCTGCACAGGTGGTCTCCAAGGCAGCCCTGTCCCCCAAATTCAGGCATCAGGAAGAGGGAGAATGCTTCTGGTTTGTTTTTTTTTCCTCTTTAAGCCAGGGGATAGAATCTGGCTGTCATTGTAGGAAATGTGTTCAGACTCTAACTTTGCAGCTCAGATTTCCCCAGGGGTTTGAAGGGAGCCAGGGCATGCTGTCAGCACACAGAGCCTCCCCACTGTAGAGCCTCCCCACGAACCAGGCAGACACAAAGACTCCAGAGCCTCCCCACTCCACTTTGGCCGCGTACAGGACTAAGTGATGGTGCTCTAGGTTACTGAGCACTAACTGGGCCCTGGGCATATGGGGACAGTGGTTTCCTTACAGAGTTGGATCTGCTTGCATCACCCACTGCTCCAGGCTGGGAGAAGCACATGCTGATATGCTCCTTAACTCTGGTGGCGGGACACATGATGGCTGTAGCCAGCCGCTCCTTCTGAAACTTCCCCTCAAGAGCATGCATCTCAAAAGAGAAGTAAGTGGAGGAATGGATATGCTTATATGTGATTATACCTACCCTATATGTGTACGCTTTAGTTAACAGTCAAAAGTCTTTGGGAGCTGGACAGGACAGGTGATGTTTTGGCTGAAAGTGATGTAACCAGCTACAAAGTTATGAGACAGTTTCTCGTGAGGCTCAGACTAGCTCTGACAGCCACTCTGACAGACTGATGGCTCTCCAAGGCCACATTACCAGGTTCAGTGAGTTTGCTGAAGTCCTGGGGCTGACTTAGCAATTTCACAGGGAAGATCAAAATAGGCAGTGTCTGGACCACCACACATTCGGCCTCGCAGGGACCTTGCTGCTCTCCTAGCCAGGCATGTCCTTGGTGAATGATTCCCTATGTAAGAGCTAAAAGAAAAAAAGAAGACTTAACCAATCTGGTGGGTGGCCATGCTCTTTAAGTCTGTTAAGGCCATGAAAACAAGGAAAGACTGAGAAACTGTCAGAGACCAGAGGGGGCTGGGGAAAGGGGTGACTGAACGCCTTCCTGGATGGGACCCTGGAGGGGGATGAGGCTACTACTAATGGGGAGAATGGTGACATTCAGATAAAGGCTGGGGTTTGGTTAACAGTAGTGCACCAGTGGCCATTTCTCAGTTGTGACAAGTACCATGGAAATAATATTAGACATTAACAAGGGGGGGAGACAGTCAGGGGTATTCTGAAATTCTGTACTATCTTTGCAACTTTCCTGTAAGCCCAAAGTTATTCCAAAGTTAGTTTACTAATTTTTTTTAAAGCAGTGGGGGTAGAAAGGTCCCCCTCTACTGAGGAGGCTTCTAGAGGTTAGAGGAACCGGGACTGCCTCAGAGGGACCTGGAGCAGCTCCCTCAGCACTGTGCCTGAGGAGTGCCCCCTCCAACCCCCACCCCTCGCACCCTGCCTCTACCTTACTTCTCTCCTTTTCTAGCTTCTTCCTGCCATCCAATGGCAGGGGGGACACAAGCCTCATCAGTTACAGTTTGAAGGAAAATAGGTTCTGTAATCGTACAGATTTAGGAATTTTTATTAAAATTTTTTTGGGATCAATGTCACCAGCTGGGGCATAGAAAGGAGGAAAAACCTTCCCCATGTCTGAGGGATACCATGCAACCCTGAGTATCCAGGACTTTCCTCTTTCCCATATTCAGGTTCTAAGACTGAGGTCTGTGCACAAACAGATGGCTGGCATTTCGGTTCTCTGTCCACAGACCCTCTCCTGAGGTCTTCCTGACTCTTATGTTCCCCTCTGTAAAAACAGACTACCTTGATCGACAAACATACTTTCCTCATGGTTAAAAATCTAAAGAACTTTCAAAGAGCATTAGAAATATTAATTAAAAACATGGCTAACATGTTACACCCAGTGATCTGAATATCTTCACTTTTGTAAAACTTTTCAGGAATCAACCATAAAAGCTACAGTTGCTCACCATGGAAATCTTACAAGAAGAAAACTTAAATGTCCACTAGCATATTTATATAACCTTAAAGGCTGTATGTATGTATTTATTTATTTATTTTTGTCTTTCTTTTTTCAAAAATATACTTTATTGATTATGCTATTACAGTTGTCCTATTATCCCCCTTCATTCCCCTCTACCCTGAACACCCTCTCCCACCCACATTTCCCCCCCTTTAGTTCATGTCCATGTCTTTAGCTTCTACATTTCCCATACTATTCTTGCCCTCCCCGTCTATTTTCTACCTACCATCTATGTTACTTATTCTCTGTATCTTTCCCTCCTCTCTCCTCCTCCCACTCCCCTGTTGCTAACCCTCCACGTGATCTCCATTTCTGTAGTTCCATTCCTGTTCTAGTTGTTTGCTTAGTTTGTATTTGTTTTAGGTGTGGTTGTTAATAATTGTGAGTTTGCTGTCATTTTACTACACATGTTTTTTATCTTCTTTTTCTTAGATAAGTCTCTTTAACATTTCATAAAACAAGCGCTTGGTGATGATGAGCTCCTTTAACTTGACCTTATCTGAGAAGCACTTGATCTGCCCTTCCATTCTAAATGAAAGCTTTGCTGGATAGAGCAATCTTGGATATAGGTCCTTGTCTTTCATGACTTGGAATACTTATTTTCAGGTTGTGTTTTTTTTAAATGTGGCCAAAACCTAACTTTTAACACATTATTACAAATAAAATAGAGTTTGCTAAAGAAGCTGTAGCAATAACAATTGTGATTGCAGGATTTTTTAAATAGCATTAAACTCTAGAGCCCCAAATCTAAAAAATTGACTGCAGTCTACAGAGGTAACTGCATCATTCTAAATGGAATTAAATTAACCTGTCTGGTGCTACTGATACTTTGTTTCTGTTATACATATCACCAGCCAATCAGCATGAAACTTCCTCAGCAGTAGGTCTGTTCTTCTGGAATGAAACCCAACAGCAGAGTTACAAGAACCATTAGATGACTTCTGAGACCCCTGGGGTAGCTGCGCAGGTAATGGGAAGAGGCTTTTGCATCTCTCTGGCCACTGCACAGAAATCTCAGGGACATTACAAAGCCATACATGTGGAAATAGCAGAAGGAAAAGGGGCACTGAGTGTCAGCCAGGCTCTGAGCATCAAGGGAACAACTGTTAAGGAAATTCCCCCCCTGCTCTTTGCCAAAGCTCTTCAATCCTCTTGATTTAGAGCCATTAGAAACATTCCAAAACAGAAAACAAGTAGAGCCAAGTTAGAATTCGTCCATCCAAGCCTCCTACTTAAGCAGCCAGGCAGCGCCTGCTTGCCGTTCTGCAACCCTGTTCTGCCCTGTGCCCTTGCATTTCTGCTGATCCCTGTGAGGCACAGCCAGAGGGTGCTGGTCTAGCTGGGCAGGGTCTCCTTCCCTGACTTGGGGTGCAGCACGGGGTCTGAGCGACCCGGCTGAGTCCCAGCTTCCCGAATTCTTGTTGACATTCTTTGGGAAAGTTACTTGGTTGCTCTTTGCCTCAGTTTCTCATCTGTTAGGTGGGGCAATGCCCCCACCTCGGAATACTGGTATGAGAACCAAATGAGAGAAGTGACGAAGTCCTGTGTGGACCTCAGTGCTCCCGCTGACCCAGTCTGTCCCAAGTTCTCCTCACTGACTGCAGAAGGGAAGGTGTCCCCTGCAAATTTAGTGGAAGTGTCTCGACCTCTCCAAGGTTTAGAGATCCAGCGGAGGGGCTGACCTCTGCTTCCCAAGAACAGCAGAGGGTGAAGACAGTGCTACACCACCCAAGGCCCGCTGCAGGGACACAGGGGCAACACGAATTGAGGGTAATCTGCATTCGCTTGGATGGGAGTGTCACATAAACTGGCCTTTTGCTTTTATACTTGGTACACTGTGAACACAGTCCTGGTAAAAGTGGAAAAACATCAGTTATGGAAATGAGAAACAAGAAAAGGTCAAAAGAGAAGGGGGCTTAGGAGGAGGGTGCAAAAAGGTGGAAGAACAGGAGAAGGAGGAGCAGCGGCAGCAGCCACCCCCACAAGAGTCATCACAAAATGCACTAAAAGCTCCCGGGAAGTGTCTCTGAGACCCCCAGTGAGCCCATGTTCAGAAGAAGAAGTGCCTGCTGTCTCTCTGCCGTGTGGCCCTCGACCCTCAGGTACAGATTTAGAAATGGTGGCACTTGGCCAACTGAAGAGGTTTGCTTCAGAATCAAGTAACAGTTGAGAGTGTCTACAGGGATGTCATCATAAAACCACCTCAGACGGCCCTCTTTCCAAAAGCTATCCAAGCTCCCTACCAGTGACCTAACTCCTGACCTCTGTAACACCCTCTCACGCGTGTGGCTCCAGCAGGCAAAGCCTCCTGCCCAGGGAAGGAGGAGGAGTGCATGCCACAGTGGTTAGATGCTGGGTTCTAAGGTCAACCACAGTTTCTTCACTTGCCAGTGGTGTGACTTTCAATGGGTTACCTATTGTTGGGGACCCTGAGGTGGCCTGATACATGGCCTCTCTTCTCACTGTGAGTTCCAAACAGATGGCCAAGACTGAGTGAGGTGGGTGAGGACAGAATCCATGCTCTGTCACTGGAAAGGGCCCGGGGTTGAGACACTTGCATTGTACAGACTCTCCTGCCCGTCTTGGCAAGTCTGGGCCAGACTGGGTTCTCCCGAGTGCTGCCCAGAGAGGGCCTGATGTAGAAGAAAAATAGGGGGTCGAGTTTACTCTCCCTCCTCTGGGCAGGCTCTTTCCATGTGGAGGGAAGCAGTGGTCCCAACACGCAGCCTCTCCAAGGCCCCATTTCCTCACAGGTACAGCAGGGACGACCTGATTATCGATCTCCTCAGGCTCTGATGAGGATCAAATGCCCATAAAGTGTTTCACCCCATGCCTTGTGTGGTCACTGTCCTGTGACTGCCAGTGTTGCTATTACTAGGAGCACGACGTTGAGCTCTTACTCCAAGATTTCTCTGTAGAGTGGGCTGCAGTATATGTGACCACATTTGAAACCTGCAGACCCTACTCCTGCACTAAATGTTCAGACTCTTGGGAATTATGAGACAAGGAGAGGTGTCAGCACTTGGACACGTCATGTGACACTAACGACTGTAGGAATGCTCCTGTGAGAATGAGACTCCAAAGCAGATCCAAATGTCTATGGTAATTCAGCTGCCAATTCCACCAAGAAAATCTGCCATATTCAATGATAAACAAAGATTTTTTTAAAGAGGAAAGGGCATGGAAACTTTTGGAACATCAGGTTTTCTTCTAGTCTGAATCCAAGGTTAGGATGCACAGACAGGAGCGGGAGCTCCCCTACACTCACATACCGACAGCCACACCTGAGGCTTCATCTACCTAGAGGCAACATACGCAGTGACTGCAGCTGACTTCCGAGAGAAATTGTGCTACACTGCCTGACCACAGGAGACCATGTTTCACTAGATATTCATGGAATGACTGCTAGGAGGCAGGCTTTCTGCTAGTACTGGAAAACAGTGCAGCCAGGCTCTGCAGACAGGGTAACGGGCCCTAAAGAGCCACACAAACCATTGGTCACAGCTGGATGCTGGCAGCAGGGTCCAGGGCCTACAGCTATGATGGTGCACCACTGGAGAGCTGGCCTGGGCCCAGGGACTCTGGCTAGCCTGGTTTCCAAGGAGCTGGCCAAAGTAGAGCGAGGCTGAGGGCTGGGAAGTGGAGTGGAAAAGCCCTGTGAAGAGGAAGCACCTGGTGTTTTCTGAGAGCCCAATGAAGGCCAGTGCATCTGTGAGAGGCAGGCGGGGGTGAGACAGGGTCTCAGAGTGACTGAAGGACTTGGGGATCTAGTTGGTGGGCCCTGGGAAGCCACTGAAGAGTGTTTGAGCAGGTAGTGATGAGAGGGCAAGGGTGGCAGTGAGGAGGGAGTCAAGACAGGTAAGAGGTGAAGTAGGACACTAAGGTGTTACCATCACTTCACCTAATTTACATTAGGTGAAGTGATGGTAAGAAGGCTCTAAGTGGAAAACAAGTACAACCTAAGCAAGTTTAAAGTGGCCGATTCTGATGGAATAGACACCTGTCTTCCCTCAAGCCCTGGGCCAGCTTCTGCCACAGTGCGATCATCAGTACGTCTGACAGCTGGGAGTGAATGGGATTTAGAGGCAGAAAAGGGGCTGTCCCCTGGAGGAGGGCGCCCCTCCTGAGTGGGGGTGCTGCCACACATGCCAGCTCCCTCCCCCAGCCTCCTGCTGGGGCGCCAGCATAAAAATATATTCCAGTAAAACTCACAAGCAAAGAAAGAGGAAAAAGATTTAATACCACTTTCAAAAATAGGAGGGAAATGAATGAGTGTAATTTGGACTGAGAAAACAAGCTTTTCCAGGACAATATTTTAACCTGAAAGAAGTGGAGCATGTGATTTAATTAAGGAAATGCCAGAAACAAATTACACTGAAAGACTTAAGACCATTAACTGCCTAAATAAGCAAACATGGCCCAAAAGGAGAAAAGTTAATTCAAGTCTCAGAGCTTGCCCTCATCTCTCAGAAGCAGCATAAGGAAGCCACTTCTGCTGGACATCTTGGGTTCAAGTCCCAGCTCAACTACTTACTAGATATGTGACCTTCATCAAGACACTTAAACCCCTCTGTGCCTCAGTTTCCTCACCTGCAAATATAGATAATTATAGTACTTCCCTCAGCAAACTCAAATTGGGAAGAAATATAAGTTAATAAATGTCAAGCATTTATTAATATTAGGATTATTGGGATGAAATATTAGATATTCCGTGGACCTGGACTCATGTCTGGAAATACTTCACTTTTCTACTTCTTCAGTTGCCCCACAAATAGGTCATGACAGATATAGACAATGGTGGCTTCCTGCAGACTGTATTTGGGATAGAGAGGCAGTGAAGGCCAGCCACACCCCCAGCCAACATGCTGCCAGCATTTAAACCTGGCGGGTAGGTGGGTAGGTGGGCAGGCGGCAGAGCTGTGCGCCAGACTCATGCGCCAGACTCTGGCTTTTGTACCCCTCCCAAATGTTCCCTTGACAACCAGGTACGTACTAAGCTCACGTCTCACTCCTGGTGTGGACAGGCTCCATGGGGCCCCACAGTAGGGAACAGTTGGATTTTTCCTTAGTTGGGAAACTTAGTTTGGGAAAAATCCAACACCTTGAGAATAGAGAGGATTTCAATTCACTCATGTTCCCAGCCTGGCTGCAGACCAACTGCCACAGGAAATTAAACAGCTGGCTAGGGCAGCTGCTTGGTAAAACCAAACCATCCCCAGCAGTAGGGAACTGTTCTATGACTAGGTCTGGGGCTAAACAGCCTCTCCCAGGGCTGATTGGGCCACTGGGCTATACTCACCAGGCATCACGCCTTTGATGTCACTCTCAGGGCTCATGCAGTTCTTCTGCGTGACGTGCAGGATCAACTTCTTTGCAGACTCAAACTGCTGGGTGGCCATCAGCCACCGGAGGGACTCGGGGAATACCCTTCAAAGACATAAAAGGAATCAGTAAATGCCTTTGATTCTGGGGGGGCATCAAGGAGTTCAGTTTCTGTCCCCAGCAGGTGAACTTGGCAGGAGGTACCTCCCTCAGTTTCTGCCCTGGGTCTGTGGAGGCCCATAAATGCTCAGGACTCTCGTTAGCCCAATTAGGGGCAATAGACTATGGGTGCTGTAGTGTTGTTAATTTTCTTTTAGAAAGTATAAAAATTGTGATTTTTAAATGTGGCAGAAAGGAACAATATCCTACCAACTTTGTCAAGAAATCAGTGTACGTATAAAATGCTTTCAAAAATAACCACCTATTTATTTTTCTTTTTTCTCTATTTATTTTTAAAGAGAGGGGAAGGGAGGGAGAAAGAGGAGAGAAACATCAATGTGTGGTTGCCTCTTGGGCACCCCCCTACCGGGGACCTGGCCTGCAACCCAGGCATGTGCCCTGACTGGGAATTAAACCTGTGACCCTTTGGTTTGCAGGCCAGCCCTCAAAGCACTGTGCCATACCATCCAGGGCCAAATTCTTCTCCTTCCTCTTTTTTTAAAAAAAGATTTTGTTTATCTAGCCTGGCTGGTGTGGCTCAGTGGACTGAGTGTCGACCTGTGAACCGAAGGGTCGCCAGTTCCTTTCCTGGTCGGGACACATGCCTGGGTTGTGGGCCAGGTCCCTGGTGGGGGGTATGTGGGAGGCAACCACACATTGGTGTCTCTCTCCCTCTCTTTCTCCCTCCCTTCCCCTCTCTCTAAAAATAAAAAAAATAAAATCCTTAAAACAAAGATTGTGTTTATCTACTTTAGAAGGGAGAGAGAGGGGGGGAGACAAATATCAATGTGTAAGAGATACACTGAACTGTCACCTCTCACATACCCCTAACTGGGGATCTGGCCCACCACCCAGGCATGTGCCCTGACCACGAATCAAACCAGCAACGCTTCAGTTTGCAGGCTGGTGTTTAGTCCATGGAGCCACACCAGCCAGGGCTAAAAATAACCACATATTTCTAAACGATGTCTAAGCAGTTCATTGAAGGGCTGCATTTGTTATATCTTGTCACAAAAAAAACAAATGTTAATAGGATAATTTTCAGTTAAAAAAATGCCCCCAATACTAGCAACTGGACAGTTATTTTCAGTTCTTGAGGGTTTGAAGACTGGCTTCCACAGGGCTTACCCACAGATTTCGTTTCATCTTACTAACTGCAAGTCTAATCCCCCAGAGATGATGCCATAACACACAACAGTTTTCAAGTTTTGGTAGCAGCAGATTCCTTGTTTGTTGGTTTTTAGGATAAAATCTTGTGATTTTAGCCAACAGAAAAAGCCAGGGTTTCATCCATCCACTTTGTACGTTTATGTTTATGACAATATGTACAAGTCAAAGAGAACAGTGCTCCTGATTTGGAGCAGGGTTCACCTCACTTTGTCTGAAAGTCCACAGAGTCAGTATTGTAGATTTCGTAGAGCCATGTGTACTCGGCCCTAACTCCTCAACTCTGCCTGGTGTGCAAGCAGCCAGAGAATGTGCTCAGGGATGGGTGTGACTGTGTACCTTTAGAATTGCATTATAAAATGGGTGGTACCTGTGATTGGGAGAAGCAAAATGGAAATCAAAGTTAAGAATGATCATACTGAGCTTCCAGCCAAGATGGAGGCATAGGTAGATAAACTGTGCCTCCTTGCACAACCAAGAAAGGGACAACAATATAAAAACAAAATAACAACCAGAACTGACAGAAAATTGAACTGTATAGAAGTCGGACACCCAAGGAGTTAAAATTAGACACATTCATCCAGATGGGTAGGAGGGGCGGAGTCCGGCTGGGTGAGGGACACGGAGCAGAGAGCAGAGCAACCAGGGCTGCGCTCGAGACCGCAGCGGGCAGACCCTGGGTGCACAAGCGGTGGTGGCTGGTGGGTCCCGGCGGGGGTGGAGTGCCGACCAGCAGACCCAGTGAGGTGGCCATTGTGAAGTAAGGCACTGCATGCAACTCAGGGTCCAAGTGCCGGGAACTAGAGCCTTGGGGTACTGATTGAAAAGGAAGGTCCCTGGGGGTGCACAGACCCACCCACACTGGAACTGGCACCAGAGGGGCCCAGTTTGCTCAGGGGAAGCGGCGGAAGTGTCTGAGGTCCTATGGAGAGTGGAGCAAGTGCCATTGTTCCTTCTCCGACCCCACCCCCACATACAGCATCACAACCAAGCGACTAGGGTGCCCTGCCCTGGTGAACAACTAAGGCCCCACCGCTCACTACTGGTGCTCGACAAGACCAAAAAAAAAAAAAAAAAAAAAAAAACCCACAGCAAAGAGATGGCTCAAACAGAAGAATTGAAAGCCCCAGAACCCATCCTTTTAAGCGGCCAAGAGATAGCCAACCTATCAGATGCACAGTTAAAAACACTGGTGATCAGGATACTCACAGAATTGGTTGATTTTGGTCGCAAATTAGATGAAAAAATGAAGGCTACAATAAGTGAAACGAAGAAAAATGCACAGGGAACCAATAGTGATGGAATGAAAGATGGGTCTCACATCAATGGAGTGCACCAGAAGGAAGAAAGAAAATATACAACGAGAAAAGAATGAAGAAATAAGAATTCAAAAAAATGAGGAGAGGTTTAGGAACCTCCAGGACATCTTTAAACATTCCAACATCTGAATTATAGGGGTACCAGAAGGAGAAAAGGAAGAGG
>CM052542.1:84526269-84563000 GCA_028533065.1 Trachops cirrhosus | reverse complement strand
CTGTCATTTTACTACACCTGTTTTTTATCTTCTTTTTCTTAGATAAGTCCCTTTAACATTTCATACAATAATGGCTTGTTGATGATGAATTCCTTGAACTTGACCTTATCTGCGAAGCACTTGATCTGCCCTTCCATTCTAAATGAAAGCTTTGCTGGATAGAGCAATCTTGGATGTAGGTCCTTGTTTTTCATGACTTATGATCCACTCATTTTATGGCCCATTTTGATGGGCACCTAGGCTGCTTTTAGCACTTGGCTACTGTAAACTGTGCTGCTATGAACACTGGGGTATATGTAGGTTCTTTTGAATTGGTGTTTCAGGATTCTTAGGGTATAATCTTATCAGTGGAATTGCCAGGTCAAAAAGTAGTTCCATTTTTAGTTTTCTGAGGAAATTCTACCGTTTTCCACAGTGACTGCACCAGTCCGCATTCCCACCAACAGTGCACTAGTGTTCCTTTTCTCCACAACCTCTCCAACACTTGTTGTTTGTTGATTTGTTTATAATGGCCATTCTGACTGTTGTGAAGTGGAATCTCACTGTGGTTTTAATTTGCATCTCTCTGATGGCTAGTGATGCTGAGCATCCTTTCATATGTCCCTGGACCCTCTGGATGTCCTCCTTGGAGAAGTGTCTGTTCAGGTCTTTCACCCATTTTTTAATTGGAGTGTTTGTCTTCCTGGATTGGAGTCATGTGACTTCTTTATATATCTTGGAGATCAAACCCTTGTACAAGGTATCATTTGCAAATATATTTTCCCATACAGTTGGTGCCCTTTTCATTTTGCTGATGTTTTCTTTAGCCATGCTCAAGCTTTTTATTTTGATGAGATCCTATTTGTTTATTCTTTCCTTTATGGCCCTTGCTCTAGGGGACGTGTCATTGAAAATATTGCTGCATGGAATACCTGAGCTTTTCCTGCCTATGTTTTCCTCTAGGACTTTTACGGTGTCATGACTTATATTTAAGTCTTTTATCCATCATGAGTTTATTTTTGTGTATGTGTATGTGTTGGTGGTCAAGTTTCATCTTTTTTTGCATGTAGCTGTCCAGCTCTCCCAACACATTTGTCGAAGAGGCTATTTTTACTTCATTTTATTATGCAAATAATAAAACCCTTTGTCGAATATTAATTGGCCATAGAGACTTGGGTCTATTTCTGGGCTCTCTATTCTGTTCCACTAATCTATGTGTCTGTTCTTATGCCAGTACTAGACTGTTTGATTACCATGGCCTTGTAATACAGTTTGATATCATGTATTTTGATCCCTCCAAACTGTTCTTCTTTCTCAAAATTGATGCGACTATTTGGGGTCATTTATGGTTCCATATAAAATTTTGAACTGTTTGTTCTGTCTGTGAAATGTCATTGGTATTTTAATAGGCATTGTGTTGAATCTATAAATTGCTTTGGGTAGTATGGATATTTGATGATGTTAACTCTTCCAATCCATGAACATGGTATATGCTTCCATTTATTTCTGTCTTAATTTCTTTCTTTAGTGTTCTATAGTTTTCTGAGTACATGTCTTTAACCTCCTTGGTTAGGTTTGTTCCTAGGTACTTTATTTTTCTTGCTGCTATAGCAAATGGGTTTTTTTTCCAATTTCTGTTTCTGATATTTCGTTGTTGGTATATAAGAATGGCATCAATTTCTGAGTATTGACTTTGATGTATATGTAATTTTAAAGGGTCTTGTAAAATCATTTCAACAATGACAGGAAGAACATTAATTCATCTACTCAAATTTTTATTTAGCCCCCATCAAGGAAGGTAGTGATACCCCAATGATTTTCAGAAACCTTTTTGTAATGTTAAACCACATGGACTAAATATAAAGGAGGAACTTGGAAACACTCCTTGAGAAGCTTAGCTCTGGGCCACGCACACACTGTGCTTGGTGGCATAAGGTCTTCCCTACACTCAGCACTTCTGTCCCATCCCTGGGGCACTGCAATGCCACTCACTGCACGTGTGACCACAGCAGACAGGCTGGTGGTCCTCATTCTGGCTCTGAAGTCACCTGCTGGTGATCAAACCATGGTGGCATGTACCAGCCCTGTGAACTATCTGTCTGTGCCTCAGTCTCCATCCACACTAGAGCTGTCCCAGTACCTACTCCAGAGCGTCGGTGGGAGGATTAACATGCTAACTTATAGAAAGTGCTCAGCAGCACCTGATATAGCAAACTCTAAAGAAATGTTAAAAATTAGAGTTATTCTGGCCAAAATATTTCTGATGTAGAGCCAGTGGTATTTAGGACCATTTACTTACTGAAATTGTTATCAATTTTTTTCCTGGTTATTTATCTAACCTGAGGCCATTTAAATGTTTTACACTGGTTTTTTCTTAAAAGTGCTAAAAATTAAAATTCCTTTGAACACGTAATTTTCCCCTAAGCATATTAATTGTGTTACTCCTTTCTTGCACAGCATGCTCCAGTTTCCTTTGTTTCCAGGTTCCCCTTCCACTTGGGGACTCAATACTAGTACTTACTCTCCACTGTTGCATGGTGCAGCTCGATCTTTCTCTGATTTCCCCTTTATTTCCCATATGGTTCGTTATCTTCTCCTTATTGCTTTTCCAGATGCTAGATGATCATGATGACTGCCAACAGCACTTTTGTCTTGTCAGAATGAAATTCCATCTGAACCAAGTGTGGTTAATAATTCACCACCTTCACCCATCTCCATGTCCGCTGTTCTTTCTCGAAGCAGTTCACACAAAGCACACCTTAGGCACATCCATCATGAGCTCCTTCCTACCGAGTTCCTTGGTTGAAAGTCCTGGAGAATGTGAAGGAAAACTGCACCCAACGCTCCCCTGCCGGGGCGAAGGGGCACATTTGAGAGTGACAACTGCCTAAAGGTGTGCCGTTGCTGCCCATGCAGAGGACAGGTAAGCAAGGTCATGGGCCATGATTTAAGACTCTAAAATGAACATGCATATAGGTTTCTGTTCTCATAGAACAGATAAAATGGCAGGATGCAGTGCTGAGATTTTTGTGCCTTCTTACATCAGTCCAGGGGTTTCTGTGACTTCTGCTGTCTGAGACAATCCAGACCCTTTGTTCTTTGCAGTGGAACTGAACTAAGCACCACATCCTGCCTGCTATCTCCTTGACCTTCAAGGATGGCATCTGTTTCATTTTCCTATAGAATCAAGAAACCTCTTCTTACCAGAAGCGTGTGCTCCACAGCTGACTCTGATCTCCTTTCACACCTTCTTAACAACATCTTTCTTCAAAGTGTGCCAGGTCCCTTTTCTACATGCAGAGCGTCTGCCTTTTTCTTCTATGAGGGGTAGCCTGGCATAGGACAGCACCTCTTTTTTAAAAATTTATTTTTATTTTATTTTGACTTATTCTTTCTATTATGTCCTCTTAGAATAAAAACTGTAATTAAAAAATAAATTTAAAATTTTTAAAAAAGAATAATAAGTAGTGGAAATTTAAGATAAAATATTTTAAAAACTTTCAACTACAGTTTACATGCAATATTATTTTATATTAGTTTCAGGTGTATGCATAGTAGTTAGAGACAGCACTTCTTGAACTTGAGTACTGATCAACATCCCCTGGGGGAGCTCACTCTTTGTTTCTAATACGTTCCTAGGTGGTGAAGATGATGCTGGTGCAGAGGCTGCACCTTGAGAACCACTGATGTTTGAAAAACAGTTTTCATTGATTTTCCCACACTTCTGAGTGTCTTGGGGAGCTTTTTGGCGCCCTGGTTTCCCCTGCTAAAAAACAGAATAATCCCACTGACCACCTGTTCCTACTAACCCAAGAATATTTTGGCTAGTAGAGCTTCACACATAGAGCTTTATAGCTGATCTTGGGAAAAATGTGTCCCTAACGTTTAAGACAGCTCACATCCGCAAACATTAGAGTGCCTCCGAGCCTTGCCGAGATGTCCATGAGGCAAGAAAGCGTCTGCCACATTTACGATGAACTGACACCCAGCAAACACTGCCTGAGGGAGAGTGGACACTCTCATGTGATGACAGCCTTCACTGGGGACCTTACTGAACTCGCATCACACCTGTCCCTCAACAGATGTGCACACACTTGTTTTCACAACGAATCATGTATACTCAGCTTCCTTAATTTACATTTTAAATATGGTCATAGTGTGCACTAACATTTTGGGAAAGTGGTACTAACTTCTTCATCATCCCTTGGAATTCCTACTTCCATTGTTTCCACCTAAAAATCTTTAGCTACACACCATGTGGGCAGCCCTCTCCACCTGTTCCATGTGTTACCTTCCTGATTTTCCACCCCCCAGTTTTCCTGGATGTTCTAACAACATGGACTTGGACCCCCAAATGCAGGGAAATAGGCTGTGCATTGCATGAGAGCTCCTGGACAAGGAGGCGTGTCACCAAGCCACATGTCCTGGAGCAGGCCGCAGCGTCCTGAGACACCTTTTGTACCATGTGCATAACTAGAAGGCAGCTTCCAACAGCCCCCTCTTCCACTGTCATCATCTGCCAGTTCCCAGCATATCAAATCAGAGTTTCTCTTTGATGCTCCCTTCTTCTTGTATCCTCCCCAGCCACCACCCTGCCCTCAATTTGTTTTCTGTGACCCTGGAAGAATTCCACATTCATTCCAGAAAAAGGATTGGTCAGTATTACTTCCTTCTAGTTTAGCACTGAAGTTCTGTTGCTCTTTCTTAAGTGATAATAAATACCCAAGCAAAATAACTAAATGAGCATTTCTATCTGGCCCCAGTGTCCTGAGGCCAAAGGTTGCCTGGGTCTCAGGCCCAGACACCCATCGGAAGCATCATCCTGCACCTCTGACAGCACTTACATTCAGGTAGAAAATATTTAGAACTACACTTTCTTCGGTTTGTGCTTCATGACAACATGCCTAAATTTGACTCTGCAAAGCATGCTGAAGTACCACCCCAGAAGCACATCCTTCTGTTCTCTTGGGCCACTCAGCTTCTGAAACTCTTCCTTTACCTAGAGCCCTTAGGAAAGCCGAAACTGGTCATGCCTGCACCTGGAAGGTAGGAGTGTCCCCAGGCAGCTCGTGCAATGACATCTATCTCTCATCTCAGCCCCACTTGTTGGGGCATCATGTCCTCTGAACACCAGGATCTACCTGTGCTCCCTACACCCCCAGCCCAAACTCTCCTCCAGTCCTCAGGGAACATGAGTCCTCTACTGCTGCCACCTCCTTCCAGCTGCCTTCTCCAGCCCCAGATTCACATCACTCCAGAGCATTCAGCAACCCTGTAGCTGCCGTAGGGATACACATTAACCATGCCTTTTTATTTCCTGTTTTCTGATATTGCTGGGAGGGAGGGGTGCCCCTTCCATGGTCAGCCAATTCCTGGATATAGCCAACAACTAACTTGTAAGCGTACCTTTCAAATACAAACCAACTGATCCAGACCCCACACTCCCACCACTTCTTCTATGGGGCTCTCACACTATGACCACGATTCCCCTGCCCCTGTCACCCCAGGACCTGGTACCAGACAATCAGGGGACAGCCCCTGTGCCCCAGAGCCCTGAATTATTCAAATTAGCTGATCCTAAGCCTGCTTACCCTGCCTCACTTGCTCCTTCTCTAAGGAAACCACAGTGAAGGCTGTGGCCCACATTTCCCCCTGCTTCCTTCTGCTTCCTGTGTGGCTCCCATGATGGGGTACACCCTCCTTCTGGGAACTGAGTGACAAACTATCACCTCAATGCCTGTCATCTCCTGCTCTGTTGGTCTTACCATGCCTGGACTAATAAACCCTATAATTTAAAACAAGCTGTGGTTTCAATCAAGTCTCCAAGCTTTTTGCAGTGGTTCCCCATTGCCCCCAAGATCAAACACCTCCCTTTTCAAAGCTTTCCCTTGGCCAGCAATCTCATTTGTCACCCTTCCAACTCTACTCTCAGGACAGGGCTTCATGCTCCACTTCTTAGATGGGCCTCCATGTTTCAGGGACCTTTAGTCCCCTATCTCTGCAAACCACCCAAACCCAAGTCATTGCTGTCTCTTATCCCCTTTGCTGCAGCAGGTCCGCTGGCAAGCCTACATAGAGCCACTTACAGAATATACTTGGGATGAGACTTCTTCCAGTGACCACCTTGCCCAACCCCTCTGCCCCAGCTCTGGCCCACCCCACGACCATTTGCCACCCAGTATACAGTGCCTTCAATGGGCCTTCATGCTGTTAAAATAAACCCACTGGGCTCCAGGCCCCATGTGGTTGGACCCACCTGTGACTAAGCTTGTCTTTCGCCCCCACCTTATCCCTCATGTTCCAGCCACACTGACATCCTGCTTCCTCTTCCAGAAAAAGCCATGTGGAAGCCAGCTTTTGCCCTTGATGCTCCCATTGGTCTGGAGCTTTTCTGCCAAGAACTTTGTGTGATTTCCTCTTTCTGATCATTTAGGTCTTGGCCAGAATGTTGCTTCTTCAGAGAGGGCTTTCCTGACCACCCTACTGCTCCTTGTCCACCCCACTGCTATATTTCATTTTTCTTCATGTGCTGGTTATTTGCATGTGTGCTATTTGCTTGTTTACAGCTTTATGGTCAGTGGGTGTAATGGGGGTCGGGGGATGACACATGCTCCTGGAAATGGGGGAGGGGTTTGAGCTGCACATGTGTGACAGGAGACTTTGCCCCCTTGCTGACCATGGAAGCTGGAAAAGGGGAAAAGGCAAACATGGCTGACACTGACCCTCATTGGCTGGAAGGCTGGGTACTCCCACTGGCTCTTGCACGTATGGGATTCTGGGAGAGAACTTTTGAAACAAAGCATGCTGGAAAGCAAAAAGTTAGTTGGTTCTTTCCTCTCTCCAGGGCAGGGGTTGTACCAATGGTCACCAGTGGGCCTTTGCATGGAGGCCTGAGGTACAGACTCTGCAAGATGCCTGGAACTGGATAGCGACTGGAGACCAGCTAAGCCACCTAAGTTTATGATACTTTTGGGAGGCAAAAGAGGTTCCTGGCACAATCTTGAACTCAGCTGGCAGAGGGTGACAAGGTGAGTTTTCTTTGGGTGTCTTGGAGGGAATGGGCTTTGAGGCAGAATCTTACTGTTATTTCCAAAGACCTTGGTGATAACAGTCAGCACTGTGAACAGATTTTTTCTGGTGTTATTTTCAGTTCTTGAACCTATGTAGTGGTTGTAATGAAACTATTTTTGATGCCATACTCTGATTTTTCCTTTCCCCTTACTTTTGTTACCCGGATATTTTAGACAGAAACTTGCCATTAAATAAAAGATTCCTTTTTTGCCCTGGCTGGTTTGACTCAGTGGATTGAGTGCCAGTTTGCAAACCAAAGTGTCGCTGGTTTGATTCCCAGTCAGGGCACATGCCTGGGTTGTGGGCCAGGTCCCCAGTAGGGGCACACAAGAGGCAACTACACACTGATGTTTGTCTTCCTCTGTTTCTCCCACCCACCCCCTCTGACCAAAAATAAATAAATAACATCTTTAAAAAAAAGAAAAAAAGGATTCCTTTCTTTTCCACTGAACTCCATTTTTGGAGATTTGCCTGGTAGGTGGCAAGTGGTAGGAACCTCCCCCTCCCCACTGGTTGGTTTTGGTAACATGGGGATCTGCTCATATGAATATGCAGTATATAGAATACTGAGCATCTAGAATAGCATTTGGTGTGGGGGAGTGGTAACTACTTAATAAATTAGCTGAATTAATTTATCTTTCAGATCGCTCTATTTTCTGGAGTTGCTGGGATGGAAACTCCCTAGTTTATGTTTTTTTGGCCCTCATGATGGATACCCATGTGCTCTGTGAATTTTGCCTGTGAGCTCATCCTTGGCAAACATTTTCTTCCATGTGAGACTTGAGGACCTGGCCCCAGTGATTCTCCATGGGAGGTTTCATTTTTGACCTTGTGGGTCTAAGGAACTCACTGGTTCTTACATTAATATCTCAGCCTTAGAGAAGGGTTGGAAGTCAGAACACACAGCCATGTGTGGTAAAGATTTCGAGGCTCCAGTGTCTTAAGGATGAACCTTTCTGCCCTTAGTCCAAGGCAGTCAGTCAGCTCTGGAGTTGAGTCTCTGTGGTGTGGTGGGGAAAGATCGTCTAGTCCTGTTACCACTGACAGTCCTAACTCCTAGCTTCATTCAAGGTGCTCAGTTCTAAGTGCATAAGGGGCCTGAGATCTCAGCTCCAGCCCCCTGTGCAGGTGTTAAAACCCAAGCTCCATTTTCTGGTTCAGATGCCCTATGGGCTGCCTGTGTCCACTGCTGCTTGAATGCTCTCCTGGTTCTGGGCCTTGGGAATTCCCCTTTCTTACAGTGGAACTGAGCACAGAGTACATATTGAACTTGGCTAATGCAATATCTTATCTAGCATCTGTGTGTGTTTGGAGGGTCCCTGTCAGGCTAGCGCACCATCGGGGCCAGAAGATCCCTCTGGCCAATTTCCAGCTCTTTGTCATTACTGTTTCTAACCCAAGACCCTGTGTCTCGGTGACCTTGTGTCATACAGTTTGGCTTATCATCCTTGTTAATGCATTGCTCTCAGAGTTCCTCCAAAGTACGAAGTACACTGCTAGGCACCCTAGGTGCACAAAATAAATACTTTCTCATTCAAGGAAAGCAAGTGACTTCCAATATTTTGTCACCAACGGCTGGTCCTGCTGGCTGGTGAGGCAATGGCTCACTTCATCCTGTCAAACAAAGAGCCTTCAGGAGTGACCAGCTTCCTGCTGCAGTAGATGGGAGGAGGGTGGGAATTAGAAGATGATAACAAAGGGGAAGCACCTCAGTGGTCTTTAAAAGCCAATGATTGTTATGGAGCCTTTCAAGTCTGGTAGGCAGAGGGGAATATGTCTCTTGCCACTAATTTCTTTTGCCTGCCCCGTATACCCAGGCTTGTATACACGTTAAGAGGTGATATAACCATAGTAACAACAGTAGTTAATATTAGTGAGCACTTGCTATAGGCCTGACATGTGCCAGGCACATTAAATAATAACGTAAATAAAAACAATGATGATTATCATCACAGCAGTTAACGCACATGAGTAGGGCAGGTCTCCTCCAGACTGTGGAGCCAGAGCTGTGACTACCTGGTGTCAGTGCATTGGGATGTCCTTCCATCTCTCTGTCCACATACACATTTACTTATTAAAGTATTCTGGGTACCCTTTTCACCATAAAGCTTTGTTGGAGGCCAGGAAGTGAGAGGAGGTAGGTGGGAGGATGGCAGACCACCTAGAGGATCCTCTAGGGCAATGGGGATCCTCTCCCAGGACAGTGTCTCTGGTGGCCAGGGACAGGGATGGGAGGTGGGAGATAGCATGGTATGCTAAAAGAGCGGGCTTGGGTTTAAGGGCCAGCTGGGTGGCCTTAGTTTTTGTCTGTACAACAAACAGGGAGGTAAATAGGGAGGCTGAATGATCTGCTCTTTGCCTGGGGCTAGTGTTTTGTGGTTAGCATAGAGTAAACGTTATAGAAACATTTCTTAAATAAATAAATGCCCCAAATTCCATAACAAGCACAGCCAAGCTCTGGACACACATGGCCAGGGAGGGAACAGGAAGGGCTTCCTCAGACTGATAAAATGAGGAGCTGCGCAGTCTATCCTGTTCTGGGGACACCATTTCATTCTTTGCCCTTAAGACCCTGCTGGAGGGAGCAGGCTGTCTGAATTCTGCATGGCCCCAGCAGCAGGGCTGTCTGGTCCAGCCGACCTCAGGCCAAGATGCCTGCCAGAGCTGCCGGTGAGAGGAGAGCACTGGGGGTAGCTGCTGTGATGGGGGCCCTCCCCTGTGGGTGGCCTGCTTCTCATCTGTTATGGCTGCTGCTGAGGCTCTAATGACGGAGTAAGCAGGGGTGGGGCACTTAACAAAAAGGCACTTGCACACTCGCTCATCAATTTGCTCACCAACTTTTCTCTGCTGGGGGAGTGACGACCCTGGTGGGGTGGGCCCAGCATGATGAAGTGAAAAGGCAGGCACTTCCTTCCCCTTCCCCGTACCTTAGACAAGAGAGTCCCAGCTGTGCCCTCTTCACTCCAGTGAACAAAGCTAAGATGCAACTGACTGCTTCTTGTCAGATGTTTGGTTTCCATTAGTGACAGTAACAGAAATACAGTACAGTATTATAATCTACATGACAGTCCCTTGTACTTATGGGGGAAGTAAGAGTCTTGGTATGGAGGGAAATAGGACAGAGGGAAAGAAAGAGTTATTTACCAAAAGGGTAGAGCACTCATTTTTTCCCTAAACATCTAAGAATGGTGGTTTTCAACCTTAGCTATTTGTTAATCCCCAGGGAGTGTAAAAAAAAAAAAAAATACAGTTGCCCATGTCGGACCCCCGGATGAATATGCTTAGCTGTTTCTTTTTTCCCTAAAGTCAACAAGCCAAAAACTTTAAATGTAGAAACTTAAAAGTTACAGAGTACCCTAAAAGTCCTATTAAACTTGTCTAGAACAGGGGTGAACAAACCTTTCTTACACAGGATGAATTAGGAAATATTCTTGGCTTCACAGGCCACACAGCTTCCACTGCTGCCACTTGGCCAGTGTAGCAGCCCTGGGCCTGGAGTCTGCCCATCCCTAGTCCAGAGGAGATGAGGTGGCATTTCTAAGTCAATCCTTGAATGTCTCCCTATTTCCCTCCCAACACAAGGGTCCTCCCTTTGCAAATCCATTCATGAAAATCACATAAAAATAAATACTCTTCAAGCAAGTGTGAAAGCAGACTGTTGGAGGGCACAGTATCGGAGCTGGGGCAGTGCACTGGGGCTCATTCCGCTCTTCTGCATACTTTGTGTATGTTTGAATGTTTCCCAAAATAAGACGTTTAAGAAAATGAAATTAAAAGAGAGAGAGAGAGAGAGGCACATTCCCTCTCAAAACAGAAGCTGAAATTTGGGAGAAGTTTCGGGGTACTGGGGTCCAAGTCACATGCTTCACTTGTCTCCTCCCGGGGGTGGAGGCACTCGGCCTTTTGAACACTCTGGCAGAGGCATCAGGTGGCAGAGCCTTAGGGGAGGATACTCACGACCAATAGAGCAGCATGAGCAGGAAGGGGCAGATGATGAGGGCCTGCAGGACCTGCCAGTCCCGGCAGAGAGCGGCCAGCCCGGGCATGAGGAACTGCCCTGCCATGGCCACGAAGCTCGCCACCATCGTGATCATGAACCGTTTTCCGGGGGGACACAGCTCTATTCCTGGAACACAGAAGGGACAAGAGAGACATGAGCATCCTGTCTTACGGCCTGGGGGAGCCACGGTGCACCAGGGCCAATGCACTTCTTAGCCAACCAAGAACTGTAAAATTGGTTTTTATTTGTTGGTGGCCATGAGAGCCCTACATGTATGCCAGAGCCCTATGTGGTGTGTCAGTGTTGAGATCCTCATTTTCACAGTAGGATGAACTGAGGACTGGACTGGAAAGGGAGCAAGATAATTGGTCCAGGTCACAGAGCAAGCCAGTGGCAAAAGAATGTGGTAATTTGGAGTTGCCAAGGCCAGAACCTAGAAAATACTGTATGGGGGTAGAGGGTTTGCATCACACATTATTCCCGTTCTGATCTCTGGATGTCACTGAGCTTCTTGTAGCATGGATTCCCTCAGCCCATCTGTTGCCATTCCTTCCGTCTAGGATGCTATACTAGGGGACCCTCTCAAGCTCTGCACAGGGCCCCAGGAACATCCATCTGCTCACTCCCACCCACCTGCACCATCCCCTCTTTTGAACAAGACAAAATGGAAACAGTAAAGCAGACCCAGATCTTGTGATGATCACACTGAAGCTTCTTCTCCATACCGGAATTCTCCTGCCCACTGTGACATGGTATGTGGGGCACTCCTTCCTCTGGCCCTATTAGCTAGATGCCTCAGCAGGGGTGTGTTGGATTTACCTTCATAGCTTTAAGACAACACCAGTGTCTGCCTCCTACTAAATGTCTGCTGAATGGAAGGACACTATGGTCCCTCCTGTTTGCAAGAATCTGTGTTCTTAATTTGACCTTGAGTAAAAATGATGGTCACAAGACCTTAAACTACAGCACCCAACTGACAACTGGTAGGGATCTGCCACATGAATTCTTACAGTAAAGGTCTTCAGTACTACAAAAGACAGGTGGGTTTTATGTATTTTCCCCCACAGAGCATACACATTTGTTTGCTATTCTTTTCCTACAATATGTAGCATCCCCTAAAGCTTGCTTTTTTTTTTAAAGTGTAGTTGAAATGAATCTTTTTTTTAACAGACTCTCAGGAGAAAGCACTTTTCATGCCTCTGTACTGGGAGACGGTTTGTAGATCAGTTGCTACAGCCCATGGCCCATCTTCTGACTGTTGGGAGACCAGTGCAGAAGTAGGAGACTGAAAGGCAGTGAGAAGGAGAGTAGATCAGAGGGGAGAACAGACAGGCTGTGGACTTGGCCATGAGGATAAAATCAGCCCTAAAAAGGAGAGGGCACCATGCCAGACAATACCTATACTGGCGCATCTGTAGGAAACAAATAATAAAGTGATCAGAACTCCCACAGCTGCTCTGCCACAAACAAACATATTCATCTTGCTATTGGTGAGCAAGAGTGAAAACTGATATCCTGAAAACAGCTTATAAAGAACTTTTTTCCATTTAATGAACAAAATGGAATTAAACAGTCCTCTCCTGGCCACTGACTTGATATTCTTTTCAATGCACAGGCCAGGTTCACTTCAAAGATTACTTCCTAGCAGGGCTCAGGCATTCACTCTAGGTCTGGCATGTCTGCTCTTAACAATAATAAAGACTCGACTCTCTTTAGCAAAGACTACAAGTTGCAAGTTCTGGTTTTCACTTACACAAGCAGTTTTGCTATGGAAACCTGAAATTGGTATAAGGCGGGCTAAGTTCAGTTCTGCAGTTCAGCACAGGATGGTATCAAATGAGGAAATTTAGCCCTTGACTACTCAGGTAACTTTTAAACAAAGTCAGAGAGATAATGTGTAGCATCATGGCTTCCTGTCAACAGTACACCCAGCTGGTACAACAAGCATTGCATTTCACTACCTTTCTATTTAACTCTGTGATACTAGAAGTATGAAAATATCTGCAACTCCAATTCTGTCCCCACCGACCCACTTTGGGACATCTGATGCCACAGAGGAATCCACACTAATCCACACTATGCAGTATCATACAAGGACCATGAGGCGACTTTCCAAAGCCGGGCTACGTTAGTGGATGATGAAGGAAAGTTGCCCTTCAGGAGCCAACGATTCCAGTCTGACGTCTCACTCTCCTCCTGCTGCACATGATGCACTGTGACCAGTACATGTGTCATTGTTACTGTGGATATGAGTTCATGGACGCAGCTTTTCCTCTGTGGGCTTCTCTTGTTCTTCTCCCATAAGCAGTCTGAGCAATCCTCTCCTTGTTACTGAAGCAACAGCATCACCTGGGAGCTTGTTAGAGATGTGGAGCTCAGACCCCACCCAGCCCTGCCGAATCAGCACCTGCACTTTAACAAGATCCCCAGATGACTCACTGAGAAGCACTAGCTAACTATATTTCCCCAAAACCAAAAGCATCACCCAAAACAGGAGTAATGCTCTTGCCTGCCCAACACACATCTAAGAGAGCTGAAGGAGTAAAAGCATTTCCCAACCCCTCCACTCTGTTTTTGCTAGGAATCCTAGAAGAGGGTTTACTGTGTTTCATTAGGTAGAACAATGTAGAGCACTCCAGCAGCCATGTGGTATTTCGGCATTCCTGAAGGGGCAATGGAAAAACACACATCTGATGTAAGGACACAAGTATGTCACTTGCAGGTAATAACCTTTTTGCCTTGAAGAACCAGAAATTCTTTCCAAATTGCCTGATATCAACTATGTTCTGAAGGTGGCTATAAAGATTTTTTTAAAAAAGCAATTATCAAAGAACTGCAGGCACTTGAAGCTTGCCATTAATCACATGTTCCTTCTGGATAATGAGAACTCAAATTCTTTAAGTGGAACACTGAGAGAAATATGTCAGAAGGTTACAACCCTAAGTCCCGGCATGCTGAAGGAGGCATGGAGGTTGCAGTTGCAGGTGGATCCTTTCTGCCCATGAAGGGCCTGCTTCCAGCTCTGTACACAGGAGCAGTTGGTGAAATGCTTCACACTCTTCAGAGATGCTTATAGATTCCTGGCCAGGCTACTGGCCTTGTTCTTGAAAGGCAGGGAAGCCTGCCACCAGCAGGGAATGGTGTCCCCAACCCAGCCACCCACTCAGAACCTGGGATATGTAGAATAATAACAGGTCACCCATAAGCAAGTGTCCCTGGCTTTGTGTTGTCAGCTGCACAGCAGCACCTGTGGAAAGCCTGGGCTACATGCTATGTTATAACACTTCTTAGAGCTATGTTCTTTGCCAATGGGGCCGACCTCAATTCATCTTAGTAGACTTTCACTTATGGCAGCCACCACCTTCATCATGTAAAACAAAGGTTGCAAAAAACTACCATCTTAGGTGATGCATCATAGATTCAAACATAAAAATATCTCAAGTGTCTAGCATGCAGTGCTTTCACCACATGCACAACAGCCTGGAGGCTAGAGCCAGACAGTCTGGGTTCAAATCCTGTCCCTAGTGCTTATGTGCATGTGACCTGGTTCAGCCATCTAGGAGCTCTGTGTCTTAGTTTTGTCATCTGTAAAGTGGGCTGTTGTAATAAGTATCAAAGAAGCAGAGAGTACCTGAATAGAGTAGATGCTATATGTTGGCTTTTGTAAGTAATAATACTATGCATAATTACCATATATAATTATGGTAATATGATCACCATATTACCATATGATTATTGCCAACTCATTCTTTGGTCTCATTGGACCTCTTTATTATTCACCTGACCGGGTGAATTTCAGGGAAGGGCTGTTTGTTCTAAAAAGATTGAAAAAGAGAAACAGCCTATAATGATAATCTATATTCTTTCTTCTCAGTATATTTTATTTCTTAGAGATTCTCGTAAACCTAGAAACAATCTGTCAACTAAAAAACAGAACTAAGTGAATACTCGAAAACCACAACAAAAATCCTCTTTGTTAAAATTACGTTTCCAACTTCGGCCAAGATGGAGGCATAGTTAGATACACTGCCTCCTTGCACAACCAAAAGAAGGACAACAACAATTTAAAAACAAAAAACAACCAGAACTGACAGAAAATCGAACTGTATGGAAGTCCGACAAACAAGTAGTTAAAGAAAAAACATTCACCCAGACTGGCAGGAGGGGTGGAGACGGGCAGCTGGGCAGAGAGCACTCAAAGCAAAGGAGTGGCTGGAGGACCACGGAGGGCAAAACTGTGGCTGGCGGGCAAGGCAGTGGCTGGTGGACCCAGAGAGGCGGTGGATTGTGGACTGGGTACAGATAAATGGGGAGGAACAACTGGGGAGTCAGACAGATCTCGGGACCCAGAGTTTCAGTGCAGGGAAATAAAGCCTGAAACCCCTGATTGAAAACGCCTGTGGAGGTTGAGGTGGCAGCAGGAGAAACTCCCAGCCTCACAGGAGAGTTCACTAGAGAGACCCACAGGGTCCTATAATGTACACAAACCCACACACCCAGGAATCAGCACCAGAAGGGCCCAATTTGATTGTGGACAGCAGGGGAACTGAAAGCCTGCTGAGAGCCCAGTGAGCAGCATTGCTCCCTCTCAGACCTCTCCCCCACATAAAGCGCCACAACACAGTGACCTGGGTTGCCCTGCCCTGGTGAATACCTAATGCTCTACCCCTTACTACATAACAGGCACGCTGAGACAAAAAAAAAAAAAAAAAAAAATGGCCCAAATGAAATAATAGATCAAAGCTCCAGAAAAAATACAACTAAGCGATGAAGAGATAGCCACCCTATCAGATGCACATTTCAAAACACTGATAATCAGGATGCTCACAGAACTGGTTGAATATAGTTGCAAATTAGATGAAAAAATGAAGGCTATGCTAAGTGGAATAAAGGAAAAGGTACAGGGAACCAACAGTGATGGGAAGGAAACTGGGACTCAAATCAACAGTGTTGACCAGAAGGAAGAAAGAAACATTCAACCAGAAAAGAATGAAGAAATAATTCAAAAAAATGAGGAGAGGCTTAGGAACCTCCAGGACATCTTTAAACATTCCAACTTCCAAATCATAGGGGTACCAGAAGGAGCAGATGAAGAGGAAGAAATTGAAAACTTATTTGAACAAATAACGAAGGAGAACTATCCCAATCTGGCAAAGGAAATAGACTTCCAGGAAGTTCAGGAAGCTCAGAGAGTCCCAAAGAAGTTGGACCCAAGGAGGAACACACCAAGGCACATCATAATTGCACTGGCCAAGATTAAAGATAAGGAGAGAATCTTAAAAGCAGCAAGACAAAAGGAGGCAGTTACCTACCAAGGAGTTCCCATCAGACTGTCAGCTGACTTCTCAAACGAGACCCTCCAGGCAAGGAGGGGCTGGAAAGTATTCCAAGTCATGAAAGGCAAGGACCTACATCCAAGATTACTCTATCCAGCAAAGCTATCATTTAGATCAATTCTAGGGCAGATCAAGTGCTTCTCAGATAAGGTCAAGTTAAAGGAGTTCATCATCACCAAGCCCTTATTATATGAAATGTTAAAGGGACTTATGTAAGAAAAAGATAAAAATGATGACAGTAAAATGACAGCAAACTCACAATTATTAACAACCACACCTAAAACAAAAACAAAAACAAAAGCAAATTAAGCAAACAACTAGAATGGAAACAGAACCACAGAAATGGAGATCACATGGAGGGTTAGCAACAGGGGAGTGGGAGGAGGAGAGAGGGGGAAAAGGTACAGAGAATAAGTAGCATAGATGGTAGGTAGAAAATAGACAGGGGGAGGTTAAGAATAGTAAGGGAAATGTAAAAGCCAAAGAACTTATATGTATAGCCCATGGACATAAACTAAAGGGGGGGGTAAATGTGGGTGGGAGAGGGTGTGCAGGGTGGGGGGAGTAAAGGTGGGGGAAATGGGACAACTGTAATAGCATAATCAATAAAATATATTTGAAAAAATTAAAAAAATACTTTTCTTCCTAACGTGTTACTCCCTAACACGTTAATGGAGAAGGCTTAAAAGCTATTCTTACAAGCTTGATAGACTGTCGATAAACAGATAAATTACTGAAGGTTATGAGAATTCAATAACATGTAATTAAGACTTAACTGAGGCATTTGGCCTGTGGAAGAAAGGGATATGACCACAGCAGCCAGAGCACACGGGGCATACGTATAGCCCTGAGGCCCGTCTGTAAGCTGTGCTGGGAATGTGCTGCTGGGATGCTAGATCTTTTACGGGCCTTTCAGAAGCCTTCAGATTCTTGTAATTTTCCTGGAGGAAAAGAAAATAGTGCTGCCCAGATCAGTCACTTCAGGTGATGAAGGAAAGAGAAAGCTCAAGACCAGAAGATGTGAGGCATTGAAACCTAGGGGTCATCAGCTGGCCAGAGAGAGTTGATAGTCACTCCTCAAAAGAGGGTGTGAGGGTCAGTTCGCTGTGTCAGTGTTGCTAGGCTACAGTTCCCAGGTAGTCTATTAACAGTATTCTAGGTGTTGCTGCCAAGGTGTTTTGCAGATGAGATTGACATCCATAGTCGGCCGATTGATTGTAAGTAAGATAGATTATCCCAGATAATCTAGGATGGCCTGACCCAAACCGTTGCAAGGCCTTCAAAACAGAGCTGAAGCTTCCTTGAGGAAGATGAACACATTCAGTCTGTGGACAGCAGCTGCACCTTGTGCCTGACTTCCAGCTGCCCTTCCCACCGGCCTGTCTCAAAGATTTCAGATCTGCCCAACCTGCCCCCGTGGCCGTGTACGCCAGTTCATTGCAGAAAATCTCTTCCTATCTATCTCCACCTGGTTCTGGTTTCTTGGACCCACCGCAGGTCACATAGGGGCCACACAAAGCCCTGTCTCAGAAGCAGCTCACTCTGCTGGCTGCTGTGCCTTCCCACACCTCCTGTCACTGCTTTTCTTTCCAGAGCAGCCTGGATACCATTCCCAGACGCACAGAGTACTGCCAAGCTCAGGGGGCATCTGAGTCAAAACCCATGAAGGTGGAAGGCATTGTTCTACTCTCTCTGTTAAGTACATATACGGCCCTTAGACAGGTCCCTCAGATTAGATGACAAAACAGCACTAAGAACTGGAAAGGATATGCAGCTCAGGCAGAGGGGAGTGAGGCAGAAAGATGATGGCTGAAGAGGAAAGGACTTCAGAGTTTGGAAAGGACTTCATTAATTCTGCAATAATGAGAAAAACCATGATGGCTTTTACATTTGGGCAGCAGAAAGGTTAGGGAGAGGGTGCTCTGACCCACCAGGAATTTGAGGGCCAATCTGAAAAGGGAGCAAACAGCTCTCCAAGGCCCCACCCAGCTCACAAACTCCATGATCCTACAAAGAACTGCCAAGAGGCCTTAAATATGCATATGGACTAAATTTCAAACACTCTCCCACTTAAAGTGATGGTATCAAAGCACAAGTAGCTGAAATTACCGTATTTTTTTGAGCATAGACATACTTAGGTTTCAGAGGAGGAAAATAGGAAAAATTTTTTGAAGCAAATAATGTGGTCTAACATTTAATAACATAATATTTCACCAATGTAAATGTAAACAGAACTCAACAGCACCATTAACAACCACTATTCTTCCCAAATTTGGGTGGGGGAGGTGTGTTTTATAGTCTGAAAAATGTGGTAGCCATGCGGTCTGAATGAAAGGCTTTGAGGATGCAGAGTCCCAAGGGTGAGTCCAGGTGGCTCCATCAACCAAATCCAGCTCCACTGTTGCCGCTGAACCAGGAGCTCCAGTCTAGAGTACGGTGCCTACAAACTCCGTGGGCTGGTGACAGGGCATCTCTAGGGGAACCTGGATAAGTGGAAGTGCTACAAAAGGAACCCAAAAGTCAGGTGACTATTACAGAGAAAACAAAGTCTTTCCAGAAAACACCTCTGAACACATCCGCCAAGAACCTCAACATACAAAATACTGTCCTTTAGCCAACACCAAAGGCTCTATCTTCTCACTTACTCACTCTTTGTCACCCATGCTGGGCTTGATGGATTGTAAAAGCCTACGGTTTTGCCCTGGCCAGGTTGCCAGGTGGTTGGAGCATTGTGTCCCATACACGAAAAAAGTTGCGGATTCAATCCCCAGTCAGGGCACATGCCTAAGTTACAGGTTCGGTCCCCGGTAGGGGTGTGTTTGGAGGCAACTGATTGATGTTTCTCTGTGACACCAATGTTTCTCTCTATCCCTCCCTTCCTCTCTCTAAAATCAAAAAATATATCCTTTGGTGAGGATTTTTAAAAAAAGCCAATCATCAACTTACAAAAAATAAATAAATAAAGGTCTACGGTTTTGCTTATTCAATGCCAAATAATGACTTTAGAAACTCCTTGCTTATATCAATATGACTTCATTAAAAAAAAAAAGACTTCTGTTCACATAAAGCTGAGCCTACCTCAGCACTGGCAGGCAGAGGTGACTTGTAGCTCACGACCCCTCAGATGAGGGCAGCAGAGCTGGACAGGGGCCGTGCTGCCTGCAGAGGCACTCCCACTGAAGCTTTAGGGCCGGGGCGCTGGGTAAGAGACAGAGCTCTGTGCTGGCAGAACTCACCCTGTTTCAGTGTCTAAGGTATTTGCCTGACAGAAATACAAGTTAGGGAACGAGGTTTTAACATTGTCTTCCCACCTCCCCAACCCCCAACACTGTACTTACCTGTTGACTGTATTTGGGAATTATGGTTATTTAATTTAACAAAATTGAAACCAGTCTTAAAAAGACATGTTCCATTTTCCTCTAATATGTAAGTAGATAAAACACAATCCTTGTCTTTCTTAAATATATTTTTACAAAATTGTGTATGTGCATATGCTGAAGTCTCTATTTTCTTGGAATCTCTAAGTGTTCCTAACGTGTCTAAAATAGCCCACACACCCTGACTGGGTGGTTCAGTTGGTTGGAGTGTTGTCCCATACATCAAAAAGTTGTGGGTTCAATCTCTGGTCAGGGCACATACCTAGGTTGTGGGTTTGAACCCTGGTCAGGGTGTGTGTGGGAGGCAACCAATTGATGTTTCTCTCTCTCTCTCTCTCAAATCAATAAATATATCCTAGGGTGAGGATTAAAAAAAATAGCCCATGTGATTCTTCTGATCAGAGCTGGCTAGTAACAAAGGAATATATGAATTTGACTGATACTATTTACACCAGAGAACAAGGAATGTGCTCTGCAAGGGAGAGGCTGAGAGGCCCAGACTGTGGGTGAAAAGCAGGGGTTGAATTACTTTCCTTCCTCTTCCAGGCCAGGAGAAGTCACTCAAACTCGCTGTGCTCCCATTCCCTGGTCTATGGAGTAGACAGTAATTGCACCTGCTCCACGCTGGTACATATCTTCCCTCTGTAGAGGGCTTCCTGTTTGCAGCTATCCTTACAGACCTCAGCCACCTCAGTGAGGCTTTGGGTGGGCCATGTCACCAAGAGACTAGCTCCAGTGAATCAAGTTCTTCCACATAGGACCCAAATTGTCCTGTGTGTTAGACAAAACTTGGCCAGAAATGACAGAATGTTATGGTGTACAAGCACCATATGACAGGATTCTTATTTTTTAATAGCCTTTGCTACTCAGGGAAAGCTGATGAGGTTACTTGAAAAGAAGAAAACTCTCTTCTGGGTAAGGGTCTTTGCTCCAATGGAGGTTGTGTGGGGGCAGGCACCAGCTGTCCCTCTCTTCCTGCTACCCACCTCCTCCTGTAGTGCTTCACTCTAGTCAGGAAGCTCACACCCAGATCCACCTCTCCCCACTCACAAATTCCGAGACCAGATTCCACCAAAGAAACAGAGAGATCCGAATTCAGGAGAAAAATGCCTCTAAGCTGATAAAAGCACACACTCTTCCTAACAAGCTCAGCAAAGACTCAGAACCTTTTATTGTACAACGGACTTTAGAAGAAAAGCCAGTCCTTGAAGTTTCCCTGGCTGCACTGCCCTGGCCACTCTGCTGGACCCAGGACACTGATCCACATAAGACGAGCTGAAACAGTTCAATGGAGGAGGGGCCAAGACAGGCTCAGGAGAGGGCAGTGTCTCCCCAAACTGTAGTTGAGCATTGCAATGAAACACTATTCCTGGGATGGCCCAGAGACTGAGAAACCCATCAAAACACAGGGCACTGCTGAATGGCTTGGCCAGCTGCACAAAGGGGCAAACCCACACCAAGGCTGCTGGGCTACTGCCACCAAACTGCATAGCCCTGTGGCAAGTACAAATGTCACTCACAGAAACCACTTTTCCAAACTCACCAACCTTTCAGACTAAGCCTACTCTCCCAACCCTCCTCTTTTATCCATCAAATAGTCCAGAAGCGCATTGCAATCCTGGAGTAGAATTTCCCTGCTGAATGGGAGAAAGCCCTGCTTTCTCCATGGCATCCCCCAACCTCACCTGCAAGACCAAGGGGTTGGCAATACCGCCTGCCTCAGTTGGGCACTTGCTTCCTCCAGCCTGACTCCTTCTCAGCCTTGCGGCTGCTGACACCCACATGGAGGCTGACAGAAGCCCTTCCAAGTAGAATGTGAGCCACTTGGGTCACACTCAGCAAGGGGAAGAACTCCAGAGCTTCGGCTCACTAACTGGCCTCCTGTGCCTGGGCACCTGTGAGCTTGTCTCTTTACTGCACTTGCCCTCACTCGGTCAGGCCTGGATGTGAATGTGCTGCTCCCTAATTACTGCCCTGGCCAAGGACACAGGGCCCCAGGAATCCTAAAAAAATAGACCTTTGGACACAGGATTGTGAAATTACTTATTATAGCAAGAGGGCCTGAAATTGCCAGTCATGTAGACTCAAATAGCATTTTAGGGTATGACTATAAAAGGTTGCTATTATCACAATAGCTCCAAATTTTCCCTTTCCCATAGAAAACTGCTTTTTCCTCTTAATTTAGTACCTGCCAACCTAAAGGAATGGTCTGAACAGTCTGACGGCTGTTTTCTCCATTTAAAGAGAAAATAAAAACTACAAAAATTTAAATATTTCCTACCAATGACATTCCAGTGACCGGCAGACACAGGGACATGGGCATTTCAATGCTCAGATGCAGAGGTACCGAATGAATTAGCTGCTGAGTATCTATCATGTCTCCAGGGCTGGGCTAAGTAACAACTGCCACTTGCTGTGGGCCAAACCCTAGGGGGCATTTTTCGTGCATTAAACTCACTTAATCTGTCCAACAACTCTATGATTCTTTTTAACTGTTTTTTAACTTGTGCTGTTACACAAGAGGATCTCGAAGCTCAGTCATTAAGTAACCTGTCCAAGATCACACAGCTAAGGAGGGGGGACTCCCTTGGCTTTGCTCATGCTCAGCCTCTTCCTCAGAGCCTCTGAGAGCTGCCGCCACTGTCGGGCACCCCGCAGGGGCTCAGATACCTGTGAAATGCAGCACTGTGTGATAGCTTCTTCCTGTCTAGTGCAGTCACTTTACCTGCATTCCTCTTCCCTTAGATTTCTACAATGGAACAATTAGAGTCAGGGTGGCTGAGGTCAGTCAGTAAACCTGAAGAACCCAATCTTATACATGGAGCTCATATGGTCCACATATTCATATGCTGATAAAATTTGGTGACCATAAAACCCAGCTACCCAATATGAGCCATAAAGTTGTTTCCTTTCCAGATAAGTTCTTTCTATCACCTTATGTTTTTTTTCTTTTAACTAAGATTTCAATTACTCAAAATGAGGAATAGGGATTTAAATACTGATCTCTCTGCTCAGCAATCTCTTCTGTTTAAAACTAGCAAATGGTGTTCAGTGTTTCACACTTATGAATTTAATATCAGTCTATTATATTTAATAAGAGAAGAAATATCCAAGGAAAGAAATGACTTCAAGCATCAGAATAACTTCAGGTTTGCAGAAGTCTTTGCATTTTAAGTCAGCTGAGCATTTTCAAGCTAAATGAAGGAGCAGACACAGAACATGAGTGGTTTTAGGGTCCAGAACACAGTTTGGAAATTAGCATCCAGGTGTTCCAGAAGCCAATTCCTAAGTAAGAGTCCATATTTCTCATTTTCTGTGACACTGTGCATTCATGAATCAAACACACTGATTGCTCCTGTTTGCTAATTAGATTACTCATGGAGCAAATGGAAGCCTCAGGCCTTCCGAGGAGGGTGGTCCCAACTCTGCCCCACAACAGCATGCTCTGCTTCCCCAGAATGTCCAAGGCAGGGAGTGTTACAAAAGTGCTATTTCTCACCATCAGTGTTGTCAATATTGTCGTTATTTTATGAGCTTGGCAAGCGATCAGGAAATTAAGGGTAGGATATGTGATAAACAGAATATATTTCAATAATAGTTCATAGTATTACTATGTAACATCTAGCAATAGTGAATGCATTTCACTTTTTGGTATTTTTCTACACAGGGAAGAATTATTGGCAACTTTGTCTTTCTAAACAAGGCTTTTCTTTTTTATTTTCTTATCTTTCCATCTTCTCTTGCATTTGCCTTAAAAAAACCTTTTCTTTTGAAAGTTCATATAGTCACAAAGACAGAATAGTTTAATAACTACCTGTATCACATCTGTTAGGGTCAGCAATTATCAGTATTTTGCTTCTCTTGGTTCTTTTGCCTCTTTTCTCTCTTTCACTCTTTCCTGTAATATTTTAAATCAAATTCTTGAAATCATGTCATTTCACTTCTAAATATATTTCCCACTACAAAAAGGGCATTTTCTTATACAAAGACAATACCATCATCACATCTAACAGAATTAATAATTCTTTCATAGTACTTAATATCCAGTCTGTGTTCAAATTCAGTTACCTCCAAAAAAGTCCCTTTATGGTTATATCAAACAAAATCAGGTCCAAACAAGATCCACATGTTGCACACGTCTTAGGTCCCATTCAATCTAGAAAAGTCCCTCTCCCCTTTCCCCATGGCACCATCTTGTTGCAAAAGCCAGATGGGACAGTTCAGGGGTGGGTCTGTTAGTCATGTAGCAGCACCTGGGAGGTGTTCCAACTTTGAATGATGCTAAGATGAATCAAGGAATTCAAGTGCTGACATCTCGGCCTCCCACCCTGGAGCTGCTCACCAACATCTTCCCTGCTAGTTTTAGCATCTTCTGGTGATCAATGCCCATATCCATTATTTCATTGGAGGTGAAAAGTGGTGATTTGACTTTGTAATTCCACCATTCATTGTGCATTTTTTTAACTTGAATTATTTTGTAAAGAATGTTTATTCGCCAATGATAGCTCTTTCTTTACCCAGAAATATAGCTAATTCAGAAGAAGCAGCACAATACAGTCACAAACACTCTGGATAATGAGTAATTTCACACACCACGTCACCCTCCAGTGACTCCCACTGCAGTCAGAGCAGACGCGATGTCTTTCACAGTGACTGAAGGCCTCACGTGCTCACCACTCCCTCTCACCCCTCTGAGCTCATCACCTGCCACTGTCCCCCATGGTCACGCCACTTCAGCTCATTGGCCTCCTGGCTGCGTTTACTGTCTGTTTCCTGTGCCTGGAGTATTCTCTAGGAAAGTGGTAGGGCTTCCTCCTCTCTTTCTTCAGGTCTCTGCCCAAGAGTCATCTTATTAGGGAAGCTCTGCCTGGCCCCCTACACAAAATAGCAATCACTACCCCTTCTCACTTCCCCAAGTTCTCCCGGATGACTTATCACACAGGGGAGAGTGATAAGGGTCTCTGGAACCATGTTCCTAGGGCCTTTCTCTAGGCCCACTGAATCGAAACCGAGGGTTGGGCCCAGGCATTTGTATTAAAAAACCCCTGCAGTGACTCTGATGGTTCCTAAGTATAAGAACCACAGCAATGGACTCTACAAATATTCTATCATTTAATCCTCCTAATAACCCTACAAGGTAGGTATCATTTTAACACCCCATTTTAGAGACGACAAAACACAGATTCCTGGGCCTCACCCTTGGAGGTTGTGATTTAGGGGTCTAGGCAGGGTCCCAGAGTCTGCATGTGTCACAGATTCCCAGGTGATGCTGCTGGTTCAGGGTACACAGTTTGAGAACCAGTGCTCTAAACACTGTAGGCAGAGCTGCACACATATTAACCCTGAGACCCATAATTAACAATCCCTCTGCAGCACTGGCATATAAAAATAAAACAAAACCAAGCTACAGTATAGCTTATAACACCTGTTGGCCTACTGATATGTGATTTTTTTTTTCATTGAAGAAAATTCTTCCAATGTCCAAAGAGCAAGTCAGGCAGAGGCATGAAAGACCTGAAGTTGCAAAGAAATTCAATTCTTGGACTATTTCAGCTGAAAGGAAACCCACAGAACACCCACCAGGGCTGGCGGAGTCAAATACCAGGCAGATAAGAAATGTGCCAAACTGACCTGGTGTTAGGGGTGGGGCCTGTGGCAAATCACCGATTTTAAAGGTCTTTACACTGTCTAGGTCACACAAAACATGACGAGAGTCAGGATCTGGCCATGCACTGCCAGCCCGCAGATACTAAGCCTCACCCAACCTGCTCATTTTACTGAAGGGGAAAATAAGGTCACAAGAGTTAGTTGGTAGCAAAAGCAAGACGTGAATTCTGAGCCTGGGGCGCTTTATGCCTGCAGAACACAAGTCACTTGGATTGCTTCTAGTTTATTTTTAAAGAGAGATTCCAATAAAAACAAGAAGCAAACTTGATGTGACATAAAGCAGTTAAAATTAGTTCTTTCCTCCTCCACCAAATCAGGAAACCCCTCTGTGCTATTTCAACCTAACGACATCAGCCAACTAAACCAAGGGTCAGAGAGTCAGCCACTGGGAAGGGATTTTCAAGAAACAGGTCCTTGCAGGGGGGATATATTGGCCAGGAAGAGCAATAAAAACTTTTCCTCCGCACCCAACAGAAACAGTGTGTCCTCAGCAGCAGCAGCAGGATCTGAGATGCTCTAAGACCCAGTGCCACCCTGTCCCAGGGCCATCTTGCTTCTGACAGAACTTGTTCCATGACATATCATCTTTGAAAGTGCTGCACATGAGGGTTAGGTGGGATGAGAATTTTGACACTACAGAGCAATAGGTCTCAGTCAAGTCCTGCCCTGGGACTTAAGCGACAATGCCCCCTCTGTGGCAAAGCCTCTCGTTCCATGTGGGGACAAAGCTTCTGAGGGCACAAGTCTGCAGTCACATCCAGGGGAATCCAAGGATCACGCTGCATTTACCACACCCACACACACGTGCCCTGTTGTGCGAACAGTGTGGGCTAGGTGAGCAACACATTTATAATCATCAAGTAACAGAATACTCCTCTGCTTAAATTGCCACTGTGGATGCCAACTCCTCACAGCTCAATTTGAGTTCACAGTACAGGACAAAGCCCTACTGTGATCCCCACTTACTCAGCTGTGTGGCCTTGAGGCAGCCACTTACCCTATTAAAACCTCAGTCAGGCCCTGACTGGCGTGACTCAGTTGGTTGGGCGTCATCCTGCAAAGCGAACTAAGGTTGCCAATTCCATTCCTGGTTGGGGCACATGCCTGGCTTTTGGGTTGGGCCCCCGGTTGGGGTACATGTGAGAGGCAACCAATTGATATTTCTCTCACACATTGATGTTTCTCTCCCTCCCTTTCTCCCTCCCTTCTCCCTCTCTAAAAATAAGTAAATAAAATCTTAAAAGCAAGCAAGCACACAAACAAACCTTAGTCAGGAACCTCCTTCTCTCCTGGAAGTGAGAGGTATGTATCCCCTTGATGGGGGGCTCTCTCTCTAAAATGTATAAAGTTCTAACCCCATGGACTCACACCTGGACCTGAGGAGCACTACATTAAAGTGCTGCTCTGCTGCATTCCAAGAGTGGATGTAGGAAGCAACATGAAACACACACACAGAGATCTGCACTCACCCAACTCATCAGTTAAGTAAATGTTCCCAACAAACTGGGAATCAAAACGTCCACCCAAACTTCTGCTCCAGGTGGCTGGAGGGAGAAGACAGGGCCTCACCACATGTTTCCTCTTCCATCGTCACACCCCCATTATTGCTCACCTGTACTGCTCCAACAGCTTTCCAGAAGGTGTTCCCTTTAATTCACCTGACACTGCTGACAGATTACTTCCCCTAAAGTGTAGCTCTGCTATATTTCAGCATTCCTGAAAATGCCAAGTCAAGTCCCAATTCCGAGCATGATATTAATGGTTCTCTCTGATTTCACCCCGGCCCTGTTTCCCTTCTCACTCTCTGCTCTCTTCACATAACTTGATGTTCCTGGCAAATCGTATTGTTCCAAACCTTGTACTACCTGCCACTCCCAGCCCCTCTGCCTCTGTCCACTGAAACTCCTTCTGCCCATTAAGGATCAGCTCCTCCCACACCTTTCTCCATCAACTACTAACAGTCAGGCCAGATGTAACCTCCTTCTGGACCCCACAGCACTCTATCTATAGCCACATTCTAGAACCTCGGCTTCCCCTTCCCTTGTGCCTGTCATGTTCCCCCCACAACCATGAGCTCCTTGAGAATGGAAACCATGCTTGGTCCCCTCTGCATTCTCCTCCTCCTCCTTCTTATCAGTACAGAAGTCTTTTATTTTTTTCCACATTTATCATGTCATTAATTCATAGGGAATGGATTCGAATGGCTCAGGTTCCTTTCCACTTGTTCTCACAGTGTGCTTCTCTGGACTGAGCAGGTTGACACTTCAGCTGAACCCAGATACCTTTCTCTTTGACTTCCTTCTTTTTCTGATCGTTTTCCTTCACATGTTTCAGGAAGCTATTTCGAGTCTTAGAGGGCTTAATATGATCAATTTGTACATTAATTCTCCTAGCAAGAACCGTGCCCTTGTTTGTTTACAACAATGCCCACCTCATGCTTGGTGACAATGCAGACTCTTCCACTTTTGCCATGGTAACATTTGTTGGGCTTTCCTTTTTGAACAGTGCTCAGTCCCTTGATGTCTATAATATCACCTTTCTTGTAGATTCACATGTATGTGGCCAAAGAAACACCTCCATGTTTTCTAAAAGACCTAGAAAACAAAGAGTAGGTGCCTCTCCTCTTTCCCTTTGTGTTAAGTCATTTTGGCTAATTATTGGAAGATGGTGGTTCTGGCCAAAAAGAAGCTCTCTACCTCCTTCTTAATGTCTAGTACTGTATCCAGCACCTATCAGATGCTTAATAAATGCTGGATTAAAACAACAAAAACAAAGAGGCACAAATTTCCATGAGAGTCAAAGAATTGAATCATTTAAGAAAGGACTGAAGCATGTACTAAGCACCTTTACATGAAGGCATGAAGGCCTGTCATGAATGGAACCTCTGAGGGCTCTTTGCACTGAACACAAATACACCGAGCTCCTCAGCGCTGCCCGACCACAGAAAAGCTAGTGGGCCTGTCTGGTGGAGCAGCTCCCCGCCACACTCCACTTGGGCTCCTGACGAGTACTGCTCCCTCTGGTAGAACATGTACTGAGCTGCTGCATGGTGTTGGTAGGGACAGCTTTTATCACTTAGGGAGGGCTTGCATGTGTTAGGCACTGTGCATGGCACCTTTTATTTTTCTTTTTATTCTTGGAAGGAAACCATAAGGTATGTAATTATTACCTTTTTTTTAACAGATTGGATGAACAGGCTTGGAGACTTTCAATAACATACCTAGATTCACGCAAGACCAGGTTCTTCACACACATCTTGTTTAAATTTCATCTGCACACCCTCCCTCATTGGTAGGTGTTATTCTAATTTGAAGCTCAGGGAAATAACCCACTGGCTCTCCATGGGCTCTGCTGAGAAGGTAACAGGAGGGAAAGGGGCAGGATCTGGATGAACGATCTCTGTGTGGAACCTGCAAGGGGTACAGCAGCCAGTAAGGGAGAAAGGTACAGTGAGGCTCCGGGTTTGGCTCTGCCTCAGTGACCCATGAGTAGTCGCTCTGGCACTAAGTTTTCTCATTCGTAAAAGGAATGTTTAACAAGATTACAAAGGAGATTAGCGTATGCCACTCTAAATATGCCACTTTGGTGGAAGGACTGTTTTGAGCTGAAGGCAAATGAGAAACAGCAGACACAAGAAAAGCTCTTGACCCCTCCTTTCAGCCAAAAGGCAGGGCATAAATTCTCCTTTGTGAAAGTGTCCCTCTTTTCTTCTCCACCTGTACCAGGGAGAGGAGACTGGATAACCCTCATTACTGGGGGTGACACCGATGAGTCCACATAACACAGCGCACTGAAATAGCCCTTATCTTCCATTTGTTTCCCCATATATTTGCCTCTCCACAACTTACCACCCCTTTAAGTCTGAACCCTTTTCCTTTGTCTTGTCACTTCCCCACAAATGTATTGCTCTTCATTAAAATGGCATACAAGCTCTTAGGCCTAACTGCTTCTTTAGATTTTTACTTCCTTTTCTGTGAGACCTGTGTGCATATAAAAATTAAAATATTAAGCTCAAATAAAATTTGTATGCTTTTTCCCCTGCTAATCTATCTTTTGTTGGTTTAATTTACAGGGCCCCATGTACTGAACCTAAGAGGGTACAGGAAAACGATTTTTCTCCCCTACTGTTACATCCTTAAAATGGTAACATTTCATAATTGTGTGATTGTTTTTGTCATAATTCTAAAAAAATTGAGAATTAAAAGTCTGTATAAAATTAGTGGTAGCATTAAGATGAGCTCAATCTTACATGATGTAGCCTTTTGAATTGTTTTGTCTGAGAATGTTTGCCCTTTCTGCCCACAGTCACTATTCCACCAAGAGTAACCAGCTGAACAGTAAGGGGCAAGAGAGAACCCAAGGCAGGAGCTCCAGAAGGAGAGCTTGGGGGTCTAGGGAGGCTCAATATAGGAAGTGACCCCTAGACTGAAACCTGAGCGATGTGGCAGGGGTGTCTGATGAAGGGGTGGGGAGAGGGAATGGTAGGGTCCAGGGGAGAAAGTAGTTAGTCATTCCTTAGGCGACACAATAGCTTTGTGGCTATTATTCCCACGACAACTAACATCCTATCAGCCTCCTACCAGGGTTTTGAATCCTTTAAAACCCCTCTTAAATTCTGATAAAAACAAAACTAGTATGCTTTTTCCTGCTCTACCCCTCACTCCCAGTCTGATGACCCAGCACCATGTGCACAGGTAGAGACTGAGGGTGATCTGTCTCCAACGACTCAGTCAAGTTTCTCTTCTTGTTTCACGTTCACTCCCCAGGTGCTGCCCTAGCCCAAGTTCTGGTCCTGTCCCTCCTGGGATGAGAGACTTAGCTTTCAAGCTTATGATGCTTGAGATTCAAAATGAATATATCCACAAGAATCCACCTTTCCTCCTCTTGTTTCCTACAGGCTGTCCCACAGAAACAACACTAGCCGAGACAGACACAGACTGGAGAAGGCAGTAGAAACAGCAGAAGCTTTGAAATTGGTTGGAATGTCCATTGTCCAAGTACCAGTTATGTGGCATTGAGCAAGGTGCTTCACATGCTCATGAAAGGCGTGTGAAGTGATGACAGGTACTACCTGGAAGACTTGGTGTGGGAGTTAAAGAACATGATGATACAAGGCAAGTGCCTGGCATGTTCGCTCTGGTGCCTGGCACAGCACATTATTATAGTAATTGAGCAACACAGTTCAACAACCATAACAGAGACTATAACGAAATGCTCCTGTAGTTCCAGGTGACCCTGATATAAATGAACTTTTGTAAAAGTTTATAATCCTTGTGAAAGTTGAGGACTTTTTGCATAAGAATGGCAACTTCTAAAGGGACTGGAATTCTAATCACAGTATAAGGGCCTTTCTAAATGATTCATTGTATAAAGGACAAAACCAATTTCCAAGGTCCCATGTGAAAAAGGAGGAGACAATTGCCACAGCAAATGTATAAAGCTGTCCACATGAAAAATGAATGGGGCAGTTGAGAAAGGACAGCCCCCCATATGCCAGAGATGGGGGCACTGAAAGATTTTTCCCAAGGTATCTGTGGTTTTGATGAGATTGGGTTGGAAGGAACATGTTAGTATTTGGAAAAGCAGAAACAGAGATAACACAGGTTTAAAGTAATTCTATTTAAAATAGTGTTTCACACGACATTCCTTCTTTAAGGATGAAGTTAAGTGATCAGAAGCCCCGTCTTCATGTTCCACGTGAACATGCACACCGTCGTCACATACACATGTCCCCACGTGCAGTGCTGATCAGAGTGACCTGCTGCAAGGGGCTCCTGAGAGTTCCTGGTTCTGAGGAAGATGCGTTCAGGACACACAGCACTTCATAAAGAGAAATATTCCCCATATCAAGACCTTAGAGAGGCTGACCTGATTCACAGACGCCCTCGTGAGGGTCAGTGGGAAGAGAGTTTCTCAGACAGCATTCCCTCATATCAAGTTGAGAAGGACCATGTTAACTACAAAGGATTTAAAGTTTTAAAAAACTCTGCCATTGAATCTTTCTGTTCAAAAGATTTTATTCTAAAAGCTTACTTTAATATGGTGCAAGAGGCCATTTCAAGGTGAAGTTTTGAGGGCACACTTCTACCATGAATATTTGTTCTCTCCCTCTTCTCTCCCTGTCGTTGGTCCAGAACATAAAGACATAGAAAAAGTCATTCCACGTCTCCACTTTGCATGTGATGCTGCAGTCACTGGTTATTCACGTCTGTGGTATCGGGCAACATTCAAATGTAAATGCTGTCATACAAAACAACCCAGATGTCTGGGGTAAATGTTCACACAACACTTCTGATTCATGCAGGGCAGCCTTTGACAAAGTTGACAGAAGAGAAAGAGACAAAACAGCAGAGACCAAGTGAACAATCCATTTATCATCTTAGGTGTCAGCTTTCCTGCCAGCGTGGGGGTAGGGCAGAGGGAGAAAAGCGTGTTTGGCAATAAAATACAAGCAGGGAAAACTGTAAGACACTGGCTTGGGAAAAATAAAATAAAATTCAAGTCATGTGCTTTAAGCAAAATAAATAATGTAAACTTGAAAAGTTAACAGATTTTTAAAAATCATATACCTTAAATCTCCATGTACTTCTCTCATTTCATAAACAAATCCTGGGCCCAAGTGTTAAATATATTTTGATTCGTGGACTGAGGTAACAAACTGCCCAGTAGAGTAAAGGAGATAATACAAGTTTAGTAACTCCTCAACTAGTATTTTGTTCCTTTAGGTAAATAATATGATGCCAGGTCTGTCTGTGTGAAAACTTATTTTCAGTCACCATTTTGTTCCAAAATATAACCTTGAATTTCCATCAAACCCATTACAGCCTAATATTTTAAAGATATGAGTCTCCTTAACATGTCAACTCCATCAAAAAGGTATTGTGTGTCTAGCAAATTGAGATGAAGCAATACTGAAAGGTATAAATAATGCCATTTAGGCAACCAAATTCTAAACTCAAAATTGAAATGCAGAATAAAGTACAGTCCCAGAAACTATGAAAGTGAGGCCATCCTAGGTCATCTCCAGCGTTTTGATCTTCCTAGATGCAGAGGTCCTAGAAGCAGCACTTCGCTAACTGTGGCTGCCTTGACCTGCTGAGCCAGATTCCTGGGGTCCTATGCCCAGACTGAAGCAGATGTTCTCAGGGTAAAGGAGCCGGAGTGTGACAGGGCCCAGGAGATCCTGACACACACGAAAGCCTAAGAATATTTGCCTTAAAGGAATTTTTCTCCCTCAAACCACAATTGTACAAATAACCCCTTCACCTGTTAGTATTGGGAGAGGGGGCAAACTTTTCCTCTATTCTCTTTAACTCTAATCATTGGATGCCTGAGAGTTAAACTGGCAAAGACAGACTAACAAGAGAAAGGATAAAGTTTATTTAGGAAGGTTTGTATGGGGGAGGGCTCACAAAAGAGTGGCTAGAAAAAGCAGTTAGAATTTGGGTTTTATACACTATCTTAACACAGGGAAAGAATTAGGGTTTCAAGGGACAATAAATGGTGGGAAATGACTGCAAAATAGGTGAGGGAAACTAGTGGACAGTAAAGCTTGTATTAGTAAAGCCTGTTCATGCAATTCTCTTTGGTGACAGAAGTCATATTTTCCCCTGAAGGTAAAGCGGTATTTGAACAGCTGAATTCTTTTGAAAGGATCTGCTTTTAGGCAGTCAGGGGCCTGCAGAGAAAGCTTCTTTCTGCATTTGTTGATTCTCAAATGCCATCAGCTCAAAATAATCCTTCTGCCACAGGGGCATACTGGGGACCCTTCATTAGCAAACACAGTTACCAGATCACCACATTTATTTCTAACCACATTCTTGCATTCTTGTCATGCAAATGAGTTACTCCCATTTTATGGGGGGCAGGGGTTAAGAGGTTGGTTACCAAACAGACCTCAGGTCATAGGGTTTCTAGTATCCAGGACCTGAATTTAGATCTTTTGAGTTTTAAAACCAGATTATTCTGTAAGAACAAAACAAACAACATCACCCCCAAATACACACAGAGATTCCCTTCATTTAAACATACGATTGTCTCTTTTCAATAGACTAGCATGATTTATCACCACAACCATTAAGGAGACCAGCCCTTCATAAACTAAGTTTATCAGTGAGGGTTCACTCCTGTGTTTGCTGAGACATAATTAAATACTCAGCAGCCAGCCAGCCGTCTAAGGACCATGGTTGCTCTTGAATTGTCTATCTGCTTCCAAACATAATGATACTCACTGACTGGTGACCCAGGGACTAGGGTGTGGTTAAACCTAGTGAAGAGCCATTCTTTGTCAAACACTAGTGCCCCGTGAGGACATCTCTTCCACAAGAGGAAAAACACTTCATTTAGAGAAGGACAAGTAGGAAGTGGAAGAAACTTACATGATATACAGGGTTCAGCACAAATAACGGCCTCCCCTTTTTTTGTTACAAACTCTTTTATCACAAAACCATGAACATGTAATTCTGTAACATAACAATATCACACTCAAGCACACCATATGACAATCTAGATGAAGTGTTCAAATTAAAACTATAAATTATTACACCCATATTATTACCTGACCAACCACACCCAAGCAGGCCTTACTTCTGCCAGACCCTGTATTTAGTATATCATTTCCTTCAGTAAATTTCAGACTTGGTTCATTAATTCCTAAGATCTTTTAAGAGGATTTCCGCGAAGGAATGGTACACAAATTAGAATATACTGCCTATTTCGGATGGCACTGGAGAAATATCTTGGTTCCGCAGCTTTTTTAGAACTGCACTGCCCAATATGATAGCCACATATGGTTATTTAAACTTAAATTTAAATTAATTAATATTAAATTAAAAATTCATTTGTTCAGTTATATTAGCCACATTTCAAATGTTCTATTAACAGCACAGATCTAGAATCTGATGTTAAAGTGTTGAAATAAAGACACTTTGTGAGCACACTCAAGAATATTTAAGTAGGAAGAAGGGGAAAACTGAACTTAAATATTTTTAATAAAAATATTTCAAGTATATGAAAAAAATTAAGAAATAATAGAGAACACTTGTGCCCAACACACAGCTGGGTCAAATATTTACATTAACAGTATCCCCCTCCCCCAACTCATTTTTCAGTGAGGATAAAAAATAAAACACACAGATATATAGAATCCCATGGGAACCCTTTAATGAGCTCAATAAATACTTTACTGAAAAGTTTAAAGTATTCTGTTTGACAAAAGCGATGGTGCCTGGAAACAACCATGTGGTGAGAAACCTGGGCCTTGGGATCACACGGCATGGGGGCCAAGTTTCCCAGAGAACTAGTAACAATTCTAGAATGTTTGGAGTTCCACTGAAGGTTAAGGTGAAACTAATTTGAATTCACAGAATGATGCATATACATCCTTTCTCTGGAGATAGAAACAGAGAGGTGTCTTGAAAGAGCCAAACTTCAAGCACATTAAGCAACCAGTTAAGCAATCACGAACTCCTTCAGTATCACTGTTTGGTTCTCGTTAACTTGAAAAATAAGCTTCTCGGCAAGGTATCCACCTGCTGTCTCCTCTGAAAGGAGTAAGGGGCTTCCAGGGCTAGAGGCAAACACAAAAAAATGTTTTCCTGGCAGCTCTGGAGCCTGGCAGAGACATCTCTCTAGTCTTGGTAAGTCATTCAATAAGTTTTATGTATCAGAAGACAAGTGGAACCCTCACTGAGCAAGTTCCCTTTATATGAAGAAAACAGGTATTTATTGTCCAATACTTGTCAAATGATCCATGGCTAAGTCTGTAATAAGTATGTCCCTATGTCCCAATGCTGGTTTTGTCAGAATTATACGCTCTTTCATTTACTGTCAGTTTTACTCTTTTCTCGAATCTGGCAGACTCTGCACATCAGCACTTGGGGGAATCAGCACACAGAGGGGTTTTGATGGCCATAGAGATTCAACTGACTGGGAAAGAAGTGCTAAGATGTGTTTGACTTCGCATAGTCCTTCTTCATTCGTCTGAAGAAAGCGGTTTCTTATAGGGAAACCACTCATTTTTCAGCTATAAAGAGTACGTGTAGCTTACATTTCTAAAAACATGGTGCCTTTTGCAGGACAAGATGTGGAACTTGTGTGGGTACAGACTCGAGATGGCATGCTACATCCTACCCCAAACAGTCATGTAATAAATCCGGCCTACCGGATGCTAAATGGAGTTTTTGTTTTTACATTTATAACTTGCTACACATCCCTTGTTTGGGTGTCAACTATTTTCTAAAGTGTGTGGTATGCTGTGGCCTTCTTGGGTACTATAGAACATACCATGTGACCCCAAAGTGACATGGTACCATGCTTGCTGTCAGCTGTTCTATTGTTACTAAGCAGCTTTCACTTGCACATTTAAAATGTTCCACCTACAACTTATGACTGGTTCAACCTGGTGCCACCAAAACTTTTTCCTACTCCGGTTGCTCAGAGCCAGAGACTGGTGCCTCTCTGTCAGAGGGCATGGACTCCTTCCAGTATGTGAATGATGTTACCTTGACCTGCCAGTGCTGTCTTCTCCTTAAGTTCCAGCTGTGCATCTCTGCTTATCTCCTTGCAAGTTTCTGCCACACCTAAGACTTAACACCCCACATCTGAAGCTCAACTCATCATGGTTCCCCCTCATGTCAACCTTTCCATTTCCTCATGTCTGTTAATGACATATGCATTCCTTAGTTACCCTGGGTTGAGAACCTGGGAGCCTCTTCCTCCTCTTACCTGGACTCAGTCCTTGGATCCATCAAACATTCTCCCTACAAATCCTCTCAGATCTGACTTTCCTCCCCATTTCCACTGCTACTGCTCTGGCTGAGGTGGGGCCTCCTCCTTCACCCTCTGTGATCTGCCACACAATGAGGAGATCAATCCTGAACAATCGAGCAGCTTTTCAAAGCCTTCTGTTGGCATCCATTCCTACTTACACTGACTTCCGGCACCTCCAGTTACTCTTTGAGCTGTATCTTCCCCACCACTCCCAGGCAGCCCCGTAAGAGGCACTCATTCCCTTACTGTCCCTCACACACACCTCCCAGTTTACTTTCTGTCATGCCTTTGCTTATCCCAATCATCCTATTAAAACATCTTGCCTTTGCTGATTCCCAGGATCAGTGCTAACTTACTTTTTTTAAATTAATATATTTTATTGATTATGCTATTACAGTTGTCCATTTATCCCCCCTTCATTCCTTTCCACCCTGAACACCCTCTCCCACCCACATTCCCCCCCTTTTAGTTCATGTCCATGTGTCATAAGTTCTTTAGCTTCTACATTTCCCATACTATTCTTGCCCTCCC